>JAOCZM010000011.1:13620000-14820000 GCA_026122235.1 Vinca minor
ATTTTTGGAAAAAATGAACAAATAATAATTAAATAAAGGTTATAATAGTTATTTTTCGTTAATTGATGATTCCAACTTCTCCTAGAAAGGCCATTCCATAGGATTTGGAGTGGAATTACCATTTACACTTCTTCTTGGAATGAGTATTCCCGTAGGAAGGTCATTCCCACCTTATATTGGACAACCAAATGCCGGAATGGAAGAGAAGTTAAAAAAACCATTCCATTCCAGCATACCATACACACTTAGTTTTATTAAGGCAAATTGGTGGTTTTCCCCCCTAAACAATTTATAGATAGACTTAAGATCCCTAAAGATTAATTATGGACATTAAAATCCTGAAACAATTTACCATTGGTATATAAGGTCCTTCCGTCTAAAAAGTCTCGGTCAACATAATTTTTGGAAAAACAATCGAGTCAAAGCATAAACTTAAAGGTTAATTTGGGTATTTTACACCCCCTCATAATGGTACCCAACCCCTCCTTCCATCTTCATCCTTCATGCCTCCAACACCAATCGACGCCCAGCCACTTCCACCCCCACCCCATCTGTCTCGGCGACCCATCGACAATTCTGGCGACAACTCAGAAATGAAAGCGTCGTCTTCCCTCTCAATAGTAGACCCAATTTCAGAAACAAAAGGAGAGCTAAAATCAGAAGGAGAAGATGATGAAAATCCTTATCCGAAAGCTGAATATTCATGCGTAGTCTGGTGACATGATCATATTATTTTCCTGCCACAAATCATCATCATCATCATCATAAACATACTCTTTATCTCTCTTGTGCGAAGCAATATTTAAACCAACCACAAAATAATCTTTAAACAACAAAATAACCAAAAAATGAAGGAGAATATTAAAAGATGGAGAGAGTATTTTTAAGATAGGGATAGTTTTTATATCTTTTTTTCAAGAGAAACTTTCTCATGTCTCAACCTCCTTTTATAGTAACAGAAATGTCTCCCATAACTTATTTTTCCATTAACAAATAATTGGAGTTACATATCAATAATATGGAGGTTACAAACTTTAGTTTCATAAGATACAAATTGTAATTCATAATGGCCAGTTTCTCTATTTTGATAAGCGACAAACAATTGATGATAATCTAACGTTATTTGTTAATTGATAGATCTTTATGCAAGCTCTAAAATATTCAAGATGAATCCAAAAATTCAATGACATATGTATACAATGAAGATTCAAGATATGCCAACATATTGAAAGAAGCATTGAAAACTTTAGTACATTATGGAAGATTAACTTTTTTACATGAAAAACATTGCTTTAGGTTTAGGCCAAAAGATGTATATAAAGGCAGTGAGAGTTTGTCGCAAATACAAACTCCCAGGTAATGCCAACTGCTTTTTGCAGTGGGAGTTTGTATTGCATAATAACTCCCACGTAATCCCAACCAAAATCAGAAACCGAAATCATTATCCCATCAACTTTTCTTATTCGATTAATAATGTTTTATTATTCCCAAAAAATAAATGTCAGATACAATGAATTTAGACACTTTCTAGATTCATTGAATCTGGACACAATGCTCGTTAACTCGTCTATGCGTGTGACCATGTACGTTCATTTGACACTGTTAATGAAAACATACTTAGTAGAGTCTATATCCATAATTCACCAGAGGTCCCTAGCAAGGCATTGTGACTGCCCATAGTATATGAAAAATCGGTGGAACGATTATCTAATCTCATTATACTTTTTTAATCCTTTTGTCACACGATATCCTAATTAAGCATAAGGCATGGACGTTGTCACCCTTATAAAGCTTAATTGTATTTGTACTTCGATCTCCAAGTAGACTATTCCAACAAATAATATTTAATAACCACTTTATTAAATATATTTGAGCATGACCATGCATATTTAAAAAGTTTTCCCTATCGAGGGGCCCATGGATGTCTCTATCCAATAAGAGAGGGACAAATCCCTTACAATGCCTCTCACAATCAAGCCATGATAGAATGCTACTACATCCGA
Organism: Vinca minor; assembly: GCA_026122235.1. Classification (NCBI taxonomy): domain Eukaryota; kingdom Viridiplantae; phylum Streptophyta; class Magnoliopsida; order Gentianales; family Apocynaceae; genus Vinca; species Vinca minor. Next base: position 13,622,004 of record JAOCZM010000011.1, read on the forward strand.
TCATCAGTCATATTAATCACCCGATTAAAAGTGACGTTCGACTGAGTCAAAACATAGCTTTATTCATGTTGGAAACAATGAAGACATAAGGTCTAAGAATTCCAAATAGTATTGAGGAAAAAATACTTATGACTTGTAGAACCATGGAGTATTACTTCTTTTTTCGGATAACATACGATACTATATATTCCAATATGTATCTATGATATGATTTGTATCAATTTCATATGATCAGTAAAATATGACCATCAATCAAACATAATACTAGTTTTATTTCTTGTATATAACATTTCATAAAACTAGGGACAATTAGAATAGTAATTATATAAGCTAATGAGTTTTACTATCAAATCACATATTTGATGTTCAAAAACAAAATTCACTATTCAAATAACTTGCTCAAAATAGAAAACATACAACATATGTCTATGGACCTAGGGAACTACTAACAAAAATAGACTCAGAGAAACTAAACTACTCACTATTGATGCTAGATGTAGACAAAATATCCCCATCATCTTGCATCCCTTCTTCTATCAAGTTTGCCCTAAACTCATAGATCATTGTGGGGGTAGTACTGAAAATCTTGGTTAAATAGGTTCAACCACCCCACATCACTAAACATGTCTAAAATACTCTCAAGCCCTTTCCCAAAGGTTTTTTCATGCATAATATACCCGGGAAAAATCCCTCTTTTATTATTTTGCAAGGAATCAAAAGGTTTCGTGACTTGATCATTATTAAAGCGGGATGATATCTTAGTGGTTGTTAAATTGTATGGATTCCCTTGGAATTTCGACTTTTGTGGTGGTGAGGAGGGAATTTTATAGTCGGATTATTTCGCCGACTCATCACACCATCAGTCAACTTGTTTCTTCCCTTTTTTTCAAAACAATCATCTTCATTATCTTAGGAGTATAGTTTCCTCCTCCTTGTATGCTAATGCCTTTCTCTAAAGTTCTTTTTGGAGGTTGCCTTTTGGGAGGATTTTTCTTTGGAGCTTGTTTTGTAGGGTTTGATGGTGGTTGATTTGTCTTAATGGGGATATAAAAAGATGATTTGTGGTTTAAATTGATGTTTGTGAAGGGTTAGGCTTTTAATTTAAAGAGGTTTTCAGTTTTGAAAGAGAGGGAATGTGAATGGTTTGAATTTTGTAACTGCTGAAACCCATATAATTCCCCTTTCCGGATGGTCCGGTCGACCGGACCTGTTTTAAGGTCGTCCGGTCCTCGTCCGAGCTGAAATAACCAGTCTTCTGTTTACATGCTATCGATCGAACCAATATTCCGGTCGACCTAACTGCCTTAAAATTTGCCTTGTGAAATTTACCATTACTCCGGTCGACCGAACCCTTATTAAGGCCGACCTCCGATATTTCCTGCACAATCTCAACAAACGCATAAAATTTGAAACCTAGTGATTCCTAGGCAACGCCTTAGATAATCAAAATATTTTAGAGCACATAGGTTTAGTGAAAATATCAGCAAGTTGATAATCGGTACTCAAAAAATCAATACACACATCACCTTTAGCAATATGATCACGTATAAATTGGTGCTTAATCTCTATGTTCCTAGTCCTAGAATGTTGAATGGGATTCTTAGTCAAGTTTATGGCACTGTTGTTATCACACAAAATTGGCACATTGTTAAACACAAGACAAAAATCAAGTAAAGTATGCTTCATCCAAAGAACTTGAGCACAACAACTGCCGGCGGCCATATATTCGGCCTCGACGGTGGAAAAATAAACACATGCTTGTTTATTGCTATGCCAAGACACAAGAGCTGACCAAGAACTTGACAATGACCACTTATACTCTTTCGCTCTACTCTACATATGGCATAGTCGACATCGATATATCCGATTAGGTCACAAGACTCGGTTCTAGGATACCAAAGACCATAATCTTAAGAGCCAAACAGCTATCTAAGAATACGCTTAACGACAACTAGATGTGATTCATTAGGACATGATTGAAAACGAGCACATAAGCATACATCAAACATGATATCGGGTCTACTAGCAGTTAAGTAAAGTAAACTACCAATCATTCCTCTATACTTGGATTCATCAAATTTCTTACCATTTTCATCATTGCCAAGATTTAAGGTAGAGCTCATGGAGGTTTTGCTTTCCTTAGCCTCATTCATCACAAATCTCTCGAGTAGTTCCTTTGTGTACTTAGCTTGATTGATAAAGATTCTCTCATTGGTTTGTTTGATTTGAAGTCCAAGGAAGAAGTTGAGTTCATCCATCATTCTCATCTCAAACTCATCATGCATCAACATATCAAACTCTTCACATAAAGAAACATAGTACCACCAAAACTGATATCATCAACATAGATTTGAACTAGCAAAATATCGTTGAACTTATTTGTTTTAATAAAAAGTGTGGTGTCTACTTTTCCTCTTAAAAATCCGTTTGCAAGAAGAAAATTACTTAGTCTTTCATACCAAGCGCAAGGAGCTTGTTTAAGACCATATAAAGCTTTTGAAAGTTTGTAAACATGGTTTTGAAATTTTTCATGAACAAAACCAGGATGTTGTTCTACATAAACTTCCTCCTCAATATAACCATTTAAGAAAGCTCTTTTAACATCCATTTGAAAAGGTTTGAAACCATTAAAACAAGCAAAAGCCAAAATCATTCTAATGGACCGAAGTCTAGGAACCGGTGCACAAGATCTTCAAAATCAATGCCCTCCTCTTGTTTGAATCCTTTTGGCAACAAGTCTATCCTTGTTACTTAGGATTTCACCAAGTTCATCTAGCTTGTTCCTAAACATCCATTATGTACCAATAATAAGATGATTGGGAGGTCTAGGGACTAGAGACCACACTTGATTTTCTTTTAAATTGGTTAAACTCTTCTTGCATAGCTAGAATCCAAAACTAATCTTCTAAAGCTTCAATAAGACTAGTAGGTTCAATTTGAGAAAGTAAAGCAAAGTTATCAACAAAATACCGCCTAGTTCTTACTCCATCAGATGGATCACCTATGATATGCTTTTGTGAATGCCCATGTGTGTGTTTTCATTCTGTTGGTAGTTCATTGGCGTATGGATCATTGTTTGGTTCTTCTTGAGCATCTTCTACTTGAGGAGTCTCAAGTTATTCTTCCTCTATTTCATGATCCTCCATCATTGGTTCTTCATGATGTTCATTATCATTTTCAATTGGAGTACCTACATCATCATCATCCTTTCTTGCAAGATAGATATATATATTATTCTCATCAATTGAAACATTGACCGACCCTTCTATACGTAAGGTTCATTTGTTGTAAATTCTGTAAGCCTTTTTGTTTTATGATTATCCAAGGAATATTCCTTCATCCGATTTCTTATCAAACTTTCCAGGGCTATCTTTAATTTTGAGCACAAAACATTTGCAACCAAAAACATTGAAGTATGAGATATTCGAGATTTTCCCAAACATAAGTTCAAAAGGATTTTTTCTAATAAATGCCCTCAATAAAACTCGATTCATAATATAGCAAACAATGTTAACGACTTCGGACCTAAAATATTTTGGTAAAGATTTTTTGGAAAGCATAGACCTAACAATTTATTGTAAAGTGCGATTTTTTCTTTTGGCAACCCACATACTAATCACAAGGTCCATACTAACATGACCAAGCCTATGGTGCAAAAGAAAAGCATCATCACCATTCACGTTCAAGCCTTTTATATCATAGGCAAGCAAATCATCAAGAGATAGCACATACACGTTACCAACATGATTAGTAACAAATGTAACCTCATTAGAAGTAGAATCAACAATAGAGCATGCATCTTTGCTAAAGGAAACAACAAAGCCATTATCACATAATTGACTTATACTTCAAGAGTTCAATAAGAAGTATTTGTCTAATGAGAGTATAAGAGCCTTTAGCAACATTACCAATGCCAATAATTCTTCCCTTCATTTTGTCACCAAATGTGACGAATCCATCGTTGATTGGATTGATGTCTCTAATGAGAGTGGCATCTCCTGTCATGTGCCTTGAGCATCCACTATCAAGGAACCATTTGGCTGGAATTTCCTTCTTTCCAAAATTTACCTATATAGATGGTAGAATAGTGACTTTTGGTACCCATATTTTCTTGGGTCCTTGGGGGTTAGTTAAAACAGGTTTAATACGCCAAATAGTTTTAACTCCATGTTCTACCTTATGCTTCACATAACACTTAGTCACCTTATGACCATATTTCCCACAATATGTGCATCTTATATAAGGCATGCTATAAGATGAAGTTCTAGCTGCATAGTTCTTATGACTAACAATAGAAGTGTTATGCACATAACAATGACCTTTTCTAATATGATCATGTGGATTATGTGGCATGTTAGATGTAGAAGTGTTAGCACAATGAGATGCATCACTACCCTCATGCAAATACCCTAATCCACTATTGTCGTGCGTGAAAAACAAAAGACGGGGTGAAATGGGTTTTTGTAAGCTTTTAAACTTTCTTCCAAGTGAGGAGAAATGTGTAAACAAAAACAAGAAAGAAAGCTTGTAAAGATGAAGATCAAAGACAAAGGATTTAGAGTGGTTCGTCTCACAAAGAATCTACGTCCACTACCTTGAGACAAACCCAAGGATTTCAACAAATCACTAACTTCCATTTACAACAAATGAAGGTGGGATCAACCTCTTTTACACAAGTGGACAACTCACAAAGAGTTTTACTCACAACCACATAACTAGCCAACAAAGAGTCCAACTCACTAAGAACTATTACAATTCTCACCAGGAGAACAAAACTCATAAAGAGCTAATCTCACTAAGAGGGGAAAATATAGTGATGGATTTGTTATAAGTGTAAGCACAAAAAATTTTCTAAGCTCAAATTATTTTGATCACTCTTGTTTAGCACACTAAATTGTAATGAATGAGTAATAAATGAAGATTTGAAAGAGAGGATATTGAATGTACTAAAAGGGATTAGTTGGTTTGCAATAAATTAGCCTTTGGTACAAATAGGGGGTGCAAAATTGAGTATCATTTAATGCAACAACAGATAGTTTCAACTGCCAGAAATGACACTTCGGTATACCGACGTGATGTCCAGGTCGTCCGGGGTGCTTCCAGAATAAAATGGTAGTCTAATGCCTTGCATTCGGTCTACCTAACCATTATCTCGGTCGACCGTATGAGAATATCGGTCGTCCGGAGAAACGTTGAGGTCGACCAGATAATATAGTTGTTGGAGTACAAAAGAATTTTAAAAGACTAAGTGATAAGACACATTTCGGTCAACCTAACCAAGGGTCCGATCGACCGACATTCTTCAGGTCGTCCGAGGTAGCACTTCGGTCGACCTAGGTGAATATTCAAAGTGGTTTTTACACTAAATCTCAAATCAAATACTATCTAATGCATGTTTATACTCATTTTGGATTTTGAAAACCTTTGAAATACCTTTTCAAAAACATTTTAACAAGATTGATCTAAGGATAAAAAACAAAGTTTTGAAAACACAAGGCTTTTCAATATGAAAATGTTTGTCATGTATGCATGGCAAGATTCAACATTATCTTTGAGCTTATCCTAGGGGTGATTGCAAGATATATAAATCTAATCTACCCTATAATGTATCTAAGTCTTCAAGTAACTTCTTGTAGGCAACTCTTGAATCTTCAATGTGAAAGAGTGTCATTGTGACTTGTTGAACCATCTTGAATGGCTGGGTACTTTCCTTGCAATCTATCACATAAACAAATATACCGTTGAATCTCATCAACGATTTGTCGTTCGTCAAAACTAGAGAATTTAGCCATTAGGGCTTAAAGTGTGCAATCTAGTGTTCATATCACTTATGTTCTCATTTGTTTTCATTGAGAACAATTCATAGTTTCTTACAAGCATATTGAGCTTATACTCTTTTACTTGTTTATACCATCGTGATTAACATCAAGAGTCTTCCACATGTCATATGTCATGTCACTTATACTTACACGGTTGTACTCATTTTGATGAAGAGCACAACTTATGATGTTCATAGCTTGGAAGTTCACGGTCATCTTATTTTATTTAGAATTTAGAAAACTCATGTTTTGCCTTTTCGATTCTAAGTCCATTTTCTTCCTTCATAGTGAAATAAGGTCTATCTTCAATAACATTCCACAACTGAAAGTTTGTGGAACAAACATATATACGAAAAAAATTCTTCCAACAATTGTAGTTTGTTCCATCAAATAAAGGGGGATGGTTTGTGGAGGACCCGTCTAAGTAAGCTAGAGCTAAATGTCCAGCCATAGATCATCACTTCTAGGTTGTTAAACCAAGAAGAGAACACAAGGCTCTGATACCAAATGAAAAACCTAAGAGGGGGTGAATTGGGTTTTTGTAAACTTTTAAACTTTCTTCCAAATGAAGAGAAAATAGCTAAACGAAAACAAGATAAGAAAGCTTATAAAGAGAAGATCGAAGACAAACGATTTATAGTGGTTCAACTCACTAAGAATCTACGTCCACAACCTTAAGACTAACCCAAGGATTTTAACAACACACTAACTTCCCTTTACAAATTAATGAAGGTGTGATCAAACCTATATTACACAAGTAGCTAACAAAGAGTTTTACACAACGACTTCAACAAGCTTACAAAGTGCAACACTCATAAATAGCTTGTTCAAGTGATTGTTGTGTAAAACTCTTTGTGAGTTAGCCATTTGTGTAATATAGGTTTGATCCAACCTTCATTAAGTTGTAAAGGGAAGTTAGTGTGTTGTTGAAATACTTGGGCTAGTCTCAAGGTAGTGGACGTAGATTCTTTGTGAGTAGAACAACTATAAATCGATTGTCTTCGATCTTCTTTTTATAAGCATTCATATCTTGTTTTTGTTTGCATATTTTCTCTTCACTTGGATGAAATTTTAAAAAACCTAATTCACACCCCTCTTAGGTTTTTCATTTGGTATCAGAGCATTGTCTTCTCCTTTTGGTTTAACAACATAGAAGTACATATCTTATGGTTGGGCATTCTACTCTTGCTTACTTAGAGGGGTCCTCCACAAATCGTCCTCTTTTCTTTGATGGAACAAACTATAATTGTTTGAAAAATCATTTTCGTAACTATGTTTTCTCCGTAAACTATGAGTTGTGGAGTATTATCGAAGATGGACCTTATGTCCCTATGAATGAAGAAATTGGAATTCGTGTTGAAAGGCAAAACATGAGTTCTCCGATTTTGAAGTAAAAAAATATGACTATGAACTTTCAAGCTATGAACATCATAAGTTGTTCTCTTCATCAAAATGAATCCAACCGTGTTAGTGGAAGTGACTGGCACATGATATGTGGAAGACTCTTGAGGTTACTCACGAAGGAACAAATCAAGTAAAAGAGTCTAAGCTAAACATGCTTGTGAGAGACTATGATTTGTTCTCAATGAAATCAAAAGAGAACATGAGTGATATGAACACTAGAATCACCAACATCATCAATGGGTTATAGGACTATGGAAATAAATACTCTAGTGGTGATGTGAACATGAAAATTCTCAGTGCCCTTCCAAAGGCTTGGGAATCAAAGGCCTTAACCATTGAATAGGCTAAAGATTTAAAAGCATATCCTAGGGAAGAGCTTATAGGTGAAGGGATTCATGGGCAGAAATTCGTTCTAAACACCCATGAATCCTCCCCTGAAGGATCCACTCATACAATAGGAATCGAAAATCGGCGAAAAATTACTTAAGTTTTTCGGCTAAACATTCTATTTTATATATGTGTGCTGCTGCCACCAATAGCCTTCCCTTGTGGAATTTCTCTCTACCGGTATCCACGTGACGAAATGAGTAGCGAGTGCTAGCTCTTCGTTTTTGAGTTTCGGGAATCTAGAGAGAAGAGAAGGGCAGAAATCCAGAAAACTGATTTCAGGAGTTTTTGGGTTTATTGCGGCTCAAGCAAGTCTCTCCTAGGGTTTGCCCGAAAGAGGATTATATAGGGTGAGAGTTTGTTCTGATGATGCTTTTGTTTTGCATCGTAGGCTTGGTCATGTTAGTATGGACTTACTCAATATATTATCGAGTTAAGACCTTGTACGTTGTTTGCCAAAAGTGAAGTTTGAGAAAAAACGGTTATGTGATTCATGCCAATTTGGAAAACAAACTAAAACTTCTTTTAAACCCAAGAAAATGGTATCTTCTTCAAAACCTTTTGAACTAGTTCATTTAGATCTTTTTGGACCAATGAGGACCACTAGCTTTGGTGTTAAGAGGTATGCATTTTTCATAGTAGGTGACTTTTCAAGATTTACTTGGGTAATCTTTCTTTCACAAAAAAAAAAAAGATGATTCATTTGTAGAATTCTCAACCCTTTTCAAGAAAGTACAAAACGCACTTGATTTAAAATTGCTATCTATTAGAAGTAACAATGGACGAGAATTCAACAATCAAATTTTTGAAACCTTTTGCAACGAAAATGGCATTAATCATAATTTTCCGGCTTCTAGAACTCCTCAACAAAACGGTGTAGTGGAAAGGAAAAATCAAACTTTACAATAAATGGCTAGATCTATGCTTTCCGAAAACACTTTACCAAAATATTTTTGGGCCGAATCCATAAACACCGCTTTCTACATAATGAACCGAGTTCTTTTGAGGCCATTTATTATAAAAAAAAAACCATTTTGAATTATGTTTGGAAAAATCCCTTCTATCTCATACTTCAAAGTTTTTGGATGCAAATATTTTGTTCTCAACATTAAAGATAGTCTTGGAAAGTCTGATAAGAAATCGGATGAAGGCATATGCATTTGCTATTCATCCAACAAAAAGGTTTACAGATACGAACTTTGTGTATTGAAGAGTCCGTGAATGTGTACTTTGATGAAACTGACATATATCAAGAACCAATGATGGAGGATCATACTTTTACAGAAGAAGAACTTGAGACTCCTCAAGAAGAAGTTCAAGAAGAACCTAACAATGATCCATCCACCAATGAGCTACCAAGAAAATGGAAGCATACACATGGGCATTCACAAGAACACATCATAGGTGACCCATCCGACGGAGTAAGAACACGGCGGTACTTTGTTGATAACTTTGCTTTACTTTCTCAAATTGAACCTACTTGTCTTATTGTTGCTTTAGAAGATTGTTTTTGGATTGTTGCTATGCAAGAAGAGTTGAACCAATTTGAAAGAAACCAAGTGTGGTCTCTAGTACCTAGACCCTCAACCATCTTATTATGGGTACAAAATAGATTTTTAGAAACAAGTTAGATGAACTTGGTGAAATCATAAGAAACAAAGCTAGACTTGTTGCCCAAAGATTCAATCAAGAGGAGGGTATTGATTTTAAAGAATATTTTGCCCCAGTTGCTAGACTTGAGTCCATTAGGATGCTTTTGTATTTTTCTTGTTTTAAAGGTTTTAAATTCGTCCAAATGGATGTTAAAAGTGATTTCCTTAATGGTACATTGAAGAGGAAGTTTATGTTGAACAACCTCCCGGTTTAAGACATGAAAAGTTTCCAAACCATGTTTACTAACTTTCAAAATCTATATATGATCATAAACAAGTTCCTCGCGATTGGTGTGAAAGGCTAAGTAACGTTCTTCTTGTAAATGTATTTTTCAGAGGAAAAGTAGACATCACACTTTTTATTAAAACAAATGAGTTCAACGATATCTTGTTAGTGCAAATTTATGTTGATGATATTACCCTTGGTGCTACTAATGTTTCCTTATATGAAGAATTTGCTAAGTTGATGCATGATGAGATTGAGATGAACATGATGGGTGAGCTCAACTTCTTCCTTGGACTTCAAATAAACAAACAAATGAGGGAAAGCAAAGTACAAAAAAGAGCTAATCAGGAGATTTGGGATAAGTAATGCTAAGCAAAGCAAAACTCCCATGAGCTTTACAAGGATGAAAAAGGTAAAAAGAGTTGATGAATCCAAGTAGAGAGATATGATTGGAAGTTTACTTTATTTAACCTCTAGTAGACCCGATATCATTCTTGTTGTATGCTTATGTGATCGTTTTCAATCATGTCCTAAGGAATCACATCTAGTTGTCGTTAAGTGTATTCTTAGATATCTGATTGGATCTTAGGATTATGGTCTTTGGTATCCTAGAAAATTTGCGGATGAAACTTTTTAAAGAGGGAGGGAATGATGATAGCACATCCTTGAAGCTAAGAGACTCATCATTAAAGCTGCCCAAGATCATTCATTCAAATGATCAAGTTCTTAACTCATTCATTCCAATTCCAAGGTCTCGAAGAAAGGCTATGAATCAAGTTCTTACATCATTTATTTTAAAGATTCATGTAGCGCAGAAACCTTCAAAGCATGCAAGACCTAAAGATGAAATCTATCTAATCTCTTTTGAAGGCAAAGTGCACGATACAAAGGAAAATGGCTAAAGTCCAATTACGGGAAATTTTAGTCATTAAAGTCTAAATTAAACTTTAATGTAATTTCAACTTTTTTTTATTTAGTGCTTTATTAATTTCGAAATTACTTTCTTAAATAAAGGACATGTGGTCCAATAGTTATTTAGTTTAAGTAAAGTACTTGTTTAGTTAGTTTACTATACTTGTGTTTGATTAGCTTTAGTTCAATTAGGACTCTTTTGTATACCTTAGCTGAAATCCCTTCTTCTCTATTTAAGAGAAATTTCGGCCAACATAATATTCAAACTTGCTATAATATATTGTGAGGTTATTCCTTAAATCCTTTGTGATTCAATTTCTATTAGGACTTCTTTCATCATTGTTACTGTATCAACAAGTTAGTTCCATTGTTGTAGTGTTTCATCCTCTATTTAGAATTCTTTTGCTAGAGTTTCTTGATGCTCATTCTATCTTGAGTTCTTATGTTTCGAATTCTCTTAAAGTCCTTCTGCTAGGGTGGCTAGGTGCCCAGGCTTCTCGGAGGTCTTAGTTTAGGCATTTACGTGAACTAGTTTCAAGAAGAGAAAGATCCTCCATCCTTTTTGTGTCGAATCCTTTAAGTGCTTGGAAAGGCATAAGGTTCTTCATCAGATTAGTATCAGAGCTCAAGGTTGATCTCTTTCTTGGTTTACCCTTTTCTTGTTTTCTTGATAAAAAAAATTACTCTATTTTATTATTTTTAGCCGATACAAAAAAAAAGAAAAAAGAAAAGAGCCAATTACCCCAATATTTGGTCTCTTAATTTCGGGAAAAAAAAATAAGAAAGAAACAAAGAAAAAAGGGCTAGAAAAGATTAGGAAACTTTCCAATAGTTGTTTCCCAATTCTAAAAGGAAAGATGGAGATCATTTAGTCCTAAACACAAAGGGATACCCAAAAGTATTTCTTTTCTATTTAGGTCTAGGATTCCAATTTACCTTTCTTTACCATACTTTTTAATCCTTGTCCAAATAGATCCGACTCCTACTGCTTTTCTATTCCTTTTTCCATTTGATATAGGACTTCTCATCCATTCATTTTCTTTTGAGCCGAAAAACACCCTCAGTATTCCAGTTCTTGGCTTTCATCTTTAAAGCCATCTAGAGTTGAAGTTCTATCACAAATTTTTAAAGGAATATTGAGATATTCTACATAGAAATTGAGTGATCATCATGTCTCAAAAAGGAATTTCAACATCTAAGCAATCGAAAGCTTGGTTGATAACAAACTTCTTCAAGAGACCACGACTCAACAATTTAAAAAGATCATGGACCGATTTGATGAGGTAGTTGAAAGACTATCAATTTTTGGGAAAAAAAAGAGACCACAACTCTCCCCAAAGGCAGCTAATTGGTCCTAGAAGAGGACAACAAATAGAGGAAGAAGAGGGCTACTTTGATGGTGATGATAAAATGTATGGTTCTCAACATTCGGCAAATTCAAGGAGAGCACATCATAGACCCCGAGGTGACTATAGGCAAGAGAGGCCGAGAGGAAGGGAAGAGCATGATAGGTTTGACAACAATCTTCGTGCTATTAAGACCAAGATCCCTTCTTTTCAAGGTATGAATGATTCTGAATCTTATTTAGAATGGGTACATAAAATTGATCATGTTTTTTCTATCCATAATTATTCGAAGGGTAAAAAGATAAAATTGGCAGCCATGAGATTTTCTAATTATGCATTAATTTTGTGGGAACAATAGAGTATAATTAGGAGAAGGGCTGGCCAACGACCTATTGATAATTGGGATGATATGAAAGTTTTGATGAAACGGAGATTTGTTTCCCAACATTACACTGGGGAACTTGTCAATCTTTTACAAAGGCTTAGACAAGGCTCTAAATCCTTTGATGATTATTACAAAGAGTTGGACGTTACTATGTTTAGAACGGATGTTCAAGAGGATAGATTGCTACTTTGGCTATATTTTTGGTAGGATTGAATGATGATATTAGACCAAAGGTAGAGAGGGCTAATCATGTTGAACTTGAGGAATGGTTTATTATGCGGAACAAATTGAAAGACAACTTAAAGAGAAACAGAAAGGGGTCAATTTGGCTAAAATTCCACATTGGAAAAGATCAAATCAGCCCCCCTTCTAATTCATCTTCTTGGCTGAGCAAAATAGAGAATAGAGAGCCATTATGGGCTGCCAAAATAGCCAGCGGTCAACTTGGGGCTGCCCAAACAGCCGCGAGTTCTTCTTCAACTTGGAAGCCAAATTGTTCATCTTCAATTCAAACAGAATGCTCTAAGTGTCACAAAAAGTGCACTTTTCTATGGACTGCCCAAATAAAATTATGATGGTAATGCAAGATGATGTAACTCGGGCTAGTCAAGAAGAAAAGAGGGAGGCCGAGAGAAATTTAGACAAAAAAGGAATGTTGAGTGATGAGTTGAAAGAATAGAGTGATCTTACACTTGAGAGAAAAATAGCAAGTTTGAGTGATAAAAAATTGAGACAAAAAACCGACTCTATAAAAGTGAGAACAGAGTTTTTATTTTGTTTCCATTGGTGAGGTAGACAACAATTCAACCTCTTGAGAGGGTGATTTTTAAGAAAATCGAAACAAAATTTACCTCTTTTAAAAAGTAACACGTAAAAAGTTATATAAAACGTCCCTCAATTAAACGTATAAAAAGTAATACGTAAAAAAAGTTATATAAAATATAAATAATCATGTAATAACGTAACATGCTATAAAAATTAAATGGACACGCAATCACACAAAATAAATTACGCTACACACCTCACAGAAAAGTAAATTACACGTAAGCGAAAAGTTACGGGTATCACATACTTCCTCCCTTGCAAAAGTTTCGTCCTTGAAACTTGCACTCCTTACAACATGTATACTAACACTCCCCTTCTAAATGGAAAGGTTCTATTGGTATTCATATAACAAGTATGACACTAAATGCATCCCTAACAATATAAGAAATACAGTGATCATATATTCACATATGTGTACCTCCCGGTGTACCAGTATCATTTCCCCCATTATACTGAGGGAGGGCGAAGAATCGTGAATTGGGCTTAGTCCCGGTGTTTCTTGCCTTTGGTGCAGTCCCAGATGCCTGCCCCCAGCTGGTAATGGTGTTGTACATTCCCCGATCCGATGCCCAACCTTAACACATCTTAAACAAACCCTAGTTACCCATTTTCATTCTCCCGAATGGGTTCTACCGCATATCTCACATACTCTCGCAGTTCGAGTAGCATTAGGTGCCCCTGTGGGTCCCCCTATCTTGGTCAAATTTGAACCCGTTCCTACTCTTGATCCATGGGTGTTGATCGGTCCTGAGGCCGAAGCAAACCTCTTATGATATAAAGGTGCAATAGAGTTAGAACGAAAACTTTGACCCTGAGATATATCTGAATAAGGTCTCTTACTATCCACCTCGGTAGTCTTGATCTCTGCTTCCACATCCAAACTCCTCCTGTACGCGTCCATGTAACTGGTAGAACGGTTTCCAGACAACCTCTCTCTAATATGAGGCAACAACCCTCGTACAAACCTCTGAGTCCTTGTCTTTTCATCCTGAATAGTGGAAGTAGCATACTTATCCAAACGATTGAACTTGCTGGCATATGCTGAAACAAACATCTCCTCAGTCTGCTTCAAATCGAAAATCTCATTATGTTTCGCCGTCTTAAAGGTCTCAGGAAAATACTAAGGCAGAAAAGCTTCTTTGAACCTGTCCCAAGTGATAACCCCAGCTTGAGCATATGCTGGTTCAACTCATTTCCACCACTCCGACGCCTCAGACGTGAGGAAAAGTATCACCACATCCGTCTTCATGTCTCCAGGAACCCTCATGATGCGAAAGTGCTGTTCAACACTCTCTGCCTCATCGGGTACTACACCTCCATCAAAAGATGGCATACGCATCTTCTTCATGCGCTCACAATACATACCCGGATCTGACTAAACCCTCTAACCTCTCTGACTTCCAACATACCGATTTTGTGGCGGTGGCTGCTGATACTGAGGCTGAGGCTGCTGGAATTGTGGAAACATCTGGGTGAACATTGCAAAAGCGGCTGCCATGTCAGGAAATGCCCATACATTGGCTGGCAAATGTGGTTGTAGGATGTTATAGGGAGGTGGCGGAGGTATATTATACTGTGGTGCTAGAGGAGGGATGTTATGTGGATGCGGTTGTGGTGGTGTTACAAACCCAACATTACTATTTTGATTCTGTTGCGGGACCTCTAGTTGTTGCTGACTTGTAGACCCGATAACCTGCTGCCTTCTACCTCTAGGCCCTCTTCGAACAAATGTCGCAAATGGCAAGTCAAAGTCTTCACTACTGCCTTGGTTCGGATCCATCTTACCCCGATAATAATATAGTATAATAAGATAAGCGTTAGGCAGATAACACGTTGAGCATGTAAGATAACCGCAAGTAAAGCATGGTATAGCACATAAGTATAACACATAATACATTTAATCAGATATGGGAAGCAACATACAAGGAAAAACATCCTAGTCCATGGTCTCTACCCATCTCTCATCTCACATTACGTGTTCTTGTTATCATAAGTTAATTCCATATTTTAATCCCTAAGGTTCGACCTGCTCTGATACCAGTTCTAAAATGTCACTCCCGGTGCCCGAAACGCGACACATGGGCCTGGAAGCACCCACGATCTTCTACTTGGCAACCGAACTCGCTATGCCAAAAGGGATATCCCAAGATGATAGTGGGTACTTAGGCCCACCTTATATACCAGTCACAACTTTCATTCTTATTCAATATGGGACCTTTTTTCCATATTGGACTGGGGTTTCACATTCACCCCTCCTTAAGGCCCTAGCGTCCTCGCTAGGCGCCCCACACATACTTAACCCAGAACCAACCAGGTGTGTAGGATTCTAGAGGTGGCCCCCAGCGTTTACGCCATGGCACTTAGTTCTCTCGGGATTATAGAGGTGGCCCCCAGCGCTGACGCCGTGGCACTTAGTTCCCACACGTCTGCCTAGTCACCGGCTCTGATACCATAAAATGTCATGCCCTGTGCCCGCGGGCCCGAAACACGACACATGGGTCTGGCAGCACCCACGATCATCTACTTGGTAACCAAACTCCCTTTGCCAAAAAGGATATCCCGAGATTATAGTGGGCACTTAAGCCCACCTTATATACCATTCACAACTTTTGTTCTTATTCAATATGGGATATTTTTCCCATATTGGACTGGGGCTTCATAGCTCCCCAAGATAATTCATTCAAATGATCAAGTTCTTAATTTATTCATTCCAATTCCAAGGTCTCGAATAAAGGCTATGAATCAAGTTCTTAAAAAAATTATTTTAAAGATTCATGTAGCAAAGCAACCCTCAAAGCATGCAAGACATAAAGATCAAATCCATCTAATCACTTTTTAAGGCAAAGTGCACGATTCAAAGGAAAATGACTAGAATCCAATTATGGGAAATTTTAGTCATTAAAGTCTAAATTAAACTTTAATGTAATTTCAACTTTTTTTTATTTTAGTACTTTATTAATTTCAAAATTACTTTCTTAAATAAAGGACATGTGGTCCAATAGTTATTTAGTTTAAGTAAAGTACTTGTTTAGTTAGTTTACTATACTTGTTTGATTAGTTTTTGTCCAATTAGGACTCTTTTGTATACCTTAGCCGAAATCCCTTCTTCTCTTTTCTGGAGAGATTTCGGCCAACATAATATTCAGACTTGCTATAATATATTGTGAGGTTATTCCTTAAATCCTTTGTGATTGAATTTCTATTAAGACTTCTTTCATTATTACTGTATCAACAAGCTAGTTCCCTTGTTATGGTGTTTCATCCTCTATTTAGAATTCTTTTGTTAGAGTTTCTTGAAGCTCATATCTTGAGGTCTTGTGTGTCGAATTCCCTTAAAGTCCTTTTGCTAGGGTTGCAAGGTGCTCAGGTTGCTCGGATGTCTTAGTTTAGGCATTTACGTGAACTAGTTTCAATAAGAGAAAGATCCTCCATCCTTTTTGTGTTGAGTCATTTAAGTGCTTGGACAGGCACAAGGTTCTTCATCAGATTGGTATCAGAGCTCAAGGTTGATCTCTTTCTTGGTGTACCATTTTCTTGCTTTCTTGATAAAAAAAAATTAGTCTATTTTATTATTTTTAGACAAAAAAAGAAGAAAGAAAATAGCCAATTACCCCAATATTTGGTCTCTTAATTTCGGCAAAAAAAAAGAAAGAAACAAAGAGCAAGGGCTAGAAAAGATTAGGCAACTTTCCAAAAGTTGTTTCCCAATTCTAAAAAGAAAGATTGAGATCATTGAGTCCTAAACACAAAGGGATACCCAAAAGTATTTATTTTCCATTTAGGTCTTGAATTCTTATTGACCATTCTTTACCTTTCTTTTTAATCCCTTTTCAAATACATCTAGGACTCCAACTTCTTTTCTATTCCCTTTTCCATTAGGTCTGGGACTTCTCTTCTATTCATTTTCTTTTGAGCCAAAAAACACCCTTAGTATTCCAATTCTTGGCTTTCATCTTTAATGTCATCTACAGTTGACGTTGAGCCGAAAAACACCCTTAGTATCCAATTCTTGGCTTTCATCTTTAAAGCCATCTAGAGTTGAAGTCTATCACAAATATTTAAAGGAATATTGAGATATTCAACTTAGAAATCGAGTGATCATCATGTCTCAAAAAGGAGTTTCAACATCTAAGCAATCTGAAAGCTTGGTTGATAGCAAACTTCTTCAAGAGGCCACGACTCAACAATTTAAAAAGATCATGGACCGATTCGATGAGGTAGTTGAAAGACTATCAATTTTTGGGGAAAAGAAGAGACCACAACTCCCCCAAAGGCAGCCAATTGGTCCTAGAAGAGGACAACAAATAGAGGAAGAAGAGGGCTACTTTGACGGTGATGATAAAATGTATGGTTCTCAACATTCGGAAAATTCAAGGAGAGCACATCATAGACCCCGAGGTGACTATGGATAGAGATGCTACTTTACCTATATTTTTGCTAGGATTGAATGATGATATTAGACCAAAGGTAGAGAGGTATCATAATCATGTTGAACTTGAGGATATGGTGTATTATGCGGAACAAATTGAAAGACAACTTAAAGAGTAAAAGAAAGGGGTCAATTCGGCTAAAATTCCACCTTGGAAAAGATCAAATCAGCCCCCTTCTAATTCATCTTCTTGGCTGAGCAAAATAGAGAATAGAGAGCCATTAGGGGCTGCCAAAACAGCCAGGGTTCAACTTGGGGCTGTCCAAGCAGCCATGAGTTCTTCTTCACTTGGAAGCCAAATTGTTCATCTTTAATTCAAACAGAATGCTCTAAGTGTCACAAAAAGGGTACTTTACTATGGACTGCCCAAATAAAAGTATGATGGTATTGCAAGATGATGTAACTTGGGTTAGTCAATAAGAAAAAAGGGAGGCAGTGAGCAATTTAGCAAAAAAAAGGAAAAGAAAGGAATGTATAGTGATGAGTTGAAAGAAAAGAGTGATCTTACACTTGAGAGAAAAATAGCAAAGTTTGAGTGATAAAACAATTGAGAGAAAAGCCATGAGTCAAGGGAGACAAAAGGCCGACTCTATAAAAGTGAGAAAAGAGTGTTTATTTGTTTCCATTGGTGAGATATATAGGATAATTCAACCTCTTGATAGGATGATTTTTAAGAAAATCGAAACAAAATTTATCTCTTTTATTTCTATTGAACTAAAAACTCCTTCGCTTTCAAGTAGTTTTGCTAAATTTTCACGTGAATACACGGATCTATTGCATGAACAAATTATAAAAACAAAAGGCAGCCCAGAGTATTACAATGAATCCAAGAGGAGATGGTTCTTTACAAGATGTTCCCAACATCAATACTAATATCTACAAATTTGAGTTACAAGGTAAGTATAGTATAAATGCTTCTTTTGAGGTAACTAATTTATCTTCCTTTGATTTTGACACAGATTTAGAAAGATTTGGGGACGAAACTTTTTAAAGAGGGAGGGAATGATGAGAGCACATCCTTGAAGCTAAGAGACTCATCATTAAAACTACCCAAGATCATTCATTCAAATGATCAAGTTCTTAACTCATTCATTCCAATTCCAAGGTCTCGAAGAAAGGCTATGAATCAAGTTCTTACATCATTTATTTTAAAGATTCATGTAGCACAGAAACCGTCAAAGCATGCAAGACATAAAGATCAAATCCACCTAATCGCTTTTGAAGGCAAAGTGTACGATTCAAAGGAAAATGACTAGAGTCCAATTTTGGGAAATTTTAGTCATTAAAGCCTAACTTAAACTTTAATGTAATTTTAGCTTTTTATTTATTTTAGTACTTTATTAATTTCGAAATTACTTGCTTAAATAAAGAACATGTGGTCCCTTAGTTATTTAGTTTAAGTAAAGTACTTGTTAGTTAGTTTACTATACTTGTGTTTGATTAGTGTTAGTCCAATTAGGACTCTTTTGTATATCTTTAGCCGAAATCCCTTCTTCTCTATTTAAGAGAGATTTTGGCCAACATAATATTCAGACTTGATATAATATATTGAGAGGTTATTCGTTAAATCATTTGTAATTGAATTTCTTTTAGAACTTCTTTCATTGTTACTGTATCAACAAGTTAAATCGCTTATTGTGATGTTTCATCCTCCATTTAGAATTTTTATTTTCTATTTAGAATTCTTTTTTCGTTTGATAACCGCTGTCTCATGAATTTTCATTTGCAAAAATCAGACGACTAAAATTCATGAATTTTCAATTCGATTAAGCATGTATCTAAATGCATGTGTCACTTACATTGTTTCATGCGAGTGATAAATCATACTCTCTATTTTATAATAAATGTTTTTTTTTTTCTTTCAATTTTTAATGATGGTTTGTTTTTGCAATAACCCTTACCCATATTACAGAAAAGAATGAACGGGAAATAGGTTAGTGGTTCGGACTTACAATATAATAATAAAAATTTCTATTATCTTCTATTTTCTTAAAATATGCTGAAGTATTTAGAAAGAATAATAAATAGATGAAGAATATTTTAAGGTTCCTGATAACATGTCAATTTAAATTGTTCGCTTTTCAACTAACCATGCTTAACCCAGACAAATATACACATGATAAAAAACCGAAAAGTGATGCAATGCCAAATTAGCATGGTTTTGAAACCCAACTCCGGTGGAATCGGTAATCTGATGACCACAAGAACCGGCCGTGTCACTAAATTAGTAAAAAATAAATTTCCTAGAGAATTTTAATACAAGTATTTGATATTTTGTGGTTTTTCTAAAATCTCATTTCCTCAAAAGGATCAATAGAATCAATTAAATGGTTTGATATGTAGTGGTTTAGACAATATAAATTAATTGGCTAGTGTAATATGTCAACTTTTGTGGCTGGATTTCTTATTTGGTCAAGCTCATTTGTATGTTATAAGGTATTTTGATAAATGGTGAATTAATTAAATTAGTTAATTGTTATTGATTATTACTGTTTTGAATGGTGTTACAATTCTAGGTAATGGATCGCATGGTATTTGGTTATTAGTAAATATATTAGTTATTTTTAAAGATTTATAAAAAAAATGTCACGAGTCGATAAATAATTTGTATAGTAATCCAATTACCGATCATTAATTTAGTAACTTTTTCGAATTTATGTTCGGGGCAAGTTCCAAAACCTTGCTAATTAGGATGTCTCAATGGAAATTTAAAATCCTCATATTGAATGCGATATTTCAAAAAGATTATAAAAAAAACATTCGCATGCAAAATCGTTCCCTGGCCAATAGGAATTGTTTACCGTCCTACCTCATTAACTTTTATTTTTGAGGATTTAAGTCACCAAGAAACGAACTTAGGGAGTGTATTCAATCTGAATTTTAAATGATTTTCAAAAGTTTATGGATTCTGTTGACTTTATAAATTGTTTTAACTCTATGCAGAGTCTACGTAGATTTTATTAGATTGATTTATCAGGATTTCTTTTGATTTATAAAGTCTATAGATTATTTGAATAACACCAAGAAATAAAGAAAATACTGATCCAGTGGTGTATTATACAGATCCAGCGGTGTTGAATATCCAAAGTCAACATATGTTTATCAATCCTTTTTTTTTAATTAAATCATTTTGTTAAAAATTTAAAAAGTTTGGTGATTGTTTTTTATTTTTTTTAGATCACGTAACTGCGGCTTTTTTTTTGATTTATTTGTTCAAGATTTGTATAATTTACTTACTGATATTTTTTTTCCTTTAGTTTAATTAAGATATGTTTTGTGATGGGTTTTGTTTCAACTCTTTTTTCCCTTTGATTTTCTATTTAAGAGGAAATGAAATCCATGTTTGAAAATAGAAATTTGTTGTTAAATGGAGAAGAAATTGTTTGCTTTCTTTAATTTCTATTTGAAGATGATTAAGAAGAAAATTGTTTGGATATTATGACAATAAATCTTGTTTTTAGGAAATAAACATTTCATATTGAGTTTTCTAACGATGTTAGTTTGGATATTTCTTTATTTTTCTTATAATTTTAAAGAAATGAGATCACTAAAAAAAAATTGTAATCAAATACATTTAATTTTAATATTAATGAGAGAAAATCAAAATCTTAAGGAATTACAAGAGATTTCGCAATACACATTTAAGCCTAGAAAATCCATCAAAATATTACCTTTAATTAAATCTATGAAAATCTATAGAGTTTTGAATACCTCTAGATTTAATGGACTTTTTAAAATCTAAATTGAATACATCTAGATTTGAATGGACTTTTTAAAATTTTAAATTGAATACCTCAAGATTTCATTGGACTTTTTAAAATTCAAATTGAATACCTATAGACTTTCAAAATCCTTAAAAATCCTATAGATTCTATATTGAATACACCCCCTCAGATTAAAAGAACAAATCTAAGACACTAGGATTTTCAAAATATTATTTCCCATACATTGTTTTGGGCAAATCTCCTTGTAAAAGGGAAATAGGAGCACCAGGTGAACATTGATGAATATCGAACCGAATATGTTAGATATGAACTACAAGGAATGACACAAAAGTTCCAACATTGTATTGATATTTACGCTTTTCTTGGAGTCTTAGAACATTTGTGTCATTCCTTGTTGTTCATATCTTTATAGTGAAGCTTAGAACATTTTGTACCTACAAGGAAATCTTGAGAATACTAGGTACCTTTTGAAAGGACCTTCAAGGTTAGCTCTATGTCTCAAGTGGCACATATAAGCACAAGGATCAAGTAATTCAACCAAACAACAACTAGAGTGATTCTTATATGAACTAAGCATTAAAGAAAATGAATCATTCTAGTTGAATATGCTACATCTCATAGATACCTTAGCTAAATAAACATTGAACATGTGGAGATCATACTAAAGGTTATCTATATGGATATGAATAACAATAAAGTGAGATGCAAGCATAAATAAGAGCAAGCATAAACATAAAAACAAATAAAAAATATTAAACATATCAAGTAAGAAGTGATTTGGATATCAAGTACGAATTGATTTGGATATCAAGTAAGAAGTGATTTGGATACCTTTGCTTTCTTATCTGGTGATGAGGATAATGGATTGACATTTTGGCATTTGTCATCACTTGTAGCTTTGCTCTTAGTCTTTAAGCAACTTGGTTCTTCAATGACTTTAGCCTTTAAGCTTTGGAATTTCCAAGTACTAATGAGTGCTTTTGATTTTCTTCTTTTGACACACCTCCTTTCAAATTCTTCATTCCTCATGGAATGATCCGCCTCAATGACACTTCTTATTGAATCTTTATCTTTGAAGCTTTGTGGCACATTCTGCTTCTTCCTTATGATTCCACCATCTCTTCACGAATTCTCTTTTTTGCCTTTGGCATCTTGACATCTTGTTTGTTGATTGAAGGAACATATAATCATGTTTCTATAAAGCTCAACAAGGTGAAATCATTAGTAGAAAAAAAGAGTTTAAACATTTAGCCAATTAGAGAGGATAGAGTCATCCCAGAGCGGTGGTCTAGGGAGAGTCTTCTTTAAAATTGATAGAAAAGTGTATGGCCATAGATCCTCCTAAGGTGTAAATCCTAACAAGAATGAGACTAGGCTCTGATACCAATTGAAATACCCGAAGGGCATTTGCAATACCTGAAGAGGAACCTAGTTGTTTGTGATTTGAAGAAGATGTCTAAGAAGTATTTGCTTAATTGTTTTAAACTTGCTTGCTCACTTAAGGAAAGAATTTTCGTGAAAGTAGTATATGTTATACTTCTAGTCTCTTAAAAGAAAAGGAAAGTATGTGCTTATCTTTTGATGCTTTTATGTATATCATGTTTTTCTTGACAATGTGCTAATTGTTGATTCCAAACTTGTCAAGCGTGATGTTTTAAAAGCATAAAATTGTTTCTGTAAACTCTCTTTTATTTAAGTGCATTTGCTCTACTATCTCTATAATGTCTTTTTGTACTCTACTTGTATCTCTTGATCCTTATTGCTTAGAGTACAAACACAAACACAAGCATGCACATCCTTTCTCTCTTGATGCTTGAACTACATCTTCTCTATGCTTAACATGATGTGCTTATTTAGTCATCTTTGATCATCATGTTAAATTGTTGCATCATTAAGAGAAATAATTAAAAGAGGTGTTCTAACCATATGGGTTGTAAAAAGCCCCATCATTAACCCTCTAGAACCTAAACAAAATGGGTACCAAAAGTGTCTTCTTATGTAGGTAACAAAGTCAAAGAGAAGAGGAATGGATTCTTAAAGATAAGATCATATCCACCTTCTCCAATCGTGTGAAGAAGACACTCCCTCCTTGAAGAAAATTATCAGAGGCTTTCATGTTGAAACAGAAACCACAAGATCAAAATCATTGGATTCTTGAGGATGTTCAATTCTTATGGGTGATTGTGTTATGAGCAAGACGCAATTTAAAATATGAACTCACTTCAAGGAGATAATAAGAAGACTAGCCATACTTTCAAGACAATGCAAAGAATATATTAAAAGTGGCTAGGTCTAGTCAAAGAAAAAAAATGGGGAAGAAGAGCTAAAAATGGAATGAATAAGGTCAAAAGAGACAATCCAAATGGAAGATGAGTCTACAAGGCCAAGTCAATTTCCGTACATCAACTCCAAGAAGCAATATTTCATGATGAAAGAAGCAAATTGGAGTTACTTTCAAAGACATCCTAAAAGAACTTCAAAGATGATCTCAAGTTAAGGATGATCAAGTAAGAGCAAGGAATTCAAAAGTTCAAAGAATCATCAACGGAAGAAAATTGGTAGCTATAAACCTATCTCTCTTGGTTTTAGCTTGTTATTCTTGATGATTATATATGCTTGCTCTAGCTTTGGTGCTATATGTTTTTTGCCTTATCTCTTGTGCTTATCCTTCTATCTTATGAGATTGGCTTATGTGTTTTTTTTTTTTTAATTATGCCTTTGTGTTTTACCTTCTTGATTTCTAAAGGCATTTTCAAATTAACCACCTTAGTTATGTTTAAAAGGTTTTTAAAATTGTCAAAGAACCTAAGGTGAGTTTTTCTTTTACAAGGTTTATCTCTTTTAAAGCTACTTGAACTTAAAAGTTTTATCATTTCATAAGTTGTTCAAAGTGTTTTGGAAAACCTCACTTCGATGGATATATGGAAATCTTGTGTTTTTTAAGTTTAATCTTGACTTGATGCCTTTATCCTTTTGTTTTAATTTTGATACTTATGAATACAAACAATCTTGCTTTGGATTAGAGCTTATGTCATGCGGTTGATTTGTTCATTCTAAGTATGGTGTGCCTTTTTGAGCCACTTTTGTAGAGAGTTATGACTTGTTTTTAGCTATTTTGGCTTATTCTTGATGTTTGTCATACTCTCTTGCTGTGTTGTTTTTAGGCAATGATATGAGTCAACAACTTTGTTTTTATATTCTTTACATTGTTTTAAAACTATTTGGCCATTTTCGAAAGGGTCTAAAAATATTCACCTTAGTTGTTTTTCAATGTTTTTATCTTCAAATATCCTAAGGTGTGATTTTGAGCACTTTGATGTTTTTATAAGATTTAACCTTTGTTCTTACCTATTTTTATCCATTCAAAGTTGCTCATGATGTTTTAGAATTGAAATAAAATCATTTAAAGGCCTTTTGGCAAAGATTCAAAAATCAGAAAATACCTAATGCCATAACCCCCAGTCGACCGACATGTTGAGGCACTAGTGAACCGAGATACATATCCGGTCGATCGAAGTGCCCTGCTTCAGTTTAAAAATGGAATTTTTCTAAGTATATCACTTCTAATTTTTTGATTATCAAATTTCTTGGATTTTGGTTACACTTCAAATATTCTCTTAAAACCATCCAATGTTTGAAACAAAATTGGCGCATCGTAGGGGAGAGCTTCCTTATAATTTTAGATTTGTAAAACCAAAACCCCTCTTATGCACTTATCAAAGTCTTATTTTTAATATTTGCCTTTTATATGGAAATTTAGAGAGAATAGAGATTATTTTGAGCTATAAGCTTTCTAAGGCTTTGTTTTGATAGAGTTTAT
Organism: Vinca minor; assembly: GCA_026122235.1. Classification (NCBI taxonomy): domain Eukaryota; kingdom Viridiplantae; phylum Streptophyta; class Magnoliopsida; order Gentianales; family Apocynaceae; genus Vinca; species Vinca minor. The sequence goes on from JAOCZM010000011.1 coordinate 13,646,934, forward strand.
TTGATAAGAATGTTTTCTTGGATGTAATACATGACAAATGTGCATCATATTATCTTGGTTGTCATGTTTCCTTGAAACTTCTTTGATATCATAATTCTTATCTTCTTGATTAGTTTGTTGATATTTTGTACTTGGTGAGTAATTTCCTAGAAGAATTTCCACATGTGCTTCATAAAATCTTGGTTGTCATGTCTCCTTGTGATTTCTTAAATAACATGCTACATTATCTTCACAATCTATCATGCTTTGAAGGAAGGATGTGCTTTTAGTTGCATGTTTACCTATCCTCCTTCCCTAGTGATATATTTTTATTGTTTATCTAACAAATATCACTAGTTTTTTTAAATATCCAAAACCTCCATCTCTTTTGGTTATTCATCTTTGGGAAGTTTGTGCTCACTTTGATTGATTTATAACTTCCCTTTAAACTTTTTGTTTATGTTCTTACCTTGCTATATATTTCTTTTTAAACATCACCTTTATATCATGGTTTGAATTCATCTTTGAACTGTATTCTTAACCAACTACTTGAAGAAGAGACTTGTTTCTTTTATACTACTTTTAGTTCTCTTATCCTCCTTATAGGTGATACATAAGTACTTGTTGCTTCTTGTATATTCTTTCTGCTTAATGTTTTTTCAAGACACGAGAGAAGAAGCACCAATGTTGAAAGCAGAGCCATATGCAAACACAAAGAGAACGAGAAATCTCCCTTCACCAACAACTATAAAAATGTCAAAGTGTGAAGAAGGAAGAGAGAAAGTTTATTTGAACTCTCTGCAATAAGGACATAAGAGAAGAAGCAACGATGTTGGAAGCAGAGCCAATACATTAGCCAAACACAAAGAAAATGAGAAATCTCACTTCACCAACAACTATGGAAAGTATCAAACGGTGAAGAAGGAAGATGGAAGTTTCTTTGTAGCTCCCTGCCAAAAATTCGATTGACCACAGCTGCTGATCCGATTGACCGACTTGCCATGTTTCAGCAAAATTGTAAACTCTAAACCTTATATCTTTTCAGTTTTTTAATTTTCCTTATATGGGCACAGCTTTAGGGGGAGCTTTTATATGTTATCCATCTTTTACCCCTATATATGTGATGTATCCCTACACTTGTCATATCATATGCATCATCTTTTACTCCTTTTCATATTCTCATATCTTTTTAGCCAACTTGTGTATATTTTATGGGAGTAGTATGATCTTTCATGTATATATTTTGTATCTACCTCCTTTATCATTTGAGATCAAGTGCATTCTCTCTCTTATATTCTTTGATCTCATTTGATTTTTTAGTTAGATCATTGCCTTAGTTGTTATACTTCTTTGGCTTACCATTTTCTTAAAGAGGAATGATCTCTAAAGTGTTAACTTTACGCTTCCTCTTGCTTTGTGATACATATGCCTTTCATATGTTTATATTTTCATGGTATCACATCCATTTGTCTTTGTTAGCTAAGTTTTAAAACTTGTTTTCATCTTATTATAGCTAACATTGCTTTTGTTTAAAATGGGAGATTGTGCTTCAAGGTGTTTTTCATTTATCTCCTTAGATAATAGCTTGAGTTGTATATTCATTTTTGGAGCCATATGACCATGCTTGATTATATGTGTCATTATGTGCTCACTTTATTTTGAAATCAACCAAGCTTAAAACCACTTCAAAAGATCTTTTAAAAGCATGCATACATCTTTAGATAAGCATCATCTTTTGTCCACTCATATTGAATTTAAATGGCCTTTTACAAATGATGTGCTTACATAACTTTAAAGATTTCTTTCTTTTGGTCTTTAGTTTTGCTTTTCTTTACTATTAATCAACATGCTTCTCAAGGTTTCAAACTTGATCCCTCCTTATGATTTTTCACTTTCTGATCCTTTGGATCTCTACTTTTAACAAAAAGGAGAAAATATTTTTCATATTGGCTCTCTCATGAACCTTTTTTTATTTTGACAAAAAAGGGGAGAAATTTAGCTTTGCAAATGTGCCATGAAAAGTAATTATACAAAAGGGGAAAGATAATAACTTTGCAAAATGGGAGAGATAAGGGATTCTTTAAAATATGGGGAGTAGAATGATTTTTCAAAACATCTACTTACCTTGATCATATGCATCCTTATCTCATTCTTTGATATTTTGTTCTTAATTTCTTTATCCTTTTGATATATTATTCCCATTTTATATCAATGTTTTGTCGTCATCAAAAGAGGGAGATTGTAAGCCCTAAGGGCAAATGTGATCAATCTTGTTTTCATCATAAAAATACATTGAGAAGTTCTAATGTTTGTTTGAGCTTGTGTTTTATTGATAGGATAATTTCATTCACACTTACATTGATGAAAATGGTAAGTAAGCTTCTTATGGATCTCAAAGGTATCAACTATACAACAAGAAGAAGCTACAATTTGCAAGATTCCATGGCACAAGCTTAAAGTCCATCCACAATGCCTTGAAAGGTTGAAAGGAATTCCAAAGTGAAGAAGGATGATCAACTTGTTGAAGAGCTACTCAATCACACAATGAAGTTCATCCATGAAGTGGACTCTCAACAAAGAAGTGATGAAATCCAATACACTACAATATGAAGATTGTTATAGCATGTCATCACTCAAAGAAGAGGTTGGTCAATGGTCTCAAGTCCAACCTCAAAGAAGATTTCATCTTGAAGACCAAGAAGATTAGTGAAGAAGCTTAATAGGTATATCATTTGTGACTAATCTAATTTGATAAATGTTAGATTATAGTATGATGAAGCTCAAACTTTTGCATGTTTTCAAAACCATCTTTCTTACTTTGATTCAATATTTCAAAAGGTTTTGAAAAAAATATTTTGAGTGTTTGTTTATGCCTGAGGTCCTAAAATTATTTTAAAAGGCTTTAAAAAACACTTAGCCATGAGTTTGAGAACATTAGAACTGTGGTCAAGTGGAAAAACCACTTTAGGACTGAAGTCCGCTCGACCGGGTCCTAGAACTCGGATGACTGGATGAAGTCTGGTCGACCGACATGTGTTGTCTGGTCGACTGAAGTGTCTTTTGTCCTTAGTCACTTTTGAATGTTCCAAGACTCCAACGGCTATAAAATCTCGGAAGACCCTGTTATAGGTTGGTTGACTGAATAGGTTATTCAGACGACAGGACAAAAGCATTTGAACTTAACTTCAAAAGCCTTTGAACTTAACTCCGGTCGACCGAGATCGAAATAAAAGCCTTTGAACTTAACTTCGGAAGCACTTCGGACGACCTACCATATGGTCTGGTCGACCGAAGTTGTCCCATCAAGGCAAAAATATAGCCGTTGTAACTCGATATGCTTACAATTTTTGGAACCTGTAAAAAACCTTAAGGCTGATTTTTCTTCTTTGCTCAAGCCAATAGAGGGGCCTTAGTATACACATTTTAGACAAGAAAATCAAACACTTTCATGCGCTAAATACTTCCAATCATTCATAAAAAACATTTCATTTTGAGAAAGAGCTTCATCTACTTATTCTTCTATTCTCAAATATGAATTAGAGCTTTAATTATAATATCCAATCCTTGGAGGGATTTGTTTTCCTAGAGCTTAATTGTAAAATCTCATGTGTTGAGATAATCTTTCCTTGTAATGGGTTGAGTGGCAAGGATTGTTTGAGAGAGCGGTGGTTTTGAGCCTCCAATGTGTTGGAGTGGATCTTTCTTGTAATAATAGGAACTAGAGTGAGTGGTGAACCCGAAATAGAAGTACGGTTGAATGTGTTCGTAAAACATCCTCACCTAGTAGACTAGGTTAGAGAAAGCGTCCTCATGGGTGAAGGGTTTCATAGGTGCATAAAAGGACCAATGTGTTGGCCTTTCCCTTGAAAGGTTGCATGAGTGCATAAAAGACCAATGAGTTGGTTTTGTCCTTGTTGTAAAGATCTCTCAAGACAAACTAGTAGAAATTGCCAAAATCTTTGAGTGTGTCCCAAGGTAGTGGATGCAGATATTTGTGATCGGACTACTCTACATCATTGTGTTTGATCTTCTAACTCTATCTCTTTACTTTCAAGTTCTTACATTATAATTGTGCTTATATTCACATGAACTTGATTATATGAGTTTTAATTGTTTATATTGAGTTAGATGAATTGCTTGCTATATCTTCTCTCGGCTTGTGCATAGGACTTGCACTTAGTAATCTTACAAGATATATATCTTGCTCAAGTGCTAGTCCATATGACTTATGTGTTCGTTATTACAAGCATTGCATATAGGAATCTTGACCTAGACAATCCTTGATTATATACATTGTCTTGTGTTCCTATGTGTTGCATTTACACACATAAGTCATCTAAGTGATCATCTTTTAATTCACCTTTGAGAAACCCGCTATTTGTAGCTATTATCTATTTTTTATTTTTAGCATAAACTTTAATTTAGGCTAAAAACAGCATGAACAATATACGGGCTACTATTTATGTCCAATTAGTGAATCCGGCGAGTTTTCAGTCCCACAAAGTCACGTCTCTCACACATGATATCGGTATTAAAGGAAAAATAGTCAATTTACTCCATGATCATCTTCGTTATATCTTCTTAAACATTATAAACCCCATTACCTATGTCCCTCATCCTCTACCACCGCCGATTTCTTCCACCTCTAACCACAACAAGCGTAGCGATTTTGATTTATTTACTACGTCATCTTCAACTTATGAAGTGGCGCCTCTTGCTATTGTTGATCCTGTAAGCCCTAAGGGCGAACGAACTCTGTTTTTGATATTGGACAAACATTTGATGTTGTGTCTAATGATCTTAATCTTTGTGATAGAATATTGGAAATCTTGTAGGAAGCTCTAAGTACTTCAATCAAGCCATGTTCAAGATTCAAAGTCATACTATTCAAGGCTCATCTATGAAGATTGAAGATTGAAGACTTAGTTTGGTTAGTTTAGCTTTGTCGTCATTAGTCGTAATCTTTAAAGCTCTAACCAAAGCTCTTATGAACATAAGCTTCTCACTCTAGTCTTGCATGCATGTTTTCATAAACACGTTTTCAAAAGGCTTAAGTTTCAAAATGATCTTTACATGTGTTCTTATCCAAAAAAGACTTTGATTTCATAGATAAGTCTTTTAGAAAAGTTTTCCAAGTGTTCTTACTTGTTACCTTTTAGGAAAACCTTTTTAGACTTTAAAAGACTTCAAAAGATTTCAAAACGTGTGAAAAATCACTTTGGAAGTTCGGTCAACCGAGCTCAAGTTCGGATCAACCGAAGAGATACTGAGAGGTTTGACTGAGAAGTTCGGTCGACCTTTTTGTAGTTCGGTCGACCTAATAGGCTCGGGTTCGGTCGACCGACCTTGGTTCGGTTCAACCGAAGCTTGGTTCGGTCATCCGAAAGTCTACGAATCGGTCAACCGAACTCGTCTTTTACTAGCCGTTATTTGACCGTTGGAGACTCGATTTTCATCCTATTTTGAAATGTATATATACTCAAAGCTAGAGAAACATTCCAAGACTTTGACAAACATAAAACATTGATATCTTATCAAGTCTAAACACTTTCAAAGCAAAATACTCTTCATCCTTATGATCTAAAGCATTCAAGAGTATTCTTTCAAAAAGCAAGACAAAGAGTGAACTTCATATGTTCAAGAGCTAAATTGTTTGTGCTTCAAAGGTACTTATATCTTTCACTTAGAAGAGTGAACAACCTCATACTTAACCTTTCTTAATTCCCTTTCTTAGTGATAAGGTTATTATTGTAAGTCCTACTTTGTGTGGGCATCCTTCAATTGTAAAAGTCCTACTTTGTGTGGGCGATTGTAAAAGTCCTACTTTGTGTGGGCATCTTCTTAGTGAAGTGTTTGAAATCCTTTAGGGTGCGCTCGAGGTAGTGGAAGTAGATTCTAAGTGAATCGAACCACTATAAATCTCTTGTCTTGTGATTTGCATTGGGTTTTGCTTTAGCTTTTGTTAAACTTGCACTATCATTGGTTAATTTGGAAATAGTTTGCAAGATTTATTAGAAACCCAATTCACCCCCCCTCTTGGGTTCCTTCAGATCCATCTGAGATTTGCTGTTGAATTAGCTTATTCTTCCTCAGTTTCAATGACTAGTACTTCCATTGTAGTTGCTACTTATTCCTCACTGTCTAGCTCCCCTATAAAGCTTAGTTTTGGAGTGATTGATACTGATTTTGTAGGGTTTGGATTTGGATTATGGTTTTGGTGGTCTGCAGGTAAGAGACGAAGAGGAGGTGAAGTTTTCGGATAGGTTCGGGTGTATTTGGGTCGGGCTTATAAAATGTGTTTCCCTTGTTTATTTTAGAGTTATAATTGTACCCGTATTCGATCCAAACATCAAACCCGACCCAGCTGCTTGCTTCTCCTCTCCCATCTTCTCAATAGCACCACCGACCTTTTATTGGATGTAGAAGAGGATGTTCGACCCGAATTTCCCCACAAATATTTTTATGAAGGTTTGAATATTCAATTCTCTTTGCTTACATCGTGAAGTTGAGCATGCTTGGAAGTCCAAATCACTTTGAGTTCCTTCTATGGATCCAAATAATGATTCATATGTATTCTAGTTATCTATCAAAATTTCTTCTACTAATCTGTATCTTTCTTAATATTTGGTCTGATTTCTATTTTGTTTGTTCTCATGTTTAATTGATAATGGATTTCCTGGAGACTCCATTTTTAAATTGGGCATATTTGAAATGGATTAATAATTACAAATGGGTCTTATTTTAGACATTAAAATTGGGGAAATTTTAGGGTTCTGGTAAAGAATGTGATGAAGAGGAAAAAATGACTAGTTTGCGCTTCACTCAAATGACATGTGCGAGACACATGACTTTTTAGGCCTGAAAATTCGTTGGATTTACTAATTGGACATAAATATGAGCTCGTAAATTGTTCATGCTGTTTTTTGCCAAAATTAAAGTTTGTGCTAAAAATTGAAATTCGAAAATAGATAATTGCTACAAATAGCGGTTTTCTCATTCACCTTTATATGCTTAATAAACATATTTGTTGTGAAGGTGATCATTTAGGTAAATAATTTGGTAGAAAAGTTAAAAAATTTGAGAACCTTATTCACCCCTCCTAAGGTTCTCTCCTTCGGGTTTTGCAAATCCCCTTCGAGTATTTCACTTATGAATTGATTGGCTTTTCTCTTTCACATAGCAACCCTCGACAATCCCTCATCCATAAAACAAGCCTTGTCCTCATGGCTTGAATTCAGGAAATTGATTTTCAATCAATTTTGAATCTTCCCAAGTTGTTTCTTCTGGGAAAAGATTCATCAACTTGATTAACCATTGCACATCAACTCTGTTTGATACGGGACCAAGCCAAGGGCAGCCCTACTTAAAAGATCCACTTGTCAACAATCAAGGACCGATGACAAGATCAAGAACAAGAAGGACTTTAGAGAATATTGCAACGATGATCCGAGACATTAGAGTTAACGAGGAAGTGAAGCTTCAACTCGAAGATGATGACAAAGTCAACTTCTTAACTTTCAAGAATATACAAATCGGCCCAAAGAAGCAAAGTGGTTAAAAAACGGTATTTTAGTCTTTTTGTACAATTAAAGTCTATTCTAGACTTTAATTATTTTTCAGCTTTGTTAGTTACTTTAAATCATTATGTTAGGCGTGTAATAGCAAGTAGTTGCTATAATAAAGGACATTTTGTCCATGTGTTAGTTAGTTGGTTATTAAGAGTCCTAATGCAACTAGGACTTTATTCTAGAATAGCCGCCTATTTTAACATGTGTTTTACTTGATAGCAAGTTGTTTGTTCAAGAGTCCTACTTCTTCAAGGACTCTTATTTGTTGTTGCTTGGAACCAAATTATTACTCTATTTAATGGAGGGTTCGGCCAAGATGTAAAGGTACGTTAGATATATTGATATTTTGGTAAGGTTATTCCTTAGCTTCTCGTGTATGAACTTCTTTTAAGAATTCATTCATCTTTGAATTACTGTATCAACAAGTTTAGTTTCTTTTGTTGTGGTGTTTCAGCCCCCATTTTAATTATCCTTCATTAGCGTTGCGTTGATTAAATTCCCTAGAGAAAGATCCGGCACAAATTACGCTGTCGAACCTTTTGGTACATAGTACCTCATGGTTCTCCATCAGGTGGTATCAGAGCAAAAGGTTCATCTCTACTCCCGGTGTACCTTTATCGTTTTTCATAAAAAATTACCTTTATCGTTTTTCATAAAAAATTTCTTGTTTGCAAAATTGACAGAAAATCAGAAGAAAAAAAAACATTATGGCATATATAAAAAAAGCAGCCAATTTTAAAAGCCTCTCGGTGTAAAGAAATTGGCAGCCGAGTTAATATAAATTGAATAGCGAACTATAAAGGCATAAGCAAACTTCTTGGATTGATAGCGTAGGCGTCTCGTCCAAGAATTGGCAAACGTTCCTCCTTTAATTTGAATCGTGTTTAAACATCCTTATACATCAAGAATTGATAGCGTAGGCGCCTCATTCTTTGATATCTTTCGGCCAAAGGTAAGAAAAAATTCAAGAAAAGTAAAGGTACTATTCACGGTACTGTTCATAGATTACATGTTCATCCGAATCAAGAAACATCAAGGAGATCAAGATCATCAAGAACCGGTTTCCATTCTCGATTAGGATTTCGTTTCTTCATTTTTTTCTTTCTAAAGCTTTTTGTTTAAGTCAAAGATAGGATTTCTTTCCTTATTTTTCAGTCTTGTGTCAACGCAACAAGTTAGGAACCATTCTTTGAATCTAGAGTTTGAAGTTCTATACGAGCGGTGTTGGAATAAAGAGTGAATATTTCTTTGCTATCTAACGTTTTTGTGTGTTTTTTCTTGATTTATAACCTGTGATGTGGTCCCGATGACCGCAAGTCACATGATTTTGGGAAGGCCATGGCAATACGATCGAAGTGCAAATCATATGGGAAGAGAAAATATATATAAACTTACGAAGGATAACGTCAAGTATATTTTATGTCCTTTGACTTTGAATCAAGCATGTGAGGTACATAAACAAATGACCATAAATAGAGAGAAAAGGAGAGCAAGAGGAAAAATACGAGTAATAAAACCCATGAGGTAAAACCCGAGGGAAAAAAGGATGTAAAAGCCGTGAGCTTAGTGAGACAAAAGGCAAGCTCACAAAAAGAGTGGAAATAGTGATTATTCATCAACCCGGGAAAGGTAGATAGGGCGATACGAGCAAAACAAGCAATTGTTTTGTTAGTATTTCGAGAAACTGAAAGGTCTCTCCATTCTAACGATATTTCCTTTGAACTAACATCTTTTTCCCTCCCTAGTCTTGCTTTTGATCTTTTACAGGAATTCCAAGACGTATTTCCCAAGGAGTTGCCGAAAGGGCTGCCTCCTATTCGTGGAATCGAGCATCAAATCGACTTTATTCCGGGAGCAAGTTTGCCAAATCGGGCTGCCTACCGAGCCAATCCGGATGAAACTCGAGAAATACAAAGGCAAGTCGATTTACTTCTCGAGAAGGAGAAGGTAAGAGAATATGTAAGTCCTTGTTCTAGTCCGGTTATTTTAGTACCTAAGAAAGAAGGGACTTTTAGATTATGTACGGATTGTTGAGATATTAATAAGATAACTATTAAATATAGACATCCGATTCCTCGATTAGATGATATGCTAAATGAGTTAAGTGGAGCTTTAATATTTTCTAAAATTGATTTAACTCGAGGCTATCACCAAATTAGAATGAAAGAAGGTGATGAATGGAAAACCGCTTTTAAGACTAAATAGATTATATGAATGGATTGCCATGCCTTTTGGTCTTACTAACGCACCTAGTACTTTCATGAGATTAATGAACTACATATTTTGGCATTGTTTTGGTAAATTTGTTGTAGTTTATTTTGATGATATTCTTGTTTATAGTAAAAACTTAGAAGAGCATATAGAACATCTTAAAACTGTTTTTACTATTCTAAGAGAGCAAACTTTATATGCTAAAATTGAAAAGTGTATTTTTTTTGCACAAATTCAGTTAACTTTCTTGGATATATAGTTAGTTCTCAAGGTATTTGTGTTGATCCGGTAAAAATTCAAGCCATTCAAGAGTGGCCGAGACCAACGAGCGTGACACAAGTTAGATCGTTTTATGGGTTAGCGAGCTTTTATAAGCGTTTTATTCGTGATTTTAGCACGATTGCTGCCCCATTAAATGAAGTTATGAAGAAAGACATCTCATTCTTTTGGGACAAGCCGCAAGAAGAATGCTTCGAGAAGATGAAACAATTACTTGTTCTCCCATATTATCTATTCCTAACTTTGATTTAATGTTTGAAGTTGAATCTGATGCTTCAGGTTTAGGTATCGGGACTGTTTTACAACAACAAGGTAAACCTTTAGCATATTTTAGCGAGAAATTAAGCAATGCCTCGCTTAATTATCCTACTTATGATAAAGAATTATCGAGTTACATTCGAGAGATAAATTACAATCAGAATTTCAATAGGGAAGGCACGACACGCAAGCCGTATTATAATAAAATCACTGGTCTTGGGCTATTACTATGCACCATGCTCAAATAACATGACAATCATGTTAATAAAACACAAATATACACTGTCTGCCTCTGTCCAGTAGACCAAGGCCATACTCCGGTCGACCGCGATAAAGGCAGTATCCAAAATAGTGTAAAATATAGGCCACCGTGGTCGACCGGGATTGCTCTCCGGTCGTCCGAAATTCTAGGCAATAGAAAATTTTCAATTTCAAGAACAAGTTCGATCTGCCGAGAACCCCTTTCTAGTCGACCAAACCTTTTCCAGAAAGCAGAAAACAGCCAAAACACGAACAAACAATTCGTTCAAGGACTAGTATAACACTTAAACATAATTCTAGAGTCTGTAAAAAGGTAAAACATCATATGACGTGCATTAAACGTCTACCAAAAAAAGATTAACACATAGAAGACCGATTGGGGTACTCGTGATTGGCTCTAATACCACAAAGATAAAGAAATTCGGATTCCTAAACAAAGTGCAGCGGAAAATAAAATGGGAATCCGTTTCTAACAGGATCATTCACGAGTAAGAACCAATGATCTTTTATTAGGATTTTACCTTTTGTTTACGGGATGACAGAAATGATTTTTGTTTGGTATTTGTTATGGAATTACCAACATCAACCGATCTTTATCGACTTCGGTCTCTAGTAGTGTCCACACGATCAACTTGAATTGATTCTTCATGTCACTAATGCTAGTCAGAAAGCTCCGAAGCTGAAGACAATCTTTAGGAATTTCGGTGTACAGGCTTATGTACAAAAACCGAAAAAGCAAGAACGAAAAACATATTTTTCTTCTAAATTTTATGTTCTTGAAGTTGTGTATTTTGGAGCTGAATTTCTCTTAGAATTTCGGCATATTTTGGGGATCTTAGGAGAGTAATTAATTCATCAACAATTGATAATTTAAAGAAATGACTAGTGGGTTAAACTTAATTCACCCACTAAGTCACCTTCCCCTCCATTTACTCCTCAATGATGCCCACTACACACACCCCTCATATGGCTGATTTTTTACTTTATCAAACTGGTTCATGGACCGATTTGCAGGTTCAACCGGATCGGTTTGACCAATCACGTATTGGTCGGCCCTATCCAATTGGAGCACCTATATCAAATGTAAATTCCAACAGATCCCTCGTGCACACACTTGCCACTTGAGAAACAACTTTTACATGAGGGACCTTTACAAGAGGTACGTAGATATTCTCAAGTTTCCATGTAGGTTCAAAACGATATAACCTTCTCGTTGAAGAGATGAATCCCAAGGAATACAAAAACAAGCTAAGACTCCAAGAAAATAGTCAAGTGGCAAGGAATGCAAGATTGTAGAGGACTCATCAAGAAAGGAAATGCCATATGCAAAAGATGACTCTAAAAAAGACTACTCAAGGTGCCTCATTGGACTTATGGATGATGAAGATCAACTTGCAATCCAAAGTCCAACTTCTTTGAGTAACGACGTATAATTTTTAAATTCATTTTGAATTGGTTGGTTTTGATTTTTCTTTAACACCCATACAGAAAATCAAGTAAAAATTCATATTCTTCAAGAAAAAAGGTAAAAAATCACAGGAAATCCTCCTTTTATAAGAGCTCAAACCTCAAAATGATCACGACCGACAGGGGATTTGTTTGCTTCCGTACTCCTTCAATCACAAATGAAATCTAGCCTTTGCTTCCTCTTTACCCTAATAATTGGCTTTTCCATTTTTCTTCTTTCCTCGCAAAGAAAGTTTTTTTGCTATTTTATTATCTTTTTTGAAGAAAATTACCAAGATATTATATGTTAATAATTCTTCCTAAAATATAGAAATAGCCCGTATCAAGGAAGATTTTATGAATATTTTATAGACAAAACAGCTCAATTCGTCCAATATGTTATTTGAGATTGAGCTTACAGTCTCAAATGTTTATTTTGTAATTTTTAAGTCTAATATGATGTTACGACCTGCCAATAAGGGACTCCCGTCCATTTTTCTGTCTCTTTTCCGTCAACAGAGGCATGTGAGGTCATTTTTAAAGGTATTTTAGACATTTCAATATATTTTCCACGAAAAAAATTTGTGGACCCAATTGTTAAATAAAATAAATACGAATACCAAATTTAACCTAACAAAAAAGTTATAAACTCGTCTTCATCTTCATCCTCTCTCCTTTTCTACCACCTCCAACGTCGCGGCCAACCACCAAGAACACCACCGACATCTTTCCGCCAACACCATCTCCTCGACATTCACTGTGATCTCAACAGTGGGAGAAAGCTAATTGAGATCACTGTGAATTCCAAATGCATATGATAAAAAAAAAAAATCACTCAAACTCATAAAATTTCATTGAGAAATCAAACTCAAACTCACAATGGAAGTGTACCCACTCAAAAAATGACACAATTTGTTTCTCCAAGAGAACTTTCGAAAACCCCATTTAAGAAAATCCAATATTATAGCTAGAATTGAAGTAGGCAAAATTCTTAGAATTGAATATGTTGAAAATTTATTGAGAAAATCCCATCTTCTACCCCTTAACCAAAATTTTCTCCAAATAATCAAAACAAAGAGCTTGAAAAGTTGCTATATTGATTACACCATTCAGGAATCTAAATTTTTGTCTTTGTTATAACATTTTCTTTATCTGGGCTGTTGAATTTCTGTCCGGTTTTCTTTTCTTTCATTTCTTAGCTCCTAATTCTTGGAATTTGGGAATTTGGTAGATTTTTTGCTTGCATTAGGTAAAATCTGGGGTAATCTTTCACTTTTAAGAAGTTTGATAGAATTATTGATGAGTTCTTGGTCTAAGTTTGTGTATATATTTTTCATTTCATTGCTGTAAAGACTCAATTTTAATTAATTGTTTCCAAATCAACTATTTGACTTAATGGGTTTTAGAATTCAATGTTCTTAAAAGCTTCAATTTGGGTTTTGAATTGGAAAGTCTTGTATGTTTGGGATGGTTCTTGAGTATTTTGATTGAACTTGAAATGAATTTTGATATTCATAGAGACATTGAAGGTGTGGCCTTGGTGGTTGGTTGTGGGGTGGAGGTGAAAAATGCGGAGAGGATGAGGATGAAGATGAAGAAGATGGGTTTCGTATTTTTTGTTAATTTAAATTGGGTATTAATATTTATTTTGTTTAAACAATTGAGTCGCTAAGTTTTTCTCGTGAGAAATATATTGAAATGTCCAAAATACCCTTAAAAGTATCTCACGTGCGAGGCACATGCACGTGTTGATGGAAAATAGACATAAAATTGGACAAAAGTTCTTTATTGACAGATCGTAAAAACATATTGGGCCTTTAAATTAAAAATTAAACATATTGGCCTAAAGCTCAATCTCAAATAACATATTGGGCGGACTAGGCTGTTTTGCCATATTTTATAATACACTAGGTTTGATACCCGCGCGATGCGCGGTTGTATTTCTAATGAATAATCACGATTACAACAACAAAATAAATTAGAATGAATCTTACCTTTTCATCCAAAATCAAAGAATCAACACTCATTAAATCGTCAAGAGTTTCTGAGCATTGAAATTGTTCCATAATCTGATTCCTCAAAATAATATTCTCTTTTCTTGTTTGCCTTTTCCATGTTCATTGAGATGCATATACTGAAGTCCTGATTTTCTCATAATGTTTGTTTTGATGGTATTTTTTTTTTTTTTTTGGTGAGGGAATGCATGGCTGATTTTGGTTTATATAGTCGGTTATTTTCTTGAAATATTAAATCTAATTTATGATGCAAGACTTTTAGAATTCCTTATGATGCAAGACTATTAGAATTCCTATATACATGGATAAGAATTCCGTTTTTTCTTGGAACATTAACTTTACTTCATAATGCAAGCCTTTTATAATTCCTATATACAATAATAAGAATCCAAAAATTCATTATGCATTTTTTTTATGTAAGCCTTTTAGAATTCCTATATACATCTTATTTTCTTAGAATATTAAATCTACTTTATGATGGAAGACTTTTAGAATTCCAATATACATTAAATCTACTTCATTAAAAAATAAAACTATTGAACTTCTTCATTTAAAAAAAAACCATTGAACTTCTTTATTGAAAAAAAAACTCATTCAACTTCTTCATTTAAAAATAACCAATGAACTTCTTCATTAATAAAGTAAACCATTCAACTTATTCATTGAAAAAAACCATTGAACTTCTTCATTTAAATTTAATTCATTTATGTTACATAGCCTTTTAGAATTCCTATATACATGTTATTTTCTTAGAATATTAAATCTACTTTATGATGGATGACTTTTAGAATTCATATATATACATTAAATCTACTTCATTTTTAAAAAAAACCTTTGAACTTCTTCATTTAAAAAGAACCAATGAACTTCTTCATTAAAAAAGAAAACCATTCAACTTATTCATTGAAAAAAACCATTGAACTTCTTCATTTCAATTCAATTCATTTATGTTACATAGCATTTTAGAATTCCTATATACATGTTATTTTCTTAGAATATTAAATCTACTTTATGATGGAGACTTTTACAATTCATATATGTATTAAATCTACTTCACTAAAAAAGAAAACTATTGAACTTCTTCATTTTTAAAAAAACCTTTGAACTTCTTTATTTAAAAAAAAAAAAAAGCCAATTAACTTCTTCATTTAAAAAGAACCAATGAACTTCTTCATTAAAAAATAAAACCATTCAACTTATTCATTAAAAAAAAAAACCATTGAACTTCTTCATTTAAATTCAATTCATTTATGTTACAAAGCCTTTTAGAATTCCTATATACATGTTATTTTCCTTAGAATATTAAATCTACTTTATGATGGAAGACTTCTAGAATTCCTATATACATTAAATCTACTTCATTAAAAAAGAAAACTATTGAACTTCTTCATTTAAAAAGAACCAATGAACTTCTTCATTAAAAAAGAAAACAATTCAACTTCTTCATTAAAAAAAAATCATTGAACTTCTTCATTTAAATTCAAATCATTTATGCTATAATCTTCATCTTCATAGTAACTTTAAAATAAAGATGAAGATTATAGCTCATGAAGCACTACTTTTTAAAAGAAAATTAATGACAACGTTGTCACATGGAAGCTTATGATTGGAACACATCTCATAATATGTCACATGTCACATCATAAAGCTTCTACCTCAATTTAGTCTAACTTTAAGAGTAAATCACTATTTATGCCCCTTTAACTATTTTCAAAAGCAAGTTATACCCATTTTCTCTTTTGGGTGCCATTAATGCCCCTTACAATTCACGGGGTGCAATTAATACCCCTATGTGGCGGAATCCGGCGAGTTTTGGTGGCTAAACACACGTGTGAGTCATATGCTCGATTTTACAAGGGCAAATCGTCCATAAATTGAAAATCTTCATCTTCTTCCCCAATTTCATTCTTCAATTTGGCTCATCATCCTTTGATCCAGTCTCTCAAAGTTAAAATTTTGAAGAAAAACAAATCATAAAATTTGGACAAACAAATCATAACATTTTAGTAGGTGAGAATATCAGTGGGATGAATCAGTGGTTAGGATGAACATCAGTGAGAACAATTCAATTTGCTGTGGAATCAGTGGGTTCTCCAATCAACGGCATAAATAGTTAATTGAGAATCAACGTCTAATTTCCTTCATTTTCCACCCCCGGTGACCTAATCGCGTTCATTCATGACTTCGATTCGAATATCTTCTTGAAAATCATCAAATTAGACGGATCCAAGAAATGGTTATTATTTAAAAAACCATATCACATTCTCCGGTTCGTGGAGTCTGGCTGAGAAAAACGTGATCTTCAACTTAGGCGGCGTGGAAAAACGTGGAGTCTGGCAGAGAAAAACCATATCTGCTTGAACCATGTTTGCTGGAGCGCCGGCTGTAAGTGGCTTCTCTTTACAGAGAACTTGGGCGGCGTTACGGCGGAGCCGGTATCTCCAGCATGCCGTGGAGCCAGATCTGGAAATTTTATTATTCTTTTTTTAATGATTTTTTCGGCAATTCCTCTTTGATTTTGAGAAAGAAGATGAAGATCTTCAATTGGGTCATGAAATTGGGTTGGACGAATTTGCCCCTAACAATTCGACTGTGTGACTCACACGTGTGTGTAGCCACCAAAACTCGCCGATTCCGCCACATATGGGTATTAATGGCACCCCGTAAATTGATTTCTATAAATATCCTGCCAAAAGTGATTTCTATATTTTGAGAAGACTATTAAACATGTACAATAATTTGATACTTTAAATAAAAATATAATAATTTGAAGAAAAAAACTCACTGAAAGAAAACTTAAAAGTCCCAATCCAAAATTTGAGAAGATAAACAACGGATGTCAATTAGTTGCAGCATTTTCTTTTAACATAATTATTTTAGATGTTCTTAACCAACATTTTCAACGAATTTGCTAATTCAATCGTTTTTGCATATATATACAAATTAGTCATATTTTTTATTTATGATATTATAATGTTCAACCCCGATCAAACCCATTGACCCCGAACGTCGCTGAGTCAATGTCTGAACCGAGTCTGAGAACATAGCCAGTGCCTTGACATATCGGCCCTTAGGCCGTTTTTTGGGTAAAAATTTCATTATATATTTCATGAATGAGGTGGACAATTTTATTCGAAAGAATATGATAGTTCTTGAATTAATAGCCAATTTGGTCATCAAGTTATTTACGCTCACCACTTTTATCACTTTTAAAAAAGTTTATCTTTTTTTGTTATCAAAAATTTTACAGGCTTCCAATTTTGTCATTTCGTCCAAAACAATGAATAAAATCGTCTTCTTTGACGCCTTGACCAATTTTTGACTGAAATCCTCTTTTATTCAGGGGTATTTTCGGTATGAAATTTATACCCCCCATTTGAGATATATAATACCTTCTTCCCTATTTCTAACCTAGAGTCTCCTACAAACCCACTCCCCATTCCAACAACAATTAACAAATTCCTCATTTTGCTGGTACATTGTAATGAAGATTGATGAAAGAAGAACTTACAATACAAATTCAAAAGGTAATGGGAATGAATTTGACAATCTTCAATTTGAGTTTGGAGTAATTGATGGTGAATTCACTTCAAGAATTCCAACAAATTGGAGCTCTTTTAATGGTGATGGTGTTACTCCAAAGAACCCTAGTCCCAAAGTGAAAGAAACAAGGAAATCGAAGGTAATATTACTTCAAATAAATTTATTGTTTTTATATTTTGTTTAATGAATTACTTTGGTAATTAGATTGAACAAAATAGATTTTTCGTAGGAAGAAGTTAGCAATTGTGAGTTAAGTGGAATTGATGGCATATCATTCAAGGAGAAGGAAAATCGTATTATTGAATCGATACAAAGGAAAATTGCAAAACAAGAAGAAAGATTGGATTATCAAGTGTTTGGTCATTGTTGTAGTTTTTTTATTAGGTTATTTATTTGACAAATTTTGAGCATTTAAGCTTTAATCCTTGTTGTTGCTATTCGGGCAGATTTATTCCCTTTATTGTACTTTTGGAAATTTTATGAATGCAAGTAGTCTTTAAATTCCCAGAAATATCTACCTGTAGCTTGAAACAATGACAAGATAAAATAAAACCAAAAGAAGGATGTATTTAACATTAATACACAAAAACCATTGTTTCATGTCAAACCAGGCAAAATACACATCAAATATGTCTTATACCATAATTGTTTCCAACATTTACAACAAAAAAGAATAAATGCACAAAGTTGGAACAATTGGTAATTGTTTCAAAAACAGCAGGTCCTTATTGAACATTGATCTAATCATTCCAAAATGCACCATTGCGCTTCAGTCCAAGCAAATGGTTGACACTTGGATTTGGGCAAGTAGCCTTGTTGTGTCCCATTTGTCGACAATTGGCACATTTTATTGGCCCCCTTATTCTTTTTCCAGCTTATTCAACATTGAAAAAAACTACATTAATGGCAGTTTGCTGAACCAAATTATACAAAATAGGGGTATTGACCAAATTATACATTAATGGCTTGTGTTTCAGTTGGTGCAGTTTGGCTATTTTGAGCTGCATCAGTTGGGGCACCTTGGCTGTTTTGTGCTTCATCAGTCCTAGCAGTTTGGCTGCTTTCTCCAACATTCTTTGATGCCTTTTTGGGTAAATTGGGCATGCCCTTGCATTGTGTCCAATCCCCTTACACTTACTACACCTAATTTCTCAACAAAGTATACTGATCTTTGTACTTCCCCTAAATGATTTGCTTTGCTATTGCCCTTACTTTGTACACTTTGTTTATAGAAACATCATCATTTAATTCCTCTTGCACCTTATCCTTTAAAGTCTATGCAACTTATTTGGTTATCTCCCCTGAATAAGTCCAAGTACCTCTTGGCAATGTAAGATGTTGTTGCCTTTTTGGTATTCTGACCAAGTGGGCATAAATGCTCTGGAAACAGAGTCCTATCTGAAATAACCCATGTGTACCCACCTTCCTAGCATATAATTCTCATTCACAGTTCAACCCATGACAAATTTCTCTAACTCTAATTAGATCACTATGGGACCTCTATATCTTTTCCCCACTTCATCATATGTTCCCTAATTGCAGCCAGCTGTTCTTGCTTATGAGTGAACAATAACCCAATGACAAATTGTGGGTCAACCATATCTTTAATAGGATTAAATCTAGGGTATACAACCCCTTCATCCTTACCAGGACATTCACTATCAGAGTCAGACTTTTCCATGTTGAACATTATGTCTTCATCAATATTTTCAGGCTCATCCCCCACTACAATTTCTTCACCAAAAAACAAGTCTATTTCTGGTATAGAATTGCAAGTATAGCCTAAAATAGGTTCATCTTCTACACCAGTTTCAGCTTTCATATTACCAGTTTCTTCTTGGTTCACTTCAGCATCAGGTTCATCTTCTTTTTCCCCTTCAACATCAGCTTATAGGTTCACATCAACCTCAGGTTCATGGTTAACTTCATGCTCAGGTTGTTGGTTTATTTCAACCTCATTTTCTTGGTTGATTTCAACCTCATCTGCTTGGTTAACTTCAGGTTCAGCTTCTTGGTTGACCTCAGCTGCATGGTTAACTTCAGGTTCAGCCTCAATATTCTGGTTGACTACATGGTCACTGACTTGGGGCACATCAACCTCTTTTTCTTTATACCTCTCACTACAAAATTCTTCAAACATTTCTGAAAACATCACTATCCTCACTACATTTCATATCACTCTCAAAATCAGTTTCAGACTCTGATTCTTCTTCATCTTCATCAGACAAATGAACATTACTTGCCATTTCTTTCCCTTTACTTTTTTGTTTCACGACTACTTGCTTTGTTTTAACCCTTTTGCAGGCCTTTAATCATTCCTCAAAGATGACTCCACATCATCTACATCAACCCAACATTCTCTTCGTTTTCATCCAATTCAATATCTTCATCAGTATGCTTGCTTAGACACTTGATGAAGAACATCTCAAGACCATCCTCATCTTGATCCAAGAATATTTGTATCTCCTTTATCAGCTACTTCACTACACAAATCTAAGGTATCCTCATCACCCAAGGCCACTTATACCAATAACCAGCATATTCACTATATCAAAGCATATAAACCATCTTATCTAACTCAACTATAGAAAATTCCTCATTTGTGCAGTAATCAAAAAAATCAGTGCAACCCCTTCATAAAATTTATTCCCTTGAGTCTAAACAAATGTACCCCTATGTCTAACTATAATACTAAAAATTTCTGACTTTTCTTCCGGATATTTTACTGCAAAATTCCAAAAAAAAAACCAAACAAGCAAATATATTAAAGACAATTCAAAAGGGGACCAGCTACTTTACTATAATAACAACAAAATTAATCAAAGGGGACCATACTACTATAATAAAGTTACTCAACAATAGATTATGCCCTAACTTTATGGAACATATAGAATAATAACCACAAAAACACATATAATACAAATATATTTCAAAAATATATGCTTTTACTTATAATAACTGGGCACTTCGTCGTTGGGGTTACGATGTATCATATTTCAGACTATTGCTGCCAATTCTTGTTCCAAATAGTCTTACCCACACGAATTGCTGCTACAATTTTGAAAATATACTACCACAAAAACACGAATTTTATGAACCCTAGTTTTTTTCTCCTCGTGTATTTTGGGGATTTTTTTTTCCTTTGATTTGATTTGGGTAAATGACGGGTTTGATTGATTAAGTTTGGTAGAGGGGTATAAATTTCATACCAAAAATACCCCTGAATAAAAATAGAGTTTCATTCAACAATTGGTCAAGGTGTCAAAGAAGACAATTTTATTCATTGTTTTGGACGGAATAACAAATTTGGCAGTCCATAAAAAAATTTATGACAAAAAAAGATAAACTTTTTTAAAGGTGACAAAATTGGCTGAGCGCAAATAACTTGATGACAAAATTGGCTATTAATTCTATAGTTCTTGTTTTCAATAACAATCTCACACCAAAAAAGTATTAAAGAAAGAAAAAAAAAATATGAGGAGGAACTAAAGACGGTATATGGCAAGAAAAAAAGAAGTTAAAAGAGTTAAAACACGCACCACCAAGTTTGTCAAAATCGCGAGTTGAATTGTAAAATCGTACGATTCTACGATTTTAAGGGTATAAATCGAGTTAACTCGTACAAAAAATCGTTGGAGTATAAGATCGTACAAGATCGTCGATCTAAATCGTAAGATCGTAGAATCGCACGATTTCAATCTTGTCTCTCAAGTCTCAGACTCCAACTTCATCGTTCATCACTCATCCTCTCAAGTTCATCGTTCATTCTCCCAATTTTTTATTTTCAATCAAAATAAACTTCTTGTTATGAAACTCGTTGGATTAAAAGACCTTATTTGGTTTGCTTTCGAATTTTATTATTTATTCGTTTGTGGTTTAATTTAAACTTTATATTTCTATTGATATTCTTATTTTTTTTTCTCTGTTTAAGTATTGTAATGTTTTTGCTAATTAGCAAATAGAATGACATCTTTATTGATATAAATTTATCATTAAATATTATTTTTAATAGCACATTATATAACACAAAACCAAACAGCACATTCAAGCAGACTCCACATCTTCAAATACACTACGGCTCCTATGCTAAACGGGTATTTGTTCCACATATGCGGGACGAATTCTTAGCCGTTGGATTAAATTTTTGAAGGCTGAGATTGATTTTTTTTTTAAAACCTGTTCTACGAACACCTATTTTTAACCAAAAAAGGCCTGTATTTGCCTTGAAAAATTGTTTCACATGTGCGAAAAAACAGTTGTTCCACATAGGAGCCAGACTGCTTCAAATAGACCACAAATTAAAAACCTGCATGTGTTTGGGAAAGCATAATAACCTATGAAAGCATAGCAGTTCAAATTTGGCGTACATCTATGAACACACAAGTGGAACTAAAGCTGTATATCTTTCAAAGATCAAAGGTTTCATCCACGGTGAGGTGATCTACACCTGCAACTATTCCTCGTGCAAGGGCTGGTAATATCTGAGTTAATGAAGCAAACATCCAGCAGAGAAACCAGTTCTGATAAAGCTAATATACAACGTTTCTGTCGGAAATCAGTTATTTTCTACGAAAATAGGAAAGTAAATGAAAAGAATTACATCGCTGGAGCAGTAAATGACAATCCAGAAGCATTGAATTAGCAACAGCCACCGGTTGATGCGTCAGTCTCTGGAGGTTTCTGCTTGAAGATGTTCTTTTTTACAACGGTGGAGCCCTCAGCTAATAGACTTGGTGTATCCAAAATCTGCGGATCAACTCAAATGTTAAAAGTGCTGTGAACTGATTAAAAGTAACAAATAATAAATTTCTGAAAGACGGCAACTACAACTAGATTTGCAGCAGAATATAACCTGGAAACCAAAAAGAAACTACAACATTTTGGCCTCAAGGTTCAGAGGGACAAAAGTACCCAAGATTAGGAATATGAACTATTGTAACTTCTTTTAAGAAAGGACTGTAAGATGTGCAATTCAGAAATAACAGATCAGCGGATAAATATAAATGCATATACGAGACTGATGCTATATTTAATATGCTGGACTGGTGCCAAGTGAAGATAAAATGAACGCCCAGAGGTGTTGAAAAATTCTCAATTCACTGCCTTGACTCCTTACACAACCTCCTCCCAACAACCTGCCAAGGCATTAGAAAATATTCCTTCCATCCTTTTACCACAATAATCTTATCAACAAGAATGTTTAAAACAGTGTTATCAATAGCAGCACTATAGCGGGCTATAGCGGAGCAGAGCGGCCATATGCCGCTACCAACCTATCCATAGCGGAGCGCATTAGTGTTGCTGGAATAGCGGCCGCTATTGCGACTAAAATAGCGGGAATCGTGGCCCTACTTGGATAAGAGCTTAAAAAACCCCCTTTTAGCCCTTTACAATAGTAAAAAACTTAGGGGTACATTGGGGATTTCTTGAATTGGAGTGACCGCTTTCTAGTCGTAGTTGGAACCGCGCACTTTTCACACTCATCTCAAATTCAAATTACTAAAAAGTCCTCTCCCCATCTTTAATCTAGAGATTTTAGTCGATAAGGCCGATCAAAACTTGTCAAGGTCCCTCGAGGAGTGGTGAGCAGCAGGAACTTGGAAGCTGTGGATGCAAAAGATTTTAGTGAAAAAGGCATTATGAGAGGAAGGAATAAACGTATAACGTTTCGACCGTAAAGGAAGAAACGTTGCTCCTCGCATACCACCGTACTAAATACCGATTTCAACCAGTCGACCTCCAAAGGCAAGACCTCCAGAACTTGAATTTAATGGCTTTGGTTATTTTTTATCTTGGATTTAATGACTTAGATCATGTTTTATCTCTTGGATTTAATGATTTTGGTTATGACTTTGTTTTCCTTGTTGTCTTGATTTTTTCTTAATTATTCATATATTGTTTTCCCTCCAACATGACTCGAACTCCCGACTTATCGGTTGGAAGTGAAGCGTCTTACCACTTAAATGCGTTTCTTTGTCTCTTAAATTTCAAATAGCGCCGCTACTGCCATCCGCTATCCCGCTATAGCGTTTTTAGGGTCGGCCGTTACGCGACGCTATCCGGGATTGACAGCACTGGTTCAAAACAATTCTTGCATGTGTCAATTATTCCAGTGCCTGGTGTACTAAGACACTTGCATATGCAAGATGACAAAAAAACAGAGAAATCTATGCCTCGTGGCAATAAGCCTTGGCAGCAAAGGTATATCTAAGCACAAAAGCCCAAGATATATGGTCAAAAGACAAATCCTACTAGGTTGTTTGCCTTCTATCAAGAAATGAGGTTTTTGAGGGGTACAGTAGATGAAGCAGCAGAAATAAAACAATCATATAAAATTCTTTAGTTCATAATATTTTGTGCATGCCTAATTTTGTTTAATTTTGGTAGAGAACCAAACAGAAATTTCTACTTTGCCAGCTCTGATCTTAGCATACTACATTTATGAGCATACTAACAGGCACTTAAGAAACCAAACCAACAAAGAATTTGCCCATTTGTGGTCGATCTTTTGTAGGCTCTTAATCTTAAACAAACAACCTCGTGACTTACGTACCTTTAGAACTAGTTCCTCAAAACACTGTTCCACATTAACTCGAGTTTTAGCACTGCATTCGATGAAGAGGCATCCAGACTCCCTTGCAAAGTCTATTCCCTCCTTTTTGCTGACAACTCTTTCACTCTCCTGCTTAATGGATTAAAAAATACGTATTATTTTAGTGTTCATAATCTTTCCACAACAAGATATCAAATATCCAGGAAAAGACAAGAATTTTAACCCCAGCACACAAGGTGATCAGTAATCACAAATAATTAGGATTCAAAATACCTTGTCAACTTTGTTGCCAACAAGCATCTTTATGCAGTCTTGATTTGTGGAGTACAGATCAATTTCTTTAGCCCAAATATCAGATAGGTTTATGAATGTATCTCGCCTGGTCACGTCATAAACTGTTCCAGAAGCAAAAACAGTTAATGTAGCTACGACAGAAACTAGTAAAGGGCCAATGCAAAAGTAGCAAATTCTCACCTGTGAAAAATCTGACAGCCTTAAGAGGAAATAGCAACAAATGGATGAAGTTATGGGGAATAGTACATTAATCTTGTCAGTAGCAATGCAATTTAATAAACAGCTGGAGGGAATCAATTCAAAACCAATTACATCAACATAATAAATAATCTAAAAAAATCAAGAAAAATAACATCTAAATGTATTTCTCTATGGTGAAAAGGACGTATAAAAAAGGGACCTTAAGCCATACGTGTTACAATAAAATCCAATTTCAGATGCAAAGACAACATGCATGCAAGAAGGTCTACACAGCAAAAACACCTTTCTGCACAGGGTTCTTAAAATATTTTCAATTGTCATCTAAGTTTCCTTTTCTAGCTTTAGTAAAAACAAGAATCTCAACCAGCAACCAACAAAATGGGACTGAGGACTGAAACTGAAATTCTTTATTGCTCGGTCAAACCAAGATACATAATTTGTTTACTGTGAATAATTACCAAGCAAGCTCTAATACAATTTATGCGGTCATATTGTTTCTCTAATACTCCAGAAAATTCACCCTTCAGACCACTTCTTATACATTTGAGCAGCAAAAAACCATCTTCAGATTTGTACTTACAGTGAACAGCTAAAGTGACTAAAGGTTAACAAAACTATATTGAAGCTTTATGAGATTTGAAGCTGTAAGAAGAGAAAACACCAAAGTTAACTCGGAGATCATAATCATACCCATGATAACTCCTTGAGCACCTCTGTAGTAAGAGCTAGTCAATGTCCTAAATCTCTCTTGCCCAGCTGCAAAATAAGAAATTAGAATTACTACGAGTAACATTTCACAAGAGCAAAACAACTTAGATTCAGGAGCCGTATTGCCTTTTTCATTCTTTTTATATCCATTTTATTATCATTAATATATACATATGCCCTTTCAAGAAATTTTAATTAGTAGTACTTGGCATCACTCGCCAGCCAAAATAAGAAATGAATACATCAAAACTAGAAATGATAATAAACATCCCAAACAATCTTCAAGGAGAAAGAGAGAAAGGCACAATATTATGACCCCCTGGAGATACTTTCACAAACTTTCGATCTGCAATATGCTGTTCAGTCACAACTTTGAAAACCGAGTAAATTCAGAGCAAAAGAAGAACGCAGGAAACCAACTTGTGGAATAAGATATAAAGATAAAGAGAATGTGGGATTTCTGCAGTGGAGAGTTATACCAAGTACTACTAAATGAATCAAGCCAAATTTCTTCCTGTGCTTGTAGGACCCAAACTTGCAAATAAAATCAGAAGTTCAACTGGTACAGAAATATTTCTCACCTAACTCAATAGAATTTGAAATCTAGTCGACAACAACTACTCAATAATTCGCTTTGCAAAATAAGGAACTTCTTTTTTTTCCCATCTAACAATAAATAGAAGACTATATTGGAGACATAACATCAGGATGATGAAATAATAACTTAGAAAACAAGAAAAACCTAAGCACGCAAGAACTAATCCCTAATTTCTGCGAATTAGTCACAATAACAGCAGTCAAAATATACAACAAAATTACTCTATCAAACTTTTATCCTACTTGTAAAATTTGACACTCAAAGCTCTATCATCTCTCGCTTCATACTTACAGAATATATTGGAGTACTTTAAACAATTTTGACGTTACTTTAGATGAAGTACAAACTTCAAATCCAGACAACATATATAAACAAACCAGGCATCAAACAGAAAACATCATAACAACCATTCTGCAACTGCAACTCTCATATTGTTTCAAATATTGCATATATCATAAATATGGTCAGTGATGTCAAGGCGCGCGCACCTCCTGAGGTGAGAGGCGCAGAGGCGAGGATGAAGGCGCCTTAGAAGTTGAGGCGCGCCTGGATTTCGTGAGGCGAGCGCCTTTCTGGAAAAGCGAGAGACGCAAGGCGCTACTGAGCGTTTAAGAAGAAGAAGTTGAAGAGTTTAAACGGTTAAAAGGGCTAAACGTCTCTTTCAAGAAACTCAAACCTGTCTTTCATCATTCCTGCTCTTCTCTGCCACTGCTCTCCTCCGCAGCTGCTATCCTTCGCCCGCCGCTGCTCGGCCACTGCTCTTCCAAGGTAAGTTCTGATTGTTTTTAACATCTTTCTCTTCTTCTTCCCTTCTGATTATTTTGTTAGGCCAATCGTTTTTATGATTTTTTTTTAAAGAAACTTTGAGAACCTTCATTGTTTTCTGATTTGTTGTTGAAGAGAAACGGGACCTACTTCTGATTCACTGATTTTTTTTTTTTTTAAATGAGATTTTTTTTCTTATTTTTTTAGAGAAGAAAAGAAAAGTGTTGTGATATCATATAGACATATACTTACTTCATCGGCGCACATTGAAGGATGAGATACATCCTCACTCTTTAAATGATATTGACGATTGTAATGAGTGGTTGGTTGGAGAGTTAGAAAATGAGGATTTAGTGTTTGATGATTCAGATTTGCTTTGGACGGAGGTTTCAAGTGCAGCTCAAGTAAATGAACCGCGCTACCCATCTAGGTAAAGAGGAGCTAGTACTTCTCATTCTCAACTTTTGCCTCAAGATTTAAGACCATCTTCTTCGTCTATGCCTAATTTTGATGAGAATAATGAGGACGAGGAAGAAGAAGAAACTCCATTGGATAAAGAGAATCAAGTTGAAGATGAAAGAAGAAGATGATTATGATGATTAGGAACATTAGCTTTTTATTTGTTTTACTCTATTTGATTATGTTTTTTTAAGGAACTTTATTATTATGATTATTTATTATTATTATGTTTTGCATAAAATTGCATGCTCCTAATATATAATAATATTTATTCAAGTTGCGCCTTGCGCCTCAAGGCACCAAGCCCCCTTTGCGCCTTAGTGCGCCTCAACACCTTGACAACACTGAATATGGTTACTAATGTATAGGATATTTTGATTCATTTAGCCCCTACTTCTGTAGCTTGCATATATTGATAGTCTTGCAAGTCTTCCTAATATATGGGAACCTAATGTTAAATGATCATTATTTAGATCAATGGCATCATGTTCGAAAGCAAATCAAATTCAAACAAGACGACACTGTGTTAGTAGTGCCCTATGGCCATTAGCATATGTTGTACGTTTTATATCTTTTTTAGCATTTCATCTGAATAGTTAATTTTGCTTATGAACATCAAATGCGTGATTTGATAAGTAAAACTCATTTGCTTATGTAATTACTATTCTAGTTGTCCCTAGTTTTATGTAATCTATTTTACAATGAAATAAAACTAGTATGATGTTTGATTGATGATTATGTTTTCCTAATCATGTGTAATGAGTACAAATCATATCATAGATGCAATGTATTGAGATATATCGTATCGGACGTGATCCGTTAGAGAAGTAATACTTCATGGTCCTTAGTCATAAGTATTACTTCCTCAATACTATTTTAGAATCCTTAGACCTTATGTCTCCATTGATTCTAGCATGAATGGAGCCACGTTTTGACTTAGTCGTACGTTGCTTTTAATCGAGTAATCAATACGACTGATGATCGGATGTAGTGTCCTATCATGGCTTGAATGTAAGAGGCATTGTAAGGAATTTGTCCCTCTCTTATTAGAGAGAGATATCCATGGGCCCCTCGATAGGGAAAGACTGTCTAAATGCATAGCCGTGCTCAAACGTATTTGATAAAGTGGTTATCAGATACTATTTGTTGGAACAGTATACCCGGAGATCAAGCATAAATACAATTAAGCTTAATAAGGGTGACGACTAACATGTCTTATGCTTAATTAAGATATCGCGAGACAAAGGGATTAAATAGTGGATTAATATTAGGTTCAACCGTAAATTTATTCACTTTGGGTAGTCACAATGTCCTGCTAGGGACCGCTTGTGATTTATGAACACATACTACTACTAAGTTTGTTTTCATTACCATTGTGATATGAACCTACAGGGTCACGCGCATAGACGAGTTAACGAGCTTCATGTCCAGATTCAATGAATCTAGAATGTGTCTAGGTTCATTGTATATGACATTTATTTCTCTGAGAATAATAAGATATTATTCGAATCAGGGATTAAGGAAGGGTATTTTCGGTATTTTGTTATAGCTGGAATTATGTGGGAGTTATTATCCGATAAAGACTCCCACTACCAGCAAAAGTCTATAAGACGTGGGAGTTAAAGACTCCCACTGCTGAGAGAGGTGGAGGACGTGAGAGTTGGTTATGAGAACAAACTCTCACACCCTATATAATCATCTCTCAGCCGAAACCCTAGTGATATTCCTTGCTTCAGCCGCAATTAACCAAACACACCCGAAATTAGATTTCGGATTCTGCCTTCTCCTTTTCTCCCTAATTCCCCAAACTCAGAAAAACGAAGAACTAGCACTTGCTGCCCGTTTCGTCGCGTGAATACCGGTAGGGAGTAATTCCGCAAGGGAGGACTCAAGGTGATCATTACATCCGAGCCTTAAAGACAAAATCTTCAATTCAAGAATCGGATTCTTGAGCCAACAAATGTAAGTTCTTTTCTTTGTAATTTTCGATTCGTTTTGTATGAGCGGATCCTTCAGGGGAGGACTCATGGGTGTTTGGAACGAGTTTCCGCCCATGAATCCCTTCACACTGATCTAAATAATTATCATTTAACATCAGGTTCCCATATATTAGGAAGACTTGCAAGACTGACAACAGATGCAAGCTACAGAAGTAGGGGCTAAATGAATCAAATATCACATACATTAGTATCCATATTTCTGATATATGCAATATTCTGGAATGTACGAATCCTTTCAGTTCTAGTGGAATTACAAAATCATAAATAATATTCAACCTTCTTTGCAAATCCCTCAAATACTATATTGTCTTTTATCGTACCTGTATCCCAAATAGCAAGCTTTAATTTTTTCCCTCCAAGAGTAACGTGCTTCACTTTGAAATCCACTCCTGCAGAAAAGATAAATGACAATCAGTGTCAAAAAAATAAAATAATGGAGGACATATCACTGAACAAAAGAAAAAAAAAAGTATCCAGGGTTAACCAAATTAGTGGTGCACTCTCTCCATGTCAAAAGTCATGATAACTTTGACCGGATTAAACTCCATTTATAAAGACTGCTAGAAATAATCTAACATACATTATTTTGACAATCAAAACTGAAACCTAAAAGGGAGATATTAAATCAAAACCACAGTATGCTATCCGTTGAAGAAACACGAATGCAGGAGTAGACTTTCTTGGCACTCAATAAGCATGGGAAATAAAGCCTCATCAACATTCATATTCTATAGATGTAATGAAATTTTATTTCGTATAGATGTACCAGTTAGTGAAGGCAGGTTTAAAATCATGCCTACAAGAAAGAAGCACCAGAACCCACACAACATTTTGAATTTTTTCTAAAAGTAAAGAAGGAGACGGATTATCTGCCACGTCAGCAGCAAGATTATGCGCCCAT
Organism: Vinca minor; assembly: GCA_026122235.1. Taxonomy (NCBI): domain Eukaryota; kingdom Viridiplantae; phylum Streptophyta; class Magnoliopsida; order Gentianales; family Apocynaceae; genus Vinca; species Vinca minor. The sequence continues at coordinate 13,676,973 of JAOCZM010000011.1, forward strand.
AGTACTATGCCAGTGGATTACCCATTTCTCAAAATAGACATATAGTATATCCAGAAACTTACAAATATATGTTCAACTACATAAAGATAATTATATATCCATCTTCTCAAACAAAGTGATAAACAGAATACCTAAAACTTTCAAGATCAAAGATCTGTTTAAACAAAAACCAAACTTTCTATAGAAGTTAAACTCAAGAAAATGCGTCCCTGCTATGACATGACAGGAAAATGCGTCCCTGCTATGACATGACAGGAAAATGCGTACCAAGTTGTGGGGCAGGAAAGCTTGCCATCAAGGCGGAGTTTGAATTCAAAGCAATTGAGAAGGACCGAAAACAAAGAATTTCCACAGAAAGCATTTTTTTAAACTTTTCTCAGGGTGTGAGTTTTATTGAAGTGGGCAGCACAAATGATTCTGTGAAGCATAGCGAAATTGGAAACTTCTCCGTTAATTAACTTGTATTAATTAGATCCAAGATTTATTTTTTCTTACTTGTTTATCTTGATCTTTACAAATCAAAACCAAAACATATTCCTGAACAGGTTCCTCAATACTACAACACCGACATCAGGCAGCCATAGAACTATTATAACTCTCAACCATTCTCTAAAATGCAAACAGTGTCAAACTTCAATTACATCACATATTATCATCCAACATCAGAAGGACATAAAGAAGTATCACACATCATCTCATTCTTATTGCCAAATTAGCAAAATCATTGTTAAAAACTTGAAACCTCTCAAGTGCTATCAGTAATCAATTTTTTTTTTCCAATCGGATACGCCAAGAAGCTCCATACATTTGTCTGTAGAAATTCTCATCATTAAAGCAATCATCTTGCATTAAACTCAACCTTTTTAATTAATGATAACTGAACAGTAGAAACATAAACAAAGATCATTTGTATAGATTCCCATAACTGCAAAGCTCAAAAGTAACCATTTAAATAAATAATAAAACCCAGATAAATTATCCATTTTTCAAAAATACGAACAATTAAATAAGCAGAACAGCCCATAGAAACTAAAAACAAACAAAAAACACAAAAAAAAATAAATAAATAAATAAATAAATAAGAAGAATGTAGTTACCAATAGTTGGGGAGAGATCCTCGAAGGTCTCTGAAGTAAAACTAAGCAAAAGGCTGCTCTTCCCAACTCCAGAATCACCAATTAGCAACAGTTTGAACAAATAATCAAACTCCTGTACGACCGAAGATGCCGAAGAAGAAGAAGACTCCATTTTTTATAAAACCCTAATTTCAGCAAAATGAACAGACATTAAAAAATTCATCAAAATTGCAAAAGTCAGAACATGATCAAAACAAAATTCAAGCCGTAGTAACGTACAGAAAAAAGCCTAAAAGGATCAAAGTGTGAGCAATAATGAAATTTCTGCAATAATTTGTAGAATCTTTGAGCGTGGAGATTGATTGAAGGAAAAAAGAGAGTAAAGAAAACCACAGAATGGAATACAGAGAAGAATTAATAGAATTATAATGTCCACGTTGCTTATCCAGCTGTCATTTTGATGTGACAACAGTAAATTTAGTGGGGGTAATGATTAGACTGACATTGAAATTGGGGAAAGCACAAAACATTGCAGTGTTTTTTTTTTGATCCAACATTTTTAGCAAGGATGCTCCAGGACGGATTTGTCAAATCCGTCCTACGCTGACCTATCAAGCCTCTAAAAATTTTTGCAATGTCAACCCTCAGTCGCATTTGGGAATTCCGTCATGGATCCAGGAAGAATTTGTCAAATCCGTCCCGAAATTGCCCTAATTTTGCCCGCAGTCTCCTCATTCCCCCTTCCTTTAACAGTTTCAGCAAAACACCCTTTGGCGAAAATGGCGAATTTTTTCCTAAGTTAATCATCTCCATCACACCCACGCTCACTTCCACCCCCAATCAACTCCATCTACGTTAGAAAACCCACAATCAACTCCATCTCCATCCATCTCGTCAAATTAAAAGGTATAATCCCCCTTTATAATTTTTTTTTTTGGGAATTTTTTTCGGATTTATTATTAAATTTGTGTCTTAGATTAAATTCGTAATTTGAATTGATGTGAATTTGAATGAGATGCCAATTCGTGTGAATTTATTTCTTAGAATAAATTTGTAATTTGTAATTCGAATTTATGTGAATTTGAATTTGTGATTTTTACCATTGAATTTGGAATAGTGTTGATGTTCACATGCTAAAAATTTGTTTGGCATTCTGCAGCACCATTTTGGCTTTTGCTTTATAGGCTTTTTTTTTTATGTCATTTCCTCTTTAAATTACTTGCAATATAAAATGGTTTCCCTGATTTGTGTTCCCTTAAGATGCTATTAGAAAGGAATGAAATCTTTTATTTCAGTTTGTTTTCCTTAATTAATCATTATGCTCAAATTTCTCATTTTCTACTCTAAAGTGATGGTTGCCTCCCCGCCAGGAAAGTGAAATGTGTGGGTCTCGGGTCGCCATCTCTCAACTAGAGCGGTGACTAAGGCATGATCTACTTTAATATAACCTATGCGACACAACCCCCCAAAACCTACTCTATCAATAAGGTGAATTAAATCCGAATTTGTCTCTCGCTCGTAGGAGTCCAAAAATGACTATCACTTCGAATAAAAGTTAGGGGGATATCCAATTTATCCATATCATTTCCTCGCCATATACTTAAAGATCGGTGATCCCGTTGTTTGTACAAAACACTATAATCTAAAGGTCCAGGATGGAGGGAAGCCGGTGTAGCAGGTACATCAGACATCTAAACATATAACAAGACCAATAACATTCTCAGAAAATTATTGACATTATTAAAAAAAAAAAAAAATCAAATTAAAGACATTATCAAGAATTTATTCACATTCGGAAACAACGAAACCAAAATGTACTAATTAAAATGAATTAATTGGCATATTGGAGCATACACACAAAGATAAGTAATTTTCAAATGGTGGTTCACAAACTAACGAATCCACGGGTTACCCCAATATTTTTTATAATGTCAATTTCTACGAAAAAATAATATTACACCTCCCCTCAAATTGTTTTAGTTCATTCGAGGTTACCCCAATAGTGGACGAGAAAATCTATTCCGTTGGGGTCCTCCTTGGACTACGGGTCAACGGCAATGAGGTGACTATGAATGAGAAAGTGAATTATAGTGTCTCTAAATGGATAGGTTTAATTAATGAGTATTTGGGATTTCGACCATCAGAGAATGCTTTTAAGGGAAATGCAATTAATCAGCATGAAATACTGGCACATATTTCAGACCCGTTGCCAAATGATGCTAGTATGGTCGACGTTTTTCAGAGGGCTAGGGCTTTACTTTTTATTATCATGGGTACTTTACTGTTCTCGGACAAGTCAGCTTCCCGAATTCATTTGCGATACTTGCTTCTACTCCGAGACTTAGAGTCTGGTACCTCCACCTATTCCTAGGCTAGTGCTGTGCTCGCCTATCTTTACCGTCAGATGTGCATATCCTCAAAACCCGATTCACAGGACATCAGTGGTTGATGTTTACTCATTCAAGTAAAGTATTAAATTACACTTTAAATTTATTTGAGTGCAGTACATTATTGTCTTTTGCTAATTTAGTATATTTTGTTCAACAGTTGTGGGCATGGGAGCGTCTGTCGATTTTCCGACCTCAAAATCGAGATGTTCCAAGGCCGAATATACCAGAGGGTGCTGCTTTCGGGGCAAGATGGAAGTGCCCTAAGAGTTTTCGAGGAACTCCAAGCCATCAATTATTGGTATGTCGGGATTAACTTGATGGAATGAATGAGAGACAAGGGGTAAGTTGATATTATTGTAATTTTGTAATTTTGTAATTTTGTAATAATTAATTTTGTGAAGGCTGATATATGTATTTGTTTGTGTAGTTTATGTGGGTACCATACTATACATAGGTGATAGATGCCTGTGTTGCTCGAGAGCCAAACTTTCGAGAAGTGGTTCGTGCTCGAGTACCATTGATTTGCTTTGACATTGTGGAATATCATCTACCTGATCGAGTTTTGAGGTAGTTTAGATATGATCAGACTATACCAGAAGCAGTTAGAACTACCGGACTTGTTGAGGATGCTGATCTACACAAGGTTAAACTAGTGGCAAGTAAGAACTGGTATGAGCTGCACAAGGATTACATCGCCCTGTGGCAGAGAAGAACAGAGTTTGTAGTGGAGGGTGTTCAGTCGGGTAATGTTTTTGTGCCACGAGATGATTACATGGACTGGTACAAAAGGATTACAGTCCGTTTATTAAATAACCCCCAAATAAGGGTTCATACAAATCTTCCCCAAGGCTTTCAACCAAACGCAACTGCTGAAGAAATGTTGGTGAGTTTCATTTTTATGAGCTATGTACTTATATTTAATTATGTTTATCTAATGTTTATTATGTATTACAGGCTTCGGCATCCAGTCAGGTCTCAGGTGCCTTGCAACAGAAAGCAAATAGCATTACCGACCCTGATACAAAGAATTTTCTAAATTGGGCATCTGAGCAATTGACGAGTGCTTTACAGGCTGCTGGGAGAGCTATAAGTTGCAGACCGCGGTTATCCGACATATCAGAGGCAGTGATAGAACGTCCATTGACTTTCCCGAGAACCCATGTGGAAGGCCGGAGTAAAGTTGGTGCTAGACAGGGTGGTCGTCGGACTCGTCAGGAGACAGATGCGTATTATCAGTCCATTCAGCGTACACAAGCCGGTGGAGATATTCTCGGGCCTTGGGACGCTTACATACCTCCGTCTCCGCCACACACCGACCCTTCTTGGTTCATTGGATCTAATCACGAAGATACACAACCTTCGACATCCACAATGGACGATTTTGAAGCTAGTCAGTGGAGAGATTTTCAGATTCCCAGCAACTTTGATTGGACTGCAGCCGGTAATCCATTCGCCAATCAGGGCTCTCATCAGCGTCTTCATCGGGAATGCAAGCGGGGCACATGGATGACCTACCATCGTACTCCCTCGGACTTGATCAGACTCAGACACAGGAAGAGCCTGAACTTCAACCGCCACTATCACCGGAGGATCAGGTTTTATCGACACTGAAGGGGTTCAATTAGAGAACACCGCTCATGGTACGATCGTCCGCGATAACAAGGGACGGAGATACTGGCTTAGGTCGAATCGCAAACTAAAATTTCCGTATACGCCTTCATGAATGTTTGATAGTTGTATTACATGAACCTTGTGGCTATTGAATTTGAATTTAATCAATTGAACCTTCTGTATATTGTTTATTCACTTTGAGTTTGATTGATTATCGGTGTATTAAATATATTTTGGTGAATTAAACATACATCAGGCATGCAAAAATTGAACGTGTTTGGCAATTTTTTAAAAATGTCACTGCCAGGTGAGGACGGATTTGCCAATCCAGGACGGATTTGGTAAATCCGTCCTCAATCCAGGACGGATTTGGCAAATCCGTCCTTGCTAAAAATGTTGGGTAAAAAAAAACACTGCCATGTTTTGTGCTTTCCCCAATTTCAATGTCAGTCTAATCATTACCCCAAATTTAGTACTCCCTCCATTCCTTATTAATTGTCATTTAGGAGATATCTAGGTATCCAAATTAATTTTCGTTTAAGATTCTTTTATTAGTTGTCAACAATTTATTCCAATTATACCCTCAATATTTTCCTTTATTTTCTTTATGACGTATAAGTGAGAGAGATGAAGGGTTGGGTAATATTGGAGGTTTAGGTGAAAATGACAACTTCCTTAATTTTATGAAATTGTCTAAAGAGTCTTATATTTAGGAATGGAGGGAGTAATAGCTGAAGCCACCCATGAAATTTAACAATATTGTAAACACTAGCCATGTACTTTGAAAGTTTATACTAATCTCCCTTGAGGATTTGGGATAGTCATCTCTTGGAATAAACTTCAGTCCCCAAATCTATATAAATATAATCAAGTTGGGGGGTGAAGCTTGTGGAGGCGACACGTGGCACGTTAGAGGCTCAATCCCAATAATAATCTTATATGTGTCAATAAAAATCATTGATTACTTCCTTGGGATATTTTGCCTCATTAGATAATAACATATATGGAATTTTTATTTTTTTTTTTAAGAAAATGGGAACTTTTATTCATTGCAGAATAAATCAAAGTACATGTTGTAGCCAGAAAGACAAAAAGTGCAGTATACACCTACACCTCTATATATGTACAAACATCCTCAAGAGTTAGTTTTATGTCCCTCCAAGATTTCATCCATTCAAGATTCCTTACTCTAATCGACTACGCTACAACACGCAGATCTGGGATCAAATCACCTTCATGAAAAACTAACCGATTTCTCATGTACCAAATTGTGGCCAATGTAATATAGACAAGCAGCTCCATTCTATTGTTGTATAATGATCACAGCAGCAGCCTTCAAAATTGCCTAAACAAAAATCAAGCCATTCCCTTGGTATTTGACTTCTCCAAAAACAATGATTCTGGTTCACCTTCAGAATTAAACTCCATATTTCCTGCACCCACATGCAGTCCCTTACTGCATGTAATGTTGTTTCCACATCCCACCACAAAAGGAACAATATGGATTGTCATTACAGTATCCATTAAACATTAAACTATTACGTATCTGCCAAAGAATAAAAGTGTACTGTTGCGGACCTTGACATTTCCAGACCCGTTTCCATTTGCACGTTTCACTGTCTGAGGTGACCCCCTCTAGTTGCTTATAAACTCCCTGCATTGAAAACACCTTACCACCACTCCCCTTAAGCGTAAGTTGGCTGCCTTCCTTAGCGTAATTTGCTCAAGAATCAAAGGACCCCAATCAATCTCTGTTTAAACAGGTCTCGAACCGACCATAAGCTCTGCCAAATGAAAGAGACATTTTGTTTCTTTATTGGCTTAAATAGATTACCATATTTATGCCAAATGATGCTTGCCCACAATTTATCAGATTCCTGAAACAACCTCCAGCCTAGCTTGCATAACAATGCACAATTAACGTCCTTTAGTCGTCTAATACCCAGTCCACCCTCTTCCTTGGGATGACAAATACTCTCCCATGAGATTGTGTGAAGTTTCTGACTCTGATCATCATCGCCCCAAAAAAACTTGCGATTTAACTTTTCTAACTCCTTAATAGTGCTTCCCGAGACTTTTGCTGTCTGCATATAGTAACTTGGAATTGTCGCAGTCACAGTCCGAATGAGGATGCTACGTGCAGCCCGAGACATGAGCTTCCCTTTCCAGCCACTTAATTTCCTCCGAACTTTGTCCACCATCATCCCAAATGTGTTTTTTCCCAACCGCTTATGTATTAGTGGTACTCCCAAATATTTACCAAGGTCACTGGTTAGCGACATGCCATACTTAGAGCTAAGGTTCCGCGCCACCGCCTGATCAATGTTTTTGGAAACGAATAGTTTCGACCTTCCCACATTCACCTTCTGTCCCGATTCATCGCAGAATTTACGTAACAATTTTTCCATAATATTACATTGTGCTATACTCGCCTCCCCGAACAAAAATTGATCATCTGCGAAGAACACATGTGATACATACGGACCTCCCATTGCTAGGCTCAATGGCTTCCATTTTATCTTTTCTACCTGTTTATTGATTTCAAATTCTAGATACTCCAAGCAAAGAAAAAATAGATATGGAGATAGGGGGTCACCTTGTCGGAGGCCCCATTGTGGTAAAAATCCATCCAGTTTCTCTCCATTCCATAAGACAGATAGTGTGGGATGTTATGCAAAAAATGATAAGGTCTTGTAACTCTTTACTGAACCCAACTTTAGGTAATATTTCCCTCAAGAAACTCCAACTAATGCGATCATAGGCCTTTTCGAGATCCACCTTTGCTGCCATCCACTCTTTTTTTCCCTTCTTATTCCGCATAGTGTGAATTGCTTCTTGAACAATCACGACGTTATCCACTCCTTGTCTACTTGGTACAAAGCTACTTTGGTTTTTTCCAACTAGTTTACTCACGAGCGGTTTCAATCTTTCTCTATGACTTTAGTAATGCATTTAACCACCACATTGCAAATCGCAATTGGCCAAAACTGGGCAATGCTCTCTGGCGCCTCTTGTTTTGGAATCAAAGTGATAAGAGTCTCATTCATAGACACAAGGAAACAACCATTCGCAAATGCGTCCTTCACAAATTGAACTACATCTGTTCCAACAATCGCCCTAATATTTTTGAAAAAATATCGCTAGTAAACCATCCGGTCCTGGAGATTTAAATGCCCCAATTTGTTTGATAGCAAGTTGTATTTCCAGGGCCAAAATGGGTCGATTTAATAATCTTTTCTCAGCATGACTCAAAGGGGTAAAAGAGAAATCATCCAAACCTTGGCATTGGTGTGGCTCGACAGTGTACAACTCGCGGTAAAATTGCGTAGCCATCTCCTTCAGTATTTCTTGGTTCTCCACCCATTCGCCATTCTGCCCAAGTAACCGAGAAACCTTCATTTTCCTCAGTTTGATAGAAGTCATGGCATGAAGGAATTTAGTATTGTTCTCCCCCTCCGTCCACCATTTCACTCGAGATTTCTGCAACCAAAAAAGTTCCTCTTGTAGTAAGATATCTTTATATTCGCTTACTAGCTGTTTCTCCAACTTCAGAATATGCCAACTAATACCTTGCTCAAATATCTTTTGAATTCCTCCCAACCGTGCCAAACATCGAGCTTTTCTCCCATGTATGTTGCCAAATATTTCCTTACCCCACCATTGGAATTCCATATTACACATCTTGATGGTATCACCCAAGCCTGTGGAATGGGCTCGCCAAGCTTGCTTCAAGAAATCCTCAAATCCCTCAAGTTGAATCCATGCTAATTGAAACTTAATCGGTCTAGAAATTCGAACCACCATCATGCTTTGATCGCAGATAATTAATATCGGATGATGATCGGAGTACGTCTTTGGTAGGTGATGAACCTCAGTATTTCCCATCATTTGTTGCCATAGCAGATTTCCTCAAACTCTATCAATCCGTTCCATGACAAATTTATTATCATGTCGACCATTGTTCCATGTGAATGCTGGTCCTTGGAACCCCATATCCATCAAATTGCAACGGTCCAAGATGTCCCTACATTTATCTGCTTGACGCCGCCACCTATTAGTACCACCCTGTTTATCCGTTTCGTCCAACACCAAGTTAAAATCCCCAACCATAAGCCAAGGAGATCTAATTATCATACCAAAGTTACTAAGATACTCCCAAAATCGTTCTCCGATGGTCGCTGTCAGAGTTGCATATACTAGCGATAAAATGCATGATACCTGGTCTCTTTTCGTAACCACCAAATTCAGCATTTGACTTGTGAATGAAAGAAGTTCCACGTTCATCAAAGTTTCATTCCAGAAGCACCAAATGCCTCTTGAGAATCCTCTGGCTTCCACGGCAATCAGTTTAGCAAACTAAAAACTTCGTAGAATTCTTCTTGCTTTGTTACTTAAAACTCTAGGACCCAAAATCACCAAAATGTCCGGATGGTGTCTAACTAAACAATCCTTAAGATTTCGAAAAAAATTCTCCGATGCTGCACCTCGGCAATTCCAACTCATGAGTTTGATACTTATTAGACAACCATCTGAGAAAGACCTCCATGGTCATAGATTCCATTATCCACATTTGGATCTTCTGAAGCTTCGGCTAAGGGGGTTTGGCCGTTCCTTGTGCCAATTCAAACTCCATAACATTTGATTCCACACCTTGAACATCAGGTGGATGAAGCTTAGGAATTTTGTTCAAATTTGTTTCCCCACCGACCATATTACCGCTTGAAGTATTTGTGATGACAGTCACTTCCTCGTTGTCTCTGGACACGGGTGTGGCATCTATCCGGGCTAAGGATGATAATGTGGTGGGCTGGTTTAGATGTGGTTGTTTTGATGGTGCTGGTCCCATTCCACCAAAGAGAACGCTAGTTTGTCCCACTCCACTAGGGCCCTCCCCATTTTTCTCAGTTATCTTATGTGTGCGAATCGGGCCCATAGTGACTTTAGAGTCTGGTTTCTTTTTATTCCCAGATGGTCCAGCGGCTGTCCGACCCTAAAATACCTAGGGCTACCCCTTCCTCACGTGCAGCGATTTCATGTACCTATTCCCTTAAAACTTGCACTGGCGCCTCCGCCAAATCCTCCTCACTTATCTGATCAAGGACTCCAAACCGTGATCCTTGGCTTAAATTTTGGATGTCTTTCCCTTTCTGGGAAGATGTTAGTCTATTTTCTTGCCATGAGTTACCAAACACATTCAACAACTGTTTAGATGATATTTTCCCTTTATTTTCGGTATTTGATGGATTCCCGCGGAGATCCGATGCCTGGTTTTTCGTTGCTCCCCCTGGAATTGGCTGGTACTGTGCACCTTGTACTGGTCGTCGCCGGCGAAGAGTGCTCGCCAACATCCATGGGCCATACAAGCAGTCATCACTAGAGGCCTCATTCTAGGGTGATTCATGAGCTGCCGGTGATGTTATTCCATTCCGATCATGTGGTTTATTCTTGACACACTCCGCCGCTCAGTGGCCATATTGATCACATTCAAAGCAAACTAGATGCAGACCCCTCATATTCTACTGTAATAGTCAGCCCTATAATTTGTACCTTAGGGATCAACGGTTTGTTAAGCTCGATCTCTACACACACCCTAGTGTACTTTCCCCGTAACACTGCTAACAATGTAAGATCCGCCTTGATGGCTTTCCCAATGTGGCTCCCAACCCTCATGAGCATGGTGTTGTTATACAACTCCAAAGGAAAACGAGAGAGTCGTACCCAAACCAAGGTCCTTTGGACAAGATCCGGGGCCGGACGAAATAATGGTGTCCACTTGTAGGACCTTGAGATAGTCCTCCCGATCATAGAACCGAACCGCAAAATAACTATCCTCCATATCAATGATATCACATCCATGTCGCAATTTCCAAATTTTCTTTGCGCACTGCGATAGAATCCTTATACTGACAGATAGGCCCAACAATTTGACCACAAGAGTTCGTCGCCATTGCTTCCAACAATCCATGAATTCCTCTGCTACAACGTTCACATATGGCCATGGATGGTCGTCATCCGAAGCCTTCCCAAATACCTTCACCATTAATGACTCAAGCAAATTTTTCTCATCTGGATCTTTTTCTCCTTCTCCAATATACAGGGCTTGTGTAGGTGGTGCATGCGCCGCCACGTTTGCGAATGTTGTTGTGTTCCAAGGATTGGTTGCACCATGAGGGAACACAACTTCTGCCCCGACGTCCATATCATCCATGGCAGAGGAATCCGGAGCTATTGTCTCTGGTTCCGTCAGTTGATGTCTTTTGTATTTCTTTGTACTTCGTTGAAGTTGGGTCTGCCTCCTCCCGAGAGAGCATTTTCAAGGGCTCCATAGTTATTCATATATGGAAGCTTTAGGTAGCTATGTAGCTAAACTATTAAGAAAATAGTTCATGTTATTGTAGAAGAGATAATAATTATAATATGTTACCTCTTTATATAGAGTTTTTGTCTTAATCTATAAAATTAGAACATTAAATTATTTTATTATATTAAGTTCAATATATTGATATAGATAATTGAAAAGTCTCTTCTTTTTCTTTGGATTCGAACTCAAGACATCTACGTCATGAGGCCTCAGTCTTGATCACTATACCAATGCCTCTTTGGCATCTCTTCTTCTTATTGTTACTATTCTACTAATGTTCATTGGTTATATAAAGCTATTATCCACAAATAATTATGAGATTATACATATTTCACACATATATGATTAGCTATATAAAACATACTAGTGATTACTATCTATTTGTAAATTCATGTATCATTAGAATTAATGATATATATTATAATTATTTTTATGAATTTACTAATGCGTAGAGCTAAAAACATGGGCAACACGTGGCACGTTAGAGGCTCAAGCCCAATAAGAATCTTACATGTGTCAATAAAATCATTGATTACTTCCTTGGGATATTTTGCTGCATTAGATAATAACATATATGGAAGCTTTAGGTAGCTATGTAGCTAAACTATTAAGAAAATAGTTCATTTTATTGTAGAAGAGATCACTACAAGAAAACTGTGTAATAGTGACGGACATTTCCGTCGCTAAACTCAGTTTAGCGACCGATTAACGACCGAATGACGTGGTCATGTATTTTTCGTCGCTAAGAAAATTATCGACGGAATATATAGTGACAGAATATTCGGTCGCTATATACCGACCTAATACCGATCGAATGATCAACATTGTTGACTTTTGACTAGTTACCGACGGAATATATAGCGACCGACTACCGACCGAATGGTCAACATTGTTGACTTTTGATTTTGACTATTTACCGACCGAATACCGACGGAAAGTCTAGCGACCGAATATTCGGTCGCATATACAGACCGAATGGTCAACATTGTTGACGTTTGACTTTGACTAGTTAACGACCGAATACCGACGGCTAATATAGCGCCCGATATTTCGGTCGCTAAATTATTTTTTATTTAAAAAAATAAATCTGAAATTTAATTAAATCTCTATTATAAAAAACAGCATTACGCACAGAAATACAAACCAGAAACAGTATTAATAAGATCCCAAATAGTAAAAATAATCAATAAACCCAAAAATAACATTACATAACCAATTATCTTACTAAAAAACACAAGTTTACACTTCTCATTTACATCACAACACTCACAATCAAAGTGTGCACTTTGAATTAAACACTCACAATCAAAGTGTGCACTTCTCATTTACATTACAACACACACACTTTGAATTATCAAAACGCACAAAACTTGGTCTTGCAGCATAAAGAACCATCTCTCGATAATTGTTCTGTGTCGTATGTCTTCTAAAATTATCAATATCATGAACAAACGGGACTTGAGGCATTCAATGCCTCACCATGACATGTCCAATTAAATTGGTTAGACACAAATCCGTTCATAACAAGATGATACCTCACAGAATCAGGCATATGAAAATACTTATTCTTACAAACCCCACAAGGACACCTAATCCCATCAACTTGTACATTAGCAGACATACTAACAGCGAAATCCACAAATCGTTTCAATCCCGCTATAAATTCTTGACTATGACGAGGTCCACCATTTGTTGTCGAATCCATATACATCCAACTACGGTCCTCCATTATAAACACAATATCTGCATATATCAAGTCTTAATAATTAAATTCATATTAACTTTCAATCTTATGTTTGATGATTTTCAACCTTATTTTTCAAGTAATTACGAACGTGTGATAATGGCATCTTGTCTATATATATTGTTTGTTGCGAATTTTATTGTGCAATAGAACTAATATGAATATTGTTGTTATGTTCGATTATTAATTATTTACTTATTGGAACTAAAATGATATAATTAGCATACATTTCAATAATACAAAGATAGAAAAACCGGGAAGATAATACAAAGATAGCAAAACATGGGAGATAATACAATGATGCATAAACTGGGGAGATATATAATACAAAGATGCAAAAATCCGAAAAGATAATACAAATATGCAAATAACCGGGGAGATAATACAATGTTGCAAACAACCGGGGATTTAATACATAGATGCAAAAATCGGATTTAATACATAGATGCAAAAATCGGGGAGATAATACAATGACAGGTCTCAACTTCTTCCTTCACCCGTGTTATCCAAAACTTAATTGGAATCTGCTCAAAAATATAAATATTGGTCAAATCAAAATATTTGAGTGCTAAATATTACCACACTTCCAATTAGAGGTTTTACTTTGACTCTGCAAACCCCACCAATAATACACCAAGAAAATCAATAATACGCCAAGAAAACTATATTGGATGTTCAAAAACTCCAATAATCTTAAATCAGTCAAATCTTTGGCTTGAACCCATTACACGATCACAAAAAAAAAACACTATATAAATAGTAGAATTACATACCTTTTGAGTAAAAAAAACCCAACAAATCTCTTGAAAAAGTTGAGATTTTTTTTTAATTTGAATTATCACTCAAGCTTATCCCCTTCTTTCACTGAAAAACAAAGAAATACGCCCCAAAAAAAAACAATTGCTGGAAATTATGAGAATTGGCAAAAGAACTTTAAAAATAAATCAAATGGGTTCAAAGGAAAAATTAGTTAAACTTGTGAATTACAAAAAAATTAAAAATTAAAAATTTGCAAGAAAAGTTAGTTTTTTTTGGTAGAAATTAACTCCAAATACAAAACCCATATATTAAAATTCAAGCAGAAATCAGTACTACCTCCCTCCATTTTTGTTTTAATCTTCTCAAAATAGATGTACTTATTCCAATTGTTAAGAGGAAAAAAAACTAGAAAAGGCAAGATTCTCACCTAACCCTAAAAAACCCAATTGAAATCGGAGGTGGTGGCGACGTCTTGGATGTGCCGGAGGTGGTGGCGATCGGAGGAGGGAGGGGTTTCGCGTTGGATTTTGGGAAAAATCGCCGGAAGAGGTGGTGGGGAGGTGGAGGTCGCGGCTGGGCAGAATGAACAAAAGGGAGAGGCTTCTTGCCTTAGATATTTTTAGAGAAATAAAACGCACAAAACGACGTCGTTTAGGCATTTAATAATAGCGACCGCGGTGGCAAATTCAGTCTCTATTCGTTCGCGCACATTAAATATTAAACATGTAAAGTTTTCAAAATAATGAACCCACCTACTGGCAGAACGACACTGTTTGTGCCTTTTATTTACCGACTGAATAGCGACCGCTATGGCACATTCAGTCGCCATTAGAATACTTATACAGTATATATATATATATATATATATATATATATATATATATATATATAAGTAATAGTAACTAAAATAGGTAAAATGTTTCTATGTCCTTAAAAACCCCGCTATTTTATAAAAAACGGATTCCGGGAAAATATACCCACCGAATAGCGACCACGGTGTCAAATTCGGTCTCTATTCAGTCGCCCCTAAGCTTCCTTGCGACCAAATAGCGACGGACCATGTTAAAAATATTATAAACCCGAAAACCGACATCGTTCAGAATGCGAGTACGAACTAATATGAATATTTTAGTAATTGTTTGTTTATTAAAAATTAATTATTAAAATTTTAATTCCATCACTTAATGATTCACGTAAATGTACACACAAATGTATTACTTAAATTGTTCTGCTTCGAATCTGTGTATGTATTTTGTGAATAAGTATAAGTTTTTCTTGTTTGACAGTTTTCAAGTTAATGTGTTTGTGTGTGTGTGTGTGTGTGTGTGTGTATTAGTAATAGTAACTAAAATAGGTAAATGTTTTTATATATCCTTAAAATCCCCGCTATTTTATAAAAAATGGAATCCGGAAAAATATACCGACCGAATAGCGATCGCAGTGGCAAATCCGGTCGCCCCTAAGCTTTCTTGCTACCGAATAGCGACGGACCATGTTAAAATTATTATAAACCCGAAACCGACATCGTTCAAAATGCGATTACGAACTAATATGAATATTTTAGTAATTATTTGTTTATTAATAATCAATTATTAAAATTTTAACTCCACCACTTAATGATTCACGTAAATGTACACACAAATGTATTACTTAAATTGTTCTGCTTCAAGTCTATGTATGTATTTTGTGAATAAGTATAAGTTTTATTTGTTTGACAGTTTTCTGCTTCCTTTTATATAATTTTTTTTTCAATTATCAAAACTTAAAACGACGTCATTTTGTACAATCTTACGTATTCCGTCATATATTCCTTCGGTAATCCGTCGGTCTGTATAATCCGTCGGTATTCGGTCGGTGTGTTTCGTCGGTAATCGGTGGTTATCTTTTCTGTCGGTAAACGATCATTAAGTTCCGTCGGTATTCGGTCGTTACTGGTGACCAAAACGACGTCGTTTTGTGTATTTCATTTATTACTATATAAATATAACCGTTATGTATTCCAACGATATTCGGTCGGTGTGTTCCGTCTGTAATCGGTCGTTATCTTTTTGGTCGGTAAACGGTCGTTAAGTTCCGTCGGTATTCGGTCGTTACTGGTGACCAAAACAACGTCATTTTCTGTCTTTCATTTATTACTATATAAATATAACCGTTATGTATTCGGTCGGTGTGTTCCATTTGTAATCGGTCGTTATTTTTTCCGTTAGTAAACGGTCGTTACTGGTGACCAAAACGACGTCGTTTCAAATTAGTCAACGGGACCGATGTGGCCGACGTCGTGGCGACAGAATAACGACCGATATTTTCTCGGTTTCCATTCAGTCGTTATTCTGTCAGTACGTTGGTGACCCAAAATTTCGGTCGATATTTAACTGTTTTCTTGTAGTGGATAATAATTATAATATGTTACCTCTTTATATAGAGTTTTTGTCTTAATCTATAAAATTAGAACATTAAATTCTTTTATTATATTAAGTTCAATGTATTGCCATAGATAATTGAAAAGTCTCTTCTTCTTTGGATTCGAACTCAAGACCTTAACGTCATGAGACCTCAGTCTTGACTAGATTAATGCCTCATTGGCGTCTCTTCTTCTTATTGTTACTATTCTACAAATGTTCATTGGTTATATAAAGCTATTATCCACAAATAATTATGATATTATACATATTTCACACATATATGATTAGCTATATAAAATATACTAGTCATTACTATCTATTTGTAAATTCATGTATCATGAGAATTAATGATATATATTATAATTATTTTTATGAATTTACTAATGCATAGAGCTAAAAACATGGGCAACACGTTAGAGGCTCAAGCCCAATAAAAATCTTTCATGTGTCAGTAAAATCATTGATTACTTCCTTGGGATATTTTGCCGCATTAGATAATAACATATATGGAAGCTTTAGGTAGCTATGTAGCTAAACTATTAAGAAAATAGTTAATGTTATTGTAGAAGAGATAATAATTATAATATGTTACCTCTTTATATATAGTTTTTGTCTTAATCTATAAAATTAGAACATTCAATTCTTTTATTATATTAAGTTCAATGTATTGATATAGATAATTGAAAAGTCTCTTCTTCTTCTTTGGATTCGAACCCAAGATCTCTACGTCATGAGGCCTCAGTCTTGACCATTATACCAATGCCTCATTGGCGTCTCTTCTTCTTATTGTTACTATTCTACTAATGTTAATTGGTTATATAAAGCTATTATCCACAAGTAATTATGAGTTTTTACATATTTCACACATATATGATTAGCTATACAAAACATACTAGTGATTACTATCTATTTGTAAATTCATGTATCATGAGAATTAATGATATATATTATAATTTTTTTTATGAATTTACTAATGCATAGAGCTAAAAACATGGGCAAGAAATTATATATTCAAGAAATTTAATTTATGTTAAATTGAAGGAAAACAAAAGGTTTTCTTAACGGTTGGGGACTCTTTCCATTCTTAATTTAAGAAAAACGCTTACAATTCCACAAATTCGAAAGTCTCAATTTAACACAACTCTTCCAAAGAGATATTAGCCATTTTTACCCATGAACTATTTCCTAATTCCTCATTTTTCCCACGGACTATTTGCGCGGTCCCAAAATGCCAAAATGTTGCTGAGACCGGCCACTGAGGCGGTGCATCTCAAACGAACTGTTTCAAAGTTGTATTGGACAGGGGTAATATCGTACAATACGAAAATACTTCCATTATACATATCATATACACTACATCTTCCCCTCCAAAGAACCTCATTTCCCATCTCTTTCCAAAAATCAACCAAATAAGATTTGGAGTTTTGTTTGGCTGATTTTTGGAAAGAGATGGAAAATAGGGTTATTTGGAGGGGAAGATGTAGAGTATAGGATATGTATAATGGAAGTATTTTCGTATTGGACGGTATTACTCCTGTCCAATACAACTTTGAAACAGTTCGTCTGAGATGCGCTGCCTTAGTGGCCAGTCTCAATCGCATTTAGGCATTTTGGGACAGCAAAAATAGTCCGCGGGCAAAATGAGGAATTCGTAAATAGTTCATGGGAAAAAAGGCTAATACCTCTCTTCCAATTAAGCTATATAAGGGTTGACAACTACCATGCCTTATGCTTAATTTGGATATCGCGAGACAAAGGGATTGAATAGTGGATTGATATTAGGTTCCACCACATATTCATTCACTATAAGTAGTCACAATGTCCTGCTAGGGACCGCTTGTGATTTATGAACACATACTACTACTAAGTGTGTTTTCATTGCCATTGTGATATGAACCTACAGGGTCACACGTATAGACGAGTAAATGAGCTTCATGTCCAGATTCAATGAATCTATAATGTGTCTAGGTTCATTGTATCTGACATTTATTTTTCTGAGAATTATAAAACATTATTATTCGAATTAGAGATTAAGGAGGGGCATTTTCGGTATTTAGTTATAGCTGGGATTACGTGGGAGTTATTATGCTATAAAGACTCCCACTATCAGTAGAGTTTTACAAGACGTGGGAGTTAAAGACTCCCACTGCCAGAAGAGGTTGATAGGACGTGGGAGTTGGTTCTTGGAACAAACTCTCACACCCTATATAATCCTCTCTTGGCCGAAACCTTAGTTTAGACTTGCTTGAGCCGCAATAAACAATATACCCCGAAATCAGATTTCTGGATTTTCTGCCCTTCTCTTCTCTCTAGATTCTCGAAACTCAGAAACGTAGAGCTAGCACTCACTGCTCGTTTCGCCGCGTGGATACCGTTAGAGAGCAATTCCACAAGGGAAGGCTATTGGTGGCAGCAACACGCATCCAGAAAACAGAATCTTTAGCCAAAAAACGTAAGTCTTTCGTATGTAATTTTTTATTCCCATGGTATGAGTGCATCCTTCGGGGAAGGACTCATGGGTGTTTAGAACGAGTTTTTGCCCATGAATCCCTTCAATGGTATGAGAGCCTTGCTCATACTAGTCACATCATAACACGTATCAATTTCGATTTGGTATGTGTATGTGTGAAACAGAAAAGATTGTATCTTTGATTATAATATATATGACATATGCATAAACTGACATCGATTTATCATGTTAAAATGTTCCTGTGATTCGCTATGTTATTAATTCGATTAATATTGAATGAACTACTATAACATGATTCGGTCTGTAATTTAACATGATTAATTACGCATAAACTGTGATTGTTTGCCTCTTGCTATTAATCCGATTAACTTATTCATAAACTGTTATGTTCATAGATTATATATTAATCCGATTAACTTATTCATAAACTGTTATGTTTATAGATTATATCATATGAACATGTTTATCCGATTATATATGTTAGGCGATTTAGGGGACCGCTGCCCCCTTGACCCCTCGCCCTCTAACCGGCTAGCTGGACCGCCGACTGCTCTGCAGTGGCAACGCCTAAGACTTTGTATCTGTACTCGTGACTTAATTTCATTATGCTTTATGTGAGTTTTATCATGGTGAATAGCATAGCCTACTATACCCCCTATTGCTTTTCATTTATAGAGGTTGTAATTTTATAATACGACTTGCGAGTCATTTTTCAATATTGTAAAATTGTAATTGCTTTCTTAGATTAGCTTTATTGCTTTACATTGAAGGCTGGGTATTCCCATGCATTTATGTAAGAAGACTGGAGGACGATGGATTAAAGACACTATCCATGAGATGGGTGTTGACTTAGATTGACCCTTGACTCCCACAAGGCTCGTGTGAGTCATCATAGGATTAGGCCATGCTATCTCACGTTTACTTTTATGTTTTATATATTGCATCAGATACTTATATTCTTGTCTTATGGGGTTTAACAACTTATTCGAACTAATTTGTTTTAATTAAGTCTTAAAATGCCTACCATATCCTAAGCACTCATTCAGCATGGATCATCATTTTGTCTGCTTGCCAAAGCAACAGATAGGTGGTTATCTAAGCAAAAGGAGATGGGAAAATAGTGATTTCCATATGCTTAGACATGGTTCGACCTAACTAAGCTACCAAAATAGTTTTGACCCTAGGGCATAAGATGGGAAATAGCCGGGAAATGTTTTTCTTCTTAGACATGATTTTACTTTAATTATGGGTGATAAGTCAAAGCTTACTTATAACTATCGTAAAATGGTATTCTCCACTATTTATCAAATGTTGAAATTGTGGGAAGTTTTTGCTCAAAAACTAATTAATGACTTTGCAAATAATTTTAATGTAGATAATGGCAACCAATACTTCACACAATTCATTGCTATTCGTTCTTGAAAAAGAAAAACTGAGTGGGTCCAATTTCCTTGATTGGGCCCCTAACTTAAGGATTGTCCTTAAGCAAGAAAGAAAGCTATACATTCTTGATACGGATATTCCTGAACAGCCTACAAACAACGCCCCTAGAGCTGAGAAAGATGCTTGGAAGAAGCATTGTGATGATTCTAACGATGTGACTTGTCTCATGTTAGTCACAATGAGCACTGACCTTCAAAAACAGTTTGAAGGGGTGGAGGCTTTCCAGATGATGGGCCAGCTCAAGGAAATGTTCTAAGAGCAAGCCCGTCAAGAAAGATTCCTCACCATTAAGGCGTTGAATAGTTGTAAGATGGCCCCTGACACCTCTGTAAGTGCACATGTTCTTAAGATGAAGGGCTATCTTGACCAACTTGAGAAACTTGGGGCTCCTGTATGTCGTGACATGGCCACAAATATGATCTTGGGCTCACTCCCACCGAAGTATGACCAATTTCTGATCAACTTCAACATACATGCCATGGAGAAGTCCATACATGAGATACACAGGATGCTCAAGCAGACTGAACTGAACATTAAGAAGACCCCTGAAGTCTTAATGGTTCAAAAGGAGAATTTTAAGAACAAAGGAAAGGGAAAACCCTTGGCCAAGAAGAGCAAGGGCAATAACAAGCCCAAGGATAAGACACCAAATGAAGGGGTTGTCTTCCATTGCAATGAACCAGGTCATTGGAAACGGAACTGCAAGCTCTATTTGGAAGAGAAGAAAAGGGGAAAGCCAGTTTGATTGTCTCTTAAGGTATTTATGTTATTGAAATTAACATGTCTACTCCTACTTCCTGGGTATTAGATACCGGTTGTGGATCTCAGATTTGTGCAAATGTGCAGGGGTTCAAAAGGAGTAGCACTTGCAAAATGAGAAGTGGACCTGAGAGTAGCGAATGAAGCAAGAGTTGTTGCTGTAGGTACATGGACATTTAATTTAGTTTTGCCAAGTGGCCTTATTATTGAACTGAATAATTGTCTTTATGTTCCAACTTTGAGTAGGAATATTATTTCAGTTTCTTGTTTGGATATTGAGGGTTTTGAAATAAATATTATGAATAAAATTTGCACCCTTCATAAAGATCGTATCTTCTATGGAGATGCCTCTTTGATGAATGAGCTTTATATTCTTAACCTTGATGAATCCATTAAAAGGCCCATCTATAACATTTATACAAAGAGGTTTAAATCAAATGACTTAAACCAAACCTACTTTTGGCATTGTCGTTTGGGCCACATCAATGAGAAATGCAAATCAAAACTCCATCAAGATTGAATTTTGACATCATTTGACTTAGAGTCTTATGAGACATGTGATTCTTGCTTGTTAGGAAAAATGACTAAAGCTCCTTTTACTGGACAAAGTGAGAGAGCTTCTGATTTGTTGGGCCTCACACATACAGATGTATGTGGACCAATAAACACAAGTGCTAGAGGAGGTTTTAGTACTTCATCACATTCACAGATGATTTCAGTAGATATGGCTACGTCTATCTAATGAAACATAAATTAGAATCTTTTGGAAGATTCAGAGAATTTCAAAATGAAGTACAAAATCAACTTGGTAAAAGTATTAAGATACTTCGATCATATCGAGGTGGCGAATACCTTAACCAAGAGTTTGACGAACATCTTAGGGGTTGTGGAATTGTTTCACAATTAACTCTTCCTGGCACACCACAATGGAATGGTGTATCAGAACGGAGGAATCGCACATTACTAGTTATGGTTCGATCTATGATGAGTCAAACAAGTCTTCCAATTTGCTTTTGGGGCAACGCCCTAGAAACTGTTGCATTCATATTGAATAGAGTTCCTTCTAAAGTGGTTCAGAAAACTCCATATGAGATATGGACTGGGAAACGACCTAGTTTGTCATTTCTCAAAATTTGGGGATGCGAGGCGTATGTAAAACGCTTGTTATCTGATAAACTAGCCCCTAAATCTGACAAGTGTTTGTTTGTGGGATATCCTAAAGAAACTAAAGGATATTACTTCTATCTTCCGTCAAAGAACAAAGTGTTTGTTGCTCGAAATGGTTTATTCCTTGAAAGGGAATTTATTTCCAAAGAGATAGTGGGAGTAAGATCCATCTTGAGGAAATTCAAGATCCCCAAACAACATCTGAACCAGCTATGGAACTTCAAGCAAGCTCACGTGCTGATACTGAGCTTCAATCTTTGACACAAGGCCCAAGGAGGTCAAGTCGGGTACATCAACAACCTGAGAGCTATGGATTTCTCGTGACTGATGATCATCATATTTAACTGATTGATCAAGATGAACCTACTACCTACAAAGAGGCAATTCATAGTTCTGAGTCAGATAAGTGGCTAGAAGCTATGAAGTCTGAGATGCAATCCATGTACGATAACCAAGTGTGGACTTTGGTTGACCCACCAGAAGGGTGTAAGGTCATTGATAACAAATGGTCTTTCAAAAAGAAAACCGACATGGATGGTAATGTACACACTTTTAAATATGGACTAGTAGTTAAAGGTTATAGACAAGTTCATGGTATTGACTATGACGAAACCTTTTCTCATGTCGTTATGATAAAGTCTATTAGGATTTTACTTTCCATAGCCGCATATTATGGTTATGAGATATGGCAGATGGACGTTAAGACTGCGTTTCTCAATGGAAACCTTCTCGAGGATGTGTATATGACACAACCTGAGGGGTTTGTTGATCCATCAAATCCTAGCAAAGTGTGTAAGCTTCAAAGGTCCATTTATGGAGTGAAGCAAGCATCTCGAAGCTGGAATCGTCGCTTTGATGAACGTATTAAAGAATTCGGTTTCATAAAAAACGAAGACGAGCCTTGTGTTTATAAGAAAGTAACTAATAATGCAGTAGTGTTCCTTGTGCTTTATGTGGACTACATCCTACTGATTGGAAATGACATTCCCACATTGCAAAGCGTAAAAGCTTGGTTAGGGAAGTGTGTTTCCACGAAAGACTTAGGCGAGGCTACTACATTTTGGGTATAAGAATCTATAGAGATAGATCTAACAAAATGATTGGCCTAAGCCAGAATGGATACATTGACAAGGTACTGAAACGGTTCAGTTTGCAAGATTCCAAAAAGGGATTCTTGCCCATGTCACATGGCATTAAACTCAGCAGAACTCAATGACCTTTCACAAAGGAGGACCAATAGCGCATGAGTAAGATTTCATATGCATCAGGCATTGGGTTTATTATATATGCCATGATATGCACTCGCTCGGATGTCTCTTTCGCGTTAAGTATGACTAGCAGATATCAATCTGACCATGGAGAGTCACATTAGACTGCAGTCAAGAGCATTCTTAAGTACTTGAGAAGGACTAAAGATATGTTCTTATTTTGCGGAGGTCAGGAAGTAAGTCTGGTTGTAAATGGTTACACAGATGCAAGCTTCCAGACCGACATAGATGACTTTAGATCGCAATTTGGTTTTGTGTTTTGTTTGAATGGAGGTGTTGTGAGCTGGAAGAGCTCAAAGCAGGAAACCGTGGCCGACTCTGCAACAGAAGCTGAGTATCTAGCTGCCACTAAAGCAGCTAAAGAAGCTGTTTGGATTAGGAAATTCGTTGATTAATTAGGTGTCGTCCCTAGTATTGTGAACCTAGTGGACCCCTATTGTGATAGTACTGGTGCCATTTCACAAGCTAAAGAACCTAGATCTCACCAACGATCCAAGCACATTCTCAGGCGTTTCCATCAGATTAGAGAGATCATTGATAGAGGAGACGTTAAAATTTGCAAAGTTCATACAGACGACAACATTGCCGATCCATTGACCAAGCCACTCCCGTAGCCTAAACATGAGAGTCATACTAGGTCAATGGGATTGAGGATCATGTATGATTGGACCTAGGGCAAGTGGGAGATTGTTAGTAGTGCCCTAGGACCATTAGCATATGTTGTACGTTTTATATGTTTAGTTATAAGTATTACTTCCTCAATACTATTTGGAATCCATAGAGCTTATGTCTCCATGGTTTCCAGCATGCATGGATCTACGTTTTGACTCAGTCGGACGTTACTTTTAATAAAGTAATCAATACGACTGATGATCGGATGTAGTATCCTATCATGGTTTGAATGTGAGAGGCATTGTAAGGAATTTTTCCCTCTCTTATTAGAGAGAGATATCCATGGGCCCCTCGATAGGGAAGACTATTTAAATGCATGACCGTACTCAAATGTATTCAATAAAGTGGTTATTAAATACTGTTTGTTGTAACAGTCTACCTGGAGATCGAGCATAAATACAATTAAGCTATATAAGGGTGACAACTACCATGCCTTATGCTTAATTTGGATATTGCGAGAAAAAGTGATTAAATAATGGATTGATATTAGGTTCCACCACATATTCATTCACTATGGATAGTCACAATGTCCTACTAGGGACAACTTGTGATTTATGAACACATACTACTACTAAGTGTGTTTTCATTGTCATTGTGATATGAACCTACAACATAGACTAGTGAACGAGCTTCATGTCTAGATTCAATAAATCTAGAATGTGTCTAGGTTCATTGTATCTGACATTTATTTTTATGAGAATAATAAAACGTTATTATTCGAATTAGAGATTAAGGAGGGGCATTTTCGGTATTTAGTTATAACTGGGATTACGTGGGAGTTATTATGCGATAAAGACTCTTACTATCAGTAGAGGTTTACAGGACGTGGGAGTCAAAGACTCCCACTGCCGGAAGAGCTAGGAAACGTCGAGCTAGCACTCGTTGCTCGTTTCTGGATTTCTGGATTTTCTGCCCTTCTCTTCTCTCTAGATTCTCGAAACTCAGGAACGTAGAGCTAGCACTCGCTGCTCGTTTCGTCGCTGGATACCGGTATAGAGCAATTCCGCAAGGGAAGGCTATTTTGTTAGTAGTGCCCTAGGACCATTAGCATATGTTGTACGTTTTATATATTTTGAGCATGTAATTGAATAGCTAATTTTGCTTATGAACATCAAATGCGTGATTTGACTGTAAAACTCATTAGTTTATGTAATTACTATTCTAGTTGTCCCCTAGTTTTATGTAAGCTTCTTTACAATGAAATAAAACTAGTATGATGTTTGATTGATGATTATGTTTTACTAATCATGTGTAATGAATACAAATCATATCATAGATGTAATGTATTGAGATATATTGTATCAGACGTGATCCGTTAGAGAAGTAATACTTCATGGTCCTTAGTCATAAGTATTACTTCCTCAATACTATTCTTAGAATCCTTAGACCTTATGTCTCCATTGATTTCTAGCATGAATGGAGCCACGTTTTGACTCAGTCGGCCGTTACTTTTAATCGAGTAATCAATACGACTGATGATCGGATGTAACGTCCTATCATGGCTTGAATGTGAGAGGCATTGTAAGGAATTTGTCCCTCTCTATTATTAGAGAGAGATATCCATGGCCCCCTCGATAGGGAAAACTGTCTAAATGCATGGCCGTGCTCAAATGTATTTGATAAAGTGGTTATTAAATACTATTTTACCAGGAGATCGAGCATAAATACAATTAAGCTTAATAAGGGTGACGACTACCATGCCTTAATGGTTAATTAGGATATCGCGAGACAAAGGGATTAAATAGTGGATTGATATTAGGTTCCACCATAAATTCATTCACTTTGGGTAGTCACAATGTCCTACTAGGGACTACTTGTGATTTATGAACACATACTACTACTAAGTATGTTTTCATTGCCATTATGATATGAACCTATAGTCTAGAATGTGTCTAGGTCCATTGTATCTGACATTTATTTTTCTGAGAATAATAAAGCGTTATTATTGGAATTAGAGATAAGGGGCATTTTCGGTATAGCTGGGATTACGTGGGAGTTAATATCCGATAAAGACTCCCACTACTAGCAGAAGTCTAGAGGACGTGGGAGTTATAAACTCCCACTGCCAAAAGAGGTGGATAGGACGTGGGAGTTCTCCTTGGAACAAACTCCCACTCCCTATATAAACCTCTCTTGGCTGAAACCCTTGAGACTAATGCTTGAGCCACAATAATACCATAACCTAGAAATCTGATTTCTTGATTTCGGCCTCCTTTTCTCTCTAGACAATTCGTAACCCAGAAAAACCGAAGAGCTAGCACTCGCTTATTGTTTCGTCGCGTGGATACCGATAGGGAGTAATTCCGCAAGGGAGGACTCAAGGTGGTTGCTGCAAAGAGCTGAAAACCATATCTTTCACCAAGAAAACCCGAATCGTTCATCAAGAAACGTAAGTCTTTTCAGTTTTATTCGATTCGTTTGTTTATGAGCAGGTCCTTCAGGGGAGGACTCATGGGTGTTTAGAACGAGTTTCTGCCCATGAATCCCTTCATATTGGTGGCAGCAGCACGCATCCGAAAAAACAGATTCTTAAGCCGAAAAACGTAAGTCTTTCGTAAGTAATTTTCGATTCCCATGGTATGAGCGGATCCTCCAGGAGAGGACTCATGGGCGTTTAAAATGAGTTTATGCTCATGAATCCTTTCAATGGATCCTACCCTTTTGTGTCTTGGATGTTAGAACTTATATCTACTGCCTTATTTATGAATTATTGAAGTATAAACTGTTTTATTTTGTTGTAATTCTACCAACTGTATCAATTGTTAGTGAAATTGTGGAATTGCGATTGTGAAATATTACGTGAATTGAGTAATGAATTGGATTACTTGCTTCCTTATTTTCCTTGGGTATTTCCTACATAATTTCCTACTTGCTTTATTGTTATTGCTTTGCATAATCGAGTTAATTGGCTTTGGTTGACCGAGTTGTTGCCCCTTTTGAGCTCGTACTTAGAATGGATTAGATGACATGATTCAATCGAAATAATGCGTGAAACGTGTGTTGAATAGATCCCGTGAATCGTGTTGAAATACTTGGGCCTTATTCTGATAAGGCCATCATTAGAACTGTAACGGATTTTTGGAGTCAATGGTGATGGGCGATGATGCATTGGAGAATGGATCCTTAAAGCTTGGACCCGTTCATTCGGGGGTGATATTGAATCCATGTGCTTGAAAAACTTTGGCCATCCTAACTAGGATAATGTTAGGGCCGTTACAGTCATTGTCGTAGAGTCTTGAATATGTATTGAGATCTTAATGTGTGAAGCGTGTGTGTGTATCTTAGTATTAGCCATTCTCGTAGTGTCACAATTCGTGTACTTCCGTTGTGTCATACGAGTAGAGCATGGTCCTCGTAGCACATTCCGAAGTTGTCGTGTGTGATGTGAAGATGATGGTTAATTTGACCAAGTTGTTGTTTATTTTGCTTGTTTTTGCATTGGTCATTCTTGTTATGTGAATTAAGTCAAAATCCAGTAATTTTGGGACAGGGTTTAGGAATGTGCATAAATGCACATTTCCTTTGTTAATTTACACTCAATTTTGTCCTGACTAAACATCGGTCGACCGGACCTTTCAGCCAGTTGTCCGGACAAACTACTGGACTAAATCGGATGATAGACAGTGAATTTTTGTCGACCTGGACTAAAAGTCACTCGACCGGGGTTGCTGCGGTAGACCGACGATAGCTTCCGGTCAGCCAGACTTTAAACCATTTTTGGGACAATGTTTCTGTCCAAATATCGGTTGACTGGTATCTCACCCAGGTCAACATATGTGCAATGTAACATGGTTATGTTCTATTTTTCACTACATTCAAAGATTATGTGAAGTGAATTGTGAAACCGTGAGAAGAGAACGTCGCGCAGGGCTCAGAACTCGTGTCGTGTTAGTAACATGTTTTAAAAGGGCATTTTGGGAAACGGAAAATCATTTGTGATCATAATGAGACACGAAGCTCAGTCCATTCACTTACTTATGCAGGCGATGATGAGGAAAAGCCTTATTATGAGGATGAGACATGGGAAGGGACCTTTGACGAGTGATGATAAACTACTATAGACTTGGACACCTTACCGCTTTCTGTTATTTCCTTTGAATTGTTAAACTTACTTTTGGAATTGTTAAACTTACTTTTGGAATTGTAATAACTTATACTAACATTTCCTTTTCAGTATTTATTCCGCTAGCACACTTTGATTATCATGGATTGCATAATGAATTTTCTTTTATAGTAACTCAGTTCAGTGGGCTTTGGTGTCTCATCTACCAATGAGACACTGTCATGTCATCATTTCGGAGAGGGGGTGTGACATAAGTAACATTCCCTTTTCAATATTTATTCAGCTAGCACACTTTGATTATCATGGATTGCATAATGAATTTTCTTTTATAGTAACTCTGTTCAAAGGGCTTTGGTGTCTCATCTACCAATGAGGCACTGTCATGTCATCATTCCGGAGACGGGGTGTGACAAAAACCATAAAAGTTCTCAATGCTAAAGGCAATGAGTCATGGTAATTGTCTCTTAGAATAGGAAGATAACTAACTGTATTAGCATTACTGAGAATGATGATTGGTAATCAACTTGCTCTCTGATATACATGGTTTGGCCGTCCTCAAAGCTGTTGTAAAGGCGTGTGTGAATTGTTTTGTGCATAGTTGGACTATAAACATAATAGAAACCGATTGCCACATAAAGCAAGAAAAGTAAGGGGTAAAGGGAAAAGAAGAAGGTACTTTAGAGTTGTTTAGTTCATAAATAAATAAAAAAGTGCATTTAGTGTCAAACTAGCTAAAAAACCCAATTGTGATACATTCACTAGAATACGTCTGGTAAAAAACAAGTCCGAATGTGACATGGTTCACCCACTACCATCACTCCCAGTACATCCATGGAAAGATTTTAAACAAAAAAGGTGCTTCAACAGTCATTAACTATAGAACTGCTCAAATACCCAGTAATTACTGCTGCCCTAGCCCTGAATTTTCCCCAATTTCATCATCAAAACTCATAATTTAAGAGAGGTAAAAGTGGAGGATTACTTTACTCACCAAATTAAAATAAGAAATTGAATAGATATAACTTGGATCATCGAGGAGAATCCATGATTGATTACATGCAACTCATAATCAAGGGAGGAAAATTAGTATAAGGGAAGTATGTGTTTATGGTGTACTGTGTGTGTTTGTCGTGAAGAACAAGGAGAGAAAAAAACGAGAGGGCTGATTTTTGTACCCAAGGGGTCTCTATTCATAGAAGTTATAGGATTCTAAATAGCTTAAAGGTCCTTAATTGTTTTTTAAATGTTCAAGTGACTCCATCAAGTTCTCATAATTCTAAATTAGTCATAGCAGAGATTAAATCAAGTCACACCATTTTCATCTTAGTTCATTTAGGTGCTAAACTTAGTTTTCTTAACCTAAATATAATATCTTCCAAAACTACCCATTTAATTAGGGGTGTAACTGAACTACGTGCAAGACCATTTTAGAATCAATTCTAAGACGTTAAATTGTTAAAGCTCCGAAATCTAGTATTCATAGGTGGAATTACACACACACACACACTAGTCTAATGATCCGTGCTATGCACGAGTGTAAACCTTTTTAATTAAAAAGAAAGTCAACATTTTTTAATTAAAGTTAGGGAAAAATACATGTTGTTTTCATAATTTTAAAATCTAAATTGTATTACTGTAAAATATTACATGTGCTACACATGTGTTACATTTTATTGTAAAATATAAGTGGCAATGGAAAGAGAAGTTTGTTGCCCTCTTCGAAGTACTATTCAAGCTTTGTAAAGTTTAGAAGGAGTTTTGTTTGTTTTGGTTTCGAATAAACATATTTGTTGACTCAAAGAAAAAAAAAGAAAAATGCACATTGCATAGGTCATTAGGCAGATCGAACTTGATTGCAAGCTCGGTCGTAAATTAGAGGGCTCGATCATCCGAATTACCCGTAAATTGTTGAATATTTTGACTTTTTATAAAACTTGTTTTCACTTTCAACCAATCACAATACCCATCAGAAACCTCTCCATCGTTTTAGAGACGCCAACCTCTCCACCCCTTTCTTCTTCAACTTTTCTTAATCTTCATCGTTATCTTCATACTCTCATCTAACATTTAAGGTTCTTTAGCCCAGTGGGGTAAGGGCCTGTCCACAATTTTAAAATTGTGGGTTCGATACCCACCTCACACAAGGGGAATGATTTAATTGTTATTTATTTGGGTTCTCTTGTGGTGTGTGTCTTATACTCCCCTCATAGGGCACCCGCTCAATGAGCTTCTACGACACCCGCTCAACGGGACTTCTACTACTCCCCTCACGGGGCACCCGCTCAATGGGCTTCTACGACACCCGCTCAACGGGGCTTCTACTACTCCCCTCACGGGACACCCGCTCAGCCGGGCTTCTACTCCTCCTCCTCTGGTGAGGTCCAATAAATAGTTGTAATAGAAAAAAAAAATTAAAAAAAAAAATAATACTCTCATCTAACATTTGCATTTACTTTCATAAAGATGTAAGTAGCTTTTGTTCAGTCTCAAAATGAAAATTAAGATATGATTTTGCTTTGTGAGTTCAGACCATTCTCTCTCTACTAACCCTTTTTCTTTCTTTCCAGTTATTTTTGGCATATAATTGTTATCTTCTTATAATACAATCGTAATCAAGGAAGACTTATCCATTAAAGCCATTTGAAGGTTGTGTTGAAGGAAACAAAAAAAAATGTTATTTTTCTTTGTGAAAATCTTGTAAGTAACTCACGAGTCACTACCAACCAACCCCTTTTATTCGCTTTTGGATGTAATAAGCAATAATTTATTCTTTCCATTTTTTTTATTTTGTTTTTTCCTGTGGACTAGCTGTTTCAATTTTCATTTGTTCATTTGTTCATTTTTGTGATAAAAAGTATCTAGTTTCATATATTTTATTGTAGGGGAAGCTATGATTGTGAAAAAACTAAGTTATATGGAATTACATGCTAAGAGCATGACCAGAGTTGGAATTGAATTCAAGTATAAAGCAACCGGCCGAGGGAATTCAAGTACAAAGCAATTGGCTCGGCCAATCCAAGGTTATTTTTCCTTCCTTTTTTTATTTTCTAATTATGTTTTGATTCTGTAAATTTGAAATTCTTTATTAAGGACAAAAATTAATTTTACATAAAATGACTTGATAAAATGAATGTAATTGTACAAGACTTCAGTAAATTAATTTGTTAAAAAGTTA
Source organism: Vinca minor (assembly GCA_026122235.1). Classification (NCBI taxonomy): domain Eukaryota; kingdom Viridiplantae; phylum Streptophyta; class Magnoliopsida; order Gentianales; family Apocynaceae; genus Vinca; species Vinca minor. Next base: position 13,708,333 of record JAOCZM010000011.1, read on the forward strand.
ATGATTGTTTTATCGTTGATCTACCCTTTAAATATTGTTTTTTTCACTTCTCTAAATAACAATGGTAATTTTACAACTCATGGAAGCAAGATGAATGAAATAATATATTCATGAGAGAAGTTGCTCCTCTTTCTCTTCCTCTTAATTTGGCGTTTGAAACCTACAGTTCCGTTAGTAGCAAGGTTGTCAAGATCGTATTTTTGACTCGGAACGGAAGGGGTCTCAAGAATCGTAAACTCGAGGATCGTAACACGGATCGGAAGATCCGAAAAAATTATTAAAAAAATTAATATTTTATTTTTAAAATTAATATCTCAAATATATTTTATTTTAAATCATTCCCTTAAACATCTCATTTTGTTTTAATATCCAATTAAATATTGAAAATACAAAGTAAATAGTTTAGGACTTGTTTCAGTATAATTATTTTATAAGGCTTTATATACTAAAAAATTAAAAAGTTAAACAAGAGTGGGTCTTATATGCGAATAAAGTAAAGTACTAGTGTACAAATGGAAATTTTCCTCAAAAATTTCTAACTTTTCACGCATAGATAGCCCACACCGGAACATTCCCTTCCTCTCTTTAGTCTTCATATTCCAGATTCCAATCAGAGACCAAAATCGTCTTCAGCTTCGTCTTCTCCGATGGTTGCCGGCAAGTCTTCTCAGCTTCGTCTTCTTTCTTCTTTCTTTTTTTCCCCTTAAATCCCGATTCCCCTTTTCATCCCATCTACTTTAATTAATTTATTGGATCCCCTTTTTTTCCCCCTTTTTAGCCCTAAATATCACTGTAAAAAGAGAAAAATATTGGATCGTAATGGAACGTTCGATCCTACGATCTTACGATCTGGATCGACGATCCATTACGATCCAAGGTTCTTGCGATTTTTAACTCGATCCAACTCGATTTGTGGCCTTTGGATCGTAAAATCGTACGATTTTACGATCCAACTCGCGATTTTGACAACATTGGTTAGTAGTATTAAATATGTGTACTTCCTCTTCATTTTCTGATTATGATTTCTATAATTTCTTCTTATTTTTAGAAATATCATGTAAATGTTAATATGTTTTCTCTATGCAACATTTTGTTTACCTTCTTGGGGATGATATTTTTGAATCTTAATATGACTTCACATGGTCGGTTTTAGTAATCTTCGTTGGCTTCAAAACTTGGAGCCTGATATATAAAACAAATAAAAAAATAAAAAAAATAGTAATGTCTGGTGGCAAGCATCAATATTTCATGTAATTTATTAGTTGCTCCCGTTGTTTATTCATTTATTGGTTTAAATATTATTTTAAAAGATGTTCTAATATAGTAGTTTATCATTATATTTTTTTCTTTCTTTTCTTAAATGTCGTAACCCAATGCACAAAATTCTCGCATTAGTAAGTTTGGGGAAGGTTTCCATATACGCAGTCTTATCCTTATTTTTCATAAATAAATTGTTTATGTGGTTCGAACCCGTAACCTAGTAGATAGCAAGTCCACACGTTAAGCACAACCTTCTTTTTCTTCTCTTTTTTAAATAGTAATTTTTTCCTTGAGCATTTTCCATGAATCCATATAATTTCACTATTATATAGATATATCATCCATTTTTTCTCTTCCTTAATTTTGATTGGATGTATTTTGATTTTGACTTTTATTAAAAAAAAATTAAAGAAGCAAATAAGCTTGACTCCCTAATTTGAGGCTCTGAGATGTTAGCCCAGTTACTCACTCAGAACTCCATTTTGATGTTAGCCCAGTTACTCAATCAGAACTTCATGCGCATGCCCTCTCTTTCATAGTATTGTCAAGTTCAACAAATAACTTAAGTTTTCAATGTGGGATACATCTACTCTCTTTTATGATGACTCTAGATATGAGTTTCTTGTCTTCTCTTTTTTTATTTCATTAAAAAATCACAAAACTTTAGAAATTTGTTTCGCTAATTTGATAGGCTTAAACTGCAGTCCAGTATTCACTCTAAAATTCATACATATTAATTTTCTTTTACAATCACGTCAAGCTCCACAAATAATATCCATTTTCAATATGGTGTGGTTTATCGCTGCTAATTCTCTCTTATGGGGCAAAAAATCTTCTGTCCCTGTTTTGTGTCCTCTTATGTGTCCCCACGAATAGATATTTGTCACGTGTATATTTTTTTCCTGTAGGTTCCACTATTTCTTTTAGGTTATAATTTTTTAATTAAAAATTTAATACATGTCATTTTCTTATTAGTGGGACAGGGAAGGGGACACCGAATGGGGACAGAGGATTCCTAACCCTCTTATGCTGACTTTAGATTAATATTTATTTGCTTAATTTTATTTTATTAAAAAATTAAAAATTCTACAAATTAGTTTCAAGTTTTGTACAATTTAGAAGAAGATTTGTTTATTTGCCAAGAATAAGAAAATGGTCAGGAATTTTTTCCCCTCTTTAAATAAACAAATTTGTTAACGCAAATAAAAAAATGCACATTGCATAGGCTCTAGATGATGGCTCTAGATGTCAGTGTGGGATTCATATACTCTCTTTGATATGGCTCTAGATGTCAGTTCTTAGACTTCTCTTTGTATTTTATTACAAAAATACAAAACTCTAGAAAATTATTTTGAACTTCATGTCGAGTTACTCACTCTAAAACTCATACCCATTATTTTTCCTTTATAGTCTTGTCATTTGTTAAATCTCAGAAATAATATTCAATTTTTATTTTATTTTATTTTATGTTGGAGGCCTTTATTGCTACTATGTGGAATTTATTTACTCTCTTTGATGTGGCTCTAGATAGCAATTCTTAGATTTCTCTTTTATTTTATTACAAAAATATAAAACTCTAGAAATTATGTTGAACCGTTAGTTTAGTTACTCACTCTAAAATTCATACCTATTATTTTTCCTTTATTGTCTTCTCATTTGTCAAGTTTCAGAAATAATATTCGTTTTTTATGTGGGAGGTCTTTATTGCTGCTAATTCTCTTATGTAACTCTAGATTAAGATTTTTTATTTATTTTATTTTATGTATAAATTTAAAATTCTACAAATTTGTATTTTATTTTATTTTGGAGAGTTTAGAATGATATTATTTTGTTTGGGAGTATAAGCGAAGCGAGTGATTTTTTTTCCTTTTTAAATATACAAATTTATTTTTTTTCAAAATATATCATGAAAATAAGAATGTTGCATATGACAAAAGAAAAAAGAAAAAATGCACATTGTTTAGGTCTAGGCTAAACCAAACTTGAATGCAAGCTCGATCGGAATACAGAGGACCCGGCCATCCGAATTAACCATAATTTGTTGAACATTTGACTATTTATATTTATAAACAATAAAAAAATAGATAAACTTGTCTCTCTAATTTGATTGGTTGAAATTTACTCCAATTTATCACCCAAAACTCCACGTGAAAACACTCTCTTGTATAGTTTATCAAACTCAAAAAATAACCTAAATTTTCATTGTGTAATTCATTTACTCTCTTTAATTTTGATTCTATATATGAGTTCTTAGACTCCTCGTTTTATTTTATTAAAAAATAATACAACACTCTAGAAAATTATGTTGAACAACTAGTCTAGTTACTCACTCTAAAATTCATGCCCAATAATTTTCCTTTATAGTCTTATCATTTGTCAAGTTTCAGAAATAATAATTTTTTTTATATGAAAGGTATTTATTGCGATAATTCTCTTATTTGACTTTTAGATTAAGATTTTTTTTACTTATCAACCTTTTTTTTCGTTGCTTGAAAAAAAAATTAATGAACAGGTTTGCTTATTGGTTTAACCAAGAATAAAATGCTTCCCTAAACTAATTTTCTTTTAAAAGACTTTAAACTATCGGGTTTGTTACTCAATTTATTTAAAGAGCGAAATACTAACCCACCAATTTCTTCAATTAAAAATTATGCCCAACCTCTATGTTTATATTGTTGTGTAGCCCAAAAACTTCCTACACTTTCCATGTGGGATCTTGAATAATATTGAAAAAATAGAAGAGAAAAAAGATAAAACTATTAAAAACTATTAAATTAATTTAGTTTGAAAAAGTCAAATATTCAAGCTATTTATTTAATTTAATGGATAAAAATTTATCTCCATCAATCAAAGCTTTTTAAAATATTTAAAAAAATTCAAAATGTGTCAGGAAGTGGTTTTTTTTAAGGAGAAAATAAGGGTTATGTATTAAGATCGAAGAGAATTAGTGGTAGAAGGAACCCTGGGGTCTCCAACCCATTGAGACGAGAATCCAGTCCTCGTAACATACTTCACCAACACATCAGCTAAAGAGTTATAAGACCTATGAACGTATGAAATATTGGCAAATGTACGCCCTAGCAAATCCTTAATAAGGCTAACATTATGTCCTAAAGTAGAGAGGTCATCTTCCAGTTGGAGGACATTATTGGAAATGCCTATACAATTACTTTCTACCTCATAAAGGCCTAAGTCTTTGTTCATGATGAACCTGATACCTTCAAGCACCCCTAAGAATTTAGCATGCTCTGGGTTGGGCGAGGTTGAGAGTGTGATACCCAAGACCTTTTGACCTTAGTAATTACATGATAATAATTGAATCATATGTGTCTACTTAATTTTACATGTGTTATATGTTATGCACATATTTGTTTAAGGTTGCTTTGTTGTGTGGTTGGGAAGTTTGGGGGCTTAAGTGAACACATAAGAACGTATGGGAAGATGTATTTCTTGGGAATGGATGTTAGTTGGAGTAGTTAGGGCAGAGAATAACTATAAGATAGATGAGAGGAGATGAAGGAGGAAGAAAAATAGAAGTTAAGAAAGAATTCTGAAATCTAGAAACATGGAGTGTTCCTAGCAAAACAGCCAATTGACATAGTAATTAGAGCATGATCGACTCCATTCTTATTTATAAAGTTTAAACACTTCAAGTACTATATTCTTAATGGTGAAGATTATGTTCTAACGGTTACTTTAGGAATAATTGCTCTCAGAAGTTGTCTCTGCAAACCAGAATTTATGCTTTCCAATATTCCTTTCATTTTTTTATTTAAGTTTTCAAGGTAAGGATCATTTTTCTTGTTTTTCAGTCCAAAAATATATGAACTGGTCTTTTAACAAGATATGAAATGTATGAAAGTTTTCCCATGTTTTATTGCACCAAAGTTGGATGAAGAATCGAAATATCTTTGCATCATTTGCATGATTATACTTGATGATTCTTGCGTGTGTCTTTGTATAATTTCCAGATGCATTCTATGAGAGTCAACATGTTCATATTCTCAATCTAGAGTTTTTGTCTGTTGATGACCCTAGTCCGGGATATATTTCGAATTTGATATGTATAAGTTCCCGAGAGCGCTTTTAGTCCCCCACGAGGCACAGATTCTTGCTGGAGTAAAACGTTATGGTTGTTAACAGTGTTGTGGAGTTTATGAGGATGAATAATGACATAACATGAGTATATCCTTAAATAGCCTTTACAGTGTCTTACCAATTATGATATGTTATGATAAGTACAAGGCTTTCCCAAACGGGTAATAATAGTTTGGGGCTATTAACAGTTGGAAAGTGTTATTGTCAGATGATTGAGCTTGGTTGTTGAATTATTTGTTGAATGTCATATTGGTACTAATCATGTCAAGTTAATATGTATTGGAAAGTTACAAGTATGATATGTTATGTTAAGGTGCTCGGAGCACGATTTCTGATATGTATGTGATCGATTTGATAAGGTATTGTTATGTATATGTTTTGATATTGTTTCAAATTGTTAAAGTGAGTCTAAAATCAGTGTTTTGGGTTGGTGTAAAACACAAGGGGGGGGGGTGTGAATTGGGTTTTAATTAATCTTGTAAACTTTTCCGAATCTTAGCAATGCTAGTAGAAGTTTATGCAAGATGAGCAATAGCAAAACAAAACCCAATAACAAGACAAAGGATTTAGAGTGGTTCGATTCACTTAGAATCTACATCCACTACCTTGAGCCGCACCCAAGGATTTCAAACAACTTCACTAAGAAGAATGTTTACAATTGTGGCTAACTCACTAAGAGTTTTACAAAACAACCACACAATGAAAAACTCACTAAGAGCTTGCCCACACTAAGTAGGACTTTACAAATTGCCCACACTAAGTAGGACTTTTACAAGAATTACCCAATAACTTAGAAAGGGAATTGAATGTTTAAAGAGAAAGATAAATCACTCTTCTAAGTGAGAATATATACCTTTGAAGCACAAGAATTGTTGGCTCTTTAGAACATTTGAATTCCACTCTTTGTCTTGCTTTAGAAAGATTGCTCTTTAATGATTTATATCATAGAAATGAAGAGCATTTACTTTGTGAGTGTTTTGGCTTGATGAGAAATCAATGAATATTTGATATGCAAGCCTTAGAATGATTCTCTAGCTTTGGAGTATAAATAAATTTCAAATATGGCTGAAAAACGACTCTTTAACGGTAAAAAAACGGCTAGTTCAAGACAGAGTTCGGTTGACCGACCACAGAATTCGGATGACCAAAAGGCCACCTCGGTCGACCGACCTTCCCTAGGGTCGACCGAACCTCACTTCAAATCTCTCTGTAACTGCTCGGTTGATCCGAGCTTGAGCTCGGTTGACCGAACTTCCAAGCTGATTTTTCACACGTTTTGAAATCTTTTGAAGTCTAAAATGTTTTCCTAAAAAGGTATCAAGTAAGAACACTTGGAAAACCATTTTAACGGACTTAGACTTAGAAAACAAAGGCTTTTGAAATACGAACACATGTAAGGAACGTTTTGAAACTTAGCCTTTTGAAAACGTGTTTATGAAAACATGCAAGACTTGAGTGTAGAGCTTATGTTCATGAGAGCTTTGGTTAGAGCTATATAAGATAAAGACTTATAACGACAAAGCTAATCTAACCAAACCTAAGTCTTCAATCTTCAATCTTGATAGATGAGCCTTGAATGATATGACTTTGAATCTTGATCATGGCTTGATTGAAGTACTTAGAGCTTCCAATATATGTTCCGATATTCTATCACAAAGATATAAACATTAGACACAACATCAAGTGTTTGTCCATTATCAAAAACCGAGTTCGATCGCCCTTAGGGCTAACAATCTCCCCCTTTTGATTATGACAAACTTTGATGTAATTAGATAGGATATGGACAATTTTAAGTACAAGGAAGCATGGCAAAAGGATATAAGAACAAATAAGTGTAAAGCTAAGTGCTTATAAGATAAACCAAGATAGAACGAGAAACATAAGCACTAGCATGTTAAGTTCTTATGCCATATACATTAGGGACTCTTTGAAGAGCCCTATTTCCCAACCAACCTCCTTGCCTCCTTCCTTCCATAAAATAGCTTTCTTGTGTGTAATATACATACCTTCGTTTACACAAGAAGCTAACTTACCATTTTCATCAGTGTCGATGTGAGTGCTAAGGATCCTATTACATAGAACATGCTCACACAAACATTAGAACTATCAATGGTTTGTTATCATCAAAACAACATAGAATATTTTGCCCTTCGGGCTAACAATCTCCCCCTTTTTGATGATGACAAAACATTGATGCAAATGGGAATAATAAGCAAAAATAAGATACCAAATGTATGCATGAGATAAGGATATTAAGGAACCAGACAAGTAGAAGTTTTCTCAAAAAAAAATCTACTCCCCCTATATTAAAGAATCCCTTATCTCTCCCATTTTGCAAGTTCTAAGCTTTCTCCTTTTGTAAATTACTTCTCTTGGCACATTTGCAACACTAAAAACTCTCCCTCTTTTTGTCAAAATCAAAAGATGGTCATGTATGGCTCAAAAAAAAATATCAACCTAAGCTAAAAACAAAGGAGATAGGGAATAAACCTTAAAGAACAATCTCCCCGTTTATCAAACATACGATGTTAGCTATTTGAGATAAAACCAAGTTTGGTACCAATTGACCAATTGTAAAACATGATACCAATTGTAAATATAGCCAATTGTAAAACACGTTTGAAAATATAGCTAACAAAGTACAAGTGGAAGTGATACCATGAATACATAAGAAAAGCACAAGTATCACAACCAAAAGAAGTAGAGGAAGTGTAAGATAGCACTTGAAGTACATTCCTCTAACAAGTTAATGGTTAGCTAAATGAGTGTAACAACTCTTAAAGTAATACTAACCAAAAAACCATAATGAGATCACAAAGGATAAGAGAATGAAGAATATGATCTCAAAGTTATTAAGGGAGAGTATATGTGATACCAATTGAAGACAAAAACATTTATAACACATATAACTTCCAAAATAACTTACACAAGTTGGCTATAAGATATAAAAGATGAAAAGCAAGCCAACAAGTGATGTGATGATGTAAAAAAAAATAATTGAGCATACATCACATATTATGAGGGAGGTATGAGTTGAAAACATTTGAAAAACTCCCTCTTAGGTTATGCCACTTCCAAACACACAAATAGACACAACCCATGGCATACACAATGCCACAATCACAGTTTACATCCTAAGTCAACATCTAGACGATCAACCACATAAGATTAAAGCTATTGACTTGAATATAAACACAACCCCTATATGCAATAAAGATCAAGTGAAAACAAAACATAGCATAAACAAACTCCCCCATAGCATAAGACACTAAATAATAGAGGGGAGGGATTTTTTAAAAAGAGATTTCATCACAAGGATCAAATCATTAAGCACTCTAATAACATGCTCAAAATAATCAAAACATATGAAGAGCAAACATGTTATAAAAGGAAAGAGATTGAGTTTAGCAATATCTCATTGAATTTGATGAATGCTTTTGCACTTTGAGTTCCTTCAATGAGTTCCTTGAGCTTCTCAATCTTCTTTGTATGACAAGTGTAGAGTCATCAATGATGGGTGAGTTTTCTTTTCTTGATGAACCCTCTATAATCTTGTAATCCTTAGCATTTGACTCTTTTCTTGGAGTCTTAGCTCATTTGTGCCATTCCTTGTAGTTCATATCTTCTTCTTCAAGCTTAGAACTCTTTGTTACCTACAAGGAATTCTTGAGAACAAATATGGTACCTTTTTAAAGGTCCTTCATGATTAGCTCAATATCTCAAGTAGCACATATATGCATAAGAATCATGCAAGTCAAAAACCAAAACAACTAGATGGATTCTTAAATGAATGTGACAAGTCAAAACAAGAAACAATCAAGTTGCATATGCTACATCTCATAGAAACCTTAGCTAAAAACAACATGGACAATAAAGAACATGCTAAAGGTTATCTATATGAATATAACCTTCAAGAATGTGAGATGCAACATATATAAGAGCAAGCATGTATATATATCAAAAACACTTAAACACATTAAATAAAGTGTTAAGAGAAGGTGATTTTGATACCTTTGCTTTCTGACCAAGTGATGAAGACATTGTATTGACACTTTGGCTCTTGTCATCACTTGATGCTTTGCTCTTTGTATCTAAGCAACTTGGTTCTCCAATTTATTAACATTTGAACTTTGAGAATCCAAGTGTTAAGGAGTGCTTTTGAATTTCTTCTTTTGGCACATCTCCTTTGACTTCTCCCCAATGCCACTTCTCTTCGAATCAAATTCATTTAAGCTTTGTGGCATACATCTAACTTATAAGAACCTATAAGATCAAGGGAATAGTAGCCTTTGGTACCCACTTTTGTTTGGGTACATGGGGGTTAGTTAAGATACGTTTAACTTTCCAAATAGTTTTTACCCCTTTTTCAATCTTCTTCTTAACATGGCATCTAGCATTAGTATGACCATGTTTACCACAATATGTGCAACAAATGTGTGGCTTAGAAGAATTGTGAGCATGCTCATGATATCTAATTTGCCTATGTGAGGTACTAGCATTCACAAAGTGATTCATAGGCAACTTAGAAGAGCTAGCATGATCAATGTGATTAGCATTATAACCAAGACCATGTTTAACATGTGAAGCACGTTGCATATCAAGAATATGATCAAGATCTTTTGATCCTTTGGAGAACTTCTCAACAAGTAAAGTGAGCTCATCAACTTTGTTTTTCAAACTATCAAACTCAACAAGTTTGCATTCAAGAGAAGATAATTGATCATATGCTTCAAGATACTTTAATGAGGAAGAGTTGCATGTAGCAATAAGCTTTTCATTTTCGATTTTCAAGAAATCAACCTCATCACAAAGCTTTTTGTTATCAACAAGCAAAGATTCAATTTTAAGCTTCATAGCTTTGTTTTGCTTTGCACAATTTTTCAATTGATCATACATATCAATTAAAAGCTCATTAGGATCATCCTCATCATCATCATCATTATCATTATAAGAATTTGAAATAGAGGGAGAAGGATGTACCTCATTACCAAATGCCATAAGACACATGGGATCATTTTCTTCTTGATCATCCTCACTTCCTTCTTCATCCCAATGGCTTAACAAGCACTTTGCATTTTTGAGATTGAAGATCAATTTCTCTACTTCTTCATTATTGATGATAGAATCAAGATCACTCTCTTTAGGAACAATTTTCCTTTTCTTCATCTCAAAGGTAAGGAGAGAGCCAATAAGTTCCTCCGTTGAATATGTCTTTAAGTCCTTGGCTTCTTCAATGGCAAGAGCTTTTGTCTCCCAACTTTTAGGAAGAGAATTTAGAATCTTCCTATTTATTTCTCCGGTAGTATACTCCTTGCCATTAGACCTCAACCCATTTACAATGTTGGTGAGTCTTGAGTTCATCTCATTGATAGATTCATTAGGCTTCATGGAGAATAGCTCAAATTCTCTAACAAGCATATTCAACCTTGACTACTTGACTTGATTTGTGCCTTCATGAGTAACTTCAAGCATTTTCCACATGGAGTGTGCGGATTTTCTTCCAAGCACACGGTTGTACTCATCTTGACTTAAGGCACAACTAAGGATGTTCATTGCCTTGTAATTTTGAGTCATCTTCTTGGACTCAAGCTCATTTAACTCCTTGTCCGGTTTTGGCACTTGAACACCATTCACCATTTTCATAGGCACATATGGACCATCTTCAAATATATGCCATAAAGAATAATCTATTGAGCACACATATATCTTAAAACATTCCTTCCAAGCCTCATAATTATTTCCATCAAAAAGTGGTGGCCTATTGGTGGAAGACCCCTCTAGATACGCCAATGCGGAATTTCCGGCCATAATCTTTTCTTCAAGCTATTAAGCTAAATGTGAAGACTAGGCTCTGATACCAATTGTAAAACACAAGAAGGGGGGGGTGAATTGGGTTTTAACTAATCTTGTAAACTTTTCCGAATCTTAGCAATGCTAGTAGAAGTTTATGCAAGATGAGCAATATCAAAACAAAACCCAATAACAAGACAAAGGATTTAGAGTGGTTCGATTCACTTAGAATCTACATCCACTACCTTGAGCCGCACCCAAGGATTTCAAACAACTTCACTAAGAAGAATGTTTACAATTGTGGCTAACTCACTAAGAGTTTTACAAAACAACCACACAATGAAAAACTCACTAAGAGCTTGCCCACGCTAAGTAGGACTTTACAAATTGCCCACACTAAGTCGGACTTTTACAAGAATTACCCAATAACTTAGAAAGGGAATTGAATGTTTAAAGAGAAAGATAAATCACTCTTGTATGTGAGAATATATACCTTTGAAGTACAAGAATTGTTGGCTCTTTAGAACATATGAATTCCACTCTTTGTCTTGCTTTAGAAAGATTGCTCTTTAATGATTTATATCATAGAAATGAAGAGCATTTACTTTGTGAGTGTTTTGGCTTGATGAGAAATCAATGAATATTTGATATGCAAGCCTTAGAATGATTCTCTAGCTTTGGAGTATAAATAAATTTCAAATATGGCTGAAAAACGACTCTTTAACGGTCAAAAAACGACTAGTTCAAGACAGAGTTCGGTTGACCGACCACAGAATTCGGATGGCCAAAAGGCCACCTCGGTCGACCGACCTTCCCTAGGGTCGACCGAACCTCCACTTCAAATCTCTCTGTAACTGCTCGGTTGATCCGAGCTTGAGCTCGGTTGACCGAACTTCCAAGCTGATTTTTCACACGTTTTGAAATCTTTAGAAGTCTTTCGAAGTCTAAAATGTTTTCCTAAAAAGGTATCAAGTAAGAACACTTGGAAAACCATTTTAACGGACTTAGACTTAGAAAACAAAGGCTTTTGAAATACGAACACATGTAAGGAACGTTTTGAAACTTAGCCTTTTGAAAACGTGTTTATGAAAACATGCAAGACTTGAGTGTAGAGCTTATGTTCATGAGAGCTTTGGTTAGAGCTATATAAGATAAAGACTTATAATGACAAAGCTAATCTAACCAAACCTAAGTCTTCAATCTTCAATCTTGATAGATGAGCCTTGAATGATATGACTTTGAATCTTGATCATGGCTTGATTGAAGTACTTAGAGCTTCCAATATATGTTCCGATATTCTATCACAAAGATATAAACATTAGACACAACATCAAGTGTTTGTCCATTATCAAAAACCGAGTTCGATCGCCCTTAGGGCTAACAGTTGGGAATGTCAAAAGTGTTTAAATAGATTTTCTTCACAAAATAAGCCTGAAAAATGTCTTCACTAAATCTCGGTCGACTGGATCAGATTCCCATCATCTGAACCAAACTAGTGATGGATTGCGGGCGACCAGATCTAAAACCTTGTCTTCAGGAGCTATTGCGGTCGACCTGTCTGTCTTGTCGGTGAACCGAAGTTTTGTGAAAAGTTTCTTTCTTGATCTCGGACGACCCTTCGATCGACCGAAGTACATTTGTCATCATCTGAGATCTTTCGTATTGCTCTTATTCATTTCTAAGTTATGTTATGATCAGGTTATGACTGTTCTGAACTCTTATGTTATGTTTTCAAGTACTTTACAAGTGTTTCAAAGATGTTTACAGGTTATGTCAAGTCAAGCTTTATGTTTTACATGTGTTTTGGGAAACAGGGAATGATTTGTATCACATTTGGCGGGCCCTTCATCCCAAGGGCGATCGTTCTTTACTGAGCTAGTGTGGCTCAACATTTTATCTCCTTATGTTTTGCAGATGAGTTTGACGAGGGTGTTGATGATGAGACCTGGGATGGGGTGCTTGACGAGTAGAAGAAAACATAAAGAACTCTTATGTAATAATTAATTGAACTTACTTTTAGTTTGAACATTTAAGTACAAGTATTAATTATGTATTCACTTTAAGTATTGATGATTTTATTTATGGAAGTTTAAGTATCTTTCCCTATTTATGGTTTAAGATTTATATATATTGTTATGGGTTTTTTGTCTCATTGGTAGATGAGGCATTGCCAGGTCACCTTTTGGTTACGGGTTGTGACATAAGTGTTATCAGAGTAGGTTGAACCTTATGCTTGAATCTTTAGGTTAAATGTTAAGTATTGAATCAACATATGATGGAATCCTTAGATAATATAAAAATGCATTCTGGGTAGAGATTTGGAATCGGATGTATGTGTTTATTTATTTGGCTTTATATGTTCATGTTTTAAGTGCTAACATGTTATGTGAGTTACATGCTTATCTGCTAAGTTGTTGTTCTATAAGATGGATCGCCAAAACAACGATGACCTCAACATTCCAATAGCAAGTCTAGGCCGCCAAGGCAACCGAGGCGGTCACGGACGGGAAGATGTGCTTGAATCCTTTACCCATCAAGCACCAAACATGGGAACAGCACCCCACCACTACCAATGAACACAGGGATACCAGTTGAATTGACAGCAACACTGGCCATGATGACACAACTACTTCAGAATCAAGCACAGGTAAACCAGAACATTGGGATGGTCAGGGGGGCCAAGGAATGACGCAGACCCGGGTACTTATTATGAGAGAATGAAGAAGATGAGGATTACCTCATTCGATGGAAGGGTTAGACCAGATGAAGCTGAGATTTGGTTGGACGATATGGAACAAAATTTAGAAATTATGAGGACACTAGAAGATGTCAGGGCAACAGTGGGAATATCATTCTTGACGGGGTATGTAGCGGAGTGGTGGAAGGGAGTTGCCCCAATTTGTCACCAAGGAGGGCGATCAGTTACTTGGGCAGAATTCAATGGAGCTTTTCTCGATCAATACTTCCCTGATACTTACTGAATGGAAAGGCAGAACCAATTCCATGAGCTCAAGCAAAACGAATGTATCACAATAGCAGAGAATGTTGGGAAATTTAATGCATTAGGAATGTATGCCGCCGCCATCATCTAAGATCCAGCAATGAGGACACAGAGGTTTGTGAGGGGACTTCTAACAAGAATTCGGGGTAGACTATCAAGTGTTCGTCCCACCACTTATCGGGAGGCCTATCAAAGAAGTTTGGACATAGAAATGGAATTCAATAGGACTGATACTGAGAGGGTTGGAAAGAGAAGTTACACAACCATGACATCAAGTCAAGGTTCAAGGGCTGCAAATCTTACATCAGCAGCAGCTAAGAAGAGGTTTTCACCTATGGCTAGTACCTCTACCTTCAGGCTTGGAGTGAGAACCTGAGCCAATGCAGCCATGATTGGAGGATCAACATCCGCACCTACTCCTTTTGCAACTATTCCTCCATACCCTACTTGCGGAAGGAAACATACGGGTGTGTTTTAGATGGAATACATGGGAATGTTTCAAGTGTGGGTAGATAGGGAACCAAATCAGTTAATGTCCATAATGGTCCGTGGGTAATGTTCAGAACTCTACTGGACCAAGGGTTGGGGATTCGAGGCAAAGGCCAAATGCAAGTGTATTCCTCTCACTCAACAAGATGAAGGAAATGCCTCAGATGTGGTAACTTGTACGCTTTTGTTTAATTCGATGTCTGCTTATGTATTGTTTGATTGTGGTGCTACACACTCTTTTGTTTCTCGCCGTTTTGCTAAGACCCTTAAGACTACCGCCATTTTCCCTTTGAATGTATATAGAGTTAGTATACCTAATGGGAGAGTGTTCGAATTGAAATTGTTTCATAAATGGTGTTGGGTAGAGATAGATTTGAAGATATTGAAAGAAGATTTGATACAATTGAGTATGGTAGACTTTGATATTATTCTTGGTATGGATTGGTTGTTAAGACATCATGTCTTAGTTGATTGTAAAGAAAGAGGAATTCAGTTTGTGGTAAAGGACAAGGAATTGATTGATTTTCAGGGGTCGGAAAGGAAGAAATATCGGAAAATACCTATTATATCAGCAATTAAGGCACAAAAATGTTTGAGAAAAGGTTGTGAAGCTTTCTTAGTTTTTACATTGACAAAGGAAGATATGAAGATTCAGATCGAAGACGTATCGATAGTTAAGGATTTTCAAGATGTATTTCCGGAAGATTTGCCGCCGAAAAATCAATTTTGAAATACTTTTACAACCCGGTGCGGAGCCTATCTCTAATGCCACGTATCGTATGGCACATACAGAACTTAAAGAGTTGAAGACACAATTGTAAGAGTTATTAGACATGATGTTCATCCGACCTAATGTATCATCATGGGCTGCACCAGTATTATTTTGTGAAGAAGAATGATGGAACCATAAGGATGTGTATTGACTATCGGGAATTGAACACGATTACCATCAAGAACATGTATCATTTACCCCGTATAGATGATTTGTTTGATCAATTGAAGGGTGCCAAGGTATTTTCCAAGATAGACTTAAGATCCGGGTATTATTAGTTGAGAATCAAGCCATACGATATACCAAAGAGTGCCTTCAGAACCAGATATGGACATTACAAATTCCTTGTGATGTCGTTTGGTATGACCAATGCACTGGCGGCATTAATGGATATGATGAACAGGGTTCTCAAAGATTGCTTGGACAAGTGTGTGGTGGTATTTATTGTCTATTTATTGATGACATCCTAAAATACTCACCGTCTGAAGAAGCCCATGAAGAACACTTGAAGATGGCTTTGGATATTCTGAGGAAAGGGAAGCTCTATGCAAAATTCAGCAAGTGTGAATTCTGGTTGAAGAGTGTGTCCTTTTTGGGTCATGTATGTGTCTACTTGATTTTACATGTGTTATATGTTATGTATGTTAGTAGTGCCCTAGGACCATTAGCATATGTTGTATGTTTTATATCTTTTTGATAATGTCTTTTGAATAGTTAATTTTGCTTTTGAACATCAAATGTGTGATTTGATAATAAAAACCATTAGCTTATGCAATTACTAATCTAACTGTCCCTAGTTTTATGTAAAGTTCTATACAATGAAATAAAACTAGTATGATGTTTGATTGATGATTATGTTTTACTAATCATGTGTAATGAATACAAATCATATCATAGATACAATATATTGGGATATATTGTATCGGACGTGATCCGTTAGAGAAGTAATACTTCATGGTCCTTAATCATAAGTATTACTTCCTCAATACTATTTTGGAATCCTTAGACCTTATGTCTAAACTGATTCTAGCATGATGAAGCCACATTTTGACTCAGTCGGATGCCACTTTTAATCGAGTAATTAATACGACTGATGATCGGATGTAGTATCCTATCATTGCTTCAATGTGAGAGGCATTGTAAGGAATTTGTCATTCTCTTATTAGAGAGAGATATGCATGGCCCTTCGATAGGGAAAGACTGTTTAAATGCATGGCCGTGCTCAAATATATTTAATAAAGTGGTTATTAAATATTGTTTGTGGAACAGTTTACCTGCAAATCGAGCATAAATACAATTAAGCTTTATAAGGGTGACGACTACCATGCCTTATGCTTAATTAGGATATCGTGAGACAAAGGGATTAAATAGTGGATTGATATTAGGTTCCACCGCATATTCATTCACCTTGGGTAGTCACAATGTTGCTAGGGACCGCTTGTGATTTATGAACACATACTACTACTAAGTATGTTTTCATTGCCATTGTAATATGAACCTATAGGGTCACACGCATAGACGAGTTAACGAGCTTCATGTCCAGATTCAATGAATCTAGAATGTGTCTAGGTTCATTGTATCTGACATTTATTTTCTGAGAATAATAAAATATTATTATTCGAATTAGAGATTAAGGAGGGGCATTTTCAGTATTTGTCTATAGCTGGGATTACGTGGGAGTTATTATGCGATAAAGACTCCCACTACCAACAAAGGTTTATGGAACGTGGGAGTTAAAGTCTCCCACTGCCGAAAGAGGTTGAGGACGTGAGAGTTGGTTTAGGGAACAAACTCTCACACCCTATATAAACCTCTTTTAGTCGAAACCATAAAGACTGATGAATTGAGTCGCAATCCAAAAGTACTCTGAAATTAGATTTCGGTTTTCTGCCTCTCCCTTTCTCTCTAATTCCCGAAATTCAGAAAAACGAAGAGCTAGCAATCAATGTTCGTTTCATCGTGTGGATACCGGTAGAGGGCAATTCCGCAAAGGGAAAGCTATTGGTGGCAGCAACACAAACTCTGAAAGTCCATGAATCAGAATCTTTCATTCAAGAATCAGATTCTTTAGTCGAAAAATGTAAGCTTTCGTTTTAATTTTTGATTCCCATGGTATGAGCGGATCCTTCGAGGGAGGAATCATGGGTGTTTAGAACGAGTTTCTGCCCATGAATCCCTTCAGTGGTATCAGAGCCTTGGTCATGCGATTCGAATTCGATATTGTTAATCACATCATAACACATATCAATTTCGATTTGTTATGTGTATGTGTTCTGATATGCATAAACTGTTATGTATGTTATTAATTCGATTAATATTGCATGAACTGCTATCATATGTTATTAATTTGATTAATTATGCATAAACCGCAATTGTATGCTTTATGTCGTTAATCCGATTAACAAACCGCCTAAACTGTTTAGGCGATTATGCATGTTAGGCGATTGAGGGGTAAATCGGGCAGAAAACTCATTTGATGAGTAGATGAAGAATCAGATTTTTCTTCCAGGTGGTTGCGTTACACTAGCCTTAGACTTTGTATTTGTACTCGTTACCGTATTTATTATGCTTTTTGTGAGTTTTAGCATGGTGAATAACATGTCCTACTATACCCCCTCTTGTTTTACATTTATTGGATTGTAATTTTACAATACGGCCAGCGAGTTATTTTTAATGTTGTAAAATTGTACTTGCTTTCTTAGATTAGTTTTATTGCTTTAAATTGAAAGCTGCGTATGCCCATGCATTTATGTAACAAGACTGGAGGACGCTGGATCGACGACACTATCCATGAGATGGGTATTGACTCAGATTGACCCTTAGCTCCTACAAGACTCGTGGGAGTCATCATAGGATTAGGCCATGCTATCTCACGTTTACATTTACACTTTATATTTTGCATGTGATGCTTATTTTATGTCTTTTGGGGCTTGATTTTTTATACGCCACATTAAATCATTTTAATTAAGTCTTAAAATGCATACCATATCCTAAGCACTCCTTGAGCTTGGATTGCTTGCCAAAGTAACAGAAGTGGTTATCTAAGTAAAAGTAGATGAAAAAATAGAGATTTCCATATGCTTAGACATGGTTCGACTTAACTAGGCTACCAAAATAGTTTTGAACCTAGGGCATAAAATGGGAAATAGCCGGGACATATAGATGTCATTCCCATGAGTTGATTTTACTTTAATTATGGGTGTTAAGACAAAGTTTACTTATAAATATCGTAAAATGTTTTTTCCACACTTATCAAGTGTTGAAATTGTGGAAATACTTTTTCTCAAAACTAATGACTTTGCAAATAATTTAATGTAGATAATGGCAACCAATACTTCACACAATTCATTGCGATCTATTCTTGAAAAAGAAAAACTAAGCGAGACCAATTTCCTTAATTGGGCCCGTAACTTAAGGATTGTCCTTAAGCAGGAAAGAAAGTTGTACGTTCTTGATACGGATATTCTTGAACAGCCTGCAAATAACACCCCTAGAGCTGAAAAAGATGCTTGGAAGAAGCATTGTGATGATTCAAACGATGTGACTTGTCTCATGTTAGTCATAATGAGCACTGACCTTCAAAAACAGTTTGAAGGGGTTGAGGCTTTCCAGATGATGGGCCAGCTCAAGGAAATGTTTCACGTTTTTTTGATGGAGATCCCTGAAAAGACATATTTATAATGCAAGAAAAACACTCAAAAACGTAGATAGCAAAGAAAGATTCACTCTTTATTCCAACACCGCTCGTATAGAACTTCAAACTCTAGATTAAAGAATGGGTTCCTAACTTGTTGCGTTGACACAAAGTTGAAAAAATAAGGCAAGAAATCCTATATTTTACCTAAACGAATAGCTTTAGAAAGAAAAAGACGAAGAAACGAAATCCTAATCGTGAATGGAAACCGGCTCTTGATGATCTTGATCTTTTTGATTTTCTTGATGTTCTTGATTCGAACAAACAGTAATATGTGAACAATAATCGTGAATAGTACTTGAATTTCCCCTTGACCTTTGCCGAATGGTATCAAGTATTGAGGCTCTAACACTTTCAACACTTAATGTATTTGATTATTTAATACGGCTCAAAACAAAAAAGGGAACATTTGCCAATTCTTGGACGAGGCTCTGACTCTTTGGTTTGCAAGAAGTTTGCTAATGGATTTATAGTTCTCTATTCTAATCTATACTTGGCTGCCAATTTCTTTACACCAAGAGGCTTTTGAATCAGCTTCTTTTTTTAATATATATGCCGTGAGTTTTTTTTGTCAATCTAGCAAACAAGAAAAAAAAAATTGCGTAGGGTACACCGGGAATTGAGAAGAACCTTTTTGCTCTGATACCACCTGATGAAGAATCGAATGGTACAAGGTACCAAAGAGTTCGACTTTTAGTTGAGCCCGATCTTTCTCTAATTCTCGAACTAGTTTCTAGGGAATATAATCAACACAATGCTAAGGAAGGCTAATTATCGATGGAGGCTGAAACACCACAACAAGATAAACTAATCTTGCTGATACAGTAACTCAAAGAATGAATGAATTCTACACTGAAGTTGAAACACGAGAAGCTAAGGAATAACCTTACAAAATATCAATATATCTAACGTAAATATTAAGGGAGCCGAAATCACTCTTAAATAGAGAGATTTCGGTTATAATTAACCAATAAAAGAAGAGTCCTTGAAGAAGTAGGACTCTTGGAAAACAACTTGCTATCAAGTAAACTACCTAAACAAGATAATAGACAACATGTCCTATTCTCTTGGTTATAGGCGGCAATAACAACTAACAAAGCTGAAAAATAACTAACTAGGTGAAGAGTCCTAATAGATGTGGGACTCTTAACAACTAGATATCCAACTATGAACCACATGTCCTTTATTATAGCAACTACTTTCTATACACACCTAAATACTCTAAATAAATTAAATAACAAAGATGGAAAATAATTAAAGTCTAGCATAGACTTTAATTGTACAAAGACTAAAATGCCTTTTAATTTCGTCCCAATTCTGGACAGATTGTTGGATCGGGTTACGCGATGGTTTCAGACACCAAGCTGGAAGAATCTGATCTTGTGGTCTTCATAGAAGTTGTAGATCTGACTCTTAAATTTAATATGCAACTAGAATCAGGTCCATTGGATACATATATCGAAAGTTGTGATCATTATACCAAACTGTCACAAAGCTGTCCATCAGCTTGTAAGATTACTAAAATGCCCTTCTTAGCCTCTTTGCTTGATATGGCCTAATTGTACACTTGCGAAACTTAAGAGATTGACTTGTACAACATTCCTAGCTGTAACTTAGCATCCTCTTTATACTTTAGAACTCGGGTCAATGATTTAGATAGTTGCTTCACGTCCCTTGTTCTAATTCTCGTTATTGGTCTATGTATGCGATCCTTTGAATTGGGAAGCCCCGAGGTTGGTACCGTATCACCGTAGGTCATGACATGGCCACATATATGATCTTGGGATCACTCCCACCAGAGTATGACCAATTTGTGATGAACTTCAACATGCATGCCCATAAATGAGATACACGGGATGCTCAAGCAGGCTGAACTGAACATTAAGAAGACCCCTAAAGTCTTAATGGTTCAAAAAGGGAATTTTAAGAACAAAGGAAAGGGTAAACCCATGGCCAAGAAGGGGCAAAGGTAATAACAAGCCCAAGCCCAAACCCAAGGCCAAGGCACCAAAGGAAGGAGTTTGCTTCCATTGCAATGAACCAGGTCATTGGAAACAAAACTGCAAGCTCTACTTGGAAGAGAAGAAAAAGGGGAAAGCCAGTTTGACTGTCTCTCCAGGTATTTATGTTATTGAAATTAACATGTCTGCTCCTACTTCATGGGTATTAGATAACGGTTGTGGATCTCACATTTGTGCAAATGTGCAGGGATTCAAAAGGAGTAGATCACTGGCAAAAGGAGAAGTGGACCTGAGAGTAGCAAATGGAGCAAAATTTGTTGTTGTAGCTACAGGGACATTTAATTTAGTTTTGCCAAGTGGCCTTATTATAGAACTGAATAATTGTCTTTATGTCCCAACTTTGAGTAGGAATATTATTTCAATTTCTTGTTTGGATATTGATGATTTTGAAATTAATATTATGAATCAAATTTGCACCATTCATAAAGATCGTATCTTTTATGAAGATGCCTCTTTGATGAATGGGCTTTATATTCTTAACCTCGATGAATCCATTAAAAGGCCCATCTATAACATTAATACAAAGAGGTTTAAATCAAATGACTTTAACCAAACCTACTTTTGGCACTGTCGTTTGGGCCACATAAATGAGAAACGCATATCAAAACTCCATCAAGATGGAATTTTGACATCATTTGACTTAGAGTCTTATGAGACATGTGATTCTTGCTTGTTGGGCAAAATGACTAAAGCTCCCTTTACTGGACAAAGTGAGAGAGCTTCTGATTTGTTGGGCCTCATTCATACAGATGTATGTGGACCAATTAACACAAGTGCTAGAGGATGTTTTCAGTACTTCATCACATTCACAAATGATTTCAGTAGATATGGTTACGTCTATCTAATGTGAAGGGATTCATGGGCGGAAACTCGTTCCAAACACCCATGGATCCTCCCCTGAAGGATCCGCTCATATGAAACAATTCGGTAAAACAGTAAGAACTTACGTTTCTTGGATTCAAGAAGCTGCTTCTTGAATGGAGGATGACGTTTCTTGGATTCAATCTGCCACCAATTGATCTCCCTTGCGGAAAGTCCCTCTACCGGTATCCACGCGACGAAATCGGGCAGCGATTGCTAGCTCTTCGTCTTTTCTGGGTTTCGGGAATTAGAGAGAAAAGGGATAGGCAGAAAACTATTTTCTGGATTCTTTTCCTAGGGTTTCGGCCAAGAGATCATTATATAGGGTGTGAGAGTTTGTTCCCATAACCAACTCTCACATCCTCAACTCCTCTCGGCAGTGGGAGTCTTTGACTCCCACGTCCCCTAGACTTCTGCTGGTAGTGGGAGTCCTTATCGGATAATAACTCCCACGTAATCCCAGCTATAGGTAAAATACCGAAATTGCCCCTATCTCTAATTCGAATAATAAACACTTTATTATTTTCAGAAAGACAAATGTCAGATACAATGAACCTAGACACATTCTAGATTCATTGAATCTGGACATAAAGCTCGTTAGCTCGTCTATGCGTGTGACCCTGTAGGTTCATCTCACAATGGCAATGAAAACACACTTAGTAGTAGTGTGAGTCCATAAATCACAAGCGGTCCCTAGCAGGACATTGTGACTACCCAAAGTGAATGTATATAAAACGGAACCTAATATCAATCCACTATTTAATCCCTTTGTCTCGCGATATCCTAATTATGCATAAGGCATGGTGGTCGTCACCCTTATTAAGCTTAATTGTATTTATGCTCGATCTCCCGGGTAGACTGCTTTTCGACAAACAGACATTTGATAACCACTTTATCAAATACATTTGAGCACGACCATGCATTTAAACAGTCTTTCCCTATCGAGGGGCCCATGGATATCTCTCTCTAATAATAGAGAGGGACAAATTCCTTACAATGTCTCTCACATTCAAGCTATGATAGGGACACTACATCCGATCATCGATCGTATTGATTACTCTATACAAGTAACGTCCCGATCGAGTCAAAACGTGGCTCTATTCATACTAGAATCAATGAAGACATAAGGTCTAAGGATTAAAAAAATAGTATTGAGGAAGTAATACTTATGACTTAAGACCATGAAGTATTACTTCTCTGACGGATCACGTCCAATACAATGTATCCCTATATATTGCATCTATGATGTGATTTGTATCCATTACACATGATCAGTAAAACAAGATCATCAATCAACAATCATACTAGTTTTATTTCATAGTAATTAAGCATTACATAAAACTAGGGACTTCTAGAATAGTAATTACATAAGCTAATGAGTTTTACTATCAAATCACACATTTGATAATCAAAAGAAAAATTAACTATTCAATTACATGCTTAAAAGATAATAAAACGCACAACATGTGCTAATGGTCATAGGGCACTACTAACATAATGAAACATAAATCAGAATCTTTTGGAAGATTCAAAGAATTTCAAAATGAAGTACAAAATCAACTTGATAAATTATTAAGATACTTCGATCAGATCGATGTGGCGAATACCTTAACCAAGAGTTTGACGAACATCTTATGGGTTGTGGAATTGTTTCACAATTAACTCCTCCTGGCACACCACAATGGAATGTTGTATCGGAACGGAGGAATCACACCTTACTAGATATGGCTCGATCTATGATGAGTCAAACAAGTCTTCCAATTTCCTTTTGGGACTACGCCCTAGAAACTGCTGCATTCATATTGAATAGAGTTCCTTCTAAAGCGGTTCAGAAAACTCCATATGAGATATGGGACTGGGAAAGGACCTAGTTTGTCATTTCTCAAAATTTGGGGATGCGAGGCGTATGTAAAGTGCTTGTTGTATGATAAACTCACCTCTAAATCTGACAAGTGTTTGTTTATGGAATATCCTAAAGAAACTAAAGGATATTACTTCTATCTTCCATCAGAGAACAAAATGTTTGTTGCTCGAAATGGTTTATTCCTTGAACAAAGATAGTGGGAGTAAGATCCATCTTGAGGAAATTCAAGATCCCCAAACAACATCTGATCCAACTTTGGAACTTCAAGCAAACTCACGTGCTAATACTGAGCTTCAATCTTTGACACAAGGCCCAAGGAGGTCAAGTCGGGTACATCAACAGCTTGAGAGATATGGATTTCTTGTGACTGATGATCATCATATTGAACTGATTGATCAAGATGAACCTACTACCTCCTAAGAGGCAATTCGTAGTTCTGAGTCAGATAAGTGGCTAGAAGCTATGCAGTCTGAGATGCAATCCATGTACGATAACCAAGTGTGGACTTTGGTTTACCCACCCGAAGGGTGTAAGGTCTTTGATAACAAATGGTGTTTCAAAAAGAAAACCGACATGGATGGTAATGTTCACACTTTTAAATCTTGACTAGTAGTTAAAGGTTATAGACAAGTTCATGGTATTGACTATCATGAAATCTTTTCTCCTGTCGTTATAATAGAGTCTATTAGTATTTTACTTGCCATAACCACATATTATGACTATGAGATATGGAAAATGGACATTAAGACTGCATTTCTTAATGGAAACCTTCTCGAGGATGTGTATATGACACAACCCGAGGGGTTTGTTGATCCATCAAGTCCTAGCAAAGTTTGTAAGCTTCAAAGGTCCATTTATGAATTGAAGCAAGCATCTCGAAGCTGGAATCGTCACTTTGATGAAGCAATTAAAGAATTTGGTTTCCTAAAAAACGAAGACGAGTCCCTTGTGTTTTTAAGATAGTAACTAATAATGCAGTAGTTTTCCTTGTGCTTTATGTGGATAATATCTTACTGATTGGAAATGACATCCCCACATTACAAAGCGTAAAAGCTTGGTTGAGGAAGTGCTTTTCCATGAAAGACTTAGGAGAGGTTACATACATTTTGGGTATAAGAATCTATAGAGATAGATCCAACAAAATGATTGGCCTAAGCCAGAGTGGATACATTGACAAGGTACTAAAACGGTTCAGTTTCCAAAAAGGGATTCTTGCCCATGTGACATGGAAATAAACTCAGGAGAACTCAAGGACCTTCCACAAAAGGGGAACCAATAGTGCATAAGTAAGATCCCATATGCTTCAGCCATTGGGTCTATTATGCATGCCATGATATGCACTCGCCCGGATGTCTCGTTCGCTTTGAGTATGACTAGCAGATATCAATCTAATCCTAAGGAGTCACATTGGGCTGCAGTCAAGAGCATTCTTAAGTACTTGAGAAGGACTAAAGATATGTTCTTGGTTTACCGAGGTCAGGAAGGAAGTCTAGTCGTAAATGGTTACACAGACGCAAGCTTCCAGACCGACGTAGATGACTTTAGATCGTAATCTGGTTTTGTGTTTTGTTTGAATGGAGGTTCTGTGAGCTAGAAGAGTTCAAAGCAAGAGACCGTGGCCAACTCTACAATAGAAGCTGAATATTTGCCTGCCTCTGAAGCTGCTAAAGAAGCTGTTTGGATCAGGAAATTTGTTGATGGATTAGGTGTCATCCTTGGTATTGTTAACCCAATGGACTTTTATTGTGATAGTACTAGTGCCATCTCACAAGCTAAGGAACCTAGATCTCACCAACGATCCAAACACATTCTCAGGCGTTTCCATTTTATTAGAGAGATCATTGACAAATGAGACGTTAGAATTTGCAAAGTTCATACATACAACATTGCAGATCCATTGGCCAAGCCACTCCCGCAACCTAAACATGAGATTCATACTAGGTCAACGGGATTGAGGATCATGTATGATTGGACCTAGGGCAAGTGGGAGATTGTTAGTAGTTCCCTAGGACCATTAGCATATGTTATACGTTTTGTATCTTTTGAGCATGTCATTTGAATAGTTAATTTCGCTTCTGAACATCAAATGCGTGATTTGATAGTAAAACTCATTAGCTTATGTAATTACTATTCTAGTTGTCCCTTGTTTTATGTAAAGTTCTTTACAATGAAATAAAACTAGTATGATGTTTGATTGATGATTATGTTTTACTAATCATGTGTAATGAATACAAATCATATCATAGATACAATATATTGGGATATATTGTATCGGACGTGATCCGTTAGAGAAGTAATACTTCATGGTCCTTAGTCATAATTATTACTTCCTCAATACTATTTTGGAATCCTTAGACCTAATGTCTCCATTGATTCTAGCATGAATGGATCCACGTTTTGACTCAGTCGACGTTACTTTTAATCGAGTAATCAATACGACTGATGATCGGATGTAGTATCCTATCATGGCTTGAATGTGAGAGGCATTGTAAGGAATTTGTCCCTCTATATTATTAGAGAGAGGTATCCATGGGTCCCTCGATAGGGAAAGACTGTTTAAATGCATGGCCGTGCTCAAATATATTTAATAAAGTGGTTATTAAATATTGTTTGTTGGAACAGTTTACCTAGAGATCGAGCATAAATACAATTAAGCTTTATAAGGGTGACGACTACCATGCCTTATGCTTAATTAGGATATCGCGAGACAAAGGGATTAAATAGTGGATTGATATTAGGTTCCACCGCATATTCATTCACTCTGGGTAGTCACAATGTCCTACTAGGGACCGCTTGTGATTTATGAATACATACTACTACTAAGTATGTTTTCATTGCCATTGTGATATGAACCTACAGGGTCACACGCATAGACGAGTTAACGTGCTTCATGTCCGGATTCAATGTATCTAGAATGTGTCTAGGTTCATTGTATCGGGCATTTATTTTCTGAGAATAATAAAATGTTATTATTCGAATTAGAGATTAAGGAGGTGCATTTTCGGTATTTGGCTATAACTGGGATTACGTGGGAGTTATTATGCGATAAAGACTCCCACTACCAGTAGAGGTTTATGGAACGTGGGAGTTAAAGAATCCCACTGCCGAAAGAGGTTGAGGTCGTGAGAGTTGGGTCTGGGAACAAACTCTCACACCCTATATAAACATCTTTTAGCCGAAACCCTAAAGACTGATGAATTGAGCCGCAATCCAAAAGTACTATGAAATTAGATTTTGGTTTTCTGCCTCTCCCTTTCTCTCTAATTCCCGAAACTCAGAAAAATGAAGAGCTAGCAATCACTGTTCGTTTCGTCGCGTGGATACCGGTAGAGGGCGATTCTGCAAAGGGAAAGCTATTGGTGGCAGCAGCACAAACTCTGAAAGTCCAAGAATCAGAATCTTTAATTCAAGAATCAAATTCTTTTGCCGAAAAATGTAAGCTTTCGTTTTATTTTTCGATTCCCATGGTATGAGCGGATCCTTCGGGGGAGGATTATGGGTGTTTATAACGAGTTTCTGCCCATGAATCCTTTCAATGTACACATTTGTTTTGGGTTGCTTTGTTGTGTTTGGAAATTTTGGGGGCTTAAGTGAACATATTAGAACTTATGGGCAGATGTGTTGCTTCAAAATGGATGTTAGTTAGGGTAGTTAGTGTATAGAATAACTATAAGATAGATGAGAGGAAAGGAAGGATGATGAAAAAGAAAAGTTAAGAAAGAATTCTGAAATCTAGAAAATTCGAGTGTTCTTTGCAAAAACAGCCAATTGACAGAGTAATCGAAGCCTGATCGACTATATTCTTATTTCTAAAGTTTAAGGACTTCAATCACTACATTCTGAACGATGAAAGTTAAGTTTTAAAGGTTCATTTAAGAGTAATTGCTCTCAGAAGTTGTCTCTGCAAACCAGAATTTCGGCTTTTCGATCATCCATTGATTTTCTGATTTAAGTGCTCAAGGTAATGATCTTTCGTTATTTCAGTCCTAAAACGCATGAACTAGACTTTTAACGAGTTATGAAATGTATGAAATATTTCCCATGTTTAATTGCATCAAAGTGGGATGAAGAACCGAAATATCTTTACATCGTTTGCATGATTATACTTGATTATTCTTGCGCGTGTCTTTGTATAATTGCTGGATGTATTTCATGAGATTCGGAATTTGCATATTCTCAATCTAGATTTTTTTTTTCTGTTGATGACCCTAGTCCGGGATATATTTCGAATTTGATATGTATAAGTTCCCGGTAGCGCTTTCAATCCCCCACGAGGCCCAGATTCTTGTTGGAGTAAAACGTTATGGTTGTTAACAGTGTTGTGGAGTTCACGAGGATGAACAATGACATAACATGAGTATATCCTTAAATAGCCTTATAGTGCCTTACCAGTTATGATATGTTATCACAAGTACGAGGCCTTCCCGAACGGGTAATGGTGGTTTGGGGTTATTAATAGGTGGATAGTGTTATTGTCAGATGATTGAGCTCGTTTGTTGAATTATTTATTGCATGTTATATTGGTATTAATCATGTGAAGTTAATATGTATTGTAAAGCTACGAGTATGATATGTTATGTTAAGGTGCTCGGAGCACGATTTCTGATATGTATGTGATCGATTTGATAATGTATTGTTATGACATATTGTGTATATGTTTTGATATTGTTTATAAGTGTTAAAGTGAGTATAAAATCAGTGTTTTGGGTTGGGAATGTCAAAAGTGTAGAAATTGATTTTCTTTCACAAAATAAGCCTAAAAAATGTCTTCACTGAATCTAACCAGTCGACCGGATCGATTTCCCATCATCCAGACCAAACTACTGGGCTGATTGCGGACGACTAGTGATACATTGTGGTCGATCGGGTCTAAAACCCTATCGCCCGGAGCTATTGTTGTTGACTAGTCTGTGTTGTTGGTCAACCAGATATTGGTAAAAAGTTTCTGTCTTGATCTCGGACGACCCTGCGGTCGAACGAGGTACATTTTCCATCATCCGAAATTTTCCATATTGCTCTTATTCCTTTCTAAGTTATGTTATGATTAGGTTATGACTGTTCTGAACTCTTATGTTATTTTTTCAAGTACTTTAGAAGTGTTTAAAAGATGTTTACAGGTTACGTCAAGTCAAGCTTTATGTTTTAGATGTGTTTTGGGAAACAGGGAATGACTCACATTGGTCATTAATCCCAAGGGCGATCGATCCTTACAGAGCTAGTGTGGCTCATCCTTTTATGTACTTATGTTTTGCAAATGAGTATGAAGAGGGTGTTGATGATGAGACCTATGATGGGGTGTCTGATGAGTAGAAGAAAACAGAAAGAACTCTTATGTAATAATTAGTTGAACTTACTTTTAGTTGGAATATTTAACTGCAAGTATTAAGTATGTATTCCCTTTAAATATTGATGATTTTATTTATTGAAGTTTAAGGTCCTTGTCTGCTGTGATTTGTACATTTGTCCTTGGATTGCTTTGTTTCAATTATTCCTCATAGTTTCTCAGCAAAGTATATGATCTATGCACTTCCCCTCAATTATTTCCTTTGTTATTGCCCTAACTTTGTACACCTTGTTGATAGAAATATCAGCATTTAATTCCTCATGAACCTTATCCTTAAAGTCTAAGCAACTTATTTGGTTTTCTATCCTAAACATGTCCAAGTACCTCTTGTCAATGTAAGAAGTTGTGGCTTTTTTTGGTATTCATACCAGTTGGGCATATATGCTCTGCTACAAGAGACCTAATCTGAAATAAACCTTGAGTTCCCACTTTCATAGCATATAACTCCCATTCACAGTTCACACCATGGCATATAGCCCTAACTCTAATTAGATCATTGTGAGTAACCTCTATATCCTTACCCCAACTTCATCAAATGCTTCCTAATTGCAGCTAAAAGCTCATGTTTGTGAGTAAATAACAACCCAATGACAAATTGTGGATCAGCCATGTATGTAAGAGGATTAAATCTTGGGTTTACCCTCTTCATCCTTACATATATCTTCACTATCCGAATCTTCATTTTCCTTGTAAATCATTGTGTCTTCATTTAAATTATCAGGCTCATCCTCCACTTCAATGCCTTCTCCAAAAATCAAATCTACATCAGGTATATAATTACTGACATTTTCATCATGAGGCATTGTTTTAGGCTGTTGAGGAACAGATTATGGTTCATTTGTTTCATGGAGAAAATCTTCAAAAAAATTAGGAACTCTATCATGTTTCTGATTCCCTAAATCAACAGCTAAATCTTCAACATTGCTTGGTTTAGGTATTGATTCTTCTTCAAGAGCCCTTTCCAATTCTTCCTTAGTATCTTGAGGCAGCTCACCACAAGTTTCTTAAGGCACCTCATCCCAAGTTTCTTGCGGCAACTCAGTGTCTTTAAGCACCTCAGCACAAGTATCTTGGGAATTTGGCTCACACTCTTTTCTTTATGGTTCTCACTCCAAAATTCATCAGACATATCAGAAATCCCATCACTCTCCCCACTACATTTCTTCTCACTGTCAAAGTAATGTTCAAAGTCTGATTCATGGTCTGATTCTTCTTCCTCTTTTTTAGACAATTAAACATGAGTAGCCTTACCGTTCCGTTTACTTTTTAGTTTAACTACAATAGGCTTGATTTTTTACCCCTTTTTCAGGTCTTGCATCGTTCCTCATAGAGGCCTCCCCATTATCTACATCTGCCCCAAATTGTTCACAATTTACTTCATCATTTATCTTCCTCTTTAGTATGTTTTCTTAAATACTTGATGAAGAACATCTCAAGACCATCTTCATCCTGGTTCAAAAACAGTTTTATCTTCCTTTTTTCAGATACTACACTACACAAGTCTAAGACATCATCATTTGTCTTTAAAAACTTCCAAACAGTTAACCTATCCACCCAAGACCACTTCCAACAAAAACCTACAAGATGAAGAACCTTGATAACATGTATCAAAGATTCGACACTAAAGGTTTAAACTCGGATCTTTCTCTAACTTGAACTAGTTTCAATGGGAATATACTCAACGCAACTCTAAAGAAGGCTAAGTATCGATGGAGGCTGAAACATCACAACAAGTGAAACTAACTTGTTGATACAGTAACTCAAAGATGAATGAATTCTATAAAGAAGTTCAATTCACAAGTATCTAAGGAATAAGCATACCAAATAGCATATATCTAACGTATCTTACAAAGGTGGTCAAAATCCCTCTTAAATAGAGTAAGATTTCGGCTCAAATGAACCAAAAGGAAGAGTCCTTGAAGAATTATGACTCTTCAATAACAAACTTCCTAACCAACTAAAATACCATCTAAGATAATAGACAACATGTCCTATTATCTAGCAAACACTACTAATATGCGGCCAACATGGCTAAAAATAGTAAATAGAATGCTGAAAATATAATTAAAGTCTAGAATAGACTTTAATGTACAAAAAGACTAAAATACCCTTCTCAGCCACTTTGCTTGATAAGGCGGAATTGAATACTTTGTAAACTTAAGACGTTGACTTAAATATCATCTTCTAGTTGAAGTTTAGCTTCCTCTTTAGCCTTTATCTCTCGGATCAATGATGCAATTAATTGGTTCACATTCCTTGCCCTTTGTCTTGTCATTGGTCCTCGTAGCTTGGTTAAGAGATCCTTTGAGTAGGGCAACCCCTTGGATGGTCCCTCATCATCCCCTCCCCCTTGAAAAGCATGATTCGTCCTCGAATCATCATCATCATCAACATAATCTGTATCAAAATCAAAAGGGGACAAGTCAAAAACATTAAACGTAGAATGTACACCATACTCACCTTTCAAGTCTATCTTGTATGCATTCTCATTGATCTTTGCAACAACTTGAAAAGGACCATCGCCCCTTGGGTGTAATTTACTCTTTCTTTAATTAGGAAATCTGTCTTTCCTCAGTTGTAACCAAACCCAATCACCAATTTCAAAGGATATTCTCTTGCGGTCTTTATTGGCATATTTTGCAAATTGCTCATTCTTCTTTGTAATGTTCTCGGCTGCTTGTTGATGCATTCTTTGTATATAATTTGCCCTAGAATCACCTTCTACATTATAATAATCATCAACAGGTAAAGGAGTTAGATCCAAATGGGTTAAAACCATAAACAACTTCAAAAGGAGAGTTATTTGTAGTATAATGCAAAGTCCTATTGTAAGCAAATTCAGCAATAGGTAAACAATTTTCCCACCTTTTTAAGTTCTTTTGAATTAAAGCTCTAAGAAATACCCTCAAAGTCCTATTTGTTACCTTAGTTTGGCCATCCGTTTGTGGGTGACTTGATGTAGAAAAAAACAATTTAGTCCCCAACTTACTCCATAAGGTCTTCCAAAAGTAACTTAGGAACTTTACATCCCTATCACTCACAATGGTTTTCAGAATACCATGTAGCCGAACCACTTCTTTTAAAAACAAATCCGCAACATGACTTGCATCATTTGTTTTCTTGCAAGGAATAAAGTGAGCCATTTTAGAAAAACGATCTACAATAACCATTATACTATCCATACCTCGTTGAGATCTCGGAAATCCAAGAATAAAGTCCATGGATATGTCCTCGTTGAGCTTTGCTTGTACTTTTAGCTTGTTTACACTTAAAATAAAGTTCACATATTTTCCTATCATCTCTTTTCATCTTAGGCCAATAAAAGTGTTCTTGTAATATGTCTAATGTTTAAACAACACCAAAATGGCCCATTAATCCGCCACAATGTGCTTCTCTAACAATTAAATCTCGAATAGAATAAGATGGAATGCAAATCTATTGCCTTTAAACAAGAAATCTTCAAACCTATAAAAATCCTTTTGAGCCGAGAGCTCACAAGAGTTATATAAATCTGAAAATTCTTTATCTTCCTTATACAATTCTTTAAGATGTTCAAATCCAAGTAATTTAGCATGCATAACGGAAAGTAAAGTATACCTTCGAGAGAGAGCATCACCTACAATGTTTTCCTTACCTTTCTTGTATTTGATAATGTATGGAAATGTATCAATGAAAGAGACCCACATAACGTGTCTTTTGTTCAACTTACTTTGCCCCTTTAGATACTTGATGGATTCATGGTCGGTATGTATCACAAATTCCCTTGCGATCAAGTAGTGCTGCCATGTTTCCAAAGCTCTAACAATGGCGTATAACTCTTTATCATATGTAGGATAGTTAAGTGAAGCGCCACTTAATTTCTCACTAAAATATGCTAAAGGTTTGCCTTGTTGTTGCAAACAGCCCCGATACCTATCCCTGATGCATCACATTCAACATCAAAAGTTAAATAAAAGTTGGGTAAAGATAAAATAGGGGAAGAAGTAAGTAATTGCTTTAGCTTCTCGAAACTATCTTCTTGCGGCTTATCCCAAAAGAATGGGACATCTTTCTTTACTACTTCATTTAATGGGGACAGCAATCGTGCTAAAGTCAAGAACAAAACGCCTATAAAAGCTTGCCAACCCATATAATGAACGAACTTGACTTGCACTAGTTGGTCTCGACCATTCCACAATTGCTTGATATTTTGCCAGATCAACCTTAATACCTTGAGAACTAACAGTGTATCCAAGAAAGTTAATAGAATTAGTCTAAAAAACACACTGTTCAAGTTTAGCATACAAAGTTTGCTTCCTTAGAATAGTAAAAATAGCTTTAAGATGTTCAATATGAATCATCAAAATAAACTACAACAAATTTTCAAAGCAATGTCGAAATATATAGTTCATTAATCTCATGAAAGTACTAGGTGCATTAGTACGACCAAAAGACATAAAAATCCATTAATATAAACCGTATTTAGTCTTAAAAGCAGTTTTCCATTCATCACCTTCTTTCATTCTTATTTGGTGATAGCCTTGAGTTAAATCGATTTTAGAAAAGATTAAAGTGTCACTTAACTCATCTAGCATATCATCTAAGCGAGGTATCAGATGTCTATATTTAATAGTTATTTTATTAATATCGCGACAGTCCGTACATAATCTAAAAGTCCCTTCTTTCTTAGATACCAAAATAACCGGACTAGCACAAGGACTTAAAGATTCTCTTACCCGCTCCTTCTCCAAAAGTAAATCAACTTTCCATTGAATTTCTCGAGTTTCATCCGGATTTTCTCTATAGGTCCGTACGGTTTGGAAGGCTTGCTCCCGGAATAAAGTCGATTTGATGCTCAATTCCCCTAATTGGAGGCAGCCCTTTTGGCAACTCTTTGGGAAATACATCCTTGAATTCCTGCAAAAGATCAATAGCAAGACTAGGTAGAGAAGAAGAAGTTAGATCAAAAGAAAAAGTGTTAGTGACAAGGGACCTTTCGGCTCCTTTAAAAACTAACAAAACAACAAGTTGTTTTGCTCGCATTGCCCTATCTACCTTTCCCGGATTGATAAACAAACACTATTTTCCCACTTTTAGAGCACTTTCCTTTTGTCTCACTTTTGGCTTGGCTTTTTCTTTTATTTTTACCTCGGATTTTACCTCATGGGTAGGATCACTCTGTTAGTAGTACCTTAGGACCATTAGTACATGTTGTACGTTTTATATCTTTTGAGCATGTAATTGAATAGCTAATTTGCTTATGAATATCAAATGCGTGATTTCATAGTAAAACTCATTAGCTTATGTAATTACTATTCTAGTTGTCCCTAGTTTCATGTAATGTTATTTACAATGAAATAAAACTAGTATGATGTCTGATTGATGATTATGTTTTACTAATCATGTGTAATGAATACAAATCATATAATAGATGCAATATATTGTGATATATTGTATCGGACGTGATCCGTCAGAGAAGTAATACTTCATGGTCCTTAGTTATAAGTATTACTTCATCAATACTATTTTAGAATCCTTAGACCTTATGTCTCCATTGATTCTAGCATGAACGGAGTCACGTTTTGACTCAGTCGGACGTTACTTTTAATCGAGTAATCAATACGACTGATGATCGGATGTAACGTCCTATCATGTCTTGAATGTGAGAGGCATTGTAAGGAATTTGTCCATCTCCATTATTAGAGAGAGATATACATGGGCCCCTCGATAGGGAAAAACTTTTTAAATGCATTGCCGTGCTCAAATGTATTTGATAAAGTGGTTATCAAATACTGTTTGTTGGAACAGTTTACCCGGAGATTGTGCATAAATACAATTAAGCTTAATAAGGGTGACGACTACCATGCCTTATGCTTAATTAGGATATCGCGAGACAAATGGATTAAATAGTGGATTGATATTAGGTTCCACCGTAAATTCATTCACTTTGGGTAGTCACAATGTCCTGCTAGGGACCACTTGTGATTTATGAACACATAGTACTACTAAGTATGTTTTCATTGCCATTGTGATATGAACCAACTGGGTCATACGCATAAACGAGCTAACGAGCTTCATGTCCAGATTCAATGAATCTAGAATGTGTCTAGGCTCATTGTATCTGACATTTATTTTTCGAAGAATAATAAAGCGTTATTATTCGAATTAGAGATAAGGGACATTTTCGATATAGTTGGGATTACGTGGGAGTTATTATCCGATAAAGACTCCCACTACCAGCATAAGTCTAGAGGACATGGGAGTTATAGACTCCCACTGCCAAAAGAGGTGGATAGGACGTGGGAGTTCTCCTTGGAACAAACTCCAAATCCCTATATAAACCTCTCTTGGCCGAAACCCTAGAGGTTAATGTTTTTCAGCCGAAATATTAAAAAGCCCTAGAAAATCAGATTTTCTATTCTGCCTCTGCTTTTCTCTCTAATTTTCGAAACTCAGAAAAACGAAGAGCTAGCAATCATTGTTCGTTTCGTCGCGTGGATACCGGTGGAGGGATATTCTGCAAAGGGAAATCCATTGGTGGCAACAACGTATCCAAGAAACAACATCTTTCATTCAAGAATCAGATTCTTGAACCCGAAAAGTAAGTTTTTGTCTAGTTTTTTTTTTTCCGATTCATATGGTATGAGCGGATCCTTCGAGGGAGGACTCATGGGTGTTTAGAACGAGTTTATGCCCATGAATCCCTTCAGTGGTATCAGATCCTTGCTCATACTATATGAATTCGATATTGTTAATCACATCATAACACTATCAATTTCGATTTGGTATGTGTATGTGTGAAAACAGAAAAGATTGTATCTTTTGTTCAATATATGTGATATATGCATAAATTGATTTCGGCTTATCACGTTTATATGTTTCTGTATATTCTGATATGCATAATCTGTTACGTATGTTATTAATACGATTAATATTGCATGAACTGCTATCATATGTTATTAATTCGATTAATTATGCATCAATTGCAATTGTATTGATTCGGTTAATCTGTTATTAATCTGAATATATGCATAAACTGTTTATGAATCTGTTTTTAATTCGATTAATTCGGTTAATTCGATTAACCAATGCATAATCCGATTATGTATATTATGCGATTTTGCGTTAAAATCGGGACCGCCGTTACGTGACGCTTGTCGTTCCGCTGACCTAAGACTTTGTATATATGTACTCGTTTTTATTTCATTATGTTTTATGTGAGTTTTAGCATGGTGAATAGCATGGCATACTATACCTCATCTTGTTTTACATTTAATTGGGTTGTAATTTTATAATACGACCTGCAAGTCGTTTTTCCTATGATGTAAAATTGTAATTTCTTTATTAGAATAGTTTTACTGCTTTACATTGAAGGCTGGGTATGCCCATGCAGTTATGTAACAAGAATGGAGGACGCTGGATCGAAGACTTTATCCATGAGATGGATATAGACTTAGATTGACCCTTGGCTCCCACAAGGCTCGTGGGAGTCATCATAGGATTAGGCCATGCTATCTCACGTTTACTTTTATGCTTTATATATTGCATGAGATGCTTATTTTATGTCTTATGGGGCTTGAATTTTTATACGTCATATTAAATCGTTTTAATTAAGTCTTAAATGCCTACCATATCCTAATCACTCCTTCGGCTTGGATCATCATTTTGTCTGCTTGCCAAAGCAACAGATAAGTGGTTATCTAGGAACGAAGAGATGGGAAAATAGTGATTTCCATATGCTTAGACATGGTTCGACTTAACTAGGCTATCAAAATAGTTTTGGGCCTAGCGCATAAAATGGGAAATAACCGGGACATATAGATGTCATTCCATAGGTTGATTTTACTTTAATTATGGGGATAAGCCAAAGCTAACTTATAACTATCGTAAAATGTTATTTTCCACCATTTATCAAGTGTTGAAATTGTGGATAGGTTTTTGCTCAAAAACTAATAACTTTGCAAATAATTTAATGTAGATAATGGCAACCAATACATCACACAATTCATTGCGATCCGTCCTTGAGAAGGAAAAACTAAGTGGGACCAATTTCCTTGATTGGGCCCGCAACTTAAGGATTGTCCTTAAGCAGGAAAGAAAGCTATACGTTCTTGATACGACTATTCCTGAACAACCTGCAAACAACGCCCCCAGAGCTGAGAGAGATGCTTGGAAGAAGCACTCTGATGACTCCAACGATGTGACTTGTCTCATGTTAGTCACAATGAGCACTGATCTTCAAAAACAGTTTGAAGGGGTTGAGGCTTTCCAGATGATGGGCCAGCTCAAGGAAATGTTCCAAGAGTAAGCCCGTCATGAAAGATTCCTCACCACTAAGGCGTTGAATTGTTGCAAGATGGCCCCTTGCACCTCTATAAGTACACATGTTCTTAAGATGAAGGGCTATCTTGACCAACTTGAGAAACTTGGGGCTCCCGTAGGTCCTGACATGGCCACAGATATGATCTTGGGATCACTCCCACCGGAGTATGACCAGTTTGTCATGAACTTCAACATGCATGGCGTGTAGAAGTCCATACATGAGATACACGTGATGCTCAAGCAGGTTGAACTGAACATGAAGAAGACCCATGAAGTCTTAATGGTTCAAAAAGGGAATTTCAAGAAGAAAGGAAAGGGAAAGCCCATGGCCAAGAAGGGAAAAGGCAATAACAAGCCCAAACCCAAGGCCAATGTACCAAAGGAAGGAGTTTGCTTCCATTGCAATGAACCAGGTCATTGGAAACGGAACTACAAACTCTATTTGGAAGAGAAAAAAAGGGAAAAGCCTGTTTGTCTGTCTCTCCAGGAATTTATGTTATTGAAATTAACATGTCTGCTCCTACTTCATGGGTATTAGATACCGGTTGTGGATCTCACATTTGTGCAAATGTGCTGGGGTTCAAAAGGAGTAGATTACTGGCAAAAGGAGAAGTGGACTTGAGAATAGCGAACGGAGCAAGAGTTGTTGTTGTAGCTACCGGGACATTTAATTTAGTTTTGCCATGTGGCCTTATTATAGAACTGAATAATTGTCTTTATGTTCCAACTTTGAGTAGGAATATTATTTCAGTTTCTTGTTTGGATATTGAAGGTTTTGAATTAAATATTCTGAATAAAATTTGCACCATTCATAAAGATCGTATCTTCTATGGAGATGCCTCTTTGATGAATGGGCTTTATATTCTTAACCTCGATGAATCCATTAAAAGGCCCATCTATAACATTAATACTAAGAGGTTTAAATCCAATGACTTAAACCAAACCTACTTTTGGCACTGTCGTTTTGGCCACATAAATGAGAAACGCATATCAAAACTCCATCAAGATGGAATTTTGACATCATTTGACT
Organism: Vinca minor; assembly: GCA_026122235.1. Classification (NCBI taxonomy): domain Eukaryota; kingdom Viridiplantae; phylum Streptophyta; class Magnoliopsida; order Gentianales; family Apocynaceae; genus Vinca; species Vinca minor. The sequence goes on from JAOCZM010000011.1 coordinate 13,746,858, forward strand.
TAGAGTCTTATAAGACATGTGATTCTTGCTTGTTAGGCAAAATGACTAAAGCTCCCTTTACTGGACAAAGTGAGAGAGCTTCTGATTTATTGGGCCTCATTCATACAGATGTTTGTGGACCAATAAACACAAGTGCTAGAGGAGGGTTTTAGTACTTCATCACATTCACAGATGATTTCAGTAGATATGGCTACGTCTATCTAATGAAACATAAATCAGAATCTTTTGGAAGATTCAAAGAATTTCAAAATGAAGTACAAAATCAACTTGGTAAAAGTATTAAGATACTTCGATCAGATCGAGGTGGCGAATACCTTAACCAAGAGTTTGACGAACATCTTAGGGGTTGTGGAATTGTTTCACAATTAACACCTCCTGGCACACCACAATGCAATGGTGTATCGGAACGGAGGAATCGCACCTTACTAGATATGGTTCGATCTATGATGAGTCAAACAAGTCTTCCAATTTCCTTTTGGGGCTACGCCCTAGAAACTACTGCATTTATACTTAATAGAGTTCCTTCTAAAACGGTTCAGAAAAATCCATATGAGATATGGACTGGGAAACAACCTAGTTTGTCATTTCTCAAAATTTGGGGATGCGAGGCGTATGTAAAACGCTTGTTATTTGATAAACTCGCCCCTAAATCTGACAAGTGTTTGTTTGTGGGATATCCTAAAGAAACTAAATGATATTACTTCTATCTTCCAATAGAGAACAAAGTGTTTGTTGCTCGAAATGGTTTATTCCTTGAAAGGGAATTTATTTCCAAAGAGGATAGTGGGAGTAAGATCCATCTTGAGGAAATTCAAGATCCCCAAACAATATCTGAACCAACTTTGGAACTTCAAGCAAGCTCACGTGCTGATACTGAGCTTCAATCTTTGACACATGGCCCAAGGAGGTCAAGTCGGGTACATCAACAGCCTGAGAGATATGGATTTCTCGTGACTGATGATCATCATATTGAACTGATTGATCAAGATGAACCCACTACCTACAAAGAGGCATTTCATAGTTCTGAGTCAGATAAGTGGCTAGAAGCTATGAAGTTTGAGATTCAATCCATGTACGATAACCAAGTATGGACTTTGGTTGACCCACCCGAATGGTGTAAGGTCATTGATAACAAATGGTGTTTCAAAAAGAAAACCGACATGGATGGTAATGTACACACTTTTAAATCTCGACTAGTAGTTAAAGGTTATAGACAAGTTCATGGTATTGACTATGACGAAACCTTTTCTCCTATCGTTATGATAAAGTCTATCAGGATTTTACTTGCCATAGCCGCATATCATGACTATGAGATATGGCAAATGGACGTTAAGACTGCGTTTCTTAACGGAAACCTTCTCGAGGATGTGTATATGACACAACCTGAGGGGTTTGTTGATCCATCAAATCCTAGCAAAGTGCGTAAGCTTCAAAGGTCCATTTATGGATTGAAGCAAGCATCTCGAAGCTGGAATCGTCGCTTTGATGAACGTATTAAAGAATTCGGTTTCATCAAAAATGAAGACGAGCCTTGTGTTTATAAGAAAGTAACTAATAATGCAGTAGTGTTCCTTGTGCTTTATGTGGACGACATCTTACTGATTGGAAATGTCATCCCCACATTACAAAGCGTAAAAGCTTGGTTGGGAAAGTGCTTTACCATGAAAGATTTAGGCGAGGCTACATACATTTTGGGTATAAGAATCTATAGAGATAGATCTAACAAAATGATTGGCTTAAGCCATAGTGGATACATTGACAAGGTTCTGAAACAGTTCAGTTTGCAAGACTCCAAAAAGGGATTCTTGCCCGTGTCACATGGCATTAAACTCAGCATAACTCAAGGCCCTTCCACAAGGAGGACCAAGAGCGCATGAGTAAGATCCCGTATGCTTCAGGCATTGGGTCTATTATGTATGCCATGATATGCACTCGCCCGGATGTCTCTTTTGCGTTAAGTATGACTAGCAGAAATCAATCTGACCCTGGAGAGTCACATTGGATTACAGTTAAGAGAATTCTTAAGTACTTGAGAAGGACTAAATACATGTTCTTAGTTTACAGATGTCAGGAAGGAAGTCTGGTTGTAAATGGTTACACAGACGCAAGCTTCCATACCGACGTAGATGACTTTAGATCGCAATCTGGTTTTGTGTTTTATTTGAATGTAGGTGCTGTGAGCTAGAAGAGCTCAAAGCAAGAAACCGTGGCCGACTCTACAACAGAAGCTGAGTATCTAGCTGCCTCTAAAGCAGCTAAAGAAGCTGTTTGGATCAGGAAATTTGTTGTTGAATTTGGTGTCGTCCCTAGCATTGTGAACCCGGTGAACCTCTATAGTGATAGTACTGGCGCCATTTCACAAGCTAAGGAACCTAGATCTCACCAACGATCCAAACACAATCTCATGCGTTTCCATCTGATTAGAGAGATCATTGATAGATGAGACGTTAAAATTTGCAAAATTCATACAGACGACAACATTGCCGATCCATTGACCAAGCCACTCCCGCAGCCTAAACATGAGAGTCATACTAGGTCAATGGGATTGAGGATCATGTATGATTGGACCTAGGGCAAGTGGGAGATTGTTAGTAGTGCCCTAGAACCATTAGCATATGTTGTACATTTTATATCTTTTGAGCATGTAATTGAATAGCTAATTTTGCTTATGAACATCAAGTGCGTGATTTGATAGTAAAACTCATTAGCTTATGTAATTACTATTCTAGTTGTCCCTAGTTTCATGTAATGTTCTTTACAATGAAATAAAACTAGTATGATGTCTGATTGATGATTATGTTTTACTAATCATGTGTAATGAATACAAATCATATCATAGATGCAATATATTGTGATATTGTACCGGAAGTGATCCGTCAGAGAAGTAATACTTCATGGTCCTTAGTTATAAGTATTACTTCCTCAATACTATTTTAAAATCCTTAGACCTTATGTCTCCATTGATTCTAGCATGAACGGAGTCACGTTTTGACTCAGTCGGACGTTACTTTTAATCGAGTAATCAATACGACTGATGATCGGATGTAGCGTCCTATCATGGCTTGAATGTGAGAGGCATTGTAAGGAATTTGTCCCTCTCCATTATTAGAGAGAGATATCCATGGGCCCCTCGATAGGGAAAAACTATTTAAATGCATTGCCGTGCTCAAATGTATTCGATAAAGTGGTTATCAAATACTGTTTGTTGGAACAGTTTACCCGGAGATTGAGCATAAATACAATTAAGCTTAATAAGGGTGACGACTACCATGCCTTATGCTTAATTAGGATATCGCGAGACAAATGGATTAAATAGTGGATTGATATTAGGTTCCACCGTAAATTCATTCACTTTGGGTAGTCACAATGTCCTGCTAGGGACCACTTGTGATTTATGAACACATACTACTACTAAGTATGTTTTCATTGCCATTGTGAAATGAACCTACAGGGTCACACGCATAGACGAGCTAACGAGCTTCATATCCAGATTCAATGAATCTAGAATGTGTCTATGTTCATTGTATCTGACATTTATTTTTCTAAGAATAATAAAGCGTTATTATTCGAATTAGAGATAAGGAGCATTTTCGGTATAGCTGGGATTTCGTGGGAGTTATTATCCGATAAAGACTCCCACTACCAGCAGAAGTCTAAAGGACGTGGGAGTTATAGACTCCCACTGCCAAAATAGGTGGCTAGGACGTGTGAGTTCTCCTTGGAACAAAATTCCACTCCCTATATAAACCTCTCTTGGCCGAATCCTTAGAGGTTAATGTTTTTCAGCCGAAATATTAAAAAGACCTAGAAAATCAGATTTTCTATTTTGCCTCTCCCTTTTCTCTCTAATTCCCGAAACTCAGAAAAAACGAAGAGCTAGCAATCACTGTTTGTTTCATCGCGTGGATACCGGTAGAGGGACATTCCGCAAAGGGAAATCCATTGGTGGCAGCAACGTATCCAAGAAACACCATCTTTCATTCAAGAATAAGATTCTTGAACCCGAAAAGTAAGTTTCTGTCTAGTTTTTTTTCCGATTCCTATGGTATGAGCGGATCCTTCGGGGGAGGACTCATGGGTGTTTAGAACGAATTTCTGCCCATGAATCCCTTCACACTCTTCTTTTTCAACTCGCTCTCATTTTTTTCTCTCTATTCTCGGCCATTTGTTTATGTACCTCACAAGCTTGACTAGGAGTTAAAAGATTTAAATTATATAATTATATTATCCATAGTAACTTGATACACATTCTTTCTTCCATTATGATCCGCACATCTATCATATTGCCATGGCCTTCCCAAAATTATGTGACTTGCGGTCATGCACCACAACACATAGAACCTTATCCTAGAATCTCCCAATTCCAAACTCAATTTCATCTTGTTTATCCACCTTAATTTCACCATTATTAGTTAACCAAGACAACTTATAAGGCATAGGATGTGCCTTACATGGTAAATCAAGCGCATAAACCATATCATAAGAACAAACGTTAGTGCAACTTCCATTATCAATAATTAACAAACAAAGCTTGCCTTTAACGATGCAATTAGTTTGGAACAAGTTACTCATTTGTTGATGAACATCATCTAATGGTTGTGAATGAAGAAGCTTCATCGTAACCAAAATTTGATTCCCAACTTCCGGAAGTTCTTCCAAGGCCTCGGTTTCATCCTCAAAATCCATCTCTTTGGTTTCTTTATCACTAACCCACGTTCCATCATCCAACATGATCATAGTACTCTTGTTAGGGAAGTCCCTAGCAAAGTGTCCTTTGCCCCTACATTTAAAGCATTCTCTAGCAAGAGTAGGATTAGAATTTACCCTCGAATTTGATGAACCGGTTGTGATTGATGACTTGGCTGCCCCGAATGAACCCGTGGCTGATTTTGTACCACTTTGTACCTTTTTTCCTTATTTTGGCTCGGCAAAACAGTAGCAAAAGTTTGGGGCTGATTCTGTTTTTTCCAAGCTTGGAAATTTGCCGATTTAGTACTTGAACTCTTTTCTTTTTGCTGCCTTTCGATACGTTCTGCATAGTACAACATAGATGTAATATTATCAAGATTAGCACGTTCTACCTTTGACCGAATTTTATCATTTAGGCCAGCCAAGAACCGTGCCATTGTTGCCTCATCACCCTCTTGAATATCGGCTCTAATCATCGCAATTTCCATCTCCTTGTAATATTCATCAACCGAATTGCTGCCTTGCTTCAATCTTTGTAAGCGGTTGTAAAGCTCCCTTATACAATTTTGGGGAACAAAACGACGCTTCATCTCATCCCACGTATCAACTTCTCTTTAACCAACCTTTCCCTTGTTTCGGATTCTTTGTCCCAACATATGGATGCATAACCACAAAACTCAATGGCTGCAAATTTTATTTTCTTTTTCACGGAATAATTGTGCACGGAAAAAACATGGTTAACTTTACGAATCCAATCTAAAAATAATTCGGGATCGTGTTTAGCTTCGAAAGAGGGAATCTTGGTCTTGATTGCACCAAGATTGTTGTCATTCCTTTGAATTTGGTCCCCTCTTCTCGGCTAAAAAACCTGATTGTTGATTACCCGATTTGGTTGACTAACTCTCGGCATTGGATTGTCTCTTGGCGGCTCAATTGCATTAAGTGATTGTTCATCACTCTCGGCATCATCTACATTATTACCTTGCTGATTTGAAACTTTAAGAAGTTTCATCTCTTCCGCCATCTCATCCATCTTTGTTGCATTCAGATCATCATCTTTTGCATCGCCTCTTTAAAAATCTTTTCTTCATCAACTACCACGGATTTCTTGGATGGACTTGCCTGATGAGACATGTTATACTTTCAAGAAACACACAAACTGTTAGATAGATAAAAAAATCTCTCTTTATTCCAGCAATACTCGTAAAAGAACTTCAACTCTAGATGAATTAAAGGTTCCTAACTTGTCGCGTTGAGAACCAACTAAAACAAAGCTGGAAAATAAAGGAAAGAAATCCTATCTTGACCTACACGAAAAGGTAAAGAAACAATAAAAGAGTAATCTTGAAATCGTAACTCAATCTTTACGTTTCTTGATTTTCTTGATTCTTGTTCTTGACTTCTTTTTCTTTCTTTTACTTTAGACTTACCCTTTTCTTGGCCGCACGTTATCAAGAACCCAGGTTTGAAGACGCTACAATTCTTGATGTATGGTAATGTGCACGACAATAACAAGAAATAAGGGGTGAACAAAAATAAATTCTTGAAACGAGTCTTTATCGTACTATGAATAAAGAAGTTTACTTTTTGGATTGTTCACTTGTGTCTAATAATCTCGGATGCCTTTTCTATTTAAAGCCGTATGCTTTTTGTTTTTGTCAATTCAAGCAAAAAGAAAAATTTAAAGAAAGCGGTAAAGATACACCAAGAGAGAGATAAACTTTTTGCTCTAATACCACTTGATGAAGAACCTTGATAACACGTATTAAAGATTCGACACTAAAGGTTTAAACTCGGATCTTTCTCTAACTTGAACTAGTTTCAATGGGAATATACTCAACGCAACTCTAAATAATGCTAAGTATCGATGGAGGCTGAAACACCACAACAAGTGAAACTAACTTGTTGATACAGTAACTCAAAGATGAATGAATTCTATAAAGTTGTTCAATTCACAAATATCTAAGGAATAACCTTACCAAATAGCATATATCTAACGTATCTTACAAAGGCGGCTGAAAGCCACCAGCGTGGTGGGTGGACCAAAGTTTAAACCAAAAACAAAGTGTAAAACACCTTAAACCTATGATTTCACCTTTCTAATATTACCAACACCCTCCGCATCAAGGTGGCATAGACCACGGGTGAGGTATGGCAGCATATGATAATGTGAGTAAATTGATGAAGTTCTAGAATCACAAGACTCGTTGGCGAGACCTGCAACCATATTTGCCTCCCGAAAAACATGCTTCACTGTAGAATTTCCAATCATGTGTAGTAAATCTTGAAAAACATGATCTAGTCTCCAAGAGGACACTTTACCCGCTTAGATTGAATCACATAGAAATTTGGAGTCCGTTTGAATACTTACATTGTGATAACCCAAGGAGGAGACATGTTGTAAGCCCTTGATCATAGCTTCAATTTCCGCCTCTGAATTGGTCATATTGTCACTCAGAAAAATCGAGTAAGCTCCGATAAACCTACCGGACGATGTCCTCAGAATTCCACCAACGCCCGAGAGGCCCGGGTTCCCTCTAGCTGCACCATCAATATTTAGAATAAGGGGGTCCGTGCTTCCCTGCCACTTAACCGCCAAAACACGGAAGGGTACCGGGCATGGATTACCCATAAATATTTCAAATAGTCCCGCATTTTTCAATATAGGGAAAAGGAAACCGTTAAATTCATATATCAGACTGGCGAAACTCGATTTTTTCCCATCAAATATAAAACGACATCGGTGTCTCCAAAGTATCCAACAAACACTCGCGATGATAATTGTATTAATACTGCGACCCCTATCACGTCCTTTCCACCATAGTAAATTTAAGAGGGAGCGAAGAGAGTCATACCTGATTGTAGTCCATGCTATTCCAACCAAGTCACAACTATGATTCCATAACCGTTTTGCTGTACTGCAGTCAGCGAAAATATGATCAAACGTGTCTTCTCCGTGACCACAGTGACATCGAGAGACCAACGGGACTCCCCACCTCTTTCGTACTTTGTCCAGAGCCAGAAAACCTTTGAAAAATCTCCATAGAAAAATCTGTTGTGCTAATGGTAATGCTGAAACCCATATCCGGGTTCTGGAAAAATGTGAAGGGCCAGTCGATTGAAGTGTCTGCAAAACAGATGTAACAGTAAATCTCCCTCGAGGTTCCTGTGTCCAAACATATATATCCCTACCTGGAGAGATCCGAATCTTGAGGCAAAGTGTGGTAGTGATTTAACGGGATTTGTTGAAAAGCCGTGTCTCTCCATCCGGACTCATCAAGATGATCTTGTATGAGTGAGGCGTCGGCTAACACGCCTGAGATCAATGATAAAGAACCCTGAAATGTAAAGTTTTCGTACCAGAATGAAGATCGACCATCCCGAACCAGAAGACGTATGTGTGATTCCGCCGACTCCCTAATTTTGAGCATTCGACGCCAGACTGGAGAGTCATTTGGCAGAGAGGGCACCAAAACTGGATGTGCCGATGAGATACAGTACTTCCCTATCATGAAATCATGCCACAGAGAAGAAGAGGTCCGAAAACGCCACCATAATTTATGTGAGTAAGCCAATTGATACGACTCCAAAGTGGATAAACCCAAACCGTTTTGAGAAGTATCCCGGCAAATTCTTTTCCAAGACATCCAATGTCGTCTACCACTAAATTCCGTAGTCCCCCACAAGAAATTGGCGAATAACCGCTCCATATGATCCAGAACTTGTTTCGGAGGACAGGAGACGGCAATAATATGCATAGGCATTGAGAGTAAAACATATCGAATCAGAATTAGACGTCCACTCAATCCTAATAACTTCCTTTGCCAACCTGCCAATCTAGCATCTATTTTTTCAATAGCTGAAGAGTAATACACTATCTTTTTTCTTCCCGTAAAAAGAGGGCATCCAAGATATGTCATAGGCATTAACCCGCGGCTGAATCCTGTGACTCGGATCACCATTTCCAATTGCCTCTGCACTTTCCATCATTGATTCTCTGCCCTGAACATCTTTCATATTGCCAAAGGAAGGCTATAAAAGCTTGCAATCCCCGTTTAGCTCCATTCAATAACACGATTACATCATCAGCATAAGCTAAATGGGAAATCATAACAGTAGAATGAGGAACCACATACCTTCCTATGCAACCAGAATGAACAAGTTTATCCAATCCCCGAGAGAAAACTTCAGCAACAAGAATAAATAGCAAAGGTGACAAGGGGTCCCCTTGTTTTACCCCTCGTCCCGATCGGAAAAAACCGTAAGTGTGCCATTGATTAAGACCGAAAACCAATTGTTATTTAAAAGATTCCGAATGAGATGCATGAAATGGGGGCTAAATCCAAATTTCCGTAGTACAGACAGTAGGTAGATATGCGAAACCCGGTCAAAAGCTTTCATCATATCTAATTTTATTATCATGTTACCCCCACGGACTTTTTTACTTAAAGAATTCATCATTTCCATAGCAAGTAAAATGTTGTCTGAAATAACCCGACCCTGAATAAAACCTGACTGATTTCTGCACAATATTTGGTCTAGTAGAGGTGAAAGTCGGCTAGCCACCACCTTGGAGATAATTTTACTAGAGAAATTACATAAAGATATCGGTCGAAACTCACCAAATGTGTCTGGACTGTCCTTCTTAGGAATGAGAACTAGGAATGAAATAGTTGTTGCTCGCGGAATAGGCAAACCAGCCCAGAAATCTTTTACTGCTTGAACGAAATTGTCTGCTACTATCTCCCAACATGACTGAAAGAACCTGCCTGTGAAACCATCCGGACCAGCTGCGCTAGATGGGCTTAGAGCAAAAACTGCCTCCTTAATTTCCTGATCATTAGGCAGGGAGTCCGAGGAACGATTCTCCATATCCGAAATACAATGTGGTATCAAGTCCAGAAGCTGATCATCCGGATGTGAACTCGGATCTAAAGAAAATAAGTCTTCATAATACTTAGCCCCCTCTGCTCCAATCGCCTCAGGTGTGGAATGAAAAGTCCCATCCGGTGAAGTAATTCTGTTAATAAATAACCTCCGTTGTCTATTCTTGCAATATAAGTGAAAGTAACGATTGTTAGCATCTCCCTCCTCCAACCACTTTTGTCTCGATTTTTGCCGCCAATAAATGCCTTCCAACTCCAGATTACGGGCATGTTTCTCCCGTGCCACTGTCAATTCCTCTTGTATAATCGCCGAGGGACCCAAGTCATGAAGGCCTTCTAATCTCGAAACCTCCACCTCAGACTCCTTGACATTTGTATGAATATTTCCGAATGTGGATCTGTTCCAACTTCCCAAAACATTTTTCAGATGCTTGAGTTTTATTTGCAATGCTATGATTCCTGAACCAGACACATTTTCAGCCCAAGAGGAACGATCAATATCCAAAAAAATTTGATGCTTTATCCACATGTCCTGGAATCTGAAATCGGAGCCACCTCTATCACTTGATAACCTGACATTCATTAGTAGAGCACAGTGATCAGATATTGTATGGGGCAAATGGGTTACCGTAGTTGATGCAAAAGTGTCATTCCAGATAGAGGAAACCAGGAAACGATCCAATTTTCTGAGTAAAGGCCGAACTCTGCTCCTACACCAAGTGTAAGGGCTGCCCAAACCAGGTACTTCCAACAAACCACAATCTTGAACTGCCTCCCCAAACTCCTGCATAGGAAGCATAGCCGGTATGGAACCTTGACTCTCATCAGCCCACAAAACCACACTAAAATCCCCTCCAATAGACCAAGGTAAATTATGTTGAGAGTGAAATGACCGAAGTTCTTCCCATAACTCTCACCTTTGAGCATAGGAACACTTAGCATAAACAAAGGAGCAGTAGACAGGTGAAGAGGAAAATATGTTAACCTGACAGTGTATAACTTGCTCCAAATCCTTAATAACCACAATATCAACTGACGCATCCCACATTAACCAGATTTTGCTATTACTATTACCAAAATAAGAACCAAACCCCAAACGCCGAGCATATAGAGGCAAATCAGATAAATCAACCAAAGGTTCCAAGTGAGAAATAAATTGTAATCTATGTTCCCTTTTAAACTGCCGAATATTAGCCAAAGTACTATCATTAGCAATCCCCCGTATATTCCATATGATGTAATTCATTAAACAAAATTGGTGGATTAAAGTAAATGAGACTCCTAAAGAGTACGAGAGGTCGACTCTGAGAGTCGAGGTGATCGTCTCAAAGGACCCTGTGCCTGTTTAGATTTTTTCCCTTTACAAATTGGAGAAACCAAAATAGGAATATTTTCTGCAAGCTTTTTTGAGTTACCTGCCGTGTCCGGAAGGGGGGATAGTGCAACATTCTGAGAGGGACTTTCCTGGCAAGTCACCGCAACCTCTTGATCATCCATTGATCCGGGTAGAACCGAATTACCAACCCACTTCAGCACTGGGATAGCAATTCGAGGCTCATCCAGGGTACTCCGGGTCTTGACATCCTTATCGGTTCCCACTTCGACCCTGAGTATCCGAATAGGGCCTTCAATACTCGGGACTTGCCCTGCAGTCGGTCCCGAGTTTCCCACCAATCCACTGTGCAATACCGATCTCCCTGTACCATTTTGTAAAGCCAAATCAGCTTCTTTAAAAGTCGGGACAGCATTGTCCGGTTCCGCAGCTGCAGTAGCCGTGATGATCTCTCGGAGCCGGCTCGATGAGAAAAACTAAAGGCAGTGCTGAGAGGATATCGGGCCGATTGATGTGCGGGACACGAGTCGATAGTTTGTATTTCCGGGTCAGTAGTTATAGTATTCGGGTCAGAGTCCGGGTCAGTAGTTTCGGGAAATACCTGCTGCGAGTGCAGGGGCAGCGAGTCGTCTGCAGCGACCAAATTGGTCAATATGGGCTGCCGAGTCGGGTCATAAGTAAACTGTGTGGAGAACCGATGAAGAGCTGCCATTGTCTCCGGCCTGGACTTCACTGGCTGTCTTCCACTGCCAGCATATTGATTAAACCGTTGAGTGTCTACCGGAGGTCGGATACTCCCCACCGTAATATCGTCTTGACTTTTGGGTCTCAAAATCACCGGATCTATGTGTGTATGTAATCGGGGCAGTTGTGGTACTTCCATGATCGGCGATGCTTCCGCCCGATCCGATACTGTGATAATCTCCAAGGTGGAGGGGGCATTGGGCTCCTTAACCCAAGAACCCGAATTTATATCAACCGCCGGTATAGGACGGTTTCTAGCCAATGGTGTCTCTACCCCGTCCCACTATGCGCCACGCAGACTGGCGGTATCCGTCCCGGATTGTCCCCGCTCCGGGCGTCTCGGGTTTGTCCGCTGCAACCACCGCAAGCGGCTGGCGTTGCTTTGCTGGTCGTTTGCCCCGGTCACGAGTTGGGCCGACCCGGACCCATTGATTTCCAACAGGAGGAGTTGGCCTTTTTCGGCAATTTAGTAACAGCCACCACCGGCGGCAAAATTTGCCCCTTTCGTCCACACTGTAACTGATCGTGACCAATCCGTTTACATCCAACGCAGTAAGAGGGCAGATCATTGTATACTATGGACTGCCAGTAACCCTTCCCAGAATGAGCATGGGAGATACGGATCCTCTTAGGCAGCTCTCCCTGTAAATCAAGTTCCACACATACCTTGGCAATGGCCGGCCTAGTTGCCGCGGCAGTCGGAGCGTCCAGGGCCAGCGGCTGCCCCACCGCCCTTGCAATCGAAAAAAGCTTCGATTTGTTGTAAAGATGTATCGGTAGTCCTTCGAAACCAATCAAAATTGGGACAATTGATGGTTCTTCGTCCACATTGAAATCATATGTCCACTTGAAGACACGCATCGTAAGTCCTAAGAAAATCCAAATCCCCTGTCTCCAAAGTCGGCAATAATCCTCTTCCAAATCGAATTGTATCAAAACATGGCGGGGATCCATTATACCAATCCAAAAATTCCCTTTGAAGCCTACTTTGTGAAACGATCGCCGTAATGATTCAAGGTTCGGAGCAAATTTCTGAAATTTTCCCACCAATGCAAATCGCCATGGCCGAAGCAATACTTCATGTTCATCCGCCAGGATGATCAGATGCGGTTCACCCTTGAAAACCTCCAACTTTGTTATTGGCAGATTAATCACCGGTGTCTGAGGACCGGATAATAACTCGGCAAAGCTCTTGTCTTTCCATAGATTTGGAGCGGTTATCCGGGGCCACGGAAACCGGCTGGCCGGTGGCTATAGCAGCCGCTGGGCAACTATGCCGGAGAAGAGGATTCCGGACTGCTAGGGAATTCCGAGATTTTAGGAGAGTTTTCGAAAAGGGTTTTTATGTTTATAAGAAGAAGAAAAATTTCAATGTTCGGTTAAATGGCTTAAAGAAGGTAACACCAACACACGTTACTTCCACTCTCTTTGTACAAATTGCCGACAACGTATGAACATTACTACTGAAATCCCTCTTAAATAGAGTAGGATTTCGACTCAATTGAACCAAAAGGAAGAGTCCTTGAAGAATTAGGACTCTATAATAACAAACTTGCTAACTAACTAAAATACTATCTAAGATAATGGACAACATGTCCTATTCTCTACAAAACACTACTAATATGCGGCCAACATGGCTAAAAATAGTAAATAGAAAGCTGAAAATATAATTAAAGTCTAGAATACAAAAAGACTAAAATGCCCTTCTTAGCCACTTTGCTTGATAGAGCCGAATTGAATACTTTGTAAACTTAAGAGGTTTACTTGAATATCATCTTCTAGTTGAAGTTTAGTTTCCTCTTTAGTCTTTATCTCTCGGATCAATGATGCAATTAATTGGTTCACATCCCTTGTCCTTTGTTGTGTAATTGGTCCTCGTAGCTTGGTTAAGGGATCCTTTGAGTAAGGCAGCCCTTGGATGATCCCTCATCATTGCATACTCATTATATCCAAGCATATAGACCATTTTATCTAACTCTACTATAGAAAATTTCTCACTTGTGCAGTAATCAAATATATCAGTGCAACCCCCCATCATAAAATTTATTGTCTTGAGTCTCAACAAATTTACCCCTATGTTAAACTATAATAGTGAAATAATCAGACTTATCATTAGAATTAGTTACTGCAAGAACAAACAAACCAAAAAAGTGTATCAAATTTTCAAACAAAAACTCAACCAAACCACTACAAGACAAATCAACACAGCAGGCAAAAAATAAACAAAAAAAAATACATCTTCTGTATTAATTTTTTCTTTTACTCAGAATAGCAAAGGGGGGCCAACACTTTAGCTTTAATATAAACATAAATAATGAAAGGGGGACCATCATACTGTAATATCATTTTTTTAAATTGCTTCTGCCCTAACTTTATGGATCATTTAAAAAAACAGCCATAAAAAGACAAAAATAAAGGAAACAATGGCTCAAAAATACTCTTTTGTTTGGAAAAATAGTAAATTTAACTTACAATACTTGGACACTTCGTCATTCGGGTTCCGATGTATCATTTTTCACAAATTTCTCGCAATTCCAGTAACTAATAGCCTTACCCCACACTTTTTCTGCTTCGATTTTGAAAACCCAAACCACAATAACACCAAATTTCTTCGATTTTCAAAACCTTAGTTTGTTCTCCACAGCCATTTTGGGAATTATTTTGTTTGATTGGGTTTTGGGTAAGTGACGAGTTAGTGGTTTAAGGGTCAGAAATAATTTGGATTCCAAAAATACGGCTCGAAAAGAGAGATGATTGGGTCAACTTTTGGTCAATTCACTTGACGTTTTTTTTCCCTTAAAGTTTTAGACGGAATGACCAAACTGGCTGCCCGTAAAAACATTGATGACCAACAAAGTTAAACTTTTCTAAATTTGATGAAAGTGACTAAGCGCAAATTGGTTGATGAACTATTTAGCTATTAATTCACCTTTCCCTATTTATGGTTTAAGATTTATGCATATTGTTATGGGTTCTTTGTCTCATTGGTATATGAGGCATTGTCAGGTTACCTTCTGGTTAGGGGGTGTGACAGAGAGGAATTTTGAGAAGTCTGCAACAAAATTGCCACGGTGATTTCTGATGATAGTTCCAATCCCCACAGATCCCACAACCCACGATCCATCCACATTAAGCTTCAACCTTCTTTGCTCTGGTGGGCGTCATTTGGAGGTTATAGTTGTAGGGATTCATAGGCAGAAACATACAATAAAACCTATGAATCATCCACGAAAGCATCCGTTCATACCATAAGAGACGAATACTAACGTAAACAAACTTACAATTATGTAATTTCCATTCTGATTTAGTGACTAACGCAACCACCATGACTTGTTCCTCGCGGACTAGCTCTCTACTGGTATCCACGCGATGACACGAGCAGTGAGTGCTAACTATTCTGATTTCTGAGGTACGAAAAGTGAGAATAGGAACTGCATAATTATTTTGTGGTAATTGTTTTGTGCGGCTGGAAAGACCTGAAACTAGGTTTCTTTCAAAAAGAAGTATATAAAGGGTGTGAGAGTTTGTTTCGAATACAAGCTCCCACGTAATCCCAACCTCTTTTGGTAGTGAGAGTAATAACTCCCATTTAATCCCAACCAAAACCAAAAACTTAAATTATCCCCTCAGATTTTTCTCAGTAATAACATTTTATTATTCTCAAAAAATAAACGCCAGATACAATGAATTTAGACACTTTATAGATTCATTGAATATGAACACAAAGCTTGTTAACTCGTCTATGTGTGTGACCCTGCAGGTTCATTTCACAATGGTAATGAAAACATACTTAGTAGAGTATGTATCCATAAGTCACATGCGATCTCTAGCAAGGCATTCTGACTGCCCAGAGTGAATGAATGATCGGTGGAACGATTACCTAATCTCAATCCACTATTTAATCCTTTTGTCTTACGATATCCCAATTAAGCATAAGGCATGGATGTTGTCACCCTTATAAAGCTTAATTCTGTTTGTACTCGATCTCCAAGTAGACTGTTCAACGAAATAATATTTAATAACCACTTTTAATATTTGAGCACGACCATGCATTTAAACAGTCTTCCCTATCGAGGAGCCCACGAATATCTCTCTTTAATAAGAGATGGACAAATCTCTTACAATGTCTTTCACATTCAAGCAATGATAGAATACTACATCCAATCATCAATCGTATTAACTACTTGATTAAAAGTAACGTTCGACTCAGTCAAAATATGGCTCCATTCATACTGGAAACAATGGAAACATGAGGTCTAAGGATCCCAAATAGTATTGAGGAAGTAATATTTATGACTTATAAAACCATGGAGTATTACTTCTTTTTTCGGATCACGTCCGATACAATATGTTCCAATATGTATCTATGATATGATTTGTATCCATTACACATGATCAGTAAAACATGATCATCAATCAAACATCATACTAGTTTTATTTGTTGTATATAACATTTCATAAAACTATTGATAATTAGAATAGTAATTAGATAAGCTAATGAGTTTTACTACCAAATCACATATTTGATGTTGAAACGAAAAATTGACTATTCTCAAAATATAAAAACATACAACATATGCTTAAGGTCCTAGGGCACAACTAACAATAGTCGCAGGCTGGTGAGATCATTGTCTGTTCGTTAGAGCTGCTTCCCATACTAGGTTAGGATAAACTTTTTCCTTCCCTTTAATTATGTTATGGACAAGGACATTCGTAGGTATAATTTCACGGGGCATCATTACTGGAGATTCCGCTACATCGACCACCTGCTCGTATTCGACAGTAGTCGTGAGAGCTAAGCCTAATTTTGTAGCAGTACACCTTATGCCACCAAAGACAATATTGTTTTTGCTACACCATATGTTCCAAGCCAGACAGACAAACTGGGTAGCTAGCTACCTCTGCATCTCCACCTAATATCCAAAGAAGATTTGTTGGAAAATTCCCATCAGTGAGAAATTTATCCTGGTAAAAAAATGTGATATGCCAAACACCTAATGCAGAAGAGCAAACAAGGAGCGCATGACTTATTGATTCGGACGCCAGACTGCATAAAGGGCATACTGGCGAGACAACTTCAACGCGTTTGGATACAGTTAAACACGTGGGAAAAAATCCTTGGAAGACTCTACACACAAAAACTCTTAGCTTTGGCGGGACTGGAAGGCGCCATATTATATCCCAGTAACTCAGAGAAGGCCTACCCAATGTAGAAGCCCTAGTCCACAATTTGTTCTTCTGTTCCACCCGAAGGTGATAAGCTGACTTAACTGAGAAGGAGCCATTCTTCGTATAAGCCCAGACAAGGCGGTCGCGAGGGCCAAGAATTACATAGATGTATCTTAAGAATTTCAGAAACCTTATAAGGTGAAAAGCAACGCTGAAGGTACTCAATATCCCAAGAAGCCTTTTGGTAGTCAATGAAGCTAGACACCGCCATTATGCTTTGTGAGAAAGACATATTAGGCGGCTCGAGGAGCTTAAAGGAATGAGGCATTGTGAGCCACTTATCCTTACAGACATTAATCCTTGTTCCATCTCCAAAGAGCCAACTCATACCTTGGAGAAACAGCTTCCTCCCTTTTAAAATACTGCGCCAAATGAGAGATGTTCGACCATGGAGAGGGACCGTTAGAAAACAGTCTAGATCACTACAAGAAAACTGTGTAACAGGGACGGACAATTCCATCGCTATATCAAGTTTAGTGACTGATTAACGACCGAAGTATGTGGTCGTGTAAATTTCGTCGCTAACAAATTTCCGACGACTTATTTAGCAACCAAAAATGGGGTCACCATATAGCGACGGAATAGTCAACATTGTTGACGTTTGACTTTGACCTTGTAACGCCCGAATACCGACGGCTTATTTAGCAAGGGAAAATGGGGTCACCATATGGCGACCGAATGCCGATGGAATAGTCAACATTTTTGACGTTTGACTTTGACCTGGTAATGCCCGAATACCAACGGCTTATTTAGCAACCAAAGTGGGGTCACCATATAGCGACGAATACCGACGGAATAGTCAACATTGTTGACGTTTGACTTTGACCTGGTAACGACCGAATACCGACAGCTTATTTAGCAACCGAAAATGGGGTCGCCATATAGCGACGGAATAGTCAACATTGTTGACTTTCGACTTGGACCTTTTAACGACGGAATACCGACGGTTAATTGCCGTCGTTAAATTTGTTTTATTTAAAAAATTAAATATTAAATTACTTAAATCCCTATTGTAAAACACAGCAATAACCAAATAGCAAATAGCAAAAATAAGATCAGAAACAGTTATAATAAGATCCCAAATAGAAAAAAATAATCAATAAACCCAAAAATAACATTATATAACCAAATATCTTACTAAAAACACAAATTTACATTACAACACTCACAATCAAAATGCGCACTTCTCATTACATTAAATACTCACAATCAAAGTGCAAACTTCGAATTACAACACTCACAATCAAAGTGCGCACTTTGAATTATCAAAACTCACAATCAAAGTGTGCACTTCTCATAAACTCCTTGATGTCATTCATATGTATATCCTTGGAAATGTATGAGTTGCAATATGAAAATTCAAGAATCAAATTATTTTATGACAATAAAATTACTACTTTGAATTATGCTAAAAAGTTATACAATATGACAATTAATTTATGGTAATAAAGTACAAAAAAAACCAACAAATATTACTCACCTTCAATATGTGGAATTCCAAGAAGCGAGAAAAGCTTAATCATTCTAAATCATCATCCGACATAAATTCATCCTCTTCTTCAGAATTGTCATCACCCGACATAATTTCATCATCATCATCTTCATGAACAGGGCTCGTACCGGCCATAAGTACAACTTCAATTTTCCCCGACCGGTAGTGCAAGTTGACCAACTTCGATGATAGTTGGATCAATGCGATCGGTCTCCTCCTCGCGTGCTTCGTCCCCGATACGGTGCGGAACACCAGGGAGCGTCAAATAGGCGTGGTTTGGAGCGACATACGACCAACCAATCAGCCCTAGACGTTGTCTTATTACCCGGATAAGGTGTGTAGTAGACTTGTTGACATTGGGAAGCAAATACAAATGGATCGTAACCCTGGTAGGTTCTTTTCCTATGGATTTCTACAAGTTTATATTGAGGATGCACTCTTAAACCTTGATTTTGAGTAGAATCAAACCAGTCGCATTTGAAAAGAATTATTTTTTGGTCAGGTAGTCCAGCAAGTTGAACCTCAATTACTTGCTTCAACTCACCGTAATAATCTGCTTTAACCCATACCCCGCTATTTGTCATTCCTTTTCCATCGCTGTGGGCTTTTGTGTGAAATCTATAACCGTTAACAAAGTAACCGGTGTATGACATCACTCTCCTTGATGGGCCCCAAGACAGATTTTTCAACAAACTTTCGGAATGTTCCTGAAGGCTATGTATCTGTTGAGAACATCAAAAGTTAAATTACTTTAATTATGCATTCTTAAGACAAGTACATTTCTACACAATACCAACTTACATGAGTTCCAAACCATTTGGAAAAATCATTATAAACCCGGCTTTGAAGTTCTTCCTCCGTTATCTGCGGTGTTTGGTCATGTACTTCGCTGACAAATTTCCTGAGTTACAAATTAAATGACAATATTATTATTTGGCCACTTTTAAATATATAACAAAAATGAAGCAATATATAGCAATACGACGTCGTTTTGACACCGTTATCTATTCCGTCGGCATTCGGTCGTTGATTTCCGTCGGTATTCAGTGGGTAACGTATCAACAAACGACGTCGCTTTAATTTGGTCAGCGGGACCGATATGGACGTCGTAATAGCAACCGAATAGCGATCGAATGTTTTTCGGTTTCCTTTCGGTCGGTATTCCGTCGTTAAATTAGTTGTCGAATAATCCCGTCGCTAATTTCGGTCGCTATTTAACTATTTTCTTGTAGTGGTTCGACCTCTTCACAATTCATTAGGATATAATTCATGGATGTTTTATAATCTTTATCAGATAATAGAATCTTTTCTGTTTTTTCCAAATGATCTTCCGGGTAAGTTGCAAATTGATAATACATCTGGTCCGCTAATCTCGTCTTCCCCATCATTTCACCCAATGGTTGTACCTCTCGTTTTCACGTTGGGTTCGAAATAATAGCTAAAGAATGTAGCAGCTTCTTCGACCAAGTATGCATTGCAAATTGACCCCTCAACTCTGGCCTTGTTCTTTATCTTCTTTTTCAGATGGTGCAGGTATATAATTAAAGCATATGTAGTTAATCACATTGTAAATACGTACATGAAAAATAAAAATGAAGTTGAGATAACTTAAGACATTGGTTGTTACCTCTCGAATGGGTACATCCACCTAAACTGTATCGGGCCACCAACATTGGCTTTGTAAGGCCCAGACCATAATTAGGATTAGGATAAATTTTTAGTCTTGTATAAAAAGGGTTAATTTTGGAATTATTAAATAGTTAAGGACTAGGAGGGCAACTACTATCCCTATATATATGTTCATCTCTTAGGGTTGCCGTCATTCATTCCACGTTCTTTTCCCACGGTTGTAGACAAAATTTCTGAGACAGAAATTGAGGAGGCTCCGGTGTCAGAAACGCGTATCGAAGGACCTTTGGTAGAAGATTCGGTGATCTCAAACGTTTAAGGATCGATTACTGTAAGTATAGAACCCTCTGTTTTCGTAATGAGTATTATATTTTCAGTATAAAATACGGGATGATTCGAGTTTATTTTTCATGAATTACTAATACCGAAATTGATTTTTATGGTGGCTCATGTTCTAACAACCGGATCGGTAGGCGACATTTTTATTTTTATTTTTTTATTTTATTTCCGTTGATGACGGTATTTGAAGGAATAGCTTACCATGTTTTCTGTCTCGGAAAGTCCCCTGTATTGGAGTCATATATTCTGAATGAATGAATTCATTAAGTTTTTATAATATATTAACTTTTCCAACGTCCCCTGTATTGATGAATGAATGAATTCATTAACTTTTTATAATATATTAACTTTTCAAAAGTCGCCTGAATGAATCTTGAATTCATTAACCTTTTATAATACAATAACTTTTCAAAAGTCCCCTATATTGATGACGTCTTGATGCTAGTATAATATATTAGCTATTACTTTAATTTTATTTTAAGAAAATATATATATATATATATATATATATATATATATATATATATATATATATATATTTATATAATCTTGAGTCCTTTTGATATGTGCCTTGTGTGCAAAATTTTTACCAGTGTGATGACCAAGTCTTCCTTTTGGTCTATCTTAGTGTATACTGTATTAATTGATCAATTCATCCATCTTTAGCTATATTCTGTAGGAATCCCTCTTTGATAAACTTAATCTCTTGGTCATATATAATATTTTACATCAACTTCTTGCCTCCTAAATGTTTGATTCACACTGACTTGAAACGTCTGATCACTAAATTTATTCACACTACTGATATTGTGGAATCTG
Source organism: Vinca minor (assembly GCA_026122235.1). Taxonomy (NCBI): domain Eukaryota; kingdom Viridiplantae; phylum Streptophyta; class Magnoliopsida; order Gentianales; family Apocynaceae; genus Vinca; species Vinca minor. Next base: position 13,768,018 of record JAOCZM010000011.1, read on the forward strand.
CTCAAAATATGTGTACTTTGAAATCATTCTTTACCTTCTCAGTATATTGTTCTTCTTTTAGCTTTAATTTTCCTTGTCGCAAAATCACATATCATAGCCATTTGGACATCATATATTATATTGCTTCCATCACCTCTTGAATTGTACACCTTATTATCTGATCATCGTCACTGATTGACTCCTTCTTATGTAATGTTGGGACTGGTATTGATTGTAGTTATTTAACCGTTGTGAAGGGATATAAAATGAGCTTCATGTGTTCTAATGTCGTTTTCCCTTAATATATGTAAAAGATATCATTCTCCATACTGAATGTCAAATTTCAGATTTATCTATTCAATCCGAAGAATTTCTAGTACTGTTTGATACTTTGCGGGTTGACTTGGAATACTGTCTGTACTGACCCACCTAGGGGTAGAAGCTAGGACTCTGTACTGACCCATTCCTAGAGGGAATAAATCTAGGACTGATATATCAGTTTCTGTTTCTGTTTCGGTAAACCTATGATCCCCGGTCAAAGTATCACTCTGTATATTCTGTTCTGTTCTGCAACTGCTAATATATAATGTATATGTCTGAACTTCTGAAAGTTTCTGAAAGTGCTTTTCCTGTCAAAAAGGTTTGTTAAAGTATACTTTTATAAATTCTGTTGGTTTATTAAAATATATCTGTCCATTTTCTGAAAAATATATATAAGTAACTGGATTTTTTCCCGGGAGGCGTTTCTATACTTACTGAGTTATAGCTCACCCCTTATATGTTGTTTTTTTTTCAGACCATGAATCAGAAGGGTACGATAGTCCTTACGAGAAGGGCTGGGAGTAGAGGAAGCTAGAGACATCTTTTAGTATTGTTTTTATTTAATTTCCGAATAAAATAGTTAGACTTGAGAACTTTGATGTTTGGATTTTATTCGTTATTTAATTCCTAGGAAAGTACTACAAGGTTTAATGGATATTAATCTTTATGGTTAAATTAATTCTAGTTGCGTTATAGATTCTCTGGATGTAAGGACCTAGTATTCTTGGAGTTTACTTCGAGGATACGGTCATGTCGGGTTTTCGGATCCGAAATTATAGACCCGGGTCCGGGGCGTGACAGGCTTCGTACGGAAGGTGAATCGGCAAGTGTTCCATCACATAAAAAAATCCCGGAGGAAATATTCTCTCTAACTTGCACAATAAAATAGCGACAGTGTCCTCCAATTCTTGCATATGCGCCACACTCAACTTTGGGGAACACAAATCTCTATAGAACAGACTAAGTTCAGCCAAGGGTCCCCAAACATTTGTCGGTAGTACTTCTCTAAGTGCTATAGGGATAAGTCTCTCCATGAATACATGAGAATTGTGACTCTTCATTCCAGACATTTTCAACTCTTTCATATCAACGCATCGCGCCAAATTCTATGCATATCCATCTGGGAGCCTTAATTCTTTAACCCACTGCAAAACCATCTATTTTTGTGCCTTGGTAAGAGTGAAACATGCCTTCGGTTTAGTTGCTTTACCTCGGCCATCGTGTTTAATATTCAATTCAGGCCGATTGCAATATCTTTCAACATCCGCTCTAGCTTTAACATTGTCTTTAGTTTTACCTTTCACGTCCAACACGGTGTTAAAGACATTATCAAACACATTTTTTTTCATTATGCATGACATCAATATTGTGTCTTATCAAAAGTGTCCGCCAATAAGGTAAGTAACAAACTATACTACGTTTGGCCCAACTATGATCCCGACCCCTGTCTTGCTCTTTACTGATCTCTTCAGTTGTATCGGTAATTTTTTGATAATCTCTAACTCTAACCAACATTTCATCACCAGTAAGTCGAGATGGCGGGTCTGCTCTCTCTTGTAGCCGGCCCTTTCGGAATCCCTTTGCATCTCTTCTAAAAGGATGATCAGGTGACAAGAAGCATCTGTGGCAATCGAACCACAATTGTTTCCTGCCAGACTGCAAATGGAACGCTTGTGTTTCCTCCATACAATATGGACAAGCATGAATGCCTACTGTACTCCATCCACTCAACATTCCAAATGCTGGGAAATCACTAATTGTCTAAAGTAATGAAGCCCTCAATTTAATTTTTTTTCTTTTAAGATACCATAAGTTTCCGCGCCTTCACCCCACAGTTCATTCAATTCATCGATTAAAGGCTGCAAGTACACATCGATCTTGTGTTTTGGATTTTGGGGTCCAGGTACAATGATAGTTAAGAAGATTACATTGTTCTTCATACACATCCAAGGGGGAGATTATAAGGTGTTAGAAGATCTGGCCAAGAAGAATAGTGCTTCCCTGACATGCCTATAGGTGCAAAACCATCTGTGCATAACCTAAGCCTTACATTCCGAGGTTCCGCTGCAAAATCGGTGTGTGTGTTCTATCAAAATGTTGCCAAGCTTCTCCATCCAGTGGGTGATTCATTATCCCCTCTTCCCTCTCACTGTCTGAGTGCCATGTCATGTGTCTTGCAGTTTTCTCAGATGCATACAATCTTTGTAATCTCGGAGTAGTTGGAGAATAATACATCTTTTTGCAAGCAATCTCTTTTTGTCGTGTGTTTTTTTTTATTTTTCTTAATGCATCTAGCATGGCCACAAAACTATTGCATTCGTTACTCTCAACATCATCTTTCCAGTACAACATACAACCGTTAACACAAACATCAATCTTTTGCACCGGTAATCCAAGGCTTTTAACCAATTTCTTCATTTGGTAAAAGTCGTCTAAAGCATTATTTTGTGGAGGAAGCGCCTATTTCATCAACTGCGCAAATTTATCTATTGTAGTTTCAGATAAGTTGTCTTCGGACTTAATGCTCAACATCCTAGCAGTCATTGAAAGCTGTGAATGGTTTGTACAACCATTGTACAGTGGGCTATCAACAGCCTTCAACATGTCATAGAACATTTGTTCTTCTGGATTGGGAGGTTCTTCCACGTCCCTATTTTGCTGCTCATTAAAACTTAGTCCCGCAGCATCAATAACCATATCTCGATAATTGTTCGGTATCGTATGTCTTTTATAGTTATCCATTTCATGAACAAACGGGGTTCGAGGCATGGGAATGAATGCCTCACCATGACATGTCCAATTATAATAGTTAGACACGAATCCGTTCATAACAAGATGATACTTCACAGTATCAGGCATATGAAAATACTTATTCTTTCAAACCCCACAAGGACACCTAATCCTATCAATTTGTACATTAGTAGACGTACTAACTGCGAAATCCACAAATCGTTTCAATCCCGCTATAAATTCTTGACTATGACGAGGTCCACCATTCGTTGTCGAATCCATATACATCCAACTACGGTCCTCCATTACAAACACAATATATGCGTATATCAAGTCTTAATAATTAAATGCATATTAACTTTGGATCTTATTTTGATGATTATTTTCCAAGTAATTATTAACGTGTGATAATGACATATTGTCTACTATTTTAAATGGCATTTTGTCAACTATTAAGATGATTTTCAACATTATTTTGTTTGTTGCAAGATAATACAAAGATATAAAATCATGGGAGATAATACAAAGACAGAAAATCATGGGAGATACTACAAATATAGAAAATAATGAGAGATAATACAAAGATAGAAAATCATGAGAGATAATACAAAGAAAGAAAATCATGGGAGAAAATATAAAAAAAAATTCATGGTTGCCTCGCTTCATTGTCTTTACCACATCACTAAAGGAGCCGAGTCCTTGGACATGTCCCTTTCTTAGCCCACCCGCAGCCTCAGTAGACAACTCAATCTGAGTCGGCAAATTCGGAGGAGGCAGTCCGGCTTGAGTTGCTTGGCTTGCGGCGTCGTCATAAACAGCATGGAAGACCCCCTGTCAAATAAAATGTTAGGTTATGACATTAAATAACTAATATCAAAAAAGGAGAAAAGGTAATGAAATACTTACAGACAACTCTCTAGAATCTTCATCAACCCATTCGCCTTTCTTTGGGCCGATATGGTGTTGATGAAGATGATCGTAAGTGGCCGGGAATGGGACTGCATGTCCGACCTCCTTTTCCGGTTAAACAAAATCATTAAAACATTTAAATATGAACAAAAAACACATAAAATATAAGAATACGTCAATTAATATATTTAAGTACCAGTCTCATGTGGTGCTCAATGTGCTTCATCGGGCCTTTGCCACCCCTCCATTCTTTCCGGTTTTTTGCTACCTGTGCCGACTTGGCTTTAAATTTCGGAGTCTGCCAGTACTCTTGAAGTCGCGCCCAATCGGTCTCTAGAAACCCATGTGGGCCTCTTATTTTTTTTCCGAGCGTCGCTCATAATGCCGCTGAGTCTTCTCGTAAGTATGGTATGCCAACCTGTCTTGACGCCATCCTCATGCCCAAGAGCCCAGCGATACTTTTTCTGTAATTTGAAATAATGTTAGATAATTAAATTCGAAGACTTCTAAATTCAAACTTATTTACTAATTTACTTACCATGAACTCGTCCCACCACAAATTTTCTTCTGCCTGGGGAACATCCTTGATGGTGCTATATGCCCCCTTGAAACGATCTTGAAATATTGAAGTAATGGCGGCGGAACAGGCGGATGCCAACCTAAAACTATAATAGCAAAGAAAAAATTTGATTAGTTACTATAATGACGACAAGTAGTATAATTAGCTTAAAGGAAATAATTAATAAATTTACTTACGTGCCAAGGGTAGGCTGCAGGAGAATACGAGTATCTACTGTAGTTGCAACTCCACCAGTATCAGACGCTGTCTGTGGGACAGTACACTGGTGAGCCATCGATCCTGCTACCAGCGTAGACTCAGTGGTGAGTACTGACGCAGACGCATCCCGAGATGTCTGTGCATCATCAAACTGTGATGGATGTGTCGTACCAAGCAGATGGCGGTGTCGACACCAAATCAGGTGATGAACCAGGCTGGGAGGTGGAGGCCGGAGCAGACGTGACTGGCAAACCAAATGGTAAGGAAACTCGAATACTTTTCTTTGGAGGCATCTCTGAAATACATGGAAAGTGTTCACAAGAACAATCGAATACCGACTTTTAAAGGACACAATAAACAGAAATTCGTCCACAAGCTCAAAAGTTAGGACACAATCAACACATAAATGAGCAGTTTCCATAACCAGCAATTGAAATACAAAGTTTGTAGCTAAACAGTAAACTCAGTTTGTGGCTTATACACAATAAAAATTCGGAGTTGTATATATATATATATATATATATATATATATATATATATATCTGTGTGTGTGTGTTAATGATATATGTTGGTGGAATGAGAATCAATGGTTGATTTTAGAGAGCCGGAAGGGTAACCTCCCCTAATTGACTAAACCGAAGGTCAAGGAATTCGAAATGGAACACAAAATTTAAGGTTTTGGGATCCACATATACTCTTATAAACAATTTAACTATTAACGTTTTCGTATAAAAATCAATCACTATCCAAGTAAAGCTTAAGAACACTTAGATGCTAACAATATAAAATGTTCTCATGCATCACAGATTCATCAACTAAAAGCAGATTTAGATTCTGACCCACATTTAAAGACTCCAACTTTATCAAAGGAGTAGCAAATTAAAGAGAATTCAAAGGAGATCAACTCATGTCATTCTCCCAAGTTCAATCCCAGCAACAACTCTACAGCCAAGGCTGGAGCATGCCAAGAGAACCTAAAGGAGAACAACACATAACAGCCTTCCCAGAATAACAAACCAATAGACAACAAAGTGGTTTATCAAAAGACAAATAGGCACAAGCAACAACAGGATGCTCAGACAAACAGAACAGAAAAATTGGCAGCAGTAAGAAATAAAGGAGATGGGAGTTGTGATTCGGAACTACTAAATAAAAGATAGGAAGATACTTATAAATTTTATATTCTAGACAATTTGTATTCAATATTGACTTTTACATGACCTCTAAATGAAATGCCATCTGGTGGCTTATATTCATCACTTACTATTGCCCATCAATAGTGAATTGGCATATTTAGAGAATAGGAATTTAAAAAATAAGAGAAGAATTTGGCATAATTCTTCACTGCTACAATCTTTAGATGCTGAGTCAGTTTAAAGACATTATAAGAGCAATCAATAACTATGATAAAATCAACTTAAATGAATAATATGTTCAGAACCAACTTGCAACAAAAACAACATAATTGAAAGAATTAACCTCAAGTTTAGCAGTAATACATAAATACCTTAAAAAAAAATAGCAAAACCTCAAGTTTCTAACCAACTTGAGTTGTGAAATGTCTACTTAAAGCTCAAGTTTCTAACCAATTTTTTTTTTTTTTAAAGCCAAATTAACCTAAAGACAACACAGAAGAAACAAATTTAAAAAAAAAAACTGAAAATTAAAAAAAGAAAATAAACCTAAATCAGAGAGGACGCCAAGGCAGTGTGGACGCGAAGGAGTGAGCTTCGGCGGTGGGATTTTGACGAGATGATGATTGGACAGTCTGGAATGTGCAAGAATTGAATAAATTCATATACTTTTCACATTAACAATTGAAGAAGCTAAAAAAAAACCAATTGAAGTAAACTGATTATTTATCTCAAATGAGTATTCAAGAACAATGAAAAAAGAGAGAATTGAAATGAGCAATAAAGGCAGGCAGAGGAATTGAAATGAGAAAGAATATTCAAGAACAATGACAAAAAATCTTTACCTAGACGTTCTGTTGATTTGGTGGTGGCCGGAGATGGCAAAGTTTGATTGAAGGGGTGAGCTTCGGCGGTGGTGGAAGGGTGGTGGAATTCGAAGAGAGGGAGGGGGATTTCGCCGTTAGGGATTTGGAGAAGGGGGAATTCGTAGAGGGGGAGGGGGATTTCGTTTGGATTTTTTTAGAGAACCAAAACAACAAAACGACGTCGTTTTGATCGTTCGGTAGGTATAAATTCCATCGGTATTCGATTGTTAAAGTACTCCTTCATTTATTACTATATAAATATACACTGTTATTTTTTTCCGTAGGTAAACGGTCACTAAATTCGGTCATTATACATGCCGCCGGTATTCGGTCGTTCCAATCTGTCGGTATTCGGTATTCGAGTCGTTTTGTGTCCTAAATTTATTACTGTATAAATATACACCGTTATGTTTTCCGTCGATAAATGGTCGTTAAATTCGGTCGGTATTCGGTCGTTATAAATTCCGTCAGTATTCAGTCGTTATAAGCCGACGGTATTCGGTCGTTACGGGTGAACAAAACGACGTCGTTTCAATTTGGTCAACGGGATTGATGTGGCCGACTGAGTGGCGACGGAATAACGACCGTTAAGTTTTCGGTTTCCAGTCGGTCGTTATTCCCTCGTACTTTTGGTGACCTAATATTTCGGTCGCTAATTTTCGGTCACTATTTAACTGTTTTCTTGTAGTGGATGAAAGTACTTAGCTTACAGAACTCGAGAGCAGAGAGATATGGGATTTTGCACAATGCGCCAACTTTGTTTAGCGATCAAAGCTCTGTTGACAGCACCCCAAGTCCTTGAGACCTAGGCCTCCCTGCGATTTTGGTTTGCATAACCCAAATTTGTTTGTCCTAAATAAGCTGTTTTCTTGTATAGCTAGGCTGTCTAGTAGATCTTCCTATGGTTCTCATCACCTCATAAGAATCACCGGACCATGCTCGTGATTTGTTACAGGGTTCCTTTCGGTAGAGTAAAGCAAGACATGACGTACATCGGGATGGCTTACACCACAGATTGGACTAATGTCATCCCACACAATAAAGGAAATGGTCTTATCCTTCCAACTGCTCAGCTTCTTCCAAACTTTTTCCACAACGAACTTAAAGACCTCCTTCTATGAATGGCCCGTCATATAAGGCAGTCATAAGTATTTCCCTTTCACGTCACCCTCCTGGATTCCTAGGATAGCCGAAGCAAGTTCTCGTATTTTTGCTGAAGAAATGGTTGGACTTGTTGAAGTAAATCATTTTCCCAGAACAAGCTTCATAGGTCTTCAGAATATCCTTTAATTTCCTAAAAGAGCGTTCATCTCTTGAAAAAAAAAAAAAGGAGAGAATCATCCGTAAAAAACATATGAGAGACCGAAATACTATTACTGACGGAAAAGCCACGTAGCGTCCTACATTCCTCTGCTGAGCGGATAAGTGAGGATAGATCTGCTGTGCAAGTCAAGAAGAGAGCGGGTCTCCCTGCCTAATGCCCCTAGAAGGTTTGAACATTTTGGTTGTCGTTCCATTTAGCAGGATTGATTAATTCATGATCTTATACATTTCATAGTCAGGACTAGGAAATTCGGCGAGAAATTCATGCATTCCATCACTTATTATAAATAATTGCATTCTGCACGATCAAAAGCCTTACTCATCACTGACTATGGAAAACCTCAAAAGCGATTATGACATTATCCGTGATGAGCCTATCTCGCAAAAAAACACTTTGGGACTCATCAATGACAGAGTTCATGACTATTTTCAGCCTATTGGTCATAGTTTTAGATATTAGCTTGTAAACATCATTACATAGACTAATTGGTTGGAAATGTACCATCGAGATTGACTTACTTATCTTTGGAACAAGTGCTATGTGAATGGAGTTAATAGCGCTAATATTCAACCCCTCTTTTAAAGAACCAAGCACAAAGCTAGTGACAATATCCCCCAAGATATGCCAGAGTTTTTGCAAGAAAATCACAGGCATGCCATCTGGTTCAGGAGCTTTGTGGGGATGCATATATCTGCTTTAATGCTTTAACAACCTGTGTGAGGAAGTAGTTTGTTATTTGAATTTTATTAAGATAAAAGTTAGTTTTCAATTAATTTACTAATATAAAATTTCTCAACCAATCAAAATTAGAAAAATAATTTAAAAAAGTAAAAAATTCCAAAAAAAATAGATTACATTTTTAAAGGCTTATGATTGGTTGAAACTAAAAAGAAATTCTGTAATATAAATATATATAGATATATTAGTTTGGTTAGATTTTGGTTTTACAACTAAACTGTCCAGTTTCTTTTATTTATATGGTTTAATTTTTTTTTTTTCAATTAAAAATTGAATCAAAGTATTTGTTCGTTAACTATTTGTCTAAATACGCTCGATCATTTAACTGTAAAACTTGAACTAAAAGTACTGAATTTGTAAGAGTTTTTGCAATAAAATCACAGGCATGCCATTTGGTTCAGGAGCTTTGTGAGGATGCATATATCTGCTTTAATGCTTTAACAACCTGCGTGAGGAAGTAGATTGTTATTTGAATTTTATTAAGATAAAAGTTAGTTTTCAATTAATTTAACTAATATAAATTTTTTCAACCAATCAAAATTAGTAAAATAATTAAAAAAACTCAAAAAATTCCAAAAAAATAGATTACATTTTTAAAGGCTTATGCTTTGTTGAAACTAAAAAGAAATTCTGTAATATAAATATAGATAGATATATTGGTTTGGTTAGATTTTGATTTTACAACAAAACTGTCCTGTTTCTTTTATTTATATGGTTTTTTTTTTTTCAATTAAAAATTGAATCAAAGTTTTTGTTCCTTAACTATTTGTCTAAATACGCTCGATCATTTAACCGTAAAACTAGAACTAAAAGTACTGAATTTGTCACCCATTTCTTGAAATTAATAGGAAAAAAGTAACTAATACTACGAAAAGTGGGGAGTTTTGAAAATAATGTGAGTTATTGATATGTCCTTATCAAGACTGCAATGATTCGAGAATCACCCAAAAAAAAACAATTATAAAATAATTAGTAACTAACGAACTTTGGTCTAGTGGTCGGGATTAGGGTTTGGAGACGTTGAGATCATGAGTTCGAATCCTCTCCCACTTTTTAAATCTCCATATTTCTTATAATAGAAATGGAAAAAAAAATGACCTAATTGGGATTTGAATGCAGAATTACCGAATTGGCGAATTCAAAATTCAGTTTTTTTAAGTTGATTGATTTCACAAGAAACCCAAATGAACACCGAGACAAATCCAAAATCAAAACAAACAATAAATTTGAAAAAAAAAATAATAGAAATAATAAATCCGTCATCGTTTGATTAAAATAATAATAGAAACATTAAATTCGTTATTGTTTGATTCAACCACATTCACACAAAATATTAATAGCAAAATCGCCAAAATTATAATTTTTAGGGTATATTTACTTTATATATTCACTAGATAATCAAATTAATAAATTATTAACAAAATGAATTTGGATTCGGTCAGACCTCTAGACTTCTACTGGTAGTGGGAGTTTTTATCGGATAATAACTCCCACGTAATCCCAGCTATACCGAAAATGCCACTTGTCTCTAATTCGAATAATAACGCTTTATTATTCTCAAAAAAATGAATGTCAGATACAATGAACCTAGACATATTCTAGATTCATTGAATCTGGACATGAAGCTCGTTAGTTCGTCAATGCGTGTGACCCTGTAGGTTCATATCACAATGGCAATGAAAACACACTTAGTAGTAGTGTGAGTTCATAAATCACAAGCGGTCCCTAGCAGGACATTGTGACTACCCAAAGTGAATGAATATACAACGGAACCTAATATCAATCCACTATTTAATCCCTTTGTCTCGCGATATCCTAATTAAGCATAAGGCATGGTAGTCGTCACCCTTATTAAGCTTAATTGTACGTATTTATGCTCGATCTCTGGGTAAACTGTTCCAACAAATAGTATTTGATAACCACTTTATCAAATATATTTGAGCACGGCCATGCATTTAAACAGTTTTCCCTATCGAGGGGCCCATGGATATCTCTCTCTAATAAGAGAGGGACAAATTCCTTACAATGCCTCTCACATTCAAGTCATGATAGGACACTAAATCCAATCATCAGTCATATTGATTACTCGATTAAAAGCAACGTATGACTGAGTCAAAACGTGGCTCCATTCATACTAGAATCAATGGAGACATAAGGTCTAAGGATTCTAAAATAGTATTGAGGAAGTAATACTTCTCTAACGGATCATGTCTGATACGATATATCTCAATATATTGCATCTATGATATGATTTGTACTCATTACACATGATTAGTAAAACATAATCATAAATCAAACATCATACTACGTTTTATTTCATTGTAAAGTAGATAACATAAAACTAGGGACAACTAGAATAGTAATTACATAAGCAAATGAGTTTTACTATCAAATCACGCATTTGATGTTCATAAGCAAAATTAACTATTCAGATGAAATGCTCAAAAAGATATAAAACATACTACATTTGCTAATGGTCCTAGGGCACTACTAACAACAAATTGTCTGTACATTAACTTGGAAGATTTGCGACAGCTAACCTTGTTAATTAGGTTAAATAATCTGAACATAAATTGCATGCAAGATAGACATAGACTTGTATGGTTTGTGCGATCTTTATGATTTCATATGTTTAATGAATTTTTATGGGTTAAAATCAACATAGACATATAGTTGGTTTATTCATGAGAATAGGGTTGATAAGCCTTCAAAGAGGTTATTAGATATAATTGGAAATCGATCGATTAATGAAACTCACTCTAGAATAACATATCATTAGGATACTATATTGGTTAATTTAGTGAATTAATGTGCCTTAGATCTTTCTCTTATCAAACTTCTTGTTCAAGTTATTTGTTTTATGTTAGTTAATTAATTTAGTTTATTTAAATCATCATCAACCATCGGATTCATTTTACATGCTTTTGATCATTGTAGAATTATTTACTTAGGAATTAATTAATCATTATTCTATGTGGGATCGACTTTGACTACTACAACATCGACCTAGTATACTTGCTAGTATAGATTTTGCGTATCAAGTTTTTGGCGCCGTTGCCGGGGAATTGTTGATTAATTTTATTTCTTTGAGATTTTAATTTTACTTTGGTCTTTATTTAATTTTAATTTTTTTTTTTGGCATGACAATTACATTCGAGGTGGTTTCCAAATTGGCTGAATTGACAAATCAAGTTAGCCTCATCATGAATCAAAGAGGTAACCAAAACAATTTTGGTTATCCACCATACCAGGAAGCATATTATATGGGAGCTGAGAGACAATGCATGTCTCAATGGAATGATACTTACTCCAACATTTATAATACGGGGTGGAGGCAACACTCAAATATTTCATGGATGGATCAAGATACTCAACATCATTATATGATTCCTCCACGACAACCTCCTCCAACACAAGAAAGGACACCTCAATATGAGAAAACTTTGATTCAATACTTAAAAAAGTTGTAGGCTAAGATAGACCTCTTTGCTCATACAAGTCAAGCTTCTATCAACGACTTGGAGGTTTGATTTGGTCAATGTGCTAAAAAATTAAAAGATACTTCCTAGTGACATAGAGAAGAATCTTGTAGAGAGAGTTCATGAAGTGACCGTCGGGTGTGCGGAAATCAAATCCAATCAGTGGAAAAGGGAGACCCTAAACCTTATATTCCTCCTCCACCTTATGTTCCTCCTATTCCTTTTCCCCAAAGACTTAGAAAGCAGAATATCGATAAACAATTCTTTAAGTTTTTGGACGTATTTAAAAAGTTGCATATTAACATTCCTTTTTGCAGAGGCTTTGGAACAAATGCCGAGGTACGCGAAATTCATGAAGGAGATGCTAACTAACAAGCGTAAGCTCGACGATTGTGAGATAGTAATGCTTACAAAAGAGTGCTCTGCTGTTCTGAAAAGGAAGTTGCCCCAGAAATTAAATGATTCATGGAGTTTCTCTATTCCTTGTACTATTGGGCAATTAAACTTTGATAATGCATTATGTGATCTAGGTGCTAGCATTAATTTAATGCCTTTGTCTATTTCTGAAAAGTTGGGGCTAGGTAAAGTGAAATCTACTAACATGATATTGCAACTAGAATATAGGTCTATAATTTATCCTTGTGGTATAATTGAGGATGTTCTTGTTAAAATGGATAAATTTATTTTTCCTACTGATTTTGTTGTAGTGGATATTAACGAGTATAGAGAGGTGCCCATCATTCTTGGTAGACCTTTCCTTGCTACTAGTAGAGCTTTGATATATGTTAAACTATGAAAGGTTACTCTTATGGTTCAAGACGAGGAGGTTGTTTTTAATATGTATAAGGCAATTAAAGTTTATACAGATAGTGATTCTTGTCATCTTGTTAATTCTAATACTTCTCTTGCACATGATTTTAAAGATAATTTGACTCATAAGCCTCTTGAGTTTATTCTGCAGGAAGGGATTGAAAAAGAAGAATGTAAAGAGGATACAATGAATAACTTATCATCCTAATACACATCCTCCTTATTTGTCTTGTAAAAATGAGCAATTTGAGGAGTTAGGGAAGAATTTAGAGAGACTGGTGCCATAAGCCGAGAAGACACTGACATTTGATTTCAATTTTATTCCTCCTCACTTTCAATTTGAATATACTTGTTTTGAAGGGATCATCTGATTTACCTGTACTTAATTATTCATATTTTTCTAGTGTAACAAAAACCTTGGAGTTAAGTGACTTTTGGTGGACTTCCAATTGGAACTCACGAGAACGATCAAAGGTTTAAAGAGGGCTTGAAATTGCTCCATGAAAAGAGGATTCACAATGAGCAACGAATCGGGCTAAAATTTGGTGAAGAATTTGACGATTTCAAAGTGTCATACAATATTTGGCATCCTCCCTAAAGTCCCTCTTCAGGTAATGCGTCAATAAATAAAAAGTGGACGACGCTACTCCATAAGATCGATAATTTTCATTATCTTTCTTGGTTTGCACCCAAAATGCACGTGTGACAATCTCACGTTAAACGAGCACTAATTATTATTTTTATTAATATTTCCCCTTAAATTTTAAGTTTTTTTCGTAAGTATTAAAAATAATTTTAAAAAAAAACAAAAAAAAAACATTTTTTTATTATGAGTATGATAGGATTTAAAGATATTTTAAAAAAAATATAATAATTAAACCAATGCTGGATTATTGGACCAGCCTTGGTATCTCATCCTATTCTAGACATAAAAAGAAACAGAGAGTTTGGGTTTTGCTTCCATCTATGGATGTAGAAACCAGCCCTTGTTTGAATTAAATAAAAAAAATAAAAAAAAAAACAAAGGTACCACAAAATATACCCATCCATACCCAATCCCATCCCCAAAAATCCCTTCTTCGTTTTTTTCTCAAGGAGAGCAGCAACAGCACCAAAATCCCTTCATCCTCTCCACCCTCTTCGCCAATTCCCACCACCTACCTTCACCACCGTCTCCTGCCTTCAACACCACCCACATCACAAATCCGCCAAATCCGCCAAGCCTTAAACCCATCCATCTAAAATTACCTCATTCTCCAACTTCTGTCACAACCACCACCATCTTCATACCTCTGCTTCACGGTTCTGGAGAAATTTTGGGCAATTATTCAAGGTAAATGACACGCTCCCGCAAAGAGTATCAAAATCTTGTGGTGAATTTTTCTTACCTCTTTCAAAGGCACGATTTCTCTATAATTTTTCGTAATTAAAACAAACGTACCTATAGTAGGTTGTGATTCCATTCTGCTACTGATTGTTGTTATTGCTTGATGCCTTATGTTCTTGGAAAAAATATTACTGCTAGAACTTGAAATTCTTTTGATTTAGATGCTCTCCAGTAGGCATTTTATATGCTAGTTCATTTTTCTTGATTGGGAGCATACAATTTCGTGCTTATATTTGAATAAAAATGAAGAAAAAGGAAATTGGTTGCTTAATTGATTCATTGTTGGAGTCTCTTGATTGACAATTGTACTTTGTTAATTGTAGGAGCATTTTAATATGTCAGGTACGACTACTAAACGTAAGTGGAATCCACGTCGAGTACCTCACCTAGTTTCTTCACCCTCGGTTCCTCAGGAACAGATGCTCACACATTTATATTAGCATACATTTCCTTGTCGACATCCCAATGTCATACCGACACCGGATACCACTATTGAGGGTGACGACGAGCTAGATGGTCGCGGGAGTCATGGCCCTGAGGAGCTGTGAGGCCACTTATCCTCGTTCCCACTTCAATCAGGGCAGTATTATTTACTTTCTTTTATCTTCTGCTCTTTATTTTCACATTGAGGACAATGTTCAGTTTAAGTGTGGGGGGAGTTATGGATTATTTATGTTTACCTTTAGTGCTTTATTTTATTTGTTTTCGCATAAAAAAAGTATAAAAAAAGTATGTGAATACGTTAATTTTAACAACTTTAAGCATTATTCTCCAAAATTTCCAATATTTGACTCGTGCCACTAGAAAAATTGGAAAATTGAAGAAGAAAAAAAATGTTCTTGAGTGATTATCTTGTATCTATGTATATGTGATAGAACTTGTATTTGGAATTAGACTTTGAGACCTTTTAAGATCACCCTAGTTTTGTTGTTGATTCGATTTATGGTTACCCAATACACTACACAACTCTTGACTCTGAATATATCTCTTTAAAGGGCGACTAGGTAATTCTTTTAATTAAAAAAAAAAGCCACAAAATGTTGAATGTTTGTTTTGGGGATCTACTCCGCTTCTCTTGGCTATAAAAAAGTTCAACAAAAAAAAATCAACACACTAAGAGTATTGAGTATGCAAAAAGAGCACACTATTAAGAGAGTGATAAGAAAGTTCACACTCCTTGGTGCCCGTAATAAAAAGTCTAAATTGGGTTTTACTCCATTGATCTTGAAAATGGAAGATTATGAGTATGCGAAATTAGCACGCCAGTAAGCGAGTGATAAGAAAGTTCACATTCCTTGGTGCACTATGAGTCCCAATAGAAACTTTGTAAATTTGAATGTGGTAAAGGAAATAAATGATCTTACTCAGTCTTACTTTAATTCTATATATTCGTAAGTCAAAATAAAAGCACATTGTACAAGGGTACCTTTGGATTGAATTGTAGCAAAAAAAAAGGTGTGAAAGATAAAGGTCTGTTTGTCTAGTTCTTAATACAAGCTTCTTGAATGCATACTTTTCCTGAAATAATAATGAAAGATTGAGTGAATTGCCATATACTATTTCATTACTCGTATTTGTGGCACTTGTTATGTTGGAATGATTGGAGATTAATATTTGAGTTGTTAAACTTGCCAATTCCATGGTTTCTTTCTACTTGTTCTTAAAAAGTTTTGTTTGTTGGTCTTATCTTGTGCTTAAATTGCTTAAGGACAAGAAAATGCTTAAGTTGGGGGGAATTTGATAACTCGTAAATTTATCTATATTTTTTTCTACTTTAATAGTAATTTTGAGCTTCAAAAAGTATTTACATATCGAGTTTTGAGCTTAGAATGGTACAATCCTCACTTCTTTGTGTTTGCATTTGTAGGGGAAAAATAGTCTTTTGAAGGATAAAAGTGAACCGACTTGCATAATAAGAAAGAATCTATTGGAATTGAAGATATGACCTTTACGGACTAGAAGAGTTTCGGTGTACTTCAATTACTTTAAAGAATCTTGAAGAGTTGTATTTTATGTCAACTACTTTAAAAGAGTGTGGATAGTTTTAATCTATGTCAGTTAACTTAAGCTAGCAGGTTTCTATTGCTATAAATACTCTTTACTAGTATTAGGAAAAGACATTCAATCATTATTTAGATTATTCTAAGTTTTAGTTTTTCTCTAGAATTAGCCCTCTTCTATGGTTAATCTTTATAGTTGTTTTATTTACAAATTTCGTAGACAAGATTGAAGCTTTAATGATTGAAGTACTTTTGAAGATTATTTTGATTTCAATTTTGAGATTTTATTTGAATCCATGGATATTTTCTTATATTCTCTCTTTTAATTTGTTATTGAATTTCTTCTCTAGTATGAACTAAATATTTATTCTAAGGTCATGATGTAGTTAGATTAATTTTATATATTATTCTTGTGATTTTGTTATTCAATAGGTATTGTGAAATTAATTTCTTATTATTATTCTGAATGCTTTTGTGTGATTTGCTACCACTCAAATTGTATTTACATTAACTTGGAAGATTTGCGACAAATTTGACTCATTAATTAGGTTAAATAATCTGAACATAAATTGCATGCAAGATAGACATATACTTGTATGGTTTGTGCGATCTTTATGATTTCATATGTTTAATGCATTTTTATGGGTTAAAATCAACATAGACATATAGTTGGTTTATTCATGAGAATAGGTTTGATAAGCCTTGAAAGAGGTTATTAGATATAATTGAAAATCGATCAATTAATGAACTCACTCTAGAATAACATATCGTTAGGATAATATATTGGTTAATTTAGTGAATTCATGTGCCTTAGATGATACGGTACCAACCTCAGGGCTGCCCAACTCAAAAGATTGGGTTATTCCTTAGCTTCTCGTGTTGAACTTCTATGTAGAATTCATTCATTCTTGAGTTACTGTATCTACAAGTTTAGTTTCTCTTGTTGTGGTGTTTCAGCCTCCATTGTTAATCAGTCATCCTTAGTGTTGTGTTGATTAAATTCCCTTAGAAACTAGTTCGAGAATTGAAGAAAGATCGGGCTCAAACTTAAGTCGAACCTCACGGTTCTTCATCATTAGATCTTTCTCTTATCAAACTTCTTGTTCAAGTTATTTGTTTTATGTTAGTTAATTAATTTAGTTTAATTATATCATCATCAACCATCGGATTTATTTTACATGCTTTTGATCATTGTAGAATTATTTACTTAGGAATTAATTAATCATTATTCTCTGTGGGATCGACTTTGACTACTACAACTTCGACCTAGTATACTTGCTAGTATAGATTTTGCGTATCAACGAACATCATAGAGGTTGTGGATTTGTTTCACAATTAACTCCTCCTGGCACACCACAATAGAATGGTGTCTCATAACGGAAAAACCGCATCTTACTAGATATCATTCGATCTATGATGAGTCAAACCAATATTTCAATTTCCTTTTGGGGTTACGCCCTAGAAACTGCTGCATTTATATTAAATAGAGTTCTTTCTAAATTAGTTCAAAAGACTCCATATGAGATATGGACTAGGAAACAACCTAGTTTGTCATTTCTCAAGATTTGGGGATGCGAAGCATATGTAAAACACTTATTATCTGATAAACTTACCATAAATATGACAAGTGTTTGTTTGTGGGATACCCTAAGGAAATTAAAGGATATTACTTCTATCTTCAATCAGAGAACAAAGTGTTTGTTGCTCGAAGTGGCATATTCTTTGAAAGGGAATTTATTTCCAAAAGGGATAGTGGGAGTAAGATCCATCTAGAAGAAATTCAAGATGCACAAACAACATTTGAACTAACTTTGGAACCTCAAGTAAGATCACGTGTTGATACTGAGCTTCAATATTTGACGCAAGGCCCTAGGAGGTCAAGTCGGGTACATCAACAGCCTGAAATATGGATTTCTCGTAATTGATGATCATCATATTCAATTGATTGATCAAGATGAACCTGCTTCCTACAAAGAGGAAATTCATAGTTCTGAGTCTACCAAGTGGTTAGAAGCTATGAAGTCTAAGATGCAATCCATGTATGATAACCAAGTGCAGACTTTGGTTGACCCACCCGAAGGTTGTAAGATCATCGGTAATAAGTTTTGTTTCAAAAAGAAAACCGGCATGGATGGTAATGTGCACACTTTTAAATATCGACTAGTAGTTAAAGGTTATAGACAAAATCATGGTATAGACTAGGATGAAACCTTTTCTCATGTCGTTATGATAAAGTCTATTAGGATTTTACTGGTCATAGTTGCATATTATGACTTTGAGATATGACCAATGGATGTTAAGACTGTGTTTCTTAATGGAAACCTTCTCGAGAATGTGTATATGACACAACCTGGGGGCTTTGTTGATCCAACGAATCCTAACAAAGTGTGTATGCTTCAAAAGTCCATTTATGTGTTGAAGCAAGCATCTCGAAGATGGAATCGTCGTTTTGATGAAGCAATTAAAGAATTTGGTTTCATAAAAACCGAAGATGAGCCTTGTGTTTATAAGAAAGTAACTAATAATACAGTAGTGTTCCTTGTGATTTATGTAGATGACATCTTGCTTATAGGAAATGACATCCCCACATTACAAAGTGTAAAAGCTTGGTTGGGATGTGCTTTTCCATGAAAGACTTAGACGAAGCTACCTACATTCTGGGTATAAGGATTTATAGATATAGATCCAATAGAATGATTGACCTATGTCAAAGTGGATACATTTACAAGGTACTAAAACAGTTCAGTTTCCAAGATTCCAAAGAGAGATTCTTGCCCATGTCACACGACATGAAACTCATAAAACTCAAGGACCTTCCAAGAAGGAAAACCAAGAGCGCATGAGTAAGATTCCATATGCATCAGCCATTAGGTCTATTATGTGTGTCACGCTATGCACTTGTCCGGATGTCTCATTTACATTGAGTATGACTAGAATATTTCAATCTGACCCTGGAGTTACATTGGACTGCCATCAAGAGAATTTTTAAGTACTTAAGAAGGACTAAAGATATGTTATTATTTTACGGAGGTCAGGAAGGAGGTCTAGTTATAAATGGTTACACATACGTAAGCTTCCAGACCATCGCAGATGATTTTAGATCGCAATCTGGTTTTTATTTTGTTTGAATGGAGGTGTTGTGAGCTGGAAGAGTTCAAAGAAGGAAATCGTGGCCGACTCTACAACTGAAGCTGAGTATGTGGCTGCTTCTGATGCAACTAAAGAAGTTGTTGGGTCAGGAAATTTGTTGATGGATTAGGTGTCATCCCTAACATTGTGAACTCATTAGACTTTTATTGTGATAATAATGGTGCCATTTTACAAGCTAAGGAACGTAGATCCCATAAACGATCCAAATATATTCTCAGGCGTTTCCATCTCATTAGGGAGATTATTGATAGAGAAGACGTTAAAATTTGCGAAGTTCGTACATACGACAACATTGCAGGTCCATTGACCAAGCTACTCCCGCAACCTAAACATGAGAGTCATACCAGGTCAATGAGATTAAGGATTATGTATGATTGGACCTAGGGCAAGTGGGAGATTGTTAGTAGTGCCCTAGGACCGTGAGCATATGTTGTACGTATTTATATTTTGAGCATGTTATTTAAATTTTTGCTTATGAACATCAGATATGTGATTTGATAGTAAAACTCATTACCTTATATAAGTACTATTCTTATTGTCCCTAGTTTTACGAAATGTTATATACAATAAATAAAACTAGTATGATGTTTGATTGATAATCATGTTTTAATAATCAAGTGTAATAGATACAAATCATATCATAGATACATATTGGAATATATTGTATCGGACGTGATCCAAAAAAGAGGTTACACTCCATGGTTCTATAAAGCATAAGTATTACTTCCTCAATACTATTTGGGATCCCTAGACCATATGCCTTCATTGTATCCAGCATGAATGGAGCTATGTTTTGACCTAGTCGAATGCTACTTTTAATCAAGTAATTAATATGATCGGATGTAGTATTCTATCATGGCTTGAATGTGAGAGACATTGTAAGGGATTTATCCCTCTTTTATTGGAGAGAGATATATGTGGGCCCCTCGATAGGGAAGATTGTTTAAATGCATGGTCGTGCTCAAATATATTTAATAAAGTGGTCATTAAATATTATTTTTTGGAACAGTTTACTTGGAGATCGAGTACATATATAATTAAGCCTTATAAGGGTGACAACATCCATGTCTTATGCTTAATTGGGATATCGTGAGACAAAATGATTAAATAGTTTATTTAGATTAGGTAATCGTTCAACCGATTATTTATTCACTCTGGGTAGTCACAATGCCTCTCTAGAGACCGCTTGTGACGTATAGATACATACTCTACTAAGTATGTTTTCATTACTAGTGTGAAATGAACCTACAGGGTCACACGCATAGACGAGTTAATGAGGTTTGTGTCCAGATTCAATGAATCTAGAATGTGTCTAAATTCATTGTATCTGACATTTATTTTCTGAGAATAATAAAATGTAATTATTCAAATTAGAGATAAAGGGGATGGGATAATTTCGGTGTTTTTTTTTTTGGTGGGGATTACGTGGGAGTTATTATGCGATAAAAACTCATACAACCAAAAAAATGTGGGATTACGTGATAGTTTGTATTCGAGACAAACTCTCACGCCCTTTATATACATCTTTTGTCTGAAACCTAGGTTAAGGTTTTTTCACCCGCAACAAATCAGTCACAACCAAATGATAAATCCCCCATCCCTTCTCTTTCAGTTTTCCGAACTCAGAAAATTGAAGAGCTAGCACTAGCTGCTTGTTTCGTCAGGTGGATACCGATAGAGAGCGAATCCTCAAAGGGACAGCTTTTGGTAGTTGCTGAATCAGAAAAGAAATTAGAAAAATTGTAAGTTTCTTTTCGTTCTAATTTTGTTCTTATAGTATGAAGGTATCCTTTCGGGGATGATTCATAGGTTTATTACGTATGTTCCAGCCTATGAATCCCAACAGAACATACCTCATCAATTGTTATACATGGTATACATTGTGTAACTGCGAAAATGTTGGCGGTAGTGCCAAACGATAAATAGCTCATCAACCCTTTCTAATACCTCGAGCTCAATTTCCCGCTTTTACCAAACTGCATAACCCATTTCATTGGCGAAACCCGCAAATAAACCTTATCCCCAATCTGAAGTTCCAACAATATTCTCTTACTATCGGCCCACCTATTTTTACGGTCTTGAGCTGTCTTGATTCGTTTCCAGATCAACGATACCTTTTCCATTATGACTTGTACAAACTCCGGCCCCGTTACTTTTCTCCCCGATATCGTCCCTACTAAACAATCTCATTCATGTACATCTGAACCAAGGTATCCATAGGCGATGTTACCTTCATCGGCAAAAATGAGCTTATTTCGTAAGTCAGTCTATGATAACCCAAATTGTATCATTTACGGTTTTGTCCTCAGGTAACGCGACTACGAAGTCCATCGTAATGTGTTCCCATTTCTAAACGGGAATTCCCAAGAGCTTAAGTAAACCGGAGGGTCGTTGATGTTCAGCCTTACTTGTTGACATACGAGACACTTAGCCACAAACTCGGCTATGTCCTGTTTCATACCTTTCCACTAACAGTTCCCTTTTAAGTCCTTGTACATCTTTGAAGCCCCGAGATGCATTGACAACCTTGAATTGTGAGCTTCTTGTAGAATCTCCATTCTCAACCCCAAATCCATTGGTACACACAACCGACCCCCAGAAACCGAAGACTTCCATCTTCATGAACCTCAAAATCCGAATGTTCCCCCGACTGAGGTAAAAGTCGTTCACTCCCCAAAACTGAATCCGAAATTTAAACTTGTTTTATTCGAATCAAAAGCGCCGGTTGAGGTACCGAAGCTGCCAAAAAGTTCTCGGTAGACTCAACGACTGTAATACTCAACCTCTCAAAATTCGAAATCAATTCCCGCTGATCAGAAATCATAGTTGCTAACAGAGCCAAACTCTTTCTACTCAAAGCATCTGGCCACAGCCTTTCCCAGGTGGTAGCTAATCATGAGGTCGTAATCCTTCAACAACTACAACCACCGCCTATGTCTCATGTTAAACTCTTTTTGAGTGAAAATGTACTTAAAGGCTTTGGTAGTTAGTGAAAACCTCAAACGGTTCCCAATATAGATAGTGACTCCAAATCTTTAAGGAAAACACAAATGTTGCCAACTCCAAGTCGCGTATGGGGTAATTTTTCTCATAAGGCTATAGGGATTCATAAGCAGAAACAGGTTTAAAAACCCATGAATCATCCCCGATAGGATCCTTTCATACTATGAAAATCGAATAAGAACGAAAAGAACGTACAATATTTCGGATTTGATTTCTGATTCAGCAACGATGAAGCGATACTACCAAAAAAATCCACCCCTTGCAAAATTCCTCTCTACCGGTATCCCCGCGACGAAACGAGAAGCGAGTGCTAGCTCTTTAGTTTTCTGAGTTCTGGGAAAACCAGAGAGAAAAGATGGCGGAAACGTATTTTATGGTGATTAGGTTTTTGCGGCTTAAAAATTAGTACCTAGGGATTCGCCCAAAAGATCAATACATAGGGCGTGAAAGTTTGTCTCGGGAACCAACTCCCACGTCATCCCAGTCTCGTTTGGTAGTGGGAGTTTTTATCGCATAATAACTCCACGTAATCCCAACAAACACTAAAAATTGAAATGACCCATCATTTATCTCTAAATTAAATAATAACAAATTTATTATTCTCAAAAAATAAATGTTAGATACAATGAACCTAGACACATTCTAGATTCATTGAATCAGGACATAAAGCTCGTCAACTCGTCTATGTATGTGACCCTGTAAATTCAAATCACAATGATAATGAAAACATCCTTAGTAGCAGTATGCATTCATAAGTCACATGCGGTCCCTAGTTGAGCATCATAACTGCCCAGAGTGAATGAATGATCGGTGGAACGATTACTTAATCTCAATCCACTATTTAATCCCTTTGTCTCGCGATAACCCAATTAAGCATAAGGCATGGTAGTTGTCACCCTTATAAAGCTTAATTATATTTCTACTCGATCTCCAGGTAGACTGTTGCAACAAACAATATTTAATAACCACTTTATAAAATACATTTGAGCACGACCATGCATTTAAACAATCTTCCCTATTGAGGGACCCACAAATATCTCTATCCAATAAGACAGAGACAAATCCATTACAATGTCTCTCACATTCAAGCCATGATATGATACTACAAATGATCATCAGTAGTATTAATCACTCGATTAAAAGTAACGTTCGACGGAGTCAAAACGTAGCTCCATTCATGATGGAAACAATGAAGACATAAGGTCTAAGGATCTCAAATAGTATTGAGGAAGTAATACTTATGACTTATAGAACCATGGACTATTACTTCTCTTTCGGATCACGTCCGATACAATATATACAATGTGTATCTATGATATGACTTGTATCAATTACACATGATCAGTAAAACATGATGATCAATCAAACATCATGCTAGTTTTATTTCTTGTATATAACATTTCATAAAACTAGGGACAATTAGAATAGTAATTATATAAGCTAATGAGTATGACTATCAAATCACATATTTGGTGTTCAATAGCAAAATTAACTACTCAAATAATATGCTCAAAATATAAAACCGTACAACATATGCTCATGGTCCTAGGGCACTACTAATAATCTCCCACTTGCCATAGATCCAATCATACATAATCCTCAATCTCATTGACCTAGTATGATTCTCATGTTTAGGTTGTGGGAGTGGCTTGGTCAATGGATCTGCAATGTTGTCGTTGGTATGAACTTTGCAAATTTTAATGTCTCATGTATCAATGATCTCCCTAATGGGATGGAAACTCCTGAGAATGTGTTTGATCGTTGGTGGGATCAAGGTTCTTTAGCTTGTGAAATGGCACCAGTATTATCACAATAAAGGTCCACTGAGTTCACAATGCTAGGGATGACACGTAACGCATCAACAAATTTCCTTATCCAAACAGCTTCTTTAGCTGCATCAAAGGAAGCCACATACTCATCTTCTGCTGTAGAGTGGGCCACGATTTCTTACTTTGAGCTCTTCTAGCTCACAGCACCTCCATTCAAACAAAACACAAAACCAGATTACGATCTAAAATCATCTACGTCGGTTTGGAAGCTTGCGTCTTTGTAACCATTTATGACCAGACCTATGTAAACTAAGAACATATCTTTAGTCCTTCTTAAGTACTTAAGAATGCTCTTGACTGCAGTCCAATGTGACTCTCTAGGGTCATATTGAAATTTGCTATCCATGCTTAATGCAAATGAGACATCCGGACGAGTGCATAGCATGACATACATAATAGACCCAATGGTTGAAGCATATGAGATCTTACTCATGCGCTTTTAGTCTTCCTCTGTAGAAGGTCCTTGAGTTCTTCTTAGTTTCATGTCGTGTGACATGGGCAAGAATCCCCTTTTGGAATCTTACAAACTGAACTGCTTCAGTGCCTTGTCAATGTATCCACTCCGACTTAGGCCAATCATTTTTTTGGATCTATCTCTATAGATCATTATACCCAGAATGTAAGTAGCTTCGCCTAAGTCTTTCATGGAAAAACACTTCCCCAACCAAGCTTTTACACTTTGTAATGTGGGGATGTCGTCCACATAAAGCACAAGGAATAGTACTGCAATATTAGTTACTTTCTTATAAACATAAGGCTCATCTTTCTTTTTGATGAAATCAAATTCTTTAATTGCTTTATCAAAACGACGATTCCAGCTTCGAGATGCTTGCTTCAATCCATAAATGGACTTTTGAAGCTTGAACACTTTGTTAGGATTTGATGGATCAACAAAGCCCTCAGGTTGTGTCATATACACATCCTCGATAAGGTTTCCATTATGGAACGCACTCTTAACATCCATTTTCCATATCTCATTGTCATAATATGCGGTTATGGAAAGTAAAATCCTAATCAGGCTTTATCATAAAGACAAGAGAAAAGGTTTCATCATAGTCTATACCATGAATTTGTCTATAACCTTTAACTACTAATCGAGATTTAAAAGTGTGTACATTACCATCCATCTCAGTTTTCTTTTTGAAGCACCACTTGTTATCGATGATCTTACTCCTTTCGGTTGGGTCAACCAGAGTCCACACTTGGGTATCATACATGGATTGCATCTCATACTTCAAATCTTCTAGCCACATGGCAGACTCAGAACTATGAATTGCCTCTTTGTAGGAAGTGGGTTCATCTTGATCAATCAATTCAATATGATGATCATCAGTTACTAGAAATCTGTATCTATCAGGCTGTTGATGTACCCGACTTGACCTCCTTAGGCCTTGTGTTAAAGATTGAAGTTCAGTATCAGCACGTGTGAGCTTGCTTGAGGTTCCAAAGTCGGTTCAGATGTAGTTTGTGGATCTCAAATTTCCTCAGGATGGATCTTAGTCCCACTATCCCTTTTGGAAATAAATTCCCTTTCAAGGAATAAACCATTACGAGCAAGAAATACTTTGTTCCTTGATGAAAGATAGAAGTAATATCCTTTAGTTTCTTTATGATATCCCACAAACAAACACTTGTCATATTTAGGGGCGAGTTTATCAGATAATAAGTGTTTTACATACGCTTCGCATCCCTAAATTTTGAGAAATGACAAACTAGGTCGTTTCCCAGCCCATATCTCATATTGAGTTTTCTGAACTGCTTTAGAAAGAACTTTATTTAATATGAATACATCAGTTTCTTTGGCGTAACCCCAAAAGGAAATTGGAAGATTGGTGTGACTCATCATAGATCGAACCATATCTAGTAAGGTACGATTTCTTCGTTCTGAAGCACAGTTCCATTGTGGTGTGCCAAGAGAATTTAATTGTGAAACAATTCCATAACCTCTAAGATGTTCGTCAAACTCTTGGTTAAGGTATTCACCACCTCGATCTGATTGAAGTATTTTAATACTTTTTCCAAGTTGATTTTGTACTTCATTTTGAAATTCTTTGAATCTTCCAAAATATTCTAATTTATGTTTCATTAGATAGGCATAACAATATCTACTGAAATTATATGTAAATGTGATGAAGTACTGAAAACCTCCTCTAGCACTAGTATTTATTGGTCCACATACATCTATATGTACTAGCCCAATAAATCAGAAGCTCTCTCATTTTGTCCCGTAAAAGGAGTTTTGGTCATTTTGCCTAACAGACAAGAATCACATGTCTCATAAGACTCCAAGTCGAATGATGTCAAAATCCCATCTTGATGGAGTTTTGATATGCGTTTCTCGTTGATGTGGCCCAAACGATAATGCTAAAAGTATTTTTGATTTAAGTCATTTGATTTAAACCTCTTTGTATTAATGTTATAAATGGGCATGATGATGGATTCATCAAGGTTAAGAATATAGATTCCATTTATCAAAGAGGCATCTCTATAGAAGATACCATTTTGATGAAGGGTACAAATTTTATTCTTAGTATTTAATTCAAAACCATTAATATCCAAACAAGAAACTAGAATAACATTCCTACTCAAAGTGGGAATATGAAGACAATTATTCAGTTTAATAATAAGGCCACTAAACAAAATTAAATTAAATGTCTCTGTAGCTACTACAACAGCTCTAGCTCTATTTGCTACTCGTAGGTTCACTTCTCCTTTTGCCAATGATCTACTCCTTTTGACCCCTACGCATTTGCACAAATGTGAGATCCATAGCACGGTATCTAATACTCATGAAGTAGGAGCAGACATGTTAATCTCAATAACATAAATATCTAGAGAGACAGTCAAACTGACTTTCTCTTTTTTCTCTTTTTTCTTCTCTTCCAAGTAGAGATTATAGTTTCGTTTCCAATGACCTGAGTTCACTGCAATGGAAGCAAACCCCTTCATTTGGTGCCTTGGCCTTGGGTATGAGCTTTCTTTATGTTTTCCCTTCTTGGCCATGGATTTCTCTTTCTTTTGTTCTTTTTTTTAACCATTAAAACATCAGGAGTTTTCTTAATGTTCAATTCAGCCTGTTTGAGCATCTCGTGCATCTCGTGTATGGATTTCTCCATATTGTGCATGTTGAAGTTCATGACAAACTGATCGTACTCAGGTGGTAGTGAGCCCAAGATCATATATGTGTCCATGTCATGACTTACGGGAGTCCCAAAATTCTCAAGTTGGTCAAGATAACCCTTCATCTTACGAACTTGTGCACTCACAGAGGTGTCAGGGGCCATCTTGCAACTGTTCAACGCCTTTGTGGTGAGGAACCTTTCTTGACGGGCTTGCTCTTGGAACATTTCCTTAAGATGGCTCATCATTTGGAAAATCTCAACCTCTTCAAACTGGTTTTGAAGTTCAGAGCTCATTGTGGCTAACATGAGGCAAGTCACGTCATTAGAATCATACACATGCTTCTTCCAAGCATCTTTCTCAGCTCTAAGGGCGTTGTTTGCAGGCTGTTTAGGAATATCAGTATCGAGAACATGTAGCTTTCTTTCTTACTTAAGGACAATCCTTAAGTTGCGAGCCCAGTCAAGGAAATTGGACACACTTAGTTTTTCTTTTTCAAGAACGGGTCACAATAAACTGCGTGAGGTGTTTCTTGCAATTATCTACATTAAAATATTTCCAAAGTCATTAATTAATTTTTGAGCAAAAACTTTCCACAATTATTCAACACTTGATAAATAATGCAGAAAACATTTTAATTATAAGTAAGCTTTGTCTTACCACCCATAATAAGAGTAAAATCGAACCGTGGGATTCACAACTACATGTCCCGGCAATATCCCCTATTATGCCCTAGGCTCGAAACTATTTTGATAGCCTAGTTAAGTTGAACCATATATAAGCATATGGAAATCACTATTTTCCCATCTCTTTTTGCCTAGATAACCACTTATCTATTGCTTTGGTAAGCAGACAATATGATGATCCAAGCTTCAGAAGTGCTTTGGAAATGGTAGGCATTTTAAGACTTAATTTAAAACAATTTTATATGACGAATATGTTTGTTTGGCCCATTAAGATAAGATATAAGCATCACATGCAAAAAACAAAATATAAATGTAAATGTGAGATATCATGGACTAATCATATGATACTCCCACGAGCCTTGTGGGAGTCAAAGGTCAATGTAAGTCAATACCCATCACATGGATAGAATATTCGATCCAGCGTCCTTCCAGTCTTGTTACGTAATTGCATGGGCATACCCAGACTTGAAAATAAAGTAATAAAACTATTATAATAAAGAAATTTACAATTTTACAATATTGAAAGACGACTAGCAAGCCGTATTATAAAAATACAACCCAATAAATGTAATAACAGAAGGAGTATAGTTGGTCATGCTATTTACCATGCTAAAATTCATATAAAGAATAATAAAAGAAAATACGAAGTCTTAAGGAGGCGCCTACGGATAGGGTCATAGGGGCAGCGTCCCGGAACGAAAATCTGATTTTCCTTCTACTCATCGAATGAGTTTCTGTCCCAAATTTTACCTATCATCGCCTAACAGTTATAATCGAATTATCAACTGAATAATACATAGACAGTTTATGCGATATCAATCAGATTAACAACAGATAGTATACATGATCAGTTTATGTATTATTAATCTAATTAATAACATATAGTATAATGTATATAAACATAATAACAAACGAATATATATCACATATAAGAGAATCACGAAAACAATTTTTTGTTTCACACATACACATATCAAATCGAGATATGTGTTATGATTCTGTTGAACACTATCGAATTCGGATAACAAGAACAAAGCTCTGGTACCAAATTAGAGATTCATAGGCAGAAACAGATTTAAGAACCCATGAATCGTCCCTGATAAGATCCGTTCATACTATGAGAATCTAATAAGAACGAAAAGAACTTACAATTTTTCGGATTTGATTTCTGATTCATCAACGATGCTGCGATACAACAACCAAAAGTTGTCCCTTGCAAAATTGCCCTCTACCGGTACCACGCAATGAAACGAGCAGCGAGTGCTAGCTCTTTAGTTTTATGAGTTCGGGGAAAACAAGAGAGAAAGGATGGCAGAAATCTATTTTATGGTAATAGGTTT
The DNA here is from genome assembly GCA_026122235.1 of Vinca minor. NCBI lineage: Eukaryota > Viridiplantae > Streptophyta > Magnoliopsida > Gentianales > Apocynaceae > Vinca > Vinca minor. The sequence continues at coordinate 13,797,600 of JAOCZM010000011.1, forward strand.
TTGCGGCTTTAAAATCAGTACCTAGGGATTCGCCCAATAGATCAATATATAGGGCGTGAGAGTTTGTCTCGGGAACCAACTCCCACGTCATCCCAATCTCTTTTGGTAGTGAGAGTTTTTATCGCATAATAACTCCAACGTAATCCCAACAAAAACAAAAAACCGAAATTACCTCTCATTTATCTCTAGTTTGAATAATAACAAATTTATTATTCTCAGAAAAATAAATGTCAGATACAATGAACCTAGACACATTCTAGATTCATTGAATCTGAACATAAAGCTCGTTTACTCGCCTATGCGTGTGACCTTGTAAGTTCATATCACAATGGTAATGAAAACATACTTACTAGCAATATGTATTCATAAGTCACAAGCGGTCCCTAGCTGGGAATTGTGATTGCCTAGAGTGAATGAATGATCGGTTGAACGATTACCTAATCTCAATCCACTATTTAATCCCTTTGTCTCACGATATCCTAATTAAGCATAAGCCATGGTAGTTGTCACCCTTATAACGCTTAATTATATTTCTACTCGATCTCCGGGTAGACTGTTCCATCAAATAATATTTAATAACCACTTTATTAAATACATTTGAGCACGACCATGCATTTAAACACTCTTCCCAATCGAGGGGCCCACGGATATCTCTCTCCAATAAGGGAGGTACAAATCCCTTACAATGTCTCTCACATTCAACCCGTGATAAGATGCAACATCTGATCATTAGTTGTATTAATCACTCAATTAAATGTAATGTTCGACTGAGTCAAAACGTAGCTCTATTCATGTTGGAAACGATGAAGACATAAGGTCTAAGGATCCCAAATTGTATTGAGGAAGTAATACTTATGACTTATAGAACCATGGAGTATTACTTCTCATTCGGATCACGGCCGATATAATAAATCTCATTGTGTATCTATGATATGATTTGTATCCATTACACAGGATCAGTAAAACATGATCATCAATCAAATATCATACTAGTTTTATTTCTTGTATATAACATTTCATAAAACTATGGACAATCAGAATAGTAATTATATAAGCTAATGAGTTTTACTATCAAATCACATATTTGATGTTCAAAAGCAAAAATAACTACTCAACTAATATGTTCAAAATATAACGTTCCCTTTTTGCATCAAAATTCACCCCAAAACTTATATATGAAGCATCATTGTAGATGGTTAAACCCCCAGATTCTTCTGGTAGAGCCAAAACCGGAGCGGTCATTCTTCTTTCCTAGATGATGCGGTAGCTGCCCTCACAATCGGAACCCCACTCAAACTTAACACTTTTTTAGGTCAAACGAGTCAATGGTGCTCAATTCTCAAGAAGTCTTTGACAAACCTTTTGTAATACCCGTCTGACCCAAAAAACTGCGAATCTCTGCCACCGTTTTTGTCTAAACCAATCGACGATTGCCTCAATCTTACCCGGATCTACCGACACCCGACAGCTGATACAACGTTCCAAAAAAAAAAATGACGCACTTTTCAGCCAAAACTCACACTTGCTGAATTTGGAGTACAACTTCTCCTTCTCAAAATCTCCAACACCAATCTCAAGTGTTCCTCGTGAGCTTCATCTGATAGTGAATAAATCAGAATATCATCGATGAAGGCCCCCACAAAATCATTTAAAAAATCCCATAATACATGGTTCATCATGTCCATGAATGACTCCAGTGCGTTAGTCATTCCGAACGGCATCACATGGAACTCATAGTGCTCATAGCGGGTTAGAAATGCACTCTTTGGTATGTCCTCGGGTTTGATTCTCAACTGGTGATAAGCCGACCTCAAATCTATCTTGGAAATGACATTCACGCCATCAATTTGATACAAGGGTCATCAATGCGAGGGAGAGGATACCTGCTCTCAATGGTAATCTTGTTCAATTCCCGATAGTTGATGCACATCTGCATACTACCGACCTTCTTTACAAACAAGACCGGTAGGCCCCAATACGAGACGTCGGTCTGATAAACTTATTGTCTAGAAGCTTTTGCAAGTGAAACTTCAACTCCTTCATCGATGCTGGTGTCATATGGTACAGGGTCTTAGAGATAGCCTCCGCACCTTTTGCAGAAGAATCTAAAAATTAATTTCCTAGGCAGGTGGGACACCCGACAAATCATTGGGAAAAACATCTCTTAACTCCCTCACTATCGGGACGTCTTGAAGCTTTACATTCTTATAATCCTTCTCTACCGCGTAGGAAAGGAAAGCCTTACAACCCTTTTTTTTATGTACTTTCGAGCCTTCATCGCCAATATAATTGGCAAACTCCGTCCACCATTCTTCTTTCCGGACCTCTGAAACTCCAAAATCTTTTTATCCCCAATCACAAACTGAATTCTCCTCTCTCGGTAGTCTACTAAGGCATGATGAGCTCACAACCAATCCATCCCTAGAATTACGTCGAAGTCAATCATTTTTAACTGAATAAGATCCGCCTCTAACTTATTCGAGTCTATATCTACCCGGTATCCCATACGAACCAAGTTAGACTCTAAGACCTTCCCACTAGGTACCATAACTCTATAGGCATCCAAGGAACAAGTAGGGGAAGTATTAAGGACCTTACCGAATCTACGAGACACAAATGAGTGGGTAGCTCCAAAAACAAAAAACACATAAGCAAGTACGGAGTTGATGAGCAGCGTACTTATCACCACATCAGAAGCGTTTCCCACCTCCTGTTGATGAGGAGCCTCGACCTTGTGTCACCAACCCCCTATGTTGTTGCTGTAGTAGGTTGTGTTGTACTCTTAATCAGTGTTGTACACTAATTGAGATGATGTCCTTCTTTCCCACACCTAAAACAAGCCCCGGTATACAATAGACACTACCCCGAGTGTCTTCTACCATATCTGGTACACACCTCCGAAGTCTGATAAGTACTTGGTGCCCTTGTGGGTCCCCCAATTCTAACCAAATTATCCTATGTCCTTACTCTCGACCTAAAAGTGTTGGTTGGTCCTGATGTGGGAGCGAACCTCTTTCGGGCAGCCATATGAGATGTAGTCTTAATTAGGACGTGAACCCTATACTTGAACCATAGCAGCATGTGATCTCTTACCCAGTCTCTCAGAATCGGCCCTCAGAAATTCTGCCTCAATGTCGAGAGTCCTATTGTAAGCGTCCCAATAGGTGGTAGGGCGGTTACCCCAGCAGTCTCCCTCGGATCTGGGTCAACAATCCCATGATGAACCTCTGAGTTCTCATTCTCGGGTCTTGGATAATAACTGTAACGTACTTCCAGAGGGCGTTGAACCTGCCCGCATATTCAGAAACTGACATCCATTCAGTCTGTTGTAGCTCGAAGAATTGGTTTTGGCGTTCCATTCTATATATTTCTGGAAAATACTGATCTAGGAATGCCTCATCTCCTCTAACCATTAGGGGTGTTCATAGTTCGGGTTGCTTCGACATTTTTTAAACCAAACCGAAATATTCGGTTTGAAAATTTTGAAACCAATCCAAACCATTCAAAATCTCAAACCGATGCATTCAGTTTGTATCGGTTTGGTTATTCGATTTTCGGGAGATACAAAATATATTGATTATAAATTAAACATATATAAAAAAAATTATAATTATTTAGCGGCTAAAAAAAAAAAAATAAGACTATTATTTTCACAAGATAAACACAATTAAAAACAAAATAATGAATTATAAATTCTTAATTCTTGAACTTCAATATAAAGTAAAAATAAAATATTTTTTTTATATAATTATCTAGCTATAAAAAATATAAAGAAATATGTCTATTTTTTTCACAAGTTAAACAAATTAATGAAAGATAAATTGTTGATCTTGATTTTTGAACTTCAAACAAATTACTGAAAAATTATCTACGAGAAAAAAGCAAAAAATAGAAAAAAAAATAAACCATTATTAGTTTCAATGTAAAACAAAAACTTTATGTGAATCTAAAACCATATACAAGCGGTCTGTCTATTGATGCACCAGATGCTTGTCAGCGGGGAGTTAGCCGAGCTTCCGATAACTCGTCTATTGCGTGATCGCAGACGCCTATATGGCTCTTCAATCTATTACTTTAGCACTTGAGGAGCTTGCTTGTCATGTTATACAAAAAGAGTTCTTTAATACATTATATATATATATATATATATATATATATATATATATATATATATATATTCTTTAATATATTATATATATTCGGTTTGGTTCGGTTTGGATTATAAATATATATATATATTCTTTAATATATTATATATATTCGATTTGGTTCGGTTTGGATTATAAAAAAATTTAAACCAAATCGAAAGTTCGATTATAATTTAGCCCAAATCGAAACCAATCTAATGCACCACTCAAACCGAAAAATTGGTTTGGATCGGTTTGGTTTGGTCGGTTTCGGTTTTTCATGAACACCCCTACTAACCATACATCCGCCTGATCTGGTACCAAACTACCATCAAAAGAAACCGTCGTCATTTTTTTCATCGGTTCAAAACAAGTACCCGGATCTACCTCAATACTCAGTGCCCGACATTCTGGTTGATCTGCTCTTACTGGTTCTGTAAGACTTGGACTAAGAAGGTGAGTGTTGTAGTCAGCTAGGTGGTACCCTTATGTTTACTAGTGGTGGTGGTGATGCCACAAATCAGCCCCTAATTTAGTTTCAGTAGTCAGTACTTGGCGAGGAGGAACTGTGCTTGTTGCTGACTAGTATGCCCCATAAACTTCCTACGACCACCCATTGGGCCTTGACGAGTAAAGACGGGGATATGCATACCAAATTCGTCAACGTTGATTTTGTTGCGATCCATCTTACCCCAAGAATAGACCAACAAATATAATAAGTGAATAGCTTACATGGCATGTTAAAACATTAAATACATAGCATAACATAACTTAACAAGTAACATGGCATAATATATCAAATAACATAGCATGACATATCACTTATCAATGTGTGATACCCAGAACTTTTCTGCTTACGTTTTAACCTTTCTACTTACGTGTTTGCGTTTCGTTTATTTAATTGGTGTGAATTATATGTCATAACATGTTTATGTGTTATAGGTTTGGTACATTCAGGCTAATGGGTACCTTTGAGGAGTTAGATAGTTGGGGGACTAGAGTGTGATTGCTAAAAGGTTGAGGGATGATTTTGTAAGAGTTTTGAATGGGGAGTTATGAGGGAGTTATTGCTGGAATTAGGGGAGAGGAGTTGCAAAAGAAAGGAAAGAACAAAAAAGAATGAAAAATAAGAGAGAAAAGAAAAGCTGGTAGATTTGTGCATTTGAGATAGTAATCGGTGTCCGAATTGAGTGATCTTTAGTGTGATTCGAAGAGGATTGAAAGAGCTACGTTTGGGCGTTGACTGATTAGTATTTCAAGTTTCCAGTAGGAAGATATCGATGTTTGATGTAGGCCTGACATTCTGGAAAAACTAGTGTGTGCTTTCTTTGGGATTTTGTTTTAAACTTTCAAGGCAAGGATCTTCCCCCTTGTTTTTCAGTTCCAAAAACATGAATTCTGTAAACTAAAGTTATGGTTTTGATGAAATAACTTCGCATATGATTTACTGTATTTGAAAATGGATGAAGTATTGAATTGTAATTGCGTTCTTGTGTGGTTCATCCTAGAGTCTAATTACGTATGCTATATGGTTACATGTTATTATCTTTAGTATTATATTTCATTATTTATGTTTCTGTCGTTGTTTTGATGTTGTCGTAATTGCTATTTGTGGGTCGAGTCACCCCAATCTCGAGTTTTTGTCTAAAACAGCTTTTAGCATGAATTATTCAATTACTTTTGTTTGTTTGGATTCAGTCTGGGGCTTCCCTAGTTGGCCGATAATTTGCAGCTACTAACGGCTGTTGTGGAGTTCACTATGGTGGGCAAGAAATAACTGAATGATTCCTTAAACACATATGAGTACAGACCCATTTGTTCGGGGGAGGGGGGAGTCATACTGGATCAATGTGTATATTAGTCCATTAGTCTGTGGCCTTTACTGGCTTTAGTGATAAGTCGGGGATTGTTAGTAGTTTGATGTAAAGATGGATTTAGTTGTATGTCGGAGCTTGAACTATACTAGTAGTGTCTAACAATCTGTATTTTCATCTAGTCCGTTATTAGTAAATCATGGTGCTCGTAGCACAATACTGATATACAAGTGTTAATATATGAAGAGTATGGTTTATAACTTTTGTTGTTCTTATGTGGGTCTTATTTTCTATGTGGTGTTGGTCAAAATATGTCATTTTAGGGTTGATAAAAAGGGGATTTGAGAAATTGTATTTTCTTTAACAAAATTGTACATGAAACAGTCTGCATTGAATCTCAGGGGACCTGACTAGTCGAACACAGGCTCTTTCAGTCGTCCAGAGCAAACTGCTGGGAGCTCTTGAACGACTGTTCTTCTTTACTTCGTTCGACCGAGTTACTTTCCCATCGTCCGGGGTTGGTTCAGACGACCTCCAGTCGGCCTGACCCAACTTTGTTTCGTCTGAGATTTTGGTCTTTGCTTCTGTCCGGATTCCAGATGAACATTTCGGTCGACCGGATCTTTGTCTGGTCGTCTGAAGCTCTGTTTTGTGTCAGCTTTGGATTTCTGTTATGTACGGTTTCAAGTTCATTCTGTCATGATTTCTATAAGTTTTTCATAAACGTATTCCAAGTAATTTAAAAGTATTCCAAGTCAGGTTATGTCAAGCAAAGCTTTGTTATGTTTTCAAATATATTGGGAAACTCGAGAATTGCTTTTAGTCGTATTTGATGCTTCATCTCATGGGTTGTTGACCCATATTGTGCTAGTTTAGTAGCTTAGCCCTTTACTTTTCGAGGATTGGATCGAGGAAAGTTATTGAATTGATGTTATCGATATGGTTGCTTCCTTTTGTAGTTTAGCACTTATGTTTCCTATGTAAGAATATCTTGTTATTTGGAGCATTTAATATGTTGTAAGAACCTTTAAGTTTCCTTTTTAATTATGAAGATTATTTGGATTTAGTATTTCCGTTTGAGGGTTCGGTGTCCCATCGGTGAATGAGACACTGCCCGATCACCTCCAGGTTACGGGGTGTTACACACTGATATATAAAGCGATAAGTAAACATATATGTCTTATTCCAAAGTTTCAAGCCACATCTAATCTTATATTATCTATTGTGTCTTTCCTATGTTCATTCCATACTTAGCCAGAACTTAATGCCTAAGGTTCGACCTGCTATGATACCATTTATGTCGCACCCCGTAACCGAGTGATGACCTGGTAGTACCTCATCTAACAATGAGACACCGAACCCATAAACAGAAAGACTAATTCCAAAATGATACAATTTATAACTTAAAAGGGAAACTCAATATCTTACATTATAATGTAAATACTAACCATTCTCAAAGTCATTACAAAGCAAAGAATAAGATGTTTATGAGTACTTAAACTACTTAAACTATTATATAGGTTCAAAGCTAGTTAACTCCTCATAATCCCCATCCCATGTCTCATCATAAGCACCAAAAAACATCATTATCTGCAAAATAGAATTAGGGATGACCTACACTAGCCCAGAAAGGATCAAACACTCTTGGGATGAAGTATCAAATAAGACTCAAAGCATTTCCCGATTTCCCTAAAACATAAAATAACTTAACTAGACTTGAAAACATCATAAAACAATTGAATACACTTAACATAATTTACAACTGACTTAACTTGGAAACGGAACATAACAGAAATCAAAACGGACAAAAACAATCTTCGGATGATGGCCCCGAACATGCCATTTTTAGTTAAACTTAAATTCTACAAAGAACACAATTCACAAAAATTCACAAAATTTACCCTCTCTTTCGAAAGCAATTCCTCTAAATTCGACTGTTGGAAAAATATCTCCACTGTAGATATTGTAGCCTTATAAGTACTCTTACATTTGCAACAAAAATCGCTCCGATCGGATTCCGTTTACTACTTCAATTTTTCACTCAAAGTAGATACTTAGACTTTTTCAGGCAAACAAATGGGGTAAAGATCAGTGATTTTGTGACAAAAGTATGGAAGGAGCTGCAATACAACATATCTATCTGGAAAAGATTTGCTGTGGAATTGTGCAACGTCAACACATCCAAATCAATTAATCCATAACATGGAAAAGCTGAAGGTAATAGATTCTAAAGCTCATGACTGGTTGAGCAATGTTTGTAGTGCAAAACAGTGGAGTATGACTTTCTTTAAGACACATACTCAGTGTGATATGGTTTTAAACAACCTTTGTGAAAGTTTTTAATGTCTGTTATCATTCCAGCTAGAACTAAGCCAATACTAGACCTAATTGAGACCATTAGGACATACTTGATGACCAGGTATGAGTCTAAAAGACAATGGATCCAAAAACAAGATTCAATTTTATGTCCTAGATTTCAAAAGTATGTTGATGGGCTGTGTGATAAGGCTGCAAACTACATTGTGCATATTGCTGGTGGGGGTAATTTTCAAATTGAGGGGTGTTATGGGGATAATTATGCTATCAATCTTGAGTCTAAATCATGTGCATGCAGAAAATGGGAGTTGAATTCCATGTGTGCATGCTTGTTGTGCTATCATTGCTATTGATGCTACTGTTGAAGACTATGTTAGTGAAGTGTATCGAGTTAGTACCTTTCTACAAACATATGCACCTTTTGTTAGTCCTATCAGTGGTCCCCCTTTTTTTTGCCTCGATCTGGTCAACCTCCACTTTTGCCACCACTTAAAATGAAACTGCCTGGTAGGCCCAAAAAAGTCAGAATGAGGGACCCTTTTGAGAAAGTTGCAAAGGGAGCTGATGTAACACAAAAAAATTCTAGAGTTGGTAAGGTTTCAAAATTCACTGTGTTTAAGAAATGGTCACAATGCTAGGAGATGTCCTAAAAAAGATAAGATAGCAAACGCAAGTGACTTTGTGTACAATGAGAGTCAAGCTACACATGTTGAATATACTCCACCAGTTGTCCCTAGCAACATGAATAGGTGTGGTAAGTATTCCAACTTGGGCCACAACAAAAGAACTTGCAAAGAGAAAACAGTTGTAAGGACCAGTCCTGAGGTTAATGTCATGGAAGATGAGGATGCAACTGATGATGATGATTTCATTGATCAGGTGATGGATAATACTTGTATATTTTTGGATATTGTGCAACACTAACTTAAACTAATCTTCAACATTTGGCTGCAGGAGGAATTGGTTATGGAGGAACAAGTTCTGATGGAAAAAGCAATGGCTGCTGCTTTAATGGACGAAGAACAGTCTCAGGTGACTCAAGCAACACCAAGACAATCCCAGAGGCTCAAGGAAATGGCTGATGCTAGATCTCAAAACCTCTGAATTAGCTACGGATTAAACAAGTTTTTTGTTGGCTTTAAAAGCCTTTTTATCTAACACACAATACTACTGTTAATTTGGTGTTAATTCCTTAAAGTTTTTTTCTTAGAAACCCAGCTCCTGGTTACTTATTATTTTTTGGTATGTTGTACCAGCATTTTATGTGATTCTAAACGCGCTCAATGAACTTTTTGGATGAATCTTTTCATTGTCGATATGGTAATGCAAAATCTGGATTTTTGGTGCAATTTAGAATGATAGTCATGTTCATAAATACATATGCAACACATATATTTTCCAAATCACATATGGAACACATATATCTTCCAAATGGCAGGCATTTCATTCCAAAAACATAGAATTCATCTCAGAAACCACAATCCACATCATCATAAACCATCAAAATACATTATTTTTTCTAAATCAAACTACACATGAACAACGAATCATTGCATACCAAAATAGTAAAACAAATACAACTACCAAAACACTAAAAACACCAAAAACCCTTAGATTTCTTCTTCTCCAGCATCAAAATGTTGTCCTTCAACTGTTTCTTCTCTTCCTCATACCGATCAAGTTTTCGAAGAAGCCCTGGTATTATGTCTCTTTCGACCTTACTTTTGGGGTTGTCAATCCACTCAAAATAACCACAACTCCATTTCTGTGTAAAAAATGGATGTATAATTCAATCAATGTAATGACATAATTGCTATTAGGTGATTAAAAAAGTAAATAAAAAATTTGCATACCCTAATTTAGAGCAGTTGACAAATCTTCGCCTCGGGTTCTGAGAAGTCCACGATGTATGCATTGCAACTATGTTAGGACATCGACAGCCATAATCTCGCATTTTGTTTCTTGATTTGAACCCAGAATTCGAAGACATTCACTACAAGAAAACTGTGTAACAGGGACGGACATCTCCGTCACTAAACTCAGTTTAGCGACCGATTAACGACCGAATGACGTGGTTGTGTATTTTTCGTCGCTAAGCAAAATACCGACCGAATACAGACGGAAAAGTTAGCGACCGAATATTAGGTCTCTATTTACCGACCGAATACCAACCTAATGGTCAACATTGTTGACTTTTGACTTTGATTGGGTAACGACCGAATACCGACGGATAATTAGCAACGGAAAAGCGGGTCACCATATGCCGACCGAATACCGACGGTCTGGTCAACATTGTTGACATTTGACTTGTCCCAGAAACGACCGAATAGCGACGGATACTTAGCAACGGAAAAGAGGGTCACCATATAGCGACCGAATACCGACGGTATTTACCGTCGCTAAATTGTTGTTATTTAAAAAAATAAAAATTGAATTTAATTAAATCCCTATTACAGAACACAGCAGCAATAACCAAAATGCTCACAACCAAAATGCTCACAACCAAAATGATCACAACCAAAATGCTCACAATCAATTCTCATTACATTAAATACTTTCAATCAAAGTGCAAACTTTTTATTACAACACTCACAATCAAAGTGCACATTTTGAATAACAACACTCACAATAACAGTGTGCACCTTACATTACAACTCACAATCAAAGTGTACACATTACATTACAAAGCTCACATTCAAAGTGCACACTTTGAATTATCAAAACTCACAATCAAAGTGTGCACATTACATTGCAACACTCACGTTCAAAGTAATTTATTTCATTTATCAAAACTTACAATCAAAGTGTGCATTTCTCATAAACTCCTTGATGTCATTCATATGCATATCCTTGAAAATGCATGAGTTGCAATCGCAAAATTTAAGAATCAAATTATTATGACAATAAAATTTCTACTTTGAATTATGTTAAAAAGTTATACAATATGACAATTAATTTATTGTAATAAAGTACAAAAAAAAACAACAAATATGACTCACTTTCAATATGTGGAATTCCAAGAGAAGCGAGAAATCTTAATCATTCTATATCATCATCGGTCATTAATTCATCCTCTTCTTCAGAATTGTCATCTCCCGACATAATTTCATCATCGTCATCGTCATCATCTTCATAACCACGGCTCGTACCCAGCCACACGTACAACTTCAATTTCCCCGACCGGTGTGCAAGTTGACCAACTTCGTGAATAGTTGGATCAATGCGATCGGTCTCCTCCTCGCGTACTTTCGTCCCCGATACGGTACGGAACACCAGGGAACCTCAAATAGACGTGGTTTGGAACGACATACAGCCAACCAATCAGCCTTAGATGATGTCTTACTACCCGGATAAGGTGTGTAGTAGACTTGTTGACATTGGAAAGCAAATACAAATGGATCGTAACCCTGGTAGGTTCTTTTCCTATGGATTTCTACAAGTTTATATTGAGGATGCACTCTTAAACCTCGATTTGGAGTAGAATCAAACCAGTCGCATTTGAAAAGAATAATTTTTTGGTCAGGTATTCCAGCAAGTTCAACCTCAATTACTTGCTTCAACTCACCGTAATAATCTCCTTTAACCCATACCCCGCTGTTTGTCGTTCCTTTTCCATCGCTGTGGGCTTTGGTGTGAAATCTATAACCGTTAACAAAGTAACCGGTGTATGACATCATTGTCCTTGATGGGCCCCAAGACAGATTTTTCAACAAAATTTCGGAATCTTCCTGAAGGCTATGTATCGTTGAGCAATAAAAGTTAAATTATTTTAATTATGCATTCTTATTACAAGTACATTTCTACACAATACCAACTTACATGAGTTCCAAACCATTTGGAAAAATCATTATAAACCCGACTTTGAAGTTCTTCCTCCGTTATCTCATGGGGTTTGTTCATTTACTTGACTAACAAATTTCCCTGAGTTACAAATTAAATGACAATATTATTATTTGGCCACTTTTAATTATATAACAAAAATGAAGCAAATAGATAAGTTTACTTACTGAAGATATGGTTCGACCTCTTCACAATTCATTAGGATATAATTCATTGCTATTTTATAATCTTTATCAGTTAATAAAATCCTTTCTTTTTTTCCAAATGATCTCCCGGGTAAGTTGCAAATTGATAATACATCTGGTCCGCTAATCTCGTCTTCACCATCATTTCGCCCAATGGTTGTAACTCTCGTTTTCACGTGGGGTTCGAAATAATAGCTAAAAAACATAGCAGCTTCTTCGACCAAGTATGCATTGCAAATTGACCCCTCAATTCTAACCTTGTTCTTTATCTTCTTTTTCAGATGGTGCAGGTATCTAATTAAAACATATGTAGTTAATCACATTGTAAATACGTACATGAAAAATATAATACAAAGATGAGATAACTTAAGACAATGGTTGTTACCTCTCGAATGGGTACATCCACCTAAATCAGCACTGGGCCACCAACCTAGCTTCGTACGGAAGGTGAATCGGCAAGTGTTCCATCACATCAAAAAATCCCGGAGGAAATATTCTCTCTAACTTGCATAATAAAATAGCGATAGTGTCCTCCAATTCTTGCATATGCGCCACACTCAACTTTGGGGAACACAAATCTCTATAGACCAGACTAAGTTCAGCCAAGGGTCCCCAAACATTTGTCGGTAGTACTTCTCTAAGTGCTATAGGGATAAGTCTCTCCATGAATACATGAGAATCGTGACTCTTCATTCCAGACATTTTCAACTCTTTCATATCAACGCATCGTGCCAAATTCGATGCATATCCATCTGGGAGCCTTAATTCTTTAACCCACTGCAAAACCATTTCTTTTTTAGGCTTGGTAAGAGTGAAACATGCCTTCGGTTTTGGTGCTTTACCTCGGCCATCGTGTTTAATATTCACCCTTATTTCAAAGTAATTATTAACGTGTGATAATGGCATCTTGTCTACTATTTTAAATGAAATTTTGTCAACTATTTCGATTATTTTCAACATTAGGTTGTTTGTTTGTTGCAATATAATACAAAGATATAAAATAATGAGAGATAATACAAAGACATAAAATCATGGGAGATAATACAAAGAAATAAAATCATGGGAGATAATATAAAGAAATAAAATCATGGGAGATAATACAAAGAAAAAAATTCATGGGAGATAATACAAAGAAATAAAATCATTGGGATAATACAAAGAAGCATAAAATTTTGCCACTTTCATATCATCATTAAATATGCAAAAAATAAATGGTATGTTGTAAACCTAATAAAAGGTAAATTGCCCTAAAATTTGATTCTTTGTGAACAATTTGTGCTCTCATGATTTTTTTTTTATCCCTTATACCACATTTTGATTAAGCTAAAGAATAAATGATATAAAAGAGCATAAATATTGACATTAATAACATTATAATAAATAGAGATGAAGAGATTCTCACCAAATACCCAACTGAAATTGGAGGTGTTGGGGAAGTCTTGCGGATGCCTGAGGTGGTGGCGCCGTCTTGGAGTTGCCGGAGGTGGTGGTGATGGGAGGAGGGTGGAGTTTCAAGGTAGATTTTGGAATAAATCACTAGAGGAGATGGTGGTAGAGTTAGAAATCGCGGCTGCAGAATATGTAAAGGGGAGGGTTGAAAATAAAGATCCTACTCACTGGAAAGACGACGCCGTTTCGGCATTTAAAGGTAGCGACCGAATAGCGACCGTACTAGCATATTCGGTCACTATTCGGTCGCCCAAAAGAGAGTTTGAACACTTGTAAATTTTTGAAAATAAAGATCCCACTCACTGGAAAAATGACGTCGTTTCGGCATTTAAAGGTAGCGACCGTACTGGCATATTCGGTCACTATTCGGTCGCTATTCGGTCGCCCAAAAGAGAGTTTGAACACTTGTAAATTAATGAAAATAAAGATCCCACTAACTGGAAAGACGACGCCGTTTCGGCATTTAAAGGTAGCGACCGTACTGGCATATTCGGTCGCTCTTCGGTCGCCCAGAAGAATGTCTGAACACCTGTAAATTTTTGAAATAAAGATCCCGCGCACTGGACAAGACGACGTCGTTTCGACATTTTTATTTAGCGACCGCCCTGGTATATTCGGTCGGATCGACCGAACCGAAACAGAGAGTTGAAGCTTTTGGAACTAGCTAATTTCGAGGTCGACCTAAGAAATGTCGGATCAGCCGAGGTCCCAGTTCGGTCGACCTAAGCATATTCGGTCGCCCAAAAGAAAGTCTGAACACTTGCCAATTTTTTAAAATAAAGATCCCACGCACTGGACAAGACGACGCCGTTTCGGCATGACGTATAACGACCGAATAGCGACCGCCCTGGTATATTCGGTCGCTATTCGGTCGCCCAGAAGAAAATCTGAACACTTATAAATTTTTGAAAATAAAGATCCAACGCACTGGACAAGACGACGCCGTTTCGGCATGTAACATTAGCGACCGAATAACAACCCTTTCGGCATATTCGGTCGCTATTAGGTCGCTATTATTTTCCCGAATTCCGTTTTTTATAATATAGCGAGGTTTTTAAAGATATATAGAAACCTTTTGCCTATTTTATTTCATCATTAATGAGCATTTATTAAAATTTTAGTTACACTACTTAATAATTCACGTAAATGTCAACACAAATGTATTACTTGAATTGTTCTGCTTCAGGTCTATACAGGTATTTTGTCAAAAGGTATAAGTTTACTTGTTTCACTATTCAGGTTAATGTGTACATATGTATAAGTATACGTTTTACTTGTTTCACTATTCAGGTTTTTATATATCTTTAAAAACCTTGCTATTTTATAAAAAAAGGGAATCCGGGAGAATTTACCGACCGAAGTACGACCGGTATATCCGTTACTGTACATAGCGACGGAAAAGAATGTTTAGGTTGCAATGAAGCCTCGATCTAAATCCATCGCTACTCTGTCGCTAAACCCTAACCCTAAACCCTAATACGGTCGCTATTCGGTCGCCCGTCGGTCGGTATGAAGCCAATTTTCCAGTAGCAGAACAGGGTAACTATATAACACACCCCCTGCACAGAAAACAATCAGCTATCTTCCATTCAAAAGAAAACATAAACCAATCAGCTCTCTTCCATTTCAACAGAAAACATAAACCAAAATGTAAATTCCAAATTAATCACAAAACGTAACTTAAAAAAAAGCATTAAAAGTTAACAATAGTTACAAATTGATACAAAATTAACTAAATACTCTATTGACTCCCCAAAACATCATCGGAAGTTAAAAGGTCATCGTCATAGTCTGATTCTAACTCATTGTCTAAGATGCTACTCAATTTGGCCTCTATCTCCGAGGCACTTAATACAACCTGGTCCCTATTTGTTAAAATTTCAGCTAACATACTAGCTAGACCCTTGTTTCTCTTGTTTTTCCTCATCTTGAATTCTCTTTTTTGATCGGCTAGTTGTTTCTTAAATTTTTCTTCCATTTCGCTCCGCATTTGGACCATGTCTGAATGCGACACCGCCTGGCTGCCTCGCTTCATTGACTTTACCACATCACTAAAGGAACCGAGTCCTTGGACACGGCCCTTTCTTAGCCCACCCGCAGCCTCAGCAGACAACTCAATCTGAGTCGGCAAATCCGGAGGAGGCAGTCCGGCTTGAGTTGCTTTGTTGGCGGCGTCGTCATAAACCTCGTGGAACACCCGCTGTCAAAAAATTTGTCATTAGGATAATACATTAAATAACTAATATCAAAAAAGGAAAAACGGTAATTAAATACTTACAGACAACTCTCTAGAATCTACATCAACCCATTCGCCTTTCTTTGGCCCGAGATGGTGTTGATGAACATGATCGTAACTGGCCGAGAATGGGACTGCATGTCCGGCCTCCTTTTCTTGTTAAACAAATTCATTAAATACGAACAAAAAACACATACAATATAAGAATACGTAAATTAATAAAGATCCCTACCAGTCTCATGTGGTGCTCAATGTGGCTGAGCGAACCTCCCGTGTGCTTCATCGGGCCTTTTCCACCCCTCCCTTCTTTCCGGTTTTTTGCTGCTTGTGCCGACTTGGCTTTAAATTCTGGAGTCTTCCAGTACTCTTCAAGTCGCGCCCAATCCGTCTCAGAAACCCATTTTGGTTTCTTATTTTTTTTCCGAGCGTCGCTCATAATGCCGCTTAGTCTCCTCGTCAGTTGGTACGCCAACCTGTCTTGACGCCATCCTCATGCTCAGGAGCCCAGCGATACTTTTTCTGCAATTTGAAATAATGTTAGATAAATAAATTCGAATACTTCTAAATTTAAAGACTTCTAAATCAAAAAACTTCAAAATTCAAACTTATTTTCTAATTTACTTACCTTGAACTCGTCCCACCACAATTTTTCTTCTTCCTGGGGAACATCCTTGATGGTGCTATATGCCCCCTTGAAACGATCTTGAAAAATTGAAGTAATTGCGGCGGAACAGCTGGATGCCAACCTGAAACTATAATAGCAAACAAAAAATTTGATTAGTTACTATAATGACGACAAGTAGTATAATTAGCTTAAAGGAAATAAATTAGTTACTTACGTGCCAAGGGTAGGCTGCAGGAGAATACGCGTATCTACTGTAGACGCAACTCCGCCAGAATCAGACGCTGCCTGTGGGACAGTCGACTGGTGAGTCGCCGATCCTGCTACCGGCGTAGACTCAGTCGCGTGTACTGCCGCAAACGCATCCCGAGATGTCTGTGCATCATCAGCCTGTGATGGAGGTGTCGTAACGGGCACGGGAGCAGATCGCGGTGTCTCCACCAAATCTGGTGATGAACCAGGCTGGGAGGTGGAGGCCGGAGCAGACGTGGCTGGCGAACCAAATGGTAAGGCTACTCGTATACCTTTCCTTGGCGGCATCTCTGAAATACACGGAAAGAATAAAAACTTATGTGTTACAATATTAATATTAATACATAATTGGGCATAAGATCTATGATATGAAATGGCTAACTGTATACCACGAGGAATGACTAGAAGTAAGTGGAGCAAAGCAGATCAAAGTTGTCCCAGAAAACCCCAAATAAAGAGCACTAAAACAGCTGCAAAATGTGTTTTAGAAGAAGAAAATTTGCTTTATAAACAGTTAAAAGAATTCATCTTATGCAAAATTGAAGAGATCCCAGTTCAAGAAATGACCCAAAAAACTTCTTTTCACTAAAGCTAACTCCACCTATAACAATTTGTGACTTGCAAGAAAGTAAAAATTAGAAAGGAATATATACACATTGATGAACAAAAAAAAAAATTAGTTTCCTCCTCAAGCTTCTTTCCGTTTTATCCTGAAATTCAATGGCGAATGAAATCACAAATCAGGCATTATTATTTCTAAATTCAAGCAGCCCCAAGCACAATTGCAAAAAATACAAAAGCTTAGGAGAAATACAAAAATACACACACACACACTTATAAGTTATAACTTTCCAGTTTCAACACAATCGCTCCCATTTTAAAGCATTCAATTTCCTAAGATGCCTAAACATTGAGATATAACTAGGCCTCTATGCTCTTAGAGCAAAATTCTAAAGCATACAACGTGAGAAACTTTTCTATCTAGTGAAAGCAATTTAAAAGAGCACCAAAAGAAATAAGATAAATAGCAATTTAGCCCATAAAGAAGCAAAATCCAAGTTGTTGAACGTGTTTATAAATAAAGAAACTTCAAGAACACATATGACTGAAACTTGAAGAACACTTATGCTAAAGAAATGACCATTTTGCAGAATTACACTTACACTTATGCTAAAGAAATGACCATTTTGCAGCTCCCAAACAAACAGACACACAACAGAAAATACATTCACATTCTTCTTTCATTTTCTCTCACTCAAGTTTTCTTATTGGAAAAGACACATTAACTCATTCAATCAAAAGAAAGAATTAAAATAAACTACGCCAAAAAAAAAAAAAAACTAATTTCAGAAAGTTTACCTATTTCTTTAAATTAATTGGAGCTCTAAACAGGAAATAAAAGCTTGAAATCTAGATTTCTTGAAAACTCAACTACTAATCTGCGACGGGGGAGGTGGTGGTGGACGGAGGTGACTGGGACGTCTTGAGCCGCGAACTAATCGGTCTTCGACTGGGCAGGTGGGGGACGGAGGGGCGACGGGGGAATTCGCAAGGGGGAGAGAGTTTCGAAGGGGGAAGAGGACTTAGGGATTTTGACTTCTGTTGAGGGATTTTAGACAACGCAATACCAAAACGACGTCGTTTTGGACTTAATGACGACCGTTATCTATTCCGTCGGCATTCGGTCGTTGATTTCCGTCGGTATTCGGTCGGTAACGTATCTTCAAACGACGTCACTTTAATTAATTTTAAGCACTAATTTTTTTACCGAAATGAAATAGCAATACGACGTCATTCTAACACCGTTATCTATTCCATCGGCATTCGGTCGTTGATTTTCGTCGGTATTCGGTCGGTAATGTATCTACAAACGACGTCGCTTTAATTAATTTTAAACGCTAATTTTTTTACCGAAATGAAATAGCAATACGACGTAGTTCTGACACCGTTATCTATTCCGTCGGCATTCGGTCGTTGATTTTCGTCGGTATTCGGTCGGTAAAGAAAATAAAACAACGTCGTTTTTGTGTCCTTCATTTATTACTATACAAATAAACACCGTTATGTATTTGGTCGGTATTCGGTCGTTATATTCCGTCGGTATTCGGTAGTAATATATTCCGTCGGTAAACGGTCGTTAATATCCGTCAGTATTCGGTCGTTAAGGGTGAACAAAACGACGGCGTTTCAATTTGGTCAACGGGACCGAAGTGGCCGACGGATGGGCGACGAAATAACGACCGATTTGTTTTCGGTTTCTATTCGGTCGGTATTCCATCGTTAAATTTGTGACCGAAAAATTCGGTCGCTATTTAACTGTTTTCTTGTAATGATTGAAGACATTCTTGCTTCCTCAAATTTCAATTTTCAATCACTGATTAAAAACACCAGAATTTTTTTTTTTTTTTTAAACCGTGATCTTTATTAATGATGGAATACCGTTACAATACGACCACTCAATGAACCCGCAATGTCGGTGTTCCTTGACGGTCCAAATGTAATAAGCCCCTTATATGTGAGGGTAAGGAAATGAAAGTATAAAAGAATGAAAGAACTTTCGAATCGCATCCATAATTAGCAAGTGAGTCTGCTACCATATTTGCTTCCCGATATATATGTGTAATATCTATATTATGTGCTAGGCGTAGTGTCATTCGGAATACCCCATCTAGTGACCAATTGTTGATGTGTCCTCTTCGGATTGCTTGTTGTAGAATCTGGGAATCAGTTTGAATCAATGTAACTGCCATTCCCAACCGATTAGCAAATTGTAGGCCTTGTAACAATGCGGTAACCTCAACCATGGTGTTCGTTGCATGATTCCCAATATATGCTGAATAAGCTGCTAAGAATTTACCCGACCAGCGGCGTAATATTCCTCCGGCTCCCGCCTCTCCTGGGTTTCCTCTTGCTGCTCCATCAATGCTTAAAATGATAAGATCCAGTGGCCATTCCACCTGTTTCCATATGATCGGCGTAACCTTGCGAGAACAATTTGGCTTGGGACCAATTCTAGCTCTGCCCGATTGACGAAGGGCTTGTAGTTGGTGATCCAAAGCCAGGATGATACGGTGTTTCGTTGTACGATTTTCCCTCGAAAATGAATGTGCACCGGGCTCGCCAGAGCTGCCAGAGGACACACGACGAGAGTGTTATTTGGGAGACGGAACGGGACATCCACCAGGTAGATAGCCAACTGTGTGGAGTGTTGTGACGCCCACCAGTAGTCATAAACCCCGCGGTAGTGGCTGCATAATCACAAAGAGAATTCGCCAACGGGCAGTGGGGAAAAATATGTGCAAAAGAATCCGTGCCCTTGGAGCATGCACAACGCGTAACCGTATTGAAACCAAATTTCCATAGTACCTCTTCCAATGGCAAGAACATATTGAGGAATTTCCACAGGAATAGCTGTAATTGAAGTGGTAACTTGCTCTCCCACACGGTTCGTCGTGACAAGGTAAATGTCTCTCCTCCCCGAACCTTATCCACAGCAGATGCTAAAGTGAAGGCCCCATCCAACTCCGGCATCCATATCCTTTTATCCGGTGTATCTCCCGCCACCACTCCGGGTAGCAATGCCATAAGATCATGGGGGCAACCAAGTAGCTAACTTCCCTCGGTCCCAATCCTTATCTAAAAGTACATCGTGAATGTGCAATCTTAAAGCGGTATATGTGGTGGCAGACATTGTTTGCATAATGCTACCAGTAAGAGTAATATTTTCATAACAAAACAAACTATTACCGTCCCGTATAAGAAGGCCCATTAAGGATTCCGTTTTGTCCTTAGCCTGCAACATCCGACGCCAAGTAATGGAGGATTTCGGCTGAATTTCAGCAAGTGTAACACGTGAGAGTCCTTGACAATAACGGCTTACCAAGAATTTTTGCCAATAAGAGTCTGTCGTACGAAACCTCCACCACAACTTCATGTCAAACGCCCTAGTATAATGTTCCAATGATATCAAACCCAAGCCATTCGAGTGTTTATGTTTGCAGAGATTAGGCCATGAGACCCAATGACGACGCTTCTCCCCATTTGACGCTCCCCATAAAAAAGCCGCCAGTAACCTCTCAATTTTGGATAGTATAATGTTGGGCGGATGAGCAACTGCTAAAAGATGTAAAGTCATTGAGGTGAGTACATGCCGAATGAGAATGAGTCTGCCTGCCATGTCCAGAAACTTAGTTTGCCAACCCTCAATCCGTGCCGATATATGCTCTACTAAAGGCGTAAAATGCTCCGCCTTTATCCTGCCTTTAATCAATGGACAACCCAAATATTTGATTGGAAAATCCTCTTGAACAAAATTGGTTACTGACTGAATAATCTGTGCCCGCCCAATCCCCGTTGTATTGGGAATATAATATGCCGATTTTCCCATATTTACTCTTTGACCAGAGACTCCCTCATACCTCCTCAGAAAACGCACAAAACTTTCCAAATTTTTCTTTGACCCATTAAGAAATACTATCACATCATCAGCAAAACATAAATGAGATACCTGCATAGTACCTCGTGGCAATATATAGGGGGCTAGCTGCCCCTGTTGGAGTAAATGATCCAGTCCCCGGGAGAATACATCAGCGGACAAAATAAACAATAAGGGAGACAGCGGATCTCCTTGCTTTACCCCCCTTATTACCTTAAAAAACCCGTAAGGCATACCATTTATTAGGACAGAGAACCAATTATGCGACAATACATTTCAGATTAAGTATAGAAAATGCTTCGAGAACCCAAATGTCTCCAAAACCTCAAGTAGAAATGAGTGGGATACCCTGTCGAAGGCCTTCATCATGTCCAATTTAATCACCAAATTACCCCCACGAATTTTGCGATCAAGATGCTGAACCATTTCTTGAGCAATTAAAATGTTATCAGAAATCAAGCGACCCTTCACAAACCCCGATTGGTTAAGAGAGATTAACTTGGGCAGAAGAGTAGAAAGACGTAAAGCCATCACCTTTGTAATTAACTTACTTGCAAACGTGCAAAGGGAGATAGGCCGGAACTCGCCAAATGATGTAGGATTGGGATTTTTTGGAATAAGGACAATGAACGAACTAGCCATTGCTCGCGGCTGTCGTGCCCCGGCCCAGAAATCCCTCACTGAATCCGTTACATCCGTACTCACAATAGACCAACATGCCTGAAAAAAAGATCCACAAAATCCATCCGGTCCTGACGCACTGTTTTTATCCAAGGAAAAAACGGCCTCCTTGACCTCCTCCATACTCGGTAGTGTACTCAGCATGATGTTATCTTCTAGTGAGACTAAATGAGGTATGCATTGTAGAAAAGGAGAATCAGATAGTACTGTCGGGTCAGCTGCAAAGTTGTCCGCAAAATATGTTGCCCCGGCTTGTCCAATTGCAATTTGATCCTGTATTAAATCTCTTTGTGCGTCCGTAATGGCAGTTATACTCATTCGTTTACGGCGATTCGTGCATAGAGCATGGAAGTATTTGGTATTTCCATTCCCCTCCTTCAACCATTTTATCCTAGCTCTTTGTTTCCAAAATAGTTCCTCAACTGCTTGGGCCTTTTTATAGTTGTCTTGTTTGGCCAACAACCTGTCCTTCAACAAATCTGATGGTTGTTGGTCAAAGTCAAGTTCAGGCGATGGTACTTCCATTTCCGCTGTCTTCAGGTTATCAAACACATCGCCAAAAACCTCCTTATTCCAAGTGTGTAAAACCCCTTTTAGCACTTTCAACTTCTCCATAACCCGCATCATTCCATTTCCTTCCACCTTATTTCGCCAACATTCCTCAACCAGCGACATAAAAGTAGGGTGTCGAAGCCACATATGTTGGAATCGAAAAGCCGATCCTTTTTTTTGCAAAGAAAGTTGAGCCGTTATATGTAGAGGACTATGGTCTGATACCGTGCGATGCAAGTGTGTAACCTGTGTTCTGGCAAACAGAATGTTCCACTTTGTATTAGTTAATAGCCGGTCCAGCCGTTTTAACAAAGGTGGGTTAAAACATCGATTCCAGGTAAAGCTTGATCCTGCAAATCCCGCATCAATTAATCCACATGCCTGTATAGTTTCATTAAACTCCATCATCGGAAGAGCAGCCGGTACCGATCCAAAGCTCTCAGTTGGTGAAGCAACCACATTAAAGTCTCCCCCCACAAACCACGGTGCATCATAACAATCAGCAAAGTGTATTAAAGCATCCCACAGCTCTCTACGTTGCGTGTATTGGCACTTTGCATAGATAAAAGAACCATATACAGATGTTCCGGCAAATCCACCGAATTTCACGTGCACACACTGTTCCCCATCTTCCACTACAGTCAAGTCCAAAGTACCATTCCAAAACATCCAGATTTTACTATTACAATTTCCAAAATATTTATCACAACCAATATGTCGAGCAGTGATAGACAAATCTTTGAGTTGCAACATTGGCTCCAAAATGACTATCAAAGATAATTTATACTGCCTTTTAATGAATTTAACCCGTGCAATCGATGCATCATTACCTATTCCTCTAACATTCCAGATCATATAATCCATAAACAGAGATGTAATGTAGTAAACGTGAAAGGTATTGGAATACCTTTAAAGGGAACGATGTCCCTTTTTGGGCAAGCCTTGAAGATTTCCGAATTTCCCCATAGTAAATTTTTCGCTGCCTAGTCTGCTTCACATTAGGCATAGATGCGTTGGCTAGAGGTCCAATATCCACTGTTATATTTGAAATTGGTATGCGTTTTAATTCAGCTGCTCGAGCTGCCCTGGCTGCTCGATCCCTGTTCAATCGTATTCCTAGGGCCTCGAAAAATTCATGAAACTTAGTCCATCCCTCCCGGCTTGCTATCTTTGCCTCCGAGCCTGCTTTCTCTGCCGATCAAGACTGAATATCTAGGATTTCTGTCCCAACTGTGCGCATGAAGATGTTGGAATCATCGGTTCGGTTCCTTCCCTGCTGAATCGTTACTTTGTCACTTACTCGATTAAGGATGTGAATATCATCACGCATTGATGGGTCTCCAATTCTCAATTCGTCGATCCCTTCTGGATCCCCGGTCTGTTCTATATCCCCTCTGTCCGGCGAATCCAGTGTGATTGGTTCAGGCCTTGGGGAGGCCTCTTTCACCCCCGTTATAATGGCTTCCTCATCCAGCTCCTCAATGGCTGAGAATTTGTTTGTGGTATGGATGGTTTCGTTGGTTTTCGCCGGTGCAGTATGTCCAACAACCCGACCCGATTTTAAAGTCCATACCGGGTCCATTTTTTTGATCGCAGGTCTTGCTGGTTGCTTTACCGGTTCATCCGGTTTCTTCCTGTCAGCTTTCGGAATGATGACTTCTGGGCGGGTGACTGTGCCAACCCGACAATCCGTTTCCCAGTGGCCGACCTTCCAACAACGAGTGTAATACCCCGGCAGATTTTCATATTCAATCACTTGCCAGAAACCTTTTCCGGACCTCTCATGGCCAATCCAAACCCGTTGACATATTGGATTCATCAGATCCGCTTCCACACAAATACGGGCTACACTAGGTCTCTTGACAGTAGCTGTGGGTTCAACTAGAACTAGAGGGTTTCCGGCCGCCTTTGCTATTGAGAACAAATAACTTTTGTTGAATAAGTGGATTGGTAATCCCTCCAATCTGATCCAAATCGGTACAATTGAGGATTCAATTTCTGGATCAAAATTATATGTCCATTTAAAGACCCTTAGCCGTGATCCATTAAAAATCCATACTCATTTTCTCCAAAATCGGCATTAGTCCTCCTCGTTGTCAAAGCGTATGATAATATGCCGGTAATCAAGTGATCCAATCCAGAAATCACCTTTAAATTGCAGTTTTTGGAGATCTTTTGCAGCAGTGCTAACGGTGGATTTTGACGGTTGAATTTGCCGACCAATGCCTGCTTCCATGGTTTCTCTAAAGAGATCAAATCCTCTTCCTCCACTAAGATTGTTGGTTCCCCTTTATATGTTGATAACTCTTTGATCGGGACCGGAATTTGGTGTTGTACTGGTGCGGATAGGAGATCCGCAAACGACTTTTTAGGCCAGGCTCCGCCCACAGAAGGTGGTGCCGGCGCGGCAGCTATTATTGGTGATCGTTCAAAGAGTTTGAGTGCACATCAATATCTCTCCGAGACTACCGGTTTCGTAGTACTTAATCCTCTGATACATTAAAACACCAGAAATTTGGGGCTGCAAGAGGAAATTGTAATATAATGCTTTTGATTGAGTCTTCTTAACTTAACTGAAAGATTAAAGGGTTTGGAATGTGTTTCAATAGGGATATTACAGGGGGAGCTCGGGGGGAGGAGATGACAATGGAGTTCATTTTTTTGGACAATTATGCCCCTCTGCGTGGCTCTGCACGTGAGGGGTTCTTTTGAATTTTTAGTCGGAAAAACCACCGGAGGCCCATACCTGCTACCCGTAAAAAAATTATGCTATTTTTTGCCAAAATAATTGTTGTGCCTCATCTTCTGAAATCCGAAAATAGTTGAGGGTCATTTAGTGCAAATTACCCAACTTAGAAAAACAAGATTAATTCTCGCTCAAAATCTGGACAGCATGATGTAGTAACGTGCACGGCAATTTAGGAATTAATAAGGGCAGAATCTGATATTGTGGTCTGCATGAAAGTTGTAGATGTGCCTCTTATCTTTCCATAGCATTTGGAATGAGCATCATTTGATTCATTCTGGATCGCACGTTATGACTGTTACACCAAAATGTCTCAAAGCTGAAATTAATGTTAATCAAAGTTGATGATAGTCTTCATTCTTTTGACACTTTTGGGCCTCCAAAATGAGTGATGGTTAAAGCTTGATTCAACGATGTTCTTTTTGGACTTTATCCAAACCTCATTATTCCTTTAAACATCCGTACATGAGTTCTCATCACATGCTATGAGTGATCAAGGATTGATAGTAATTGAGTGTTCAAACAGAATTCTTGGATTTATGAGAGATTTTTGGCTCTGGGTTGTTGAAGACCTCTCTAACATCTTCAGGTCTTGATTTTCTAGGCTTAATTCAAGATTCCTTGGTAAGATTTGTTGTACATATCTCTTGTCCTAGTGTTTAAGATATCTATGCTTGATTTTTAGGTTCAATCTATAGCAAAAAGCGAGTTTGAGAATTAGGGGTAAATTTTCCTTCCAGAACACCAATTTGGGAAAACTCTCTTGGAAACCTCTTGGACATAAGGTCTTGGTACCTCATCGGTTCTAGAAGAGGGACAAATTAAAGCAGTAGAGATTGACATAAAAATTCTTGACAAAGAGAACATAGTACGTTCGAATGATTTTATTATGGCGAGTTTGATCAAACCCTGGGTCATTTTATAAAGATTATACTTCATCCGATTCAAAGTATAAGTCTTTTTATTAATTATATTTTGTTGCAAAATATACGTCTTTTTACAAGAATTGTGCATTTAATGACTAATTTACCCTTACATTATTTTCTCCCTATATTCATTTTGGTCAAAATGTGTAGTTCACACACAACTCTTCATTACTTTAATTGGGGATACTTTAGTCATCTTGATTAGTATTTTAATTCGTGTGAAAACTTCTAAAAAGACTTATATTTTGAATCGGATGGAGTAGAGGATTTAAGTGCTCTGAACCCAATTGTTTAGAAAGCGGAAGTAGAAAAAAAAATTTCAGTGAGAAAATAAAGAAAAATAGCAAATAAGAATACTAAAATTAAATGTGGTTTCGATTCTCAATGGACCTACACCCACAATGCCAAAAACGAATTACTCTACTGTTTTTTTTTTTAATAAAGCCACCAGCGTGGTGGGCGGTCCCCCGTTCATTAATAAAAGCCGAAGCAAAAGAAACATAGAGGGGGCGTATTACCAAACGTCTATGTAGGTGGAAACAAATCCACTTTCATACAAAAAGGGAGCAATGTAGAAGCTGAATCATTTATCATATGATTCAGGTGTTACAGAATCCTAAGATGATTGTAATGGCGAAAAAACTCAGCAATGTATTACAAAATGCAAGTTAAAGCTATATGAATCGTACATAATGGGTGTCGGCCTTATCAAGGTCTAACAAACCCCGGATGGTCGATGGTATAAAATGGATATGATGATAAAACTGAGAAGATCGAGAAGTACATGCCAAAGTTGCCAAAGCATCCACCACATAATTTACCTCTCTATAAACATGATGAATCCTGCGATTCCCAAAAAGACACAAAATATGTCGAAACAAGTAATTCAAAGTCCAATGAGAAATCATACATTTAGACATCGCCTTTGCCAAAAAACAAAGAATCTGTTTGAACTGATAAGTTGGTAAGGCCTAGCCTGTCTGCAAATTCCAAGCCCTCCCTCAAAGCCTCCACTTCCACGCGCATACTAGAACTAGAATCACCAATGAAGACAGAAAAAACAGCCACAAAAACACCATTCGTATGCCGGAAAGCACCACCAATTCCGGAAGGTCCCAAATTTCCTTTGGATGCTCCGTCAATATTCAAAACTATATTTTCATCCCCAGAACTTCTCCATTTAACAACCAATGTTTTCCGCGGGATGAAGGGGGCTCTATATGAATCAAATACCAATCCGCGAGCAGTCATGAAGATTTGAATTTGATCCCGAAACTAGGACAACAAACTAGTTTGAGAAGGCAACTTACCTTCAAAGATAAATCGGCATCTAGCTTTCCAAATAACCCAGCACGCGGTACATGCCAACAGGATAAGGGTCTGAGTAGTACTTGAAGCGCCCGAATACCACCAAAAAGATAAAAGACCCGCCAGTCTGTGAAACCGCCTATCACCCCATCGCAATCCACCAAGAGTTGCGGCTTGCCTCCAAACACACCGGGCCAAAGAACATTGTACAAATAAGTGATCATAATCCTCCTGTCCACCTCGACATACACACCACGATACAATTGAAGCGCCATACTTCTTGCGGTCCTCATCCAAAACTAGAAACCTGTTAAGCAATTTCCACATAAAAATAGAGACAGATAGAGGCAATACCTTGTTCTAAATGCATACGCGTGAAAATTGAGAAACATTTGATCTCCTATGCGACTCCAATACTGAAGAGATGGTAAATTTCCCACTAGGCTCTATCATCCAAATAATCTTATCTGTCCCATGTGTTGGATCCATACTAACTTCTGGAAGTCGCGACAGATCAAGGACGGAACCAAAGGAGAGAGCTCGCTCATTAGCCATCCAGAAGCTGAATGGAAATCCCTTATGCTTGCATTAATTAGAGCATCCGATGGATGCTCCACCTGCGAAACTAACGCACCATTTAAAGTAAAATTTTCAAAATAAATACTTGAAATACCATTCCGGGGAAGAAGACCGATATGCGCTTCCACCTCTATCTTAACCGCCAGCATACACGTCCAAACCGGGGAGAATTCCGTGAGCCTAGAAGCTTGTCTTGGGTGAGCTATAGTAGAAAAATATTTGGATTGAAGGAAGTCTACCCACAAAGAGGACCCGGTTATGAAATTCCACCGTAACTTCCATGAAAATGCCTTGTAAAAACTCCTGACAGAAGTTACCCCCACTCCATTATTATATGTCGGTCGAGACATATGTTCCATAGACATCCAATGTCTCCTTGGTCCCTCTTTTGAACTCTCCCAAATAAACCGCGAGAAAAGTTGCTCCAAACGGTTTAACACAAGAGCAGGAACATTGCACACCGCCAAAATATGTAGAGTCATAGAGTTCAAGACAGAACGTACAAGAATAAGACGGCCCCCATAGATAGTAATTTGCTTTGCCACCCCATTATCTTAGCTCTATACTGCCTCCACAAGACTAGTAAAATACTAAACTTTGGCTATTCCCGAAAACAGTGGACAACCAAGATACCTCATAGGAAAATCACCTTCTACAAACCTAGTTACCGTTTGGATCATCGTTCGAGCCTCTGAGGGTGTTCGTGATGAAGCATAAAAGGAACTCTTTCCAATATTTACCCGTTGACTAGAAGTTTGCTCATACTTCATTAGATAGGTCACAAATTCTTCAAGATTACATTTGCGACCATTAGCGAATATAATTACATCATCTACAAAAGCCAAATGGGAAACAACCACATTCTGTCTAGGGACATAGTAAGGGAATAAAGTACCATATAGATATAACTTTAGAGACCCCGTGAAAAAACATCAGCGACAATGATAAACAAAAGAGGTGACAGCGGATCCCCTTATTTCACCCCCTCTGAGCATTCTCATACCCATATGGTACACCATTAACTAATACAGAAAATGAAATAGTTTGCAAAATATTTTTGATCAAATTGACAAAATGGGGAGAAAAACCAAGACAAACACCATAATGAGAAAATTGTGAGAAACCTGATCGTTAGCTTTCATCATATCTGGCTTTACGATCAAATTCCCACCCCAAACCTTATGATTAATGGAGTGAACCAGCTCCATTGCTAGCAGAACATTATCATATATCGACCGCCCCTTCACAAAACCTGTTTGGTTAGGACAAATAATAAGAGGCAAAATTGGAGCAAGCCGAGAGGCGATTACCTTGTTGATAACCTTATTTTCAAAATTACATAGAGAAATAGGACGGAAATCAACCAAGTCAATCGGACTTGGAATTTTCGGCAATAGAACAATAATCGTGCTAGCAAGTTGCTTCGGCATAGGCAGACCAGACCAAAAATCTCTGACCCCATTGAGCACATTATCCCCCACATTCTCCCAACAGTCTTGGAAAAAACCGCCCGAAAACCCATCCGGACCTGCAACACTATATTTATAAAGTGAAAAAACTGCCTCCCGGACTTCCAAAAGAGACGGAAGAGGCGAGAGTGCTTGGGAATTCCCCAACAACTCCTCATCTGAAACAATTCCCCTATCCTCTAAATACAATTTTTTATAAAACCGGGCAGCATCATCCCCAATATCCTTATCACTAGACAACCATATTCCCTGCTCTGTTTGAATAGTTGAGATATGCATTCTTTTTTGTTTATTTTTACACAAAGCATGAAAGTACTTAGTGTTCGCCTCTCCCTCCTGAATCCATTTAACACGAGGCTTTTGTCTCCATAAGGTTTCCTCTGCCTCCAAATAGAACCGAAACTCTGCATCCACCACCCTCCAAGCTTTACGGTTCACCTCAGTCTGACAAGCATCAAAGACAGCCTCCACTTGTATCATAGTTTCCTCCGCCATTTTGAGGCTTATTGCAATATTTCCAAAGGTCTCCGCATTCCATTGCCTTAGTACCATTTTGGGGCGTTTTAATTTCACCACCAACACCCACATCCCATCACCGTCTATGGCCTCCCTCCAACTATTAGCAACTACATCCTAAAACTGTTTATGTTTGGCCCACATGTTTTGATACAGGAAAGAACATTTATGCACCCCTCCATCTCGGCTAAATTTCACACGAAGCAGGCAATGATCTGAAACAGAACGATTTAAATGCTCAAGCTTGGTAACCGAAAATAGATCATTCCATCGAACATTTACCAAGATACGATCAAGCCCCCTAAGCAGTGGAGGTGGTGAACTTCTACATCATGTATATGGACTACCAACAAACGGAACATCCAAAAGTCCACAATCACCAATAGCATCAACAAATTCTGATATACGTAATGAAGATGGAATGGAACCTAAGCTTTCAGAAACAAAAGAAACAACATTAAAGTCCCCTCCAACCAACCAAGGGACATCATGGTTAGAGATAAAAGTATGTAGCTCCTCCCATAATGCTCGTCGTTGAGTGTAGGCACATTTATCATAAACAAAAGTACAATAGACTGAATGCCCAACATAATTATTAACCAAGATACTAAGAGCCTGCTCACAATTACCAACAACGGAGATATCCAAAGTACTATTCCAAAACAACCATATTTTCCCCGACTCATTAGCTAATCCTTCATCAAATCCCAAACGACGAGCATAAAAAGGCATATCATCCTCCCCCAACATAGGTTCAAGAACAGCACACAAAGATATATGATGATCAACTTTAAGCTGCCTTAGTCTAGCAACATACTCAGTATTACCAATACCCCGTATATTCCAAATAATATAGTTTACAAAATTCATGGATATAAAAGGGACTTTAAAGTATAGGTACCCATTAAAGGCTATTGTCGTTGGACTTCTCCTCCAGTCAAGATGATTTTCGGGAAGGAGGAAAATGTTTACGGGGTTTGACCTGCTGCTGAGCCGAAATAGCCAGAATGTCTATGACAATTGAGCCGATCTGGATCAAACCCGCAACTTGGACATCACCATGAGCCGAATTACTCTAATGTGTAATCTTGGAACTGATAAAATGACAAACCCATTTTAATATAAGTTGCCATGGAACCTGTCCCTAAATTATTACTCCCTCCATTCCCATTTAATTGTCGTTTAGGAGATATATATGTATCCAAATTAATTGTCATTTACATGTCTTTTATTAGATGTCAATAATTTATTCTAATAATACCCTCAACATACCTTTTATTAGAAAAGTGAAAGAGAAAGAGGAAGGAATATGTATTATTGGAATTGTTGGGGAAAAATTATTATTTGTTTGAGTTCCTTAATTTTTTCAAAGTGTCATAAACGACCTATATTGAGGAATGGAGGGAGTACTAAAACTATCAAACATGCTCCAATATTCCCCAAAATTTAACATGTATTATATATGATTCCGAAACTTCTTATACATTCTCTATTACACTAATGATATTATTATATATGTATTAGCTTTATCGGCCAAGAATGCAGTTAGGGACTTAAACGTAAGTCCAATTATATCAATGTATAATATAATATTATTGGTGTATTAGTGAGTATAGTAAAATATCTGGGGACTTAAACCAATTACATCATACCATGATTAATTTCATAAATTATATTAATACATTGTCTTAAATTCCATTAATTCACTGTTTTTTTTATTTGAGCAGATTCCGATTAATTTTTGGATAACACGGGTGAAGGAAGAAAACATCAATCACCCAATTGCCGGTTTGCATGTGAAAGGTGTGTTTCAGCTGCGTGGTATAGTTGAGACCTGTCATGAAGAACTATGGAAATATTTTACATTTTTCCTGAAATGTTTTACATTTTTCCCTTTTGAAGACCTGTCATTGTATTCTCTCCCCGGTTTTTACATCGTTGTATTATCTCCCCGTTTTTTCCATCTTTGTATTAGATGAAAATATTTTGTTAGCTGTCTTTTATCTCTAAAAAAGTTGGTTGTGATGTGACATTACTTTAATGAGATAAAATTTCCCATTTTTTAATATTTTTAATTTGTATGTTAATTATATCATTTTAGTTCCAATAAGTAAACAATTGATAATCGAACATAACAAGAATATAAATACATCGTTCTATTGCACAATAAATTCGGAACAAACAATATATATATAGACAATATGCCATTAATAACATAGTAGATTAAATAATTATCGTGTTATTACACCGAACAATAGTATTTATCACACGTTAATAATTACTTGAAAAATAAGGTTGAAAATCATCAAACATAAGGTTCAAAGTTAATATGCATTTACTTATTATGACTTGATATATGCATATATTGTGTTTATAATGGAGGACCGTAGTTGGATGTATATGGATTCGACAACAAATGGTGGACCTCGTCATAGTCTAGAATTTATAGCGGGATTGAAACGATTTGTGAATTTCGCTTTTAGTATGTCTGCTAATGTACAAATTGATGGGATTAGGTGTCCTTGTGGGGTTTGTAAGAATAAGGATTTCATATGCCTGATATTGTGAAGTATCATCTTGTTATGAACGGATTTGTGTCTAACTATTTTAATTGGACATGTCATGGAGAGGCATTCATTCCAATGCCTCAAATTCCGTTTGTTCATGATATGGATAACTCTAGAAGACGTATGACATAGAACAATTATCGAGAGATGGTTCTTGATGCTGCCGGACCAAGTTTTAATGAGCCGGATAATAGGGATGTGGAAGAACCTCCCAATCCAGAGGCACAAATGTTCTATGACATGTTGAAGGCTGTTGATATCCCACTGTACAAAGGTTGTATAAACCATTCATAGCTAACAATGACTGCTAAAATGTTAATTATTAAGTCCGAAGACAACTTATCTGAAACTACTATAGATAAATTTGTGCAGTTGATGAAAGAGGCGCTTCCTCCACAAAATAATGCTTTAGACGACTTTTACCAAATGAAGAAATTGGTTAAAGGCCTTGAATGCCAGTTTTATGTTGTACTGGAAAGATGATGTTAAGAGTAGATAATGCAAGTTTTGTGGCCATGCTAGGTAAATTAAGAAAAAGAAATAAAAAAATACACGACAGAAAGAGATTGCTTGCAAAAAGATGTATTATTTTCCAATTACTCCAAGATTCCAAAGATTGTATGCATATGAGAAAACCGCAAGACACATGACATGGCACTCAGACAGTGAGAGAGAAGATGGATTAATGAATCACCCACGGGATGGGGAAGCTTGTCAACATTTTGATAGAACACATACCAATTTTGCTGCATAACCTTGGAATGTAAGGCTTGGGTTATGTACAGATGATTTTGCACCTTTCGGCATGTCAGGGAAACAATATTCTTCTTGGCCAGTTCTTCTAACACCTTATAATCTCCCCCCTTGGATGTGTATGAAGAACAATGTAATGTTCTTAACTATCATTGTACCTGGTCCCCACAATCCAAAACACAAAATTGATGTGTACTTGCAGCCTCTCATCGATGAATTGAATCAGTTGTGGGGTGAAGGTGTGGAAACTTATGACATCTCCAAAAATCAAAATTTTAAACTGAGGGCTTCATTACTTCGGACAATTAGTGATTTCCCAGCATATAAAATGTTGAGTGGATGGAGTACAACTGGTATTGACGCTTGTCCATATTGTATGAAGGAAACACAAGCATTCCATTTGCAGGCTGGCGGGAAACAATCGGGGTTCGATTGCCACATATCTAATCATCATTTTAGAAGAGATGCAAAGGGATTCCGAAAGGAATGGCGATATGAGAGAGAAAACCTGCCATCTTGCTGATCGGTGATCAAATGTATTTTAGAGTTAGAGATTATCCAAAAATTATCGATACAGCTGAAGAGATTGGTAAAGAACACGGCAGGGGTCGGGATCACAGTTGGACCAAACGTAGCATATTTTGGGACTTACCTTATTGGCGGACACTTCTGATAAGACACAGCATTCATGTCATGCATAATGAAAATAATGTGTTAGATAACGTCTTTAACATCGTGTTGGACGTGAAAGGTAAAACTAAGGACAATGTTAAGGCTAGAGTGGATGTTCAAGGGTATTGCAGTTGACCAGAATTGAATATTAAACATGATGGCCGAGGTAAAGCAACGAAACCAAAGGCATGTTTAACCCTTACCAAGGCATAAAAATAGATGGTTTTGCAGTGGGTAAAAGAATTAAGGCTCCCAGATGGCAATGCATCGAATTTGGCGCGATGCGTTGATATGAAAGAGGTGAAAATGCCAGGCATGAAGAGTCATGATTGTCATGTATTCATGGAGAGACTTATCCATATAGCTCTCAGAGAAGAACTACCGGCAAATGTTGGGGACCATTGGCTGAACTTAGTCTGTTCTACAGAGATTGTGTTCCCCAAAGTTGACTGTGGCGCATATGCAAGAATTGGAGAACACTATCGCTATATTATTATGCAAACTAGAGAGAATATTCCCCCCGGGATTTTTTGATGTCATGGAACACTTGCCGATTCACCTTTCGTACGAAGCCAATGTTGGTGGCCCGATACAACTTAGGTGGATGTACCCGTTCGAGAGGTAACAACCCATGTCTTTATGATCTCAACTTCATTTTTATTTTCCATGTATTTACAATGTGATTAACTACTTATGCTTTAATTAGATACCAGCACAATCTAAAAAAGAAGATAAAAAACAAGGACAGGTAAATTTTTTTTTTTTTTAAAAAAAAACTAGACCAATTATAAGTATGGTCCAGTTTATTACAATTATATTATTATAAGACCTCACCAGAGGAGGAGTAATAGAAGCCCCCGTGAGGGGAGAAGTAGATGTCCCGTTGAGCGGGTGCCCCGTGAGGAGTAGTAGAAGTCCCGTTGAGCGGGTGCCCCGTGAGGGGTGTATAAGACCTCACACAAGGGAACCCAAAGAAATGACAATTAAATCATTCCCCTTGTGTGAGGGAGGTATCGAACCTGGACCTCTTGGTCACAGGCAGTGGATGTTACCCACTGGGCTACCATGCCTTCGATAGGACAAGTCAATTTGCAATGCATACTTGGTGGAAGAAGCTGCTACATTCTTTAGCTAATTATTTCGAACCCCACGTGAAAATGAAAGTTACAACCATTGGGTGAAATGATGGTGAAAGTGCGAAACTACAAGTGGACCAAATGTATTATCAAGTATGCAACTTACCTGGAAGACAATTTGGAAAAAAAGAAAAGATTTCATTATCTGATAAGGATAATAAAACAGCAATGGATTATATCCTTATGAATTGTGAAGAGGTTGAACCATACCTGTAGTAAGTAAAGTCATCTATTGCTTCAGTTTTGCTATATAATTAAAAGTAGCCGAATAATAATATTGTCATTTGATTGGTAACTAAGGAAATTTGTTAGTGAAGCACATGACCAAACTCCCCAGATAACGGGGGATGGACTGCCAAGGCGAGTTTATAGTGATTTTTCCAAATGGTTTAGAACTCATGTAAGTTGGTATTATGTAGAAATTTACTTGTTTTAAGAATGCCTAAACTAATTTAACTTTTGTTGCTCTCAACAGATACATAGCCTTCAGGAACATTCCGAAAGGTTGTTGAAAAATCTTTCATGGGGTCCGGCAAGGAGAGTGAGTGATGTCATATTCCGGTTACTTTGTTAACGGATATAGATTTCACACAAAAGCCCACAGTGATGAAAAAGAAACGACAAACAGTGGGGTATGGGTTAAAGGCAATTACTACGGAAAGTTGAAGCAAGTCATTGAGGTTGAACTTGCCAGACCACCTGTCCAAAAAATAATTCTTTTCAAATGCGACTGGTTTGATTCAACTATAAATAGAGGGTTGAGGGTGCATCCTTAATATAAACTTGTAGAAATCCATAGGAAAAGAACGTACCAGGGTTACGATCCATATGTATTTGCTTCCCAATGTCAACAAGTCTACTACACACCTTATCCAGGTAGTAAAACAACATCTAGGGCTGATTGGTGGGCTGTTTGTCGTTTCAAACCACGTCTAGTTGACGTTCCTAGTGTTCCGGTACCGTATCAGGAGGAAGTACGCAAGGAGGAGACCCGTCACATTGATCCAACTGTTACGGAAGTTGGTCAACTTGCACACTAGTCAGGGAAAATCGAAGTTGTACTTGTGGCCGGTACGAGACGTGTTAATGAAGATGATGATGATGATGAAATAATGCCGGGTGATGACAATTCAGAAGAAGAAGATGAATTTATGTCGGAGGATGATTTAGAATGATTAATTGTTGTTGTGCTTTAATTCTTAACTTTCCTTTATTAATCCATTTTTTCATGCATGATTAATCTCTTTCTTCGCTTCACACTAAGAAGTCACTTGAACGATGCAAATTGAAGTTGAAGAACTAGCTTCTTGGAATTCCACATATTGAATGTGAGTAATATTTGTTGGTTTATTTTTTAGTACTTTATTACCATAAATTAATTGTCGTATTGTATAACTTTTTAACATAATTCAAAGTGGTAATTTTATTACCATAAATAATTTGATTCTTGAATTTTCAGATTGCAACTCATGCATTTCAATGGATATACTTACAAATGACATCAAGGAGTATATGAGAAGTGTAAAACTTTGATTGTGAGTATTGTAATGTAAATGAGAAGTGCGCACTTTGATTGTGAGTGTTGTAATTCAAAGTGTGGACTTTGATTGTGAGTGTTATAATGTAAATGAGAAATGTAAACTTTGATTGTGAGTATTGTAATGTACATGAGAAGTGCACACTTTGATTGTGAGTGATGTAATTCAAAGTGTGGACTTTGATTGTGAGTGTTGTAATATAAATGAGAAGTGTAAACTTGTGGATTTTAGTAAGATAATTCGTTATGTAATGTTAGTTTTTGGTTTTATTGATTATGTTTTCTATTTGAGATCTTATTAATACTGTTTCTGGTTCGTATTGATGTCTTTTATAATAGGGATTTAATTAAATTTCAGATTTATTTTTTTAAATTAAAAAATATTTAGCGACGGAATAGCGATCGAACAATCGGCTGGTATGTCCGCCGCCGCTCATCGGTCGTTAAAAAGTCCAAGTCAAACGTCAACAATGTTGACCATTCGGTCGGTATTCCGTCGCTATATGGCGACCCCACAATCGGTCGCTAAAAGGTCCGTTGGTATTCGGTACTTAACAACTGAAAGTCAAAGTCAACAATGTTGACATGTCTGTCGGTATTTCATCGCAATATGGCGACCCAATAATCGGTTTCTAAATGGTCCGTCGGTATTCGGTCGTTAACGAGTCAAAGTCAATAGTGTTGACTGGTCGGTCGGTATTCGCTCGCTATATGGTGACCCAATAATCGGTGTCTAAAAGGCCCGTTGTTAATGAGTCAAAATCAAAGTCAACAATGTTGACCAGTCGGTCGGTGTTCGGTCGCCATATAGTCGGCCGCTAATGAAGCTGTCGGTATTCGGTCGTCATTAAGTCAATGTCAAAAGTCAACAACGTTGAATGCTTAGTCGGTAATCAGTCGGTATATGGCGACTTAATGATCGGTCGCTAAATATTCCATCGGTGGTCGGTCGTTAATTTGCTTAACGACGAAAAATACACGACCACATCATTCGGTCGTTAATCGGTCACTAAACGTAGATTAGTGACGGAAATGTCCGTCCCTTTTACAATGTTTTCTTGTAGTGTAGCTATTTGAAGAATTCCATAATCAGCAACAAAGTGCAGTAAAATTTACAGTTTGATTAATATGGTGAAAGTGAAATTTTATTTTTATTTTTTGGACCTCATCAGAGGAGGGAGCTGTCACGGGTCGTCTCTCGAAGGTCTTAGACGCACCGTGATGCCGAGTGACCTTGGCCCTTGGCCCTAGTCACTCCCAGCTTCGAAAATGGGACAAACGCACTTCAATGGCAAAATCGTAAATAAACACAAAATAAATGGCACGGGACAAATTTCACTAAAATCACTTCATTGAATTGAATGCATAATTACAGAGATTGAATGTACAATACGACGAGGGGGAGGAGTCATTTTACAATTGTTTGCTTGCTTGCTTGCTTGTGTGTAGATTTTTGTTCCCCCTTATAGGTGCTTAATAAACATTTGCCCATGTGATAGGAGTGTAGGACTTTTTTCCGAGGAGGTGGGAAAACAAGTTACCTATGCTATACATGTGCAAATTATAATCTACTTCGTGCGTTATCTTCTAAATGTCATATGAGGATGACCTGCAAAATTTGGGCCCATTCGGACTTCATTAGGATGCAAAACGGCACGTGCCAAGTTGTTGGTCCGATGGGCACTCGCTGCATGACATTCTGCTTTGCACTACTGAGCAGCTGGCTGGGCGAGGGCATGTGCGGGCTGG
This sequence comes from Vinca minor, assembly GCA_026122235.1. NCBI lineage: Eukaryota > Viridiplantae > Streptophyta > Magnoliopsida > Gentianales > Apocynaceae > Vinca > Vinca minor. The sequence goes on from JAOCZM010000011.1 coordinate 13,836,067, forward strand.
CTCGGGCGCTGCTGCTGCATCGCGCGTCTCGGCCTGGCGATGCCGCTGCACGTGGCGGCTGGCTTGGGCAGCTGCTTTGCATGGAGTCTTCTGCACACCGCTGCTCGGGCAGGGGCATGGCTGCCATGCGACGTGCACGCCGTTGGGGCCACCGAGGCTAGCCGACGTCGTGCGCCACATGGTAACTTCATGCGATGACATGGTGTTCCGAGCATCGTCACGGTCGCTGAGAGATGCTATATTCGTGCGACCCGTGACATCCTCCTCCACTTGATTTGGCGACGCCCTCGTCGCCGTAACTGCCTTGTAGTCCTCTATCAGCGGCTTAAATGCTCTCATATCTGATTCTTTTTCCCAACTGTCTTCTTCGGTGCCCCGACCTTGCCAATGCACCAAGAATTCCATATACTTCCTCTTACCCCTCCTGGTTGTCCGAGCATCAAGGATTGCCTCGGCTACTTTCATGCTCAATGTTGTTGAGGAGGGCGGATACCGTAGGGTCGTGTCAACCTGCTCTTGTTGATTCTCATGATAAGGTTTAAAAAGACTTACATGAAAGACTGGTGGATCTTCATGTCTGGCGGAAGTTCCACTTTGTAAGCAACTCCCCCGATTCTCTTCAATATAGGTACGGGTCCAATGTATTTGGGCATCAGTCTCGTGTCTAACCCTTTGTTTCTCTTGGGTTCTCTTTTAAGATGCCTTTTTACCATCACTTGATCCCCGACCTTGAACTCCACAAAACGCCGCTTCTGATCAGCATACTTTTTCATCCGCTTCGCCGTCCTTTCAAGGCACATCTTCGTAAGTTCTACATTCTTCTTCCATTCTCCGGAGAAGTCCTGCGCCCGCGAGGACTTGCTTCCGACTGGAGTGTCTGCAGTATGAGGTAGTAAAGGTTGTTGACCAGTTACAATCTCAAAGGGGCTTTTGTTAGTAGCAGAACTCTTCTGCGAATTGAAGCAAAGTTGCGCCACGTCCAAAAGTTCAACCCTATTCCTTTGGTTCATCCACACGAAGTGCCGCAAGTATTCTTCTAGCATTCCATTATATCTCTCTGTTTGCCCATCTGACTCAGGACAGAATGCAGAACTCATGCACAATTTAGTACCAAGCCGCCGAAAGAGTTCGGTCCAAAATTTCCCTGTAAATCTTCCATCCCAATCACTGATGATCTCTCGGGGCACTCCCCAAAACTTCACCACGTTTTTGAAGAACAGTTTAGCGATCTCTTGGCGAGTCACATATTTGGGTGCTGGGAATGAATGTGGCATACTTAGAGAAAGCGATCAATCACCACCAAAATTGTAGCATTGTCTTATATCTTCGGCAACCACGTAATGAAGTCTAGGGATACACTTTCCCAAGGTTTTTCGCGCACGGACGAGAGGTTCAAGCGATCCTCGCTTTCTTACGTCGATCTACCTTGTCCTTCGACAAGTATAGCAAGTCTTCCACAAAATCTGAAATCATCCCGCATTTTGGGGCCAATTGTATGCCCCTTTCCACCAAGGCCATCGTGCGGTCTTCTCCTTGGTGTCCAGCCCACAGTGTACTATGGCATTCCTCAATAATTCTTTTTCTCAAGTGTCCACCCTTAGGAACATAGAGACGATGGCCCCGTGTCATCAAAAGTCCATCATCGACCCAAAATCGTCGAGTCTTTCTTTCTTTAATCATCGACATAAGCTATTGTCCAGTGGGGTCATCTGGCAAAAACCCACGTATCGCCTCTTTTATGCCCATGGAGAATTCGCTACTAGCCAAAGCTGAGAGTTGACTTGATGGAGCTAGTTCACCCCTTCGGCTTAGAGCATCAGCGACCACATTTGTTGCACCCGTTCTGTATTCTAGCGTGAAGTCGAATTCCGCTAGAAGTTCTTGCCAACGGGCTTGTCGTCCGTTAGTCTCGGGCTGAGTCATGAAGTGGCTCACGGCGGTGTTGTCCGTCTTCACAAGGAAAGCGGCTCCCGATAGGTAATGTCTCCATACCCTGCAAACAATGGACTACGGCAAGGAGCTCTTTCTCGTGTGCCGTGTACTTTCTTTACGCTTCGCTCGACTTCCTACTCTCAAAAGCTACCGGGTGGCCTTCTTGTATAAGCACCCCTCAGGGGAAAAGTCTGAAGCATCAGTATGCACCTCAAATGGCTTAGTCATGTTTGGTAGGCCTAGCACCGGGTCAGTGGACATTTGCCTCTTTAGGTTCTCAAAGGCCAATTGACATTTCGAGTCCCAATTCCACTCCATCTTCTTCTTGAGAAGCTCGGTCAAGTGTAAAGCTATCTTGGAATAGTCCTTCACAAATCGCCGATAGTAGTTGGCGGCCGAGGAATGATCTCGATTCGTGCAGATTCTTCGGGAGTCGCCACTCCTCAATTGCGAGTATCTTCTTCTCATCCAGACGAATGCATCCTTGTTCAATGATGTGACCAAGGAATGCAATTCTCTGTTGAGCAAAAGCGCACTTGGACAACTTAGCATACAAGCTGGTTTCCTACGAGGGCGAGCGAGCACCGTCTCGGGTGTGCTACATGCTCCTCCAAGTTGTTGCTCATAGATAACAATGTCGTCCAAGTATACGACCACAAAGCCCTGGTCCAAAAGTCTCTCAAAACTTGATTCATCAAGGTGCAAAAAGTTGCGGGGAGCATTGGTTAGCCCAAAGGGCATTACCAGAAATTCAAATGCTCCATATCTCGTCACACAAGTGGTCTTCATCTCGTCTCCCTCCTTCACGCGTACTTGCCATTAGCCCGAACGAAGATCAATTTTGGAGTAATACTTCGCCCGACTCGGTTGATCAAAGCAATCGGCGGCGGAGGTATAGGATACTTGTTCTTGATCGTGATCTTGTTGAGTGCCCGATAGTCCACGCACGTGCGAAGAGAACCATCGAGGTTTCTTTTGGAATATTCTCAGGGGCACCATAAGGAGACCTTGCGGGAGCGATGATACCGGCCTCCGGCATTTCCGTTAGTTGTTTTGAAGCTCCGCAAGTTCGGGTTGAGACATACGATAAGGGGGCCCGAGCGGGAGGTTTCGTGCACAGGGAGCGACTCAATTTCATGATCGATGTCTCTCTTTGGCGGCGATTTTCGAGGGAGTTCTTACGGCATGACATCTTCATACTTGTGTAACAAGCTGCTTTACCACGGTGGTATAGATCCCGACTTCTCCTCCACCTCTTCCCAATTTAGGTGAGCAAGGAAAGTTGGCTCTCCCTTCTTAAGGCCGCTTCCCGGTTGGAATGCGAGACGACTTGGGGGTGGGCGATTTCCCAACAATAGCGGGTACAACATTCCCGTCAACAATAATCCCGAATCGGCATAGGGGAGCACTTGCGTCTTATTCTCCCTCATAAATTGGAGACCCAATATGAGTTTGAAGTCATCCACCTGGGCCGCGGTGAGGTCCGTGCTCCCCTCAAAAGGACCCACACTTATCTTCACTGCCTTCGCCACTCCAGCAACCGTTTGAGGCGGTGAGTTTATGGCCTTCACCGTTCGGTTACTTTCTTCTAAAGTTAGACCCAATCTCTCCACTTCTGAGATGTCAATGTAGTTGTGAGTAGCGCCGGAATCCACCATAGCACGAATGGGTATCCCGTTGATGTGTACATCCACGTACATCAGTCCTGGATCGCTTATAGATCGAGTGCCTAAAGCTTCATGATCGTCTTGGGCCAGTCGCATGTTAGCTAATGCTCCAGCAGCACCCCCTTCTTCATGATATGCTTCCTCACGTTGCATTTGGGGTGTATCTGGTCCCCGTTGAAAACTATTCGCTGCCAGAGGTCCACCCTTGTATGTTGGACAACTTCTCAATGGGTGAGGCCCTGAACAGTTGTAACATGATCCAGCAAATGGTCTCGGTGTGAAATTCCTTTGAGGGCCATCTCCTCGATTTGTTCCCATGAAAGAGGGAGAGGGTTTATCTTCTCCACTTCTTGTGAAGTTCTGCCTGAAAGGCTTGTAGTTTCCCGTCTTGGCCGGGAAGGAAGTCACCTTCTCCTTGTCCTTCCTCACTTCTTGTTGAAAGTCCACTAGACCCTCACCAATAATTATAGCATCGGCCAGGTTCTGTACACGCTGGCGAGTGAGCTCGTTTCTAGCCCACGGCTTAAGACCTTCCATGAAAACAAAGAGTTTGTCCGCCTCGGACATGTCAGTAATCTGGAGTAAGCATGCCGAGAAGCACTTGACGTATTCTCGAATAGTCCCACCCTGCTTCAGTTCTCTAAGCTTTCGTCTAGCTTCATAGACGACGTTCTGGGGAAAGAATTGCTTCTTCAGAGCTTCTTTCATTAGTTCCCAAGTGTTTATGGTTACCCGCCCGGCTTCCATCTCGGACGATTGGACTCTCCACCATAATTTCGCATCGTCCTCCAAGTACGTAGCAGCCGTATCCACCTTCATGCTCTCCTCGGTGATACCTACCGTCTTGAAGTATTGCGTGATGTCGAAGAAGAAATTATCTACTTCTTGAGCATCCCTTGCTCCTTTGAATGCCTTAGGTTCTCTCACCTTTAGTTTCGGTGCATGATTAGGAGCAGCTTGTTGGGCATTCCGTTCTCCAGCGGCTCGGCCAATGGCTAAGGAAAGCGTCCTTAGCTCTGTCTTCACCTCTTCCAAAGCAGCCTGCAGATCAGTCACTGCTTTGGTGTTGTTGTTCAACGATGAGCGCATCTCCTTGCTTACCCACTTAGCATCGTGTGCTTGGGTAACATGGAATAACTCTCTTGTAGCGTTACCCATTTCCTCTAGTTCCCCACTTTGCACACCGATATCGTTTTCCATAAGAGTCGTCTTCCTCTTCATGGATTCGGCATCCTCCTCGCTTTCACCATAGCAGAAGGTATGCACTTTGCTTACCATGGCCTCTAGAGCATCTAGTCTGGCCTTGGTAGCATCATCCGTAGCCAACACGCCTCTCGTTTTCGTAGCCATCGCTTTTTCTTAGTCCCGAATTCTAGCAACCTTGCTCTGATACCAAGTGTCACGGGTCGTCTCTCGAAGGTCTTAGACGCACCGTGATGCCGAGTGACCTTGGCCCTTGGCCCTAGTCACTCCCGGCTTCGAAAATGGGACAAACGCACTTCAATGGCAAAATCGTAAATAAACACAAAATAAATGGCACGGGACAAATTTCACTAAAATCACTTCATTGAATTGAATGCATAATTACAGAGATTGAATGTACAATACGACGAGGGGGAGGAGTCGTTTTACAATTGCTTGTTTGCTTGCTTGCTTGCTTGTGTGTAGATTTTTGTTCCCCCCTATAGGTGCTTAATAAACATTTGCCCATGTGATAGGAGTGTAGGACTTTTTTCCGAGGAGGTGGGAAAACAAGTTACCTATGCTATACATGTGCAAATTACAATCTACTTCGTGCGTTATCTTCTAAATGTCATATGAGGATGACCTGCAAAATTTGGGCCCATTCGGACTTCATTAGGATGCAAAACGGCACGTGCCAAGTTGTTGGTCTGATGGGCACTTGCCGCGACGATTCTGCCGCACTATCAGGGCAGCTGGCTGGGCGAGGGGCATGTGCAGTGGCCTCGGGCGCTCGCTGCATGCGCGTGGCTCAGCTGGGCGGTTTCTTCGGGACTGGGGCATGGTTGCCATGCGACGTGCACGCCCGTTAGAGCCACCGAGGCTAGCCGACGTCGTGCGCCACATGGTAACTTCATGCGATGACATGGTGTTCCGAGCATCGTCACGGTCGCTGAGAGATGCTATATTCGTGCGACCCGTGACAGAGCCCATGTAGGGCGGAAATTATATATATAGAAAATCCTCACAAAAGGAGGTAAATTAGAAGACCGGCAGGCCGGTTGCCCCATGAGGGGGAATATAAGTGCCTCACAGAGGAGGAAGATTAGAAGACCCATGTAGGGAAATATAAGTGCCTCACACAAGAGAGAACCCAAGAAAAGGAAATTAAAGCATTCCCCATGTGTGAGGAGGGTATCGAACCTACGACCTCACGGTCGTGGCAGGCCATAGCCCCACTGGACTATGGACCTTGTGATACGGCAAAAGTGAAATTGATAGCACTTTTGCGCCCTAGTCCTTAAGAGAATAAAATATAATTCTTCTTCTTTTTGTGAAAGGATGTGATCCTCTCTTTTTGAGTGATCAAGGATTGATAGTAATTGAGTGTTCAAACACGAATTCTTGGATTTATGAGAGATTTTTTTGCTCTAGGTTTTGAAGACCTCTCTAACCTCTCCAGGTCTTGATTTTCTAGGCTTAATTCAAGAGTCTTTGATAGGATATGTTGTACATATCTCTTGTCCTAGCGTTTAAGATATCTATGCTTGATTTTTAGGTTCAATCTATAGCAAAAACCGAGTTTGAGAATTAGGGCTAAAATTTAGGTTTCCTTCTAGAACACCAATTTGGGAAAACTCTCTTGGAAACCTCTTGGACGTAAGGTCTTGGTAACTCATCGGTTCTAGAAGAGGGACAAATTAAAGCAGTTGAGATTGACATAAAAATTCTCGGTAGAGAGAACGTAGTGCGTCCGAATGCTTTTATTATGGCGAGTTTGATCAAACCTAGGGTCATTCTCTAAACATTATACTTTATCCGATTTAAAATATAAGTTTTTTTAAGAGTTATTTTTTATTGCAAAATATTGGTCTTTTTATAAGAATTGTGCATCTATTGACTAATTTAACCTATATTATTTTCTGCCTATATTCATTTTGGTCAAAATGTGTAGTTGCCACACAACTCTTCATTAATAGTGGTACTTTAATCATCTTAATTAGTATCTTAATTTGTATGATATTAATTAATATTCTCTGCAGTATTAATTAGGGGTACATTAGTCATCTTGATTAGTATCTTAATTTGTGTGAAACTTCTAAAAAAAAACTTATATTTTGAATCGGATGGAGTAGAGGATTTAAGTGCTCTCAAACCAATTGTTTGGGAAGCGGAAGTAGAAAAACAAAATTCAGTGAGAAAAGAAAGAAAAACCGCAAATAAGAATACTAAAAATTAAATGTGGTTTTGATTCTCAATAGACCTACACCCACAATCCCAAAAACGAATTACTCGTAATCTCGGAACTGATAAAATTACAAACCCATTTTAATATAAGTTGCCATGGAACCTGTCCCTAAATTATTACTCCCTCCATTCCCATTTAATTGTTGTTTAAGAGTTATATATGTATTCAAATTAATTGTTATTTACATGTCTTTTATTAGGTGTCAATAATTTATCAATTATACCATCAACATATCTTTTATTGGAAAAGTGAAAGAGAAGGAGGAAGGAATGGGTATTATTGGAATTGTGGTGGAAAAAATATTGTTTGTTTGAGTTCCTTAATTTTTTTTATTTCAAAGTGCAATAAACGACCTATATTGAGGAATGGAGGGAGTACTAAAACTATCAAACATGCTCCAATATTCACCAAAATTTAGCATGTATTATATATGATTCCGGACCTTCTTATATATTCTCTATTACACTAATGATATTATTATATATGTATTAGCATTATTGGTCGGAAATGAATTTAGGGACTTAAATCAATTATATCATACCATGTATAATAATATTATTGATGTACTAGTGAATATAGTAAAATATTAGGAGACGTTATATAGCGTGGAAAGCACTTGCTCGATGAAAATTGCAGCCAATACTTTTTTTCCTTCGTTACTAGTGTTTTTGATGTATTAGTGGAATTGAACAAGTACTCGACACGAGAGCAAACAACAGTACCTTATTAATGCATCCATTTTAGCTTATAAAGCTTTAGAAGTTAACAATACTTGTCATCTGTTGCTGCTAAAATGCAAAATTTTAGTCAGGCAGCAAAATACCAGCTATATCCTCTCTATATGGAACTTGATCATTTTCCTCAGTTTTGACATTTCCATTCTCCATGTGCGATACCACGACTGGGCTGTGTTTTGTTGGCTCTTCAAACGTAACAACCTTGTCTTTGCGAAACATAAGGTAGATGACAGCAACAATGTAGACAGCCATCAAGGGAAATACCAAAATTCCAATAAAAATCTTCCCAATTTTTGGCAAGCTATTGTGAATTAGCCATTCAACAAAGGCCGTGCTCAAATAGTAGATGTTGATGCCGATGATTCCTAATCCTAATATCCAAGAGATTACAATGATCTGCGGAATAATAATTATTAGGATGCAATAAATAATAAAAATGTGAACCGTCTAAAATTAAAGACGTGCTCAAAATATATTATAAAATTTTCACATATATTTCACTCCTTCAATTTCCATAATATAAGTCGTTTATGACATGTACGGAAAATTAAGGAAGCAAAAAAATAAAATGTTTTCGTAATCAAAATATCAATAATACTCTATTAAATAGAATTAGTGGTACAAGTCTTATTTTATATAATAATATTAATATTTTAACTAACAAAGTATACTTTATGTAACGAAGGTAGCACTTACTTTCGGCACTTGAGGGCATCAGCCACATGTCACATAATCGGAAAATTTTAATATACAAGGACTGGCCCCACAACCATTTCACATGATTTGAGGCGGGACCTACTTTGCAGGTAGGCTCCACCTCAACTCATGTGAGATGACTGTGGCCAGTACCACAAGGACCGGTCCATGCCAAAGTGACCCCGCATAAGCATGTGGTTTTTGCATGGAAGAAGTATGAAAGAATAAAATTTGAAAAACAAAAGAGACAGTGATGATTAACTCACATATATTGAGTTCTTGTGTGGTCCCATCTTTGTAGAACTGCTACTAAATTTTAGTAGAGGAATGAGAGCAAACGGTAGTTCGAAGGACAATATCATCTGATGAGAAACAAAAGCAAAAATTACAAGTAAGAATTTAGTTCGAACAACTAGCTAATGTATCTTATAAAATGTTAAAACACGTAGGATACATACTGAAGCAATGATAATGAGTCGGCCAGCTCCTGAAGATCCACCGATTATTGATACAACAAGACTGGGTGCGATAGCAATGCACCGAGTTACAAAGTTCCTAATCCAAGTCTTCATTTTAAGATTCAAGAAGCCCTGACAAAAACATATAGAACATATTAATTAAAGATGCTAGGATTGACTCTTTTTTTTCCTTAGGCGTCAATTTTAATCAACATATATCCATCACCATAATAATAATAAGTAATTTCTTAGTAAGGGTAGGGGCGGTAGCTGGCTTTAGATTTCGGAGGGGGCCGCCTTAGATTTTAGTTAATATGCGGAGGGTACTAATTTCCGCACCATGCAAATTTTACCGTAATCCTCAGATTTTCTGATCCAATGACTACAATTGAAAATGTTTTATTTATATCAAAATAGCTATTTTCAATTTTTAAAAGAGATATTTTGATGTGCAATAGCTATTTTCAAGTGTAGCCATTGGACCGAGTGAACCAACGACTATAGTGGAATCCGCATGGTGCGAAGAGATTAGTACCCCACAAGATAACCGACTCATCACCTAATGCCTCACGGTTCAAGAAGGCCCCCGGAAAAAAAAATTAATGTCTATGACGAAAGTTTTCTTTTCTTTTTTTTTGAAGAAAAAAAATGAGTAATGTAAGAAAGCCTAAGAAAAATATTATGTTTGTAAATATTTTTTAAACAAATAAATAAAATAAATAATAGTTCAATATTATAGTTTAATAATTGTTTATTACAATCTATTTAAATTTAAAAAATCACTTAATTAAATATATACATTTGCAAGAACTTCCTTAGACTCAAATAAATTATCATTAAGATTCTAATTGCATTAGTGTACCCAAATATCATATTCTAATTGCATTAGTCTAGCCATATGTCAAGATACGTTATAAAAAAAACTAAATACGTTTTCTTGGGAGGTAAAGTAAAAGAAAAATTCAAGAAAAATAATTAATTATCATATTAGGTCTTTCAAGAGTTTTGCCTAAAACCTAACATTCTCTATTCGCCCTGCGGCCCTACGTAATGGCGATATATTTCTCAATAATGTACATTTAAAAGGGTAAAGAAATTTGTTATCATCAACATAGGTAGTAGTACTTTATATTGGAGATAAGAGTGGCTCACAAATGGCAACCGATGGAGATTGGAGAAACAGAAAATTAATAAACCCTTTATTCTATAATAGAGTTCTTTTTAAATTCTCATATTCATTTCAAAATAGAGATTATTTTCTAATTTTTAAGGCTATTTATTTTAGAATTATCCTTAGCCATACTTAATAGAGGAGGGAGAGTGATAATTTGGTGGTTAAAATTTAAGGATATAATAGTAAAATAAATTCTTGTCTTTATGTTCATCCATATTAAAATACTTAAAAATACTTTATTCTGAAACGGAGGGAGTACTAGTAATAATTATTGGGTAAAAAAATTATAATGATAAGCATATTAAAACCTGCATAATATATTGTCCTGCATATGTTCCAGTGATGGTAGAACTTTGTCCCGATGCTAGTAAAGCTATTGCATAAACAGTAGATGCCGATTTTCCTAAAACATTCTGCGATTGCAAATAGGTATTATGAGAGTTTGTGTATTCATATGTATATATGTATATGCATTTAATTAGGCAAAAAGGTAAATGCACATAATTAATCAGAAACATTTTGGACCTTCAGAAGAAAAGATGCGGAGTTTAGAGTGATATCATTGCAACGATCAATTGTATCTTGTGTAATGTTGCTTCCTCTACAAACAGTGCCAGTTACAGTGATGATAGCCACATTGATCAAGAATGCAATAAATAATGCTAATCCACTCTCAATCAAGAAGTATCGACATGCATCCTGCAAGATTTAGAAAAGAAACAATTTTTTTTTCTTTGTGTGATTAAATAAACAAATTTATTTTACTTGACACGAAAATATAAATATAAACGCATATTTGCATGTAATATGCGTCCTTGTATCCCAATTTATTTGTATTGTTTATACAAAACTAGAAAATATTAGATAATACATTAAATTTATTTCAGTCCAGTAAAAATATACAACAGTAAACTATGTCGTAATCTTCTTTTTTTTTTAAAAAAAATTATTGATATTGTACTAGCAAAGTTGTCGAACACGGGACCTATTATTCCAAATTGATAGTATTTTTCAATTACGTTAGCCTTTCTTGACAAACTATATCATAGTCAAGTGATTCTAAATTGTAGAAATTAGAATTAATATTATCATTTTGAGAGTTCTATATTTTGTTTTAGCATATGAAATTAAAATAACAATGCCATATAAATCCAATATAATTAATAAAGGGTAAAAGGTGCTCACGCCCCCTATTTTTCTCAAAATGTTTATGAGTTAAGTAATGTGAGAGTCACATGTTGCTATTCCGTTAGATTTAACGCTGAAATTGGATGGAAAGGGAAACCTTAACGCTGAAATTAGATGGAAAGGGAAACCTTAACCCTCCATAAAAGTTCATGGATAAGGAGGACTTTGCGTTTTTTTAATTTAGGGTCAAAAATCAAAATCGAGAAAAAATTTTAGTGAGGCATGGACACTTTTTTACCCATTAATAAAAGGTACTCTTTCCATCCCAAACACTGACACGAATATACTCCTTACTTGAGTTTATGTATATACTTACATTAATTCCTCGTACTGATTTTGGTGGCTTTCTAGAAAGTACCAGAGCAGAATGTAGGAAAAGATTATGTCTGAGATAAATAAATGTAATAGAATATAAGGAAAGGAAGACCAATATAAAATCCAATTCAAGTTCAATGGACAAGATATAAGAACATTAATTTGTAGCTTACGGCATTATAAGTGCACCCAATAAAGCGATGGCATCACCAGTGGCACCTTTACCACTAAGCTTAGGTATAAACATTCCTTTGAGTACATCTTTTGCCGGAGGCTTCACATAACTCATTTCAAGGAAAAAACAAGCCGCCATGACGAAGACAAGCACTGAAACTAACAGTTCAAGCTTCCTCACCTGCTCCACCAAAATAAATCAAACACATTAAAATGAATATGTTTCATTTTTTAAATATATATTAAAAAAACTTCTCTTTCCTAAGAGAATTAATAATAATTTTCTACTATATATCTTACTACTTGAGTTACACTTCATTGTCACATTAAAATTAATATAAAAATAAATAAATATCATTTAGTCCATTGAACCAATATTCATCTCTTGTCACATTAAGATTTCAGTTTTTCACTAAAATCCAGTGTTTTACTAAGATTTCGAATAGCGGTCCCGAATTTAAGTTGATTGTTTTTCGCCTCTTCCTCAGAGAAAGACGATCAAGCAATTCTCAATCGTGGTCCTTGCGGGTTGGAACGTCCATATAATATACAAAAAAAAACTTCAGATATTTGAGATCTTTCTCTTTGAATAAAATAAATAAATATCATTTAGTCTATATCTTGTCATATTAAAATGAATACAAAAATAAATAAATATCATTTAGTCCATTGAACCAATATTCATCTCTTGAGAAAAAAATATTCAGTAATCTCAAGAGAAAAATATAATTTTTTCTTTAAAAAAAATTCAATTATCAAATTTTATATTCGACGATTGAGATTTTATTTCACACGTGTGGAACAACTCACGTTCCGAACTAGAACCAAACTAGTCTATATAGATGCATGGGCTACCCTTCCTTCGTGTACTTGGCTAAGGGTTCTACGATTAGATTGGGGAAAGTTCAATTTTACGTTTGTTATGGCAATGTGCGATTAATCGATTGCACTAGTCTCCAAATTTTTGGTCCCCAAAGTAATGCCTCATTGGTAAAAAAAAATTGCATTTACTAATTAATTTTTACCGGAGTTAGATGTATTTTTATCCCTTCACTTTATTATTTTTTTTGGTAAGAAAAAGTTTGGGTGGGTTCGCCTCCGGTCACCAATACAGGGCAAGCAGGCTCTAGGGATTATGAGTCGCTTACAAGGGTACTTACAGATCCCCATCAACACAACCCTCACGTCGACATCGAAAATTGAACACTTGACATTTATCAAAATCGTCATCAAAAAAGTTGTTCATTAATAAATATTATAAATAAATATTTTTACTTGAAATAAAAAATAGTTTATTGGGACAAATTCGGGAGGGATTGGGTTACAAAGTGTCTATTTTTTTTGTTATCTTTCTTCTTCTCATTAAAATATGTAATTAAGTAATAGATAAATCTAAAAAGACGTATACTTTACGAAGAATGTAAGACAAATTTGAAGGGAATACATGAAAGAAAACAAGAGATTAACGACAATTAGTAGTTGTTTGTTTTGCGTACGTAATTAGAGGAGTGGTTTTGTAGTATTTAGAATTAATTGTTAAAACTTAAAAGTTCAGTATCTTTCATATTAATTGGAGACTAACCCATTCTCTTTTATTAGGTCATAATTTCATGCTGATGTATCCCTTTCTGTCAATATTAAATATTTTAGACATAAATGGAACCATAAATTTTATGTTGATGGCAAAGTTAATTTTTTTCTTTATCCCTTCATGTTGATGTATGCCTTTCATATTTTTTATTTGTATTTATATAAAACCAATACAACATTTTAACCCTCTTTAAATAGTATTAGAATACTGTTGATTTTTTATCCGTAAGACTTAAATAGTATTGAATTATTTTGTTTTTTTAGCACGACAATTAAAGCACCATAATATTCATTTCTTCTTAAAATATGTGCTCCATTCTAACATTTACACATATCATGAAATTTTTTAAATATGTGAAATTAAATATATAACTACTGCACAACTTTTTGTAATTTTAGCTTTTGTATTTCATTCGCAAGTGTAAGTTTTAAATCGCTGATTAACGCAAGTGTAAGTTTTGTACCATTTCTCATTTTAAAATGTGTGCACCATTCTCAGATTTACACAAATTAAGAAAGTGACTAAAAATATAGAATAAAATATGTTGAGAAAAAGAAAAAGGTGAGAATAAGCACATCAGCTGGACATCGGGAATATAAAAGATTAATAATATAATAATTTTGTTTGCCTCATGATTCGAATAGAGGAAGTGAGAAACTCATTTTTCTTAGCCTCTTCTGTTATACCCAAGGTTGTTAAAAACGCGAGTCAACACGTAGAAACGTACGTTTTTACGATTCTACGGAGGTAAAACGTGTTGAATCGTGAGTAAAAAGCGTAATCTGGTAGAAAGCGGAGTAGAAATGTAGACTCGGGCGTAAAAACGTAGAAACGAACGTTTCTACCGTTTCTACCGATTCTACCAAAAGTATGATGGGTCGAGTTGGGTTATTAAATTTGGGCCGGATCGCCTTTTTTTTTTTTTTTTAACCTTGGTCACAATTGACCCTCCCTTCTTCGAATTCTCTAACAGAAACCCTCTTCCTCCCATCACTTCGTCCCCCATCTCAGCACCACCGCCTCCCTTTCCAACGGATACCATGAAGTAGAGATCTTAACACCATAAAAAACTTCTCCTTCTCAAGCATATATATATCTATCCTAATCTTACATCTTTATTGTGCTTGAGCAACAAAAAAATTCAAGTTTTTCTTGGAAGTAGCTGAAAATCTAGACACCTTTTATTTTTCTGTTTTTGTTTATATCTCTTCATATCATGATGTTTTTACTGCCATTGGGTTCCTTTTCTTTTTTGTTTCAAATTTTCATGTTTCGTTTATCGGGTTTCTTGAATTGGTTAGTGAAATTTATATTATTTTTTTCTTGGGTTACGCTTATTTTCTTCAAATTTTGATTGATTTGAACTATTATTACTTGTGCATGCTCTGTTTTTCGAGAGATAAAGATTCAGTTTTTTCTTGAATTAACTTGTGTCTTAATGTATAAAATGAGTTTATGGGCTTGATTTTATGTGGGTTTTTTAATAATAATTCTACGAATTAACTTGATAAAAGTCTTTGAATGACTTGCTCTATTAGATCATAAACTTATTATGTACTTTATTTTATTTTATGTGTAGTTATATTTGTATATTTTGAAAAGAGTTATAAGTTCTTTATTGTGAAACTATGTTTAATGGTTTTTTTACATATTTTTGGATCATATAATATGATTTGTATGTTAATTATTGTTATATATATAAAATATATATATTTAAATTTCTCGATACGATTTTACGATTTATTTTACGATTCACGAGTTTACGATTTTTCACCCCTCCACCGAGTCTACGTAGAAACGCGTTTTTAACAACCTTGGTTATACCAAATGATCCGACGCGAAAATTTCATTTGGTAAAAGTAGAAAACGAATTTCAAAACTTATATAGAAACGGCCAAAGCATCAATATAATTAAACTCACCCCATATTTCTGCAGGCCAAGAAGTAGAAGTGTGCTCAATCCTGTACAAAGTACTCCAATCCAAACTGGGACATGGAAGAGTATGTTAAGTGCAAATGCTGTCCCTATCACTGTAACACAAAACCAAACCATATCAGCTTCAGCCTAAAGTTCTAGGCTGCCGTTCATGGAATTCGAACTTTGAGTTTAGAACGATGGTGACTCAACACACACACACACACACACACACACACATATATATATATAGTTTAGACGAGGGACCAAGTACCCCCTATTTTGTTTTTGGTATGAATATTTTACTGTAGTATTCACAAGTTGAGATTTGATTAAAAAGAAAAATAAGAGCCCCCCCCCCAAGAAAAAATATGATTCTTTTTAGAGTAATTTTTATGATTTTACGTATTTTGAGTTTTGACCAAATAATTTTATTTTAGCGGCTTATAACTATAAACATTTTACGACAGTAGTGGCAAATTCCGGTAAACTTCTTAAATTTTTGGCCAGCCAGCGTAAAAAATTAATTTATTAATAAGATCCGACCCATATAAAACCAACACAATATCTAACCACTATTTTCTCCGATCATCTTTTCCTGAACCACCTCCGATGAGAATGGTTTCTATTTTTTATTTTCAATTTCATATTTTGTGATGGAAATGGGTTTCAATTTCAATCCAAAACTCATTAAAAAAATCATACTAAACAATCATTTGATTAACCTATGCAAATTCCCTGATATTTCATTAACCTATGCAAATTTTTTTCCCTTTTTCTTTCTTGCTAGGAGATCCATGATGATGAAGATGAACTCAGTAGCAAAGGGAATGGAATTTCTTCAAATTCTAGTCCCTCAATTCAAAAGAAGTTTTTTTCCACCGGAATCTGCAACAAACAGCAGATAACCGAGCTCTCAAAATGAGCTTTTTTCAAATCCCCGGTGCCTAGATGGGTTTTGAGGATCCCAAATTTCCAACACTAAAACCAAGATTCGATAGAAACTAGCACCTTCGCCGGGCTGCTTCTTGCTCCAAATCTGGCCTGTTTTATAGAGCCAGAGATGAAGATGAGAGGTGTTTGATGGACGAAAGAGGTTTTTTTTTTAAAAAAAAAGAATTGACGGAATCTGCCACTGATGCTAATATCTGTTGCCCGTAAGATATTTATGATTATAAGCCTCCAATTTTTTTTTAGCTAAAACCCGAAATATTTAAATAGCTGATGGCTATTTAGTGCAAATTAATCTTCTTTTTATTGTTTTAAGAGGGAGAAGTTAAAAAAATATACTTTAGACTCATTTATTAGATTATTTTCATCAATTGGAAGGTCATTATTATATTATATTTTGTAAAGTTGAGATGGTAACTTGGTGAAGTGTTCGTTACTATATAAAAGATTTCGTCTGGTCTCAAGTTTAATGCTTAATATTGGTCATTCGGGGCAGTTAAGAGGGTATTCGAATCGCTCGACTGAACATGCCTTTAAAAATTGAGGGTCCCCAATCGTTTACTGTTACATTTGCAGAAAGAAGTTTTTCGAAATTAAAGTTGTTGAAGGCATATATGTGTTCTACAATGTCTCAAAAAAACTCAACGGATTAGCGATATTAGCAATTGAGAATGATCTTTTATAGCAAAATAAAATATGAAGATTTAATTGATAATTTTGTTCCAAAGAACGCTAGAATGATCGATATTTCAAGTACAAAAAGTTTGCTACTATTTATATTTTTAAAATTATGTTTAAATTTTTTTTGTACATTTTGGAGAACAACAAAATATGATGCAATTATAATGATTGTTTTTTTGTTATATTTACATAAAAGTTATTTATCTCCGATTATTTAAGGGCTCATTTAAAAATTTAGAAAAGGGCCCTCAAAATTATTGAGACGACACCGGTGGGCATAAAAGTTACTTCTCTCCGATTGTTTTTGCACCCCCCCCCCTCCCCCCCTTTCCCACCCACCCATCCACATTGTTTTCTGGTCCATCCCTGGTTATAAGAGAAGATGAAAAGAAAGAAAAAAAATGAACTACCATATGTTTTTTTATTATTCAAAAGTTGTGACATGCTGGCGGGCAATGGAAGTTGACATTACCTTCAGGAATATCCGCTGCTATAACAGCAACCTCTGCTAGCAACCAAAGGCAGTATTTCACATATTTAGGGTATTCAACCTTGCACAACTCAGATAGATGTTTCCCTGCAAAACCAAAGGTCAAAATACATATTATACCCACATCAATATATGAAATGAAAAATCTAGCAAATTTTAATCACTATATGATCAGATTTTATGGTCCCCTGGATCTCTTGTGCCAAATCTTCTTTCTTATTCTCTTTCATTGGCATTAGAAAATTAAAATTATTTTTTGGTTTCCTTCTTTTCTTTATAGGTTCCTAATTTTTTTTTTTTTTTTTGTATTATTGAAAAAAAAAATCTGTCACGTGAGAACTTAATAGAAATAGAATGTAGCGCATGATTGGAGATAGATGATTTATACTTAGCAGTTCTCACCTGTGCTAACTCCAAGATTCGCTGCCAATGATTGAATGATAAGAGCAAAAATTAATCCTATGAGGATTATCCAAAGTAACTGCGCAATCAAGATAAACAATTATTATTGACCTGAGATCCAGTAGAAATCTTTTGACTTGAGCCCTAACTTTTCTTTTACTAACAATTTTATCATATTTAAGTTTATCCTTGCGGTGGGAGGGGAAGGAGATGGGATGGTCATGCACAGTGGCAGATGCAGACGCTAAAGAGAGGAGGGGCACAATTAAGATTGACAAAATAAATTCATAGTCCCTTTAGACACTTAAGCTTGTTAAATTTTAACCAAAATCGTTATGATATAAGTGGTGTTATTTCTATATTTCACGTACCACAACTTCTAATTTTAAATCGAAAACTGATTTAAAATGGGTAACTAAAAAATGCTCACGGGACTAGTGTTACAAAAACAAAAGTAAAACTATTAAAAAAAATTGGAAAGGCTGGTGTTAGGTCTGCCAGTGGTCATGCACCCAATGAATATTGAACTTAAGAATTGTTTTACCAACTAACCTATTGCATTGACTAACTTAGTAAGATGAAAATCTCAGACAAAGTTGCCTTCTAATCTCATAAATATTGGAGAACTCCATCTATTTTGAAAGTTTTAACTAACCTCATATCTGTGGTTTGCTCCAGCTTGTAAATCAGTTTCCACTGCATGCAAAAGAATCAGGAGATTGCAAATTTTCGTCACATAATTTTTAATATGAGAATGGCGTGGCAGAAATTGAAGATAGGGAGACTGGGTAATAAAGAAAGAGGCTCACAGTTTCCAGGGTCGAGATAAGCCATGGAAACAAGAAAACCAGGTCCAACGTAGGACAAGAACTTTTTCCATCCTGGCTTCTAAATAACAATGAAAATGAAATATATTTCATTTAGAAAGTTTTTGAACTAATTCATACCGAAAAAATTAATATGAATGATGAAGATTAAACCTGTTCATTAAGACCGTCAGAATCATAATTATCAAAACGTTTGCTGCTCACACTCAAAGCCAAAGGACTCTCATTTACTGCCACTATGCGTTTACTCCCTCCCACCTGTTGCTGCTGCTGCTGCACAATCTCCATCTCTCTCTCTTTCTCTCTATCTCTCTCTTGGAGTGCTTTTAAATTTCTTCTCTTGTATGATGTATTTATACTAAAAAAAGGCGTACTCAACGCACAAGACTCCCGCCTCAATAGAGTTTGGGGAAGATCCCGATGTACGAGTGTCGGACACTAGTATGTATAATATAAATATACAAGAAATTTAATGATTCTCAAGTGATTTGATTGGTGAGCTTCTTAGTTGGTTATTAATTTCAAGTGATAATACCATATTACATATAATGTGTACATATCTTGAATTCATTATTTGACAAATTTTCACAAAAGAAAATAATTAGGGGGAATATATAAGTAAACGATAAAAAATCAGTCCCGCCGCCGAATATAAATAGGAGGACAAACAAAAATAAAGAATCCCAAGATATGGTGACTACTATAAGACCTTCCAGTCCGGCTCCTGTGCGGAACACTTTTTTTTTCGCACATGCAGAATACCCCTTTTTTTTTAGAACATGTGTTCTCAAGTTAAGAACACCTGATCTGAACAGGTGTTATTTTTTCAAATCAATTTTATTCGTCAAAATTTTAATCCAACGATTGAGATTTCATTCCGTATGTCCAAAATAAAAGTTGTTCCGCATATAACCGTGGTGAAAACCGTCCGCATTGTGATTTTCATGAAAGGTCAGTCGTTTATGGGAGAGAATATGATAACTAAAGTATTGCGTCCTAATTATCTAAGTTCACTAACTTGCTATCTTTTTTCCCTTTTGTTTCTAAACCTAAATTATTCGGCCAGTGATGTGTCATGGACAAACTGATTTCCATCTCTGAAATCCTCCCTCACAACAAGCTAAGATATCTTGCGGAAGAAGAAAGTAATTTACAAGATGAAGCCAATTAAAAGTGGTGGTGGAGATGTTCATACCACTCTTCGATACTTAAGTTATTTTTTAGAGAGAAAGCTCAGTATCCAAAAAGTAAGTAATAAGTATAAGAAAAAAATTCGGATTCCTAATAAAATAGCAGCGAAAAAATAACTTGAAATCTGTTTATTACTAGGAACATCACGAGTAAGAACCAATTAGTTTACCATGCCTTATGCTTAATTTGGATATCGCGAGACAAAGGGATTACATGAGAGTTATTATGCGATAAAGACTCTTACTACCAGCAGAGGTTTATGGGACGTGGGAGTTAAAGACTCCCACTGCTGAAAGAGGTTGAGGATGTGGGAGTTGGTTCTGGGAACAAACTCTCACACCCTATATAAACATCTTTTGGACGACACCCTAGGCGACACCTTCTTGAGCCGCAAAACTAAAATCCCGAAAATCAGATTTTCTGCCTTCTTTTCTCTCTAGATTCCAAAACTCAGAAAAATGAAGAGCTAGTACTCGCTGCTCGTTTCGTCGCGTGTATACCGGTAGGGAGTAATTCTGCAAGATAGGACTTTGGTCGTTGCAGCTAAGCGTCCGACAAACACTACAAGAAAATAGTTAAATAGCGACCGAATTTAGAGACCGAATTTTTCGGTCACTAATTTAACGACGGAATACCAACCGAATAGAAACCGAAAACAAATCGGTCGTTATTACGTCGCCCTTCCGTCGACCACTTCGGTCCCGTTGACCAAATTGAAACGCCGTCGTTTTGTTCACTCTTAACGACCGAATACCGACGGATATTAACGACCGTTTACCGACGGAAAACATAACGGTGTTTAGTTGTATAGTAATAAATGAAGGAGACAAAGCGACGTCGTTTTATTTTTCTTAACGACCGACTACCGACGGACTTTAACGACGGATTACCGACCGAAATAATTACGACGGAATACCGACGGAATAAATGACGGAAGACGTAATTAGGTTCGGAAACGACGTCGTTTCACTGTGGCTTTCATAAAAAAAATATATATTCCTCAAACCCTCGTCGCCATTCCCTCCCCTTCCCTTCCCGACGAACCTGCGACCATCCCTTCTCCCTTTCCGACGAACCCACTACCATCAACTCCCTTCTCAGTTACCGACGAAACCCCCACCATCAACTCCGTTCTCCCTTTCCGACGAACCCCCCACCGTAACATTCCTTCTCCCTTTCCGACATCCCCTCCAGCATCACCTTCTTAGATACCCATTCCCTCCGGCCACCTCGGTCTCATCCACTCCTCCCGGCCATTCACCACCACGGCGCCGCCGCCTAATATCTCGAGTAAGGACCTTTATCTTTTTGTTTAATTTTTTTTGATTTTTTCTGTTCCATTTTCAGCTTTTGTGTCGATTTTTTAATTTTTTTTTTTGCATTTCCTGTTCTAATTTCAGTTGCATTATGCAATGAATTGGGAATGTGTGGGTGTTTTTTGAGTATGCTTGTGTTTTGTGAATGCAATGAATTGGCCAGTGCATAGTACTCTTGGGAATGTGAGGGTGTTTTTTTCTTATTTTTCTGGAATTTATTACTAAATGATTGTTGCGGATGTGGGCTTCATATGCTTTAAATTACTTTCTTCCATGGACTGTTGTTTTTTGCAGGAGGAGGTTGCCAAAGAATTAGGTATACCGGTTCAATTTCGGCGTTTTTGGATGCGGGCAAAGAGGCGGGAACCATAGATACCAGTCCAAATAGGCCATTGACACCTCGGGAGGAAGTGCAAACGGTATAAATTTTACGCTATTTCACAATTGAGATTTTCCATTATATGTAAAAGGGGTAGGGAGGTTGAGGTTTCAATGAGGACAACAATTCTATGATTATACCTTTTACATTGAATTCGTCAATGAATGGACCTGTTGTTTGAAGGGTTATTGATTAGATGATTTAGGGATATGTGAAGACTACACTCCTGCAATGATCATAAGATTTAGGGATATGTTTGCATATCTTACCATCTGGAATATTCTATAGGAGTACATGATACATCCCCTCAAATATTTTCAAATACATTATACATAATAAAGTTAGCATTATTTGTTTATTTTATCAAGTATCGTATTTGTACTTCTGAATTTATTTTGTATTCCACTACAGTTATTTCTTGATTGTCGTGTTTGATCGTGGCTTGAAGATTTACATTGTTTTGCTACTTTTGTTTCCAAACGATTTATAGAGCAATATCACCTCACTTTTCTGTGTAAGCACTTCTAATGAGCTGGGTGTTGTAACGTTTGGATTTCTTTATTGCATTAGCGCAAAAGTAAGCGATACCTCATGCTGATAGTGGAATGTGCTAAGGTTTTAGGCAAGGCATATGCAATAGGTACCTTGTTGATACCTCATGCTGATAGTGGAATGTGATATGGTTTTGCTGTTCTATGAGAATTTTATACTTGTAGTATATTTTTAGGTTTGTGCTGAATATTTAGTTCTTATATGCAGAATATCACATAAGTCACTGAGCTCCAAGCATTTTTGTGTGATTACCTCTGTTTTCTCTATTTGGTTGATTACCTCTGTTTTCTCTGTTTTCTTAGTATGTTAATGCAATGAACATTAACTTGTATTATTTTTCGCAATACATTATTTATTGATATGCAATTTGGTATTGATCCAAATCCATGTATTTCAGAGATGCCTCCGAAGAAGAATATTCGAGTTTCGTTACCTTTTGGTTCGCCACCCATGTCAGGTCCGGCCTCCACTTCCCAGCCAGGTTCGTCACCTGATTTGGGGAAAGTCAACCTTAAAGTCAACCATGCGGAATTGCAATGATTGGGCAAAGTTTGAAGTCACACAAGGAATTGCGGTCAGGCGGAACACGTGCGAAACAATTTCAGCCGTCGGATGGGATTTTGAACGGCCCAAATCTGAAGAGAAAAAAGTTACGGCTGGAATTAAAATATTAAAAAAAACAATTTCTCTCTCCAGATCTGAACCGTTAAAAAATCTAATCCGACGGCTATTAGCTTGTCCCGCACGAGCGGAATAAAAAGCTGTCCCGCGTAGGAGCCGAGAGCAAGGAATTGTTGCTCATGTCTGATGACTGAAAAGGGCAACCTAAAAGTTGTTATATATATATATATATATATATATATATATATATATATATATATATATATATATAAGGTGACGTTCATGAGCACGCCTTCTGGATTAAGGGGTTAATATATAATTAGCTTCATAAACTATAAAAAAAAAGTAGCGTTATTGACGCAATTATAATTCAACAAAATCAATTCTATTTTATAATTAAGGAATTTAAATTACAATTCCACAAAATTTGCATTATATTATAGGGTAGTGCTAGATATCTAGAATATAAATAATCAATTGTTTATAATTTGACTATAATTTAAGGTAAAAATATAAAATAAGGTGAAGTTCTTTATAAAAACAAGGGGTTAAGAGTATTTTATAACCTACCATAGCATAAATGTAAAAGAATTTAATGTATTCTTAAAAAAACAGTAGGTCAATAGTATTTTATAGCCAATAACCTTGAGGCATTAATCATTTTCCCATATTATAATTATAGAGATATTAGAATTTTATACCCATGTACTATTTATGAATTTTCATCTTGCCAAAAATCTATTTTTAGATCTAATAATGCCTACTCACTATTTAAGTGTGTCAAATGTGCCTAAATTCGACGAACTTCAGCAACTGAGGTTGTGCAACTCAGAAAAATAAATAAATAATAAAATTACTAAAGTACCCTTATTGTAAAATAATAAAATGTCCCTAGTATAAAATAACTGAAATACCCTTTATTTAATATGACGAATGTTCTTCACTTAAATGGAAAAATAATTACTTAGTGCGATATCGAAAAATATTCTTAGTGCAAAATAACAATAATATACCCTTCGCATAAAATCACATTTTTTTTTTATAAAAAATTATCACAAATACACAACATAAAATCGTCAAAACACCCTTGGTGTAAAATTACGAAGATACTCTTGACGCAAAATGAAGAAAATACCCTCGACTCAAAATGGGCGCTTCACCATTCTAAACGAAGTGTGTTTTCTTCATTTTCATATGAGTATTTTCATCATTTTGTAACTATTGGCATTTATGTCATTTAAGACCAATGGTCTTTTCATCAATTTTAAGAAAGGATATTTTTGTCATTTTGTACATGAACATTTTCATAATTTTGTTCTAACGGCATTACTTTTTTTGACAAATACATATTCGTTGTTCTATACAATGAGCAATTTAACTTTAACAAAGATATTTTTTTCGTTTTGCAACGAATGTATTTTTTTTAAAACTAGACAATGAAATTTTTTGTCATATTACACAAATAGTATAATTTTAACTTTAGTAAGGAATTTTCATCATTTTTATGCCAAAATATTTTCGTCATTTTTCATCAAAGTTATTTTTTTGTGTTTTCAACGATATCTTGTCAAATTCATACTAAAAAAATTTTATTCAGCGCTATGAATATGTTTTTTAATTTTGCACCAAAATTTTTTTCGTTAAGTTACAGCAATGGTACTTTTGTAATTTTACTTTAAAGGTTCTTCGACTATTTGTATCATGGGGGGAATATTATCATTTTCAAACTAGAGACATTTTGTTCATTTTATTTTTAATAATTTTTTATTTTTTATTTCAAACAAATAAATTTGAATTTCAAATTCATTTCATAATTTTACCAAACAAATAAATTCAATTATTTAGAATTAAAATTTCTTGAGATTCTAATTCTTGAAATTCAATAAAATTGCAAAACCTTAAAATTTTAATTTCATATAATTTCATGAAATTTTTTACATTAGAATTACAATTCCAAACCAATTCCAAAAACAAACACACCCCCCGAAAGAAAAATATCTGTAGTTATTTGAGGCGGTTAAGGTTTTGTTTGGTGCCACATTATCGGAGGTCTAGGTTTTTTATTCCCTTTTTGTTTTATGTGGAATTTGAGGTATAGTTTGTTTTAGAAAATAATATTGAATTGTGTAGAATAGCAAATGAATCCCTAATTGATTCCATATTTTCAAACAAATAGTTATAAAATTGAATTTCAATTCTATAAATATTAAAGTTATTAGGAAAAGTTTTATTTACAAGGAAATTATTTTATGGTGGCTGAAAAAGAAAGCCTCAAAAGTCTAAAGTTACATGATTCCTTTTTCTTAGAAAAACAAAAAAAGAAAGTCGTCACATAATTAATTATTTCCCCACAAGTTAGCAAGGTGGCATTAAGCATGCCATGAAGATTAGGGGATTATTAATATATTTAATGTTTTGTTTTTTTCTCCCAACAAGTTAGCAAGGTGGAGTTTAACATGCCTTACATATTGGGGGTTATTATTAATATACCCTTACCCTTTCCCACTCTTACACGCGGACTTATAATCTTATATTTTTT
This sequence comes from Vinca minor, assembly GCA_026122235.1. Classification (NCBI taxonomy): domain Eukaryota; kingdom Viridiplantae; phylum Streptophyta; class Magnoliopsida; order Gentianales; family Apocynaceae; genus Vinca; species Vinca minor. The sequence goes on from JAOCZM010000011.1 coordinate 13,861,293, forward strand.
TTTATTATTATAGACGATCAATAGTGATTCTCCACTTTTCATCTAGTATGATTCGAACTTCTGATCTATCGATTAGAAGTGAAGCGTCTTACCGTATGAATTGCATTTGATTGTTTTATAATCTTATCCTGCTTTCTCATACCTACTACAAATACTAATTAAAAAACACGACTTCTCTTTCTTTCTCCCTCACATCACATATGGTTAAAATAAAAGAAATATTGATACACACAAAACAAAGAGATAAATAGGATAAAAATAATACATGCTTACTCACTTATACATTTACATAAACTACGGAAAATATAGACATCCTATGTAACTATATTTTCGGCCAAAGCACTTAAACAGGGCAAAAAATCGCCTGTCCCCGTTCTAATTTTTTTTTTATCTTCCCACAAATAGATATTTGCCACGTATATATTTTTTTTCTTGTGGGTTTTACTATTTCTTTTTAGGTTATAAACTTTTAATACATATTATTTTTTTATTAGTGGGACTGAGAAGGGGACACCAAATGAGGACAAAGAATTCCTAACCCTTAAACACGCCTTAAAAAAAAACTAAAATATTCATAGTCATGTCCTATAAAAATACATAAACATGTTTGTTCCTTAAAAATCTCAGAAAATGCCGATACGGTCGTTTCTCTGTAAATTTACAAAAGTACGGAACATTTTACTTACTCAAGGCCGTGTAAGTCATGAGGTAATTTAGGCAATTGTCTCAGGCCCCTACAAAATAAAAGCCCCTAATTTTGTTTTTTAACTAAAACATAACTTTTTTTTTCTTGGACCTCACCAGAGGAGGGAGCCCATGTACGGCGGAAATTATATATATATAACTGCCTCACAAAGGAGGTAAATTAGAAGACCGGCATACCGGTTGCCCCATAAGGGGAATACAAGTGCCTCAAAGAGGAGGAAGATTTGAAGACCCATGTAGGGGGAATATAAGTGTCTCACATAAGAGAGAATCCACGAAAAGGAAATTAAAGCATGCCCCTTATGTGAGGAGGGTATCGAACCCACGACCGCCCCACTGGGCTATGGACCTTGTGATCTAAAACTAGACCTATATAATTACATCTCACTCATTACCCACTAAACATTGGCCAAACATAAACCCACTGAAACTCACTTTAAGAGTATAAAAGGTTGATGGATTTCTATCTTTCGGCATTTCATTCCTGCAAATTTGGAGTCTTTTGTTATTCACTTTACTCTTTTATTCCTAAAGGATGATGAAATAAAAAATAAAAAAAAAAAAAAAAAAAAAAACTATTGTCTTAACCTTGAAAATTCTTTAAAATGTAATGAACATTTATATGTCGATGTTTTTGATTTATTTTCAGAAATAAAAGTGTTGAAAGAAACTCTCAATGTAGAAATTAATACTCAAATTAAGGTAAAATATTTGATTCTTTTCCGAATGCATGTATTATTTTTAGATTTTTATTAACCATACATGTGATAATTGCTTCTATTGAAAGAAATTTTCAAAATTAAAACTAATAAAGTATATTATCAAGTATATTATCTATTGAAATAATTTATGTCACAAGATAGATTAAATGGATCAAGTATATTATCTATTGAAATAATTTATTAGAATATCTTGAATATAAAATCCTAAAAATTAATTTTGCCTCCGAAAAGTAATAATAAAAATTATTTGAACTTTCAAAATATTTTTCCAATATAAGCCTGCAATAAAATTTTGTCTCAGATCCCGTGTTCCATTCACACGGCTCTCTACTTACTTTATAGCAAAAATAGGACATAACCCGTGAAAAGTAATAAAGAACTTCAAAATGATGATTGTAGATTCTTGAACTGCTTTAAGAGACTTTAAAGACTTAGTGATGATTTATGAATTTTATTCTAAAATTATCCGTGATAAATAAATAATTGACTGGCTGTATAGGGAATGGATTAATAATAATATAGAACAAAGATGAGGATCTCAGACTCAAATTCAATGAATGAAACATGATGGGAATGCATTCTCGATATTGAATCCAAAATCTACATATTAACCTAACTAAAGGGAGGAGATGATCCACCCATAAAAGTTACTCCCTCTGTTCCATTATTTTATTCCAACTTTGGAATTCCCACTTTTTAAAAGGACATATTAATTGCTAGTTCTAAATCATTAACAATATTGTTTTTCTCTAAACTACCCTTGAGAGTGTAATTTGTAGTGGATCTTAAACTTTAAATTTTCAAAATGGGTGTGAGATTAAAATTGAAAATTTGAAGTTGAAATTAAAAAATCTGGGAAAATTTTGAATTTCAAATTTCATTTTGAAATTTTGAGGAAAGGGATTTCATTTTCAAATTTCAAACTTAGAAGTCAAATTTTTTTTTGTGTTCTAAAAAGCTTGTATGGGTTTGATGGAAATATGGAAAGAGTTATGATCTTTTAAAATATGTTTGATTTTTAATCGATGTTCTTGTAGTTCTACACAAGAAATCAAATGGGTTTAAGTTGGGTTCTCAATGATGTGTAGCTTTTGTGTAACAATTATTATTTTTATGAGGGTATTTTGGAGAATTTAGTAAAATTACCATGTTAAATGTAATACTAAAAAAGGAAATTGGACATAATTTTGGGACAATCCAAAATGAAAAAGTGAACAAAAAAAATAGGACGAAAAGAGTATCAAACTAGAGAGCTTTTGCAGCAATATTGTGTTTGATTGATTGGGTTATGTTTTTGCCTCCGCCTTTTAACCTATCGGGAGCCCGAAAGATCATATTTAAAGCGTCCCAAATAAAGCATGCTGCTCCTCACATATTATTAGCGATCGGTAAAATCTCGTAGTTACAAGAGTTCTTCCAACCTTTGAACTCTATTTCGGTTTGTCCTCGAGCTCTTTTACCTGTGATCATTCCAAGTGGAATCTTTGATTCTAAATAGGGGGTTTTTATAAGACTATTTCTAGGCGCATCTCTTTATTTTTAATGGGCCGATTTTCTTGGTGCCAACAATTTTTCCTCTTCAAATTATTGAAGGCCTTAATTCATTTGAAATATACCACTACGGCTCTAGTGCGGAATCATAAATGTTCTGCACGTGTGGAGAACAGATTCTCATCTGTTGTATTAAAATTTTAACGGCTGATATTGATTTAAAAAGAACACTTTTTCTGATTTCAGAACACCTGTTCACGTAAACATATGTTCTTAAGTTAAAAACGCTTGTTCTTAAAGAAAAAAATGTTTTAGACATACTCAAAAATACCTATTCTGCATAAGAGTCGGATTTGAAATATACCGACCATCGTGACCGTTTGTGAATACCGAGGTAACTCACCCTTTCAACTATCGTTTTGCCTAGCTTGATGATTCGTTTCCAATTCCGCGGTCTTTTGTTGGATATATCAAGCCTTCCTTTAAAATATTAGTCCCCCTTCCGGAATTAATTGCCATTTTGGTCATCAACATAGTTTCGGGCTACCAATTTCATCCTTTTTCTTTTTTTTTTTTTAACTTTTCACATCCCCAATATATTTTCAAACAGCCACTTTCATCCTTTTTAACTTTTTTCAGCCACTTTCATCATTTTTAAAGTGGCTGTTTGAAAATTTTTTGGGAATGAAAGTGGTTGAAAAAAGTTAAAAAGGATGAAAATGGCTGTTTGAAAATATATTGGGGATGTGAAAAGTAAAAAAAAAAAAGAAAAAGGATGAAAGTGGCTGCCCGAAACTATGTTGATGACCAAAATGGCTATTAATTCCCCCTTCCGAATCTTTACACTTTCTCCATTTCTCATGCTTTTCCGAAAACCAAACTCTAGTTCATCGCCGTGGCCTCCAAATTTGTTGGTTCCTCCGGCGAACAAAGGATAATGCAATATAAGAAAACAGCAGATTAGAGACTGACGTATTGGTCAATAATCGATCGCTAAACTCATATTAGCAACCGCTTAGCGACCGACGCAGTGATGATTTCTTCTTTTAAACTCCATGGTATTACTCTCGATCCCATGGCAGTCAAACTCGCGAGTTGACTCGTAGGATCGTACGATTTTACGAGTTTTAAGAAACCTTACGAGTTAGATCCTACTTAGGATGGGTAATCAAGTAGGATCTGGGTAAACTCGTGGGATCGAACTCGGGAACGTACCACCCAACCCGAGAAAGATAAAATAGCTAACTCGGATTTGACTTGTAGGGTTGTATAATCCTTCATTCAACTCCGAGTTAGCTATTTTCTCTTCCGAGTCGATTCTTTTTTAAAAATAAAAAAAATTTAGATAAAAAAAATTCGCTGTTCGACTCTGTGACTTATTCAATCTTCTTATGCCTCTCCAATCTTCAACCGCCGAACAATTTCTTTTCTTCCTCGATCCATACCTATTTCCTTTTTTGCCTCTATTTTTTTTTTTTATCTCCGAGCTCTTCCTATGTCTTCGCCTAGAACAACGAAAAGGTAATTCGAAATTCTAAACTCTAATTTGATAAATTAAGTTATTTAGTCAAATAATCAATGTTATTGAATTTAGATTGCTCCAATTGACCGAGTCCCGAGTAGATTTTTGTTCTATTTTTTTCGGGGAAAAGTTTTGATAGTATAAATTAAGTTTCATAATTTTGAGACACGGAACATAATATCATTTTCCTATGTCTCTCTTACATGTGATGAATATTTTTTGAATATTAAAAAATATCATAAGATTCTGAAAAATTTAAAATTTCATCTAGAAAAATTATGAGAGTACTGAATTAATTAATACTTTTCAAATAAGTAGGATCTACGATTCGAGTTACGATTCTTCTACACCCTTCCGATCATACGTAAAAACTCAAATTTGACTGCCTTTCTCACTCAGCTCTATAAATTCCACCAAATTCCCTGGTTACTTTGATGCTCCTCGTTATAGGAATCTTCTCAACCAACCTCTGTTACGCGATTCTTCTATGAATACACAATTCATGCTGACTTTCCCCTGTCGGTCGCTTGTTGTTTTTAGTCCTTACTTAGGCTGCCATTTGCGCTACCACGACATTCTAACCGATTATAGCCTTTTCATGGATCTATCATTGGAGGGAATAGTTCCTCAAGTAAATAGTGTGCAAGTTACACGGCATTCGTCCGTTAATATAAATCGTGTGAGCATTTTTACCAAAAGAATAATAATAATATATGTTACAGATATTAATGGACAAAATCAAGGAGCAATATGGGAATCAATCAAAACCATAAGTAAGGGGAGCAAATCTCTCATTTAATTGATTGTAGTTAGTATTGTAATTAATATAGATTTATTTCCTTCCATTTTATGCATTATGTAAAGATGTATATATAGGTGATGTATTGTAAACATTTCACAATCAATGACAGACATTCTTTCTCTCACATAATTTTTCCACTCTTTATATTTTTTTCATGGTAACAGAGCAAACCTTTTGAGGTTTTCCGCATTTTTATTCTCCTACTCTTTTTGTTCTCCGGTTTATAGAAACTATTTCTTTCCTATCAAGTTTTTTTTTTTAGCCTTGATGTCTTCTTCTATTCTATCACCCGATAGCGACAATAATGGTGGTTTCACAGTCCAATTTGGTGGTCACGATGATGTAGAAGAATTAGTCCAATCCCCATTGTTTTTCAACTCTACTTTTCAGTCACAACGGATTACTGATATTTCAGCTCAGTCACCACGAGTTTCAATAAATGTTGTTTCTCTACCGCCATATGCTGCTTCATTTTTTAATTCAAGTAACAAGTGTTTACCACCTATAATGCATTGGATTATTGATTTTGTGGCTACTCACCATATTTAATGTTTATTAATTTTTTTTACATCTTATCACTCTTTACCCGTACCCCCATTCGTCTGTCCACTGGTTCCTTTACTTATTCAACTCATGTTGGTTCCATTACTTTAAACTGTAATATTATTCTATCAAATATATTATTTGTCCCCTCCTTCTTCTTTAATTTGTTATCTCTGGGGCAACTACTTCAGGACCCCAATTTATATGTCTCTTTTCGGTATGGCTTTTGTCATATTCAAGATCATATGAAGGTGAAAACAATTGGTTCGGCTAAAATGGTTAATGGATTATATTTATTGCACCCTGATAAATCCTCAAATGTTCCTTTTGTCTCTAACATCATGCCTAATTCTAATTCTCTATCTATCAGTAATCATGAAAACTTTTCTAGTCCCTCTCCATGGCATTATCGTTTTCGTCACCTTTATTTTCCTAGATTAAAAATGGTATAACATCTGGATTCTAAAATAAAAGTTACACACAATGAACATGGCTCCATTTGTCCCATGTCTAAGCAATCCAAGCCTCCATTCACTCTTAGTAAATCCACTTCTCAAACATGCTTTGATTTAATACACGTAGAATTTGGGAACCGTATAAAATTCACATTGTTCACGGTCACCGATCCTCACCATCGTAGATGATTTTAGTCGTTTCACTTGGATTTATCTGATGAAAACAAAGTCTGAGGCTTGACCCCTTACCCAACATTTTTGTCAATATGTACTTACTCAATTCCAAAAGGTCGTTAAAGTAGTGCGTTCAAATAATGAGCCTGAATTTCAAATGTCTGAATTCTTTACTTCTAAAGGGATCTTACACCAAACCATTTGCGTAGAAACTCCTCAGCAAAATGGAATGGTAGAAAGAAAACATCGCCACATCCTAAACATTGCTCGTGCCCTTAAATTTCAATCACACATACCTTCTGCTTACTGGGGATATTTTGTAACCCACGTTGTTTACCTTATAAACCTTACCCCTACACCTTTACTGCATAACCAAACTCCTCACAGACTTTTATACGATGAACCACCATCATACTCCCATCTCCGCGTTTTTGGTTGCTTAAAATATGCATCAACCCTTTCTACTCATCGATCAAAATTCGATTCTCGTAGTCATCCCTCCATTTTCTTAGGACATCCCGCTCAAACCAAAAGATACACTCTCCTCGACCTTCACTCACGGTCCATTTTTATATCTAGAAATGTTACCTTTTACAAAAACATTTTTCCTTATTCACAACAATCCCCACTCGGTTCTCCTACAAACAATATTCGCTTATCAATTCCTTTCATTAATGATCTTCCTTTTGAACCTCCATCATCACATCCAACTGACACTCCCATCACAAATCCAACCCCTCATACTCCTCCTAATTCCACTATCCCGCCTCCTTCTTCTCCCCCCTCCCCCTCACCCTACTTATTATCGAAAATCCACGAGGATCTAGCATACTCCTTCCTATATGAACGATTATTATTGTTCTCTTGTCCAAGCTTCATCTCCTCCCACTTTTTCTAATACAAAGACATCTACTCATCACTCTCTAGAAAATGTTCATGATTATCATTCCCTATCATCAGATCATAAATCTTTTGCATTATCTGTTTCTACTCACTTTGTACCTAAGTGCTACAGTTAAGTTTTCAAGCATGCAGACTGGCGGCAGTCCATGCAAGCTGAAATTGATGCTTTGGAGGCTAACAACACATGAACACTTGTTCCTCTTCCCCTAATGTTAAGCCCCTAGGCAACAAATGGGTTTACCGGTTAAAATTTCTTTCTGATGGTTCTATTAAAAGACCTAAGTCTCGTCTTGTTGTCCAAGGTTTCACACAACAACCTGGTATTGATTAAATTGAGACATTCTCTCCCGTCGCAAAATGACCACCGTTCGAATTCTTCTTACTATTGCCTCTGCCAAATGATGATTTTTAGATCAACTTGATATTAACAATGAAGGGATTCATGGGCGAAAACTCGTTCCAGACACCCATGAGTCCTCCCTTGAAGGATCCGCTCATACAAAACGAATCGAAAAACAGCAAGAAAAGACTTACAATTTCAGGTTCAAAAAGCTACTTCTTGAATGGAGGATGACGTTTCTTGGATGCTTTGTTGCCACCAACGGAATTCCCTTTGCGGAATATCCCTCTACCGGTATCCACGCGACAAGACGGGCAGCGAGTGCTAGCTCTTCGTCTTTCTGAGTTTCGGAATTGTGTGAGAAAAGGGAGACCGAAAACTGAAATCAGATTTCATAGAGTTGGTGATTTTTTTTCGGCTGAAAAATTGAATAGCTAGGGTTTCGGCCAAGAGATCATTATATAAGGTATGAGAGTTTGTTCCCATAACCAACTCTCACATCCTCAACTCCTCTCGGCAGTGGGAGTCTTTAACTCCCACGTTCCCTAGACTTCTACTGGTAGTGGGAGTCTTTATCGGATAATAACTCCCACGTAATTCCAGCTATACCGAAAATGCCCCTTATCTCTAATTCGAATAATAACACTTTATTATTCTCAGAAAAGTGAATGTCAGATACAATGAACCTAGACACATTCTAGATTCATTGAATCTGGACATGAAACTTGTTAGCTCGTCTATGCGTGTGACCCTGTAGGTTCATATCACAATGGCAATGAAAACACACTTAGTAGTAGTGTGAATTCATAAATCACAAGCGGTCCCTAGCAGGACATTGTGACTACCCAAAGCGAATGAATATACAACGGAACATAATATCAATCTACTATTTAATCCCTTTGTCTCGCGATATCCTAATTAAGCATAAGGCATGGTGGTCGTCACCCTTATTAAGCTTAGTTGTATTTATGCTCGATCTCCATGTAGACTGTTTCGACAAATAGCATTTGATAACCACTTTATCAAATACATTTGAGCACGGCCATGCATTTAAACAGTCTTTCCCTATCGAGGGGCCCATGGATATCTCTCACTAATAATAGAGAGGGACAAATTCCTTACAATGTCTCTCACATTCAAGCTATGATAGGACACTACATCCGATCGTCAGTCGTATTGATTACTCTGTTACAAGTAACGTTCGACTGAGTCAAAACGTGGCTTCATTCATACTAGAATCAATGAAGACATAAGGTCTAAGGATACTAAAATAGTATTGAGGAAGTAATACTTATGACTTAAGACCATGAAGTATTACTTCTCTGATGGATCACGTCCAATACAATGTATCCCTATATATTGCATCTATGATGTGATTTGTATCCATTACACATGATCAGTAAAACAAGATCATCAATCAACAATCATACTAGTTTTATTTCATAGTAATTAAGCATTACCTAAAACTAGGGACTTCTAGAATAGTAATTACATAAGCTAATGAGTTTTACTATCAAATCACACATTTGATAATCAAAAGCAAAATTAACTATTCAATTACATGCTCAAAAGATAATAAAACGCACAACATGTGCTAATGGTCCTAGGGCACTACTAACAAACAATGCGTATATGCATGGTGATCTTAATGAGGATATTTATATGAGGCTACTTCCTGGTTTTTCTACTCCTCAGCCTGGACTCGTCTGCAATCTCCTCAAATCTTTATATGGTCTCAAACAGACGGGCCGAAAATGGAATAAGAAATTAACCACGGAGCTAGTTTCACAGGGTTTCTCTCAAGCCGTAAGTAACCCTAGTCTTTTCATTCGCCGCAAAGCTTCTCAATTAACGGCCCTTCTCGTTTATGTTGATTATGTTATCCTCACTGGGAACAATTATGACGACATCTCCTCGATTAAGAAATTCTTGGATAATACTTTCAAAATCAAAGACCTTGGTCCTGTCAAATATTTTCTCGGTATGGAGATTGCTCGCTCTAAAGCCGGTCTCAACATTTGTCAACGAAAATATACATTGGACCTGCTTGAACAACATGGCTTCCTTGGTTGAAAACATGTCATTACTCCTATGTATTCCTCCTACCACTGCTCGAATGATAACTCACCCCTCATTTCCAATAACAATCTCTATCGGAGTCTTATTAGCAGGCTTTTATACCTTAATCATACACGACCAGATATTTTTCATGCCGTCCAACAACTTTCCCAATTTCGAGATCATCCCACCGAATCACATCTCAAGGATGCTCATTGTATCTTACGGTATCTGAAGAGCTCTACAGCCAAAGGTCTTTTTTTTTCTTTCTCATCGCCATTATAGTTTAGTGATTTCTCTGATTCTGACTGGGCCGGCTGTTCCGACACTAGGCGTTTTACCACTCGTTATTGTGTCTTTCTTGGTTCCTCTCTTGTCTCTTGAAAATCTAAAAAACAACTCACCGTTTCTCGAAACTCCTCTGAGGCAGAATATCGAGCTCTTGCCACCACCACTTGTGAGTTACAATGGTTAAAGTACCTCCTCAATGACCTACTCATACCTCATTCACATGCTAAACCATTATTCTGCGACAACCAAAGAGCTTTATACCTCACAACCAATCCCGCCTTTCACGAAAGAACCAAACACATCGAAATTGATTGCCACATAGTCCGTGAAAAACGCAAACTGACCTTGTTAAACCTTTACCCATTTCGACCCACTTTCAATTGGCTGACATTTTTACCAAAAATCTTGCCTCTCCTCGATTCACTATTCTTATTCAATCCCTTGGTCTCATTGACATCTTTTCTCCCAAGTCCAGTTTGAGGGGGCCTGTTCCAAATACTAATGGAGCCAATCAAGGAGCCAATCAGGAAGCCAATCAAGACCATAATCAAGGGAGCAATTCTCTCATTTAATTGATTGTAATGAGTATTGTAATTAATATATATTTATTTCCTTCCATTTTATTCATCATGTAAAGATGTATAGATAGGTGATGTATTGTAAACATTTCACAATCAATGAAAGACATTCTTTCTCTCACATAATTTTTGCACTCTTTATATTTCTTCAATATATAAAAGCATTTATTTAATATCATATTCACATTTCATATATATAAAGATATCAATCTGACCCTGGAGAATCACATTGGGCTGCAGAGAGAATTCTTAAATACTAGAGAAGGACTAAAGATATGTTTTTGCTTTACGGAGGTCAGGAAGGAAGTCTGGTTATAAATGGTTACACAGACGTAAGCTTCCAGACCGACGTAGATGACTTTATATCGCAATCTGATTTTGTGTTTTGTTTGAATGGAGCTGCTGTGAGCTGGAAGAGCTCAAAGCAAGAAACCGTGGCCGACTCTACAACAAAAGCTGAGTATCTGGCTGCCTCTGAAACAGCTAAAGAAACTGTTTGGATCAGGAAATTTGTTGATGAATTAGGTGTCGTCCCTAGCATTATGAACCCAGTGGAACTCTATTGTGATAGTAATGGCGCCATTTCACAATCTAAGGAACCTAGATCTCACTAACGATCCAAACACATTCTCAGGCGTTTCCATCTGATTAGAGAGATCATTGATAGATGAGACGTTAAAATTTTCAAAGTTCATACAGAGGACAACATTGCAGATCCATTGACCATGCCACTCCCGCAACCTAAACATGAGAGTCATACTAGGTCAATGGGATTGAAGATCATGTGTGATTGGACCTAGGGCAAGTGGGAGATTGTTAGTAGTGCCCTAGGACCATTAGCATATGTTGTACGTTTTATATCTTTTTGAGCATGTCTTTTGAATAGTTAATTTTGCTTCTGAACATCAAATGTATGATTTGATATTAAAACTCATTAGCTTATGCAATTACTATTCTAACTGCCCCTAGTTTTATGTAATGTTTTTTACAATGAAATAAAACTAGTATGATGTTTGATTGATGATTACGTTTTACTAATCATGTGTAATGAATACAAATCTTATATATTGCATCGGACGTGATCCGTTAGAGAAGTAATACTTCATGGTCCTTAGTCATAAGTATTATTTCCTCAATACTATTTTGGAATCCTTAGACCTTATGTCTCCATTGATTCTAGCATGAATGGAGCCACGTTTTGACTCAGTTGGACATTACTTTTAATCGAGTAATCAATACGACTGATGATCGGATGTAGTGTCCTATCATGGCTTGAATGTGAGAGATATTGTAAGGGATTTGTCCCTCTCTATCACTAGAGAGAGATATCTATGGGCCCCTCGATAGAGAAGACTATCTAAATGCATGGCCGTGCTCAAATGTATTTGGTAAAGTGGTTATTAAATATACCATTTGTTGGAACAGTCTACCTGGAGATCGAGTATAAATATAATTGAGCTTTATAAAGGTGACAACTACCATTCCTTATGCTTAATTTGGATATCGCGAGACAAATGGATTAAATAGTAGATTGATATTAGGTTCCACCATAAATTCATTCACTTTGGGTAGTCACAATGTCTTGCTAGGGACCGCTTGTGATTTATGAACACATACTACTACTAAGTGTGTTTTCATTGCCATTGTGATATGAACCTACAGGGTCACACGCATAGACGAGTTAACGAGCTTCATGTCCAGATTCAATGAATCTAGAATGTGTCTGGTTCATTGTATTTGACATTTATTTCTCTGAGAATAATAAAACGTTATCATTTGAATTAGAGATTAAGCAGGGGCATTTTCGGTATATGGTTATAGCTGGGATTACGTGGGAGATATTTTTCGATAAAGACTCCCACTACCAGTAAAGGTTTACAAGACGTGGGAGTTAAAGACTCTCACTGCCGGAAGAGGTTGATAGGACGTGGGAGTTGTTCTTGGAACAAACTCTCACACCCTATATAATCCTCTCTTGGCCGAAACTCTAGACTAAGTTTGCTTGAGCCACAATAAACAAATACACCCGAAATCAGATTTTTGGTTTCTTCAACCTCTTTTTTTCTCTAGATTCCAAAACTCAGAAAAACGAAGAGCTAGCACTCGCTGCTCATTTGGTCGCGTGGATACTGGTAGGGAGTAATTCCGCAAGGGAGGACTCTGGTGGCAGCAGCACACATCCGAAAGACAAAATCTTTAGCCGAAAAATGTAAGTATTTCGTAAGTATTTTTCGATTCGTTTTAGTCTGAGCGGATCCTTCGAGGGAGGACTCATGGGTGTTTAGAACGAGTTTCTACCCATGAATCCCTTCAGTGGTATCAGAGCTTTGCTCATACTTTTCGAATTCGATTATGTTAATCACATCATAACACGTATGAATTTCGATTTGGTATGTGTATGTGTGAAAAAAAACATAAAATATTGTTTCTATGATTATGATATATGTGATATATGCATAAACTGTTTTTTTAATTCAATTATATTGCATGAACTGCTGTCGTATGTTATTAATATGATTAATTGCGCATAAACTGTTATTGTATGCCTCATTCTGTTAATATGATTAACTAAAGCATAAACTGTTTATGCGTATAGTTTATATCGTATAAACTTGTTTATCCGATTATATATGTTAGGCGATTTCGGTTAAAATTGTGGCAGCAAACTCATTCGATGAGTAGAGGAAGAATCAGATTTATGTTCAAATTCGCCGTATGCGTTCCACTGACCTAAGACTTTGTATATGTACTCGTTACCGTATTTATTATGCTTTATGTGAGTTTTAGCATGGTGAATAGCATGGCCTGCTATACCCATCTTGTTTTACATTTATTGTGTTGTAATTTTACAATACGGCCTACGAGTCATTTTTAATGTTGTAAAATTGTACTTACTTTCTTAGATTAGTTTTATTTATTTTCATTGAAGGTTGGGTATGCCCATGCATTTATGTAACGAGATTGGAGGACGCTGGATCGAAGACACTATCCATGAGATGGGTATTGACTTAGATTGACCATTGGCTCCCACAAGGCTCGTGGGAATCATCATAGGATTAGGCCATGCTATCTCACGTTTACTTTTATATTTTATATATTGCATGAGATTCTTATATTCTTGTCTTATAAGGGCTTAACATATTATTCAAACTAAATCTTTTAATTAAGTCTTAAAATGCCTACCTTATCCTAAGCACTCCTTGAGCTTGGATCATCATTTTGTCTGATTTCCAAAGCAACAGATAAGTGGTTATCTAAGCAAAAGGAGATGGGAAAACAGTGATTTCAATAAGCTTAGACATGGTTGGACTTAACTAGGCTATCAAAATAGTTTTTGGCCTAGGGCATAAACTGGGAAATAGCTGGGACATATAGATGTCATTCCCATGGGTTGATTTTACTTTAATTATGGGTGATAACTCAAAGCTTACTTATAACTATCGTAAAATGGTATTCTCCACTATTTATCAAGTGTTGAAATTGTGGAAAGTTTTTTGCTCAAAAACAAATTAAATGACTTTGCAAATAATTCTTAATGTAGATAATGGCAACCAATACTTCACACAATTCATTACGATCCGTTTTTGAAAAAGAAAAACTAAGTGGGACCAATTTTCTTAATTGTGCCCGCAACTTAAGGATTGTCCTTAAGCAGGAAAGAAAACTATACGTTCTTGATACGGATATTCCTGAACAGCCTGTAAACAACGCCCCTAGAGCTGAGAAAGATTCTTGGAAGAAGCACCGTGATGATTCTAATGATGTGACTTGTCTCATGTTAGTCACAATGAGCACTGACCTCAAAAATAGTTTGAAGGGGTTGAGGCTTTCCAAATGATGGGCCAGCTCAAGGAAATGTTCCAAGAGGAAGCCCGTCAAGAAAGATTCCTCACCACTAAGGCGTTGAATATTTGCAAGATGGCCCCTGACACCTCTGTAAGAGCACACGTTCTTAAGATGAAGGGCTATCTTGACCAACTTAAGAAACTTGGGGCTCCCGTAGGTCATGAAATGACCACATATATGATCTTGGGCTCACTCCTACCGGAGTATGACCAATTTGTGATGAACTTCAACATTCATGCCATGGAGAAGTCCATAAATGAGATACACGGGATGCTCAAGCAGGCTGAACTGAACATTAAGAACACCCATGAAGTCTTAATGGTTCAAAAAGGGAATTTTTAGAACAATGGAAAAGGGTAAGCCCATGGCCAAGAAGGGCAAAGGAAATAACAAGCCCAAACCCAAACCCAAGGCCAAGGCACCTAAAGAAGGGGTTTGCTTCCATTGCAATGAACCAGGTCGTTGGAAACGGAACTGCAAGCTCTACTTGGAAGAGAAGAAAAGGGGGTAAGCCAGTTTGACTATCTCTCCAGGTATTTATGTTATTGAAATTAACATGTCTGCTCCTATTTCATGGGTATTAGATACCGGTTGTGGATCTCACATTTGTGCAAATGTGCAGGGATTCAAACGGAGTAGATCACTAGCAAAAGGAGAAGTGGGCCTGAAAGTAGCAAAAGTTGTTGTTGTAACTACAAGGACATTTAATTTTGGTTTGCCAAGTGGCCTTATTATAGAACTGAATAATTGTCATTATTTTCCAACTTTTAGTAGGAATATTATTTCAGTTTCTTGTTTGGATATTGATGGTTTTGAAATTAATATTATGATTAAAATTTGCACCATTCATAAAAATCGTATATTCTATGGAGATGCCTCTTTGACGAATGTGCTTTATATTCTTAACCTCGATGAATACATTAAAAGGCCCATCTATAACATTAATACAAAGAGGTTTAAATCAAATGACTTAAACCAAACCTACTTTTGGCACTGTCGTTTGGGCCACATAAATGAGAAACGCATATCAAAACTCCGTCAAGATGGAATTTTGACATCATTTGGTTTAGAGTCTTATGAGACATGTGATTCTTGCTTGTTGAGCAAAATGACTAAAGTTCCCTTTACTGGACAAAGTGAGAGAGCTTCTCATTTGTTGGGCCTCATACATACAAATGTATATGGACCAATAAACACAAGTGCTAGAGGAGGTTTTCAGTACTTCATCACATTCACAGATGATTTCAGTCGATATGGCTACGTCTATCTAATGAAACATAAATTAGAATATTTTGAAAGATTCAAAGAATTTCAAAATTAAGTACAAAATCAACTTGGTAAAAGTATTAATATACTTCGATCCGATCGAGGTGGTGAATACCTTAACCAAGAGTTTGGCGAACATCTTAGAGGTTGTGGAATTGTTTCACAATTAACTCCTCCTGGCACACCACAATGGACTGGTGTGTCAGAACGGAGGAATCACACCTTACTAGATATGGTTCGATCTATGATGAGTCAAACAAGTCTTCCAATTTCCTTTTGGGGCTACGCCCTAGAAACTGCTGCATTCATATTGAATAGTGTTCCTTGTAAAGCAGTTCAGAAAACTCCATATGAGATATGGACTGGGAAACGACCTAGTTTGTCATTTCTCAAAATTTGGGATGCGTGGCATATGTAAAATGTCTGTTATTTAATAAACTCGCCCCTAAATCCAACAAGTGTTTGTTTGTAGGATATCCCAAAGAAACTAAAGGATATTACTTCTATCTTCCATCAGAGAACAAAGTGTTTGTTGCTCGTAATGGTTCATTCTTTGAAAGGGAATTTATTTCCAAAAAAGATAGTGGGAGTAAGATCCATCTTGAGGAAATTCAAGATCCTCAAATAACATCTAAACCAGCTCTGGAACTTCAAGCCAGCTCACGGGCTGATACTGAGCTTCAATCTTTGCCACAAGGCCTAAGGAGGTCAAGTCGGGTACATCAACAGCCTGAGAGTTATGGATTTCTCGAGATTGATGATCATCACATTGAAATGATTGATCAAGATGAACCCACTACCTACAAAGAGGTAATTCGTAGTTCTGAATCAGATAAGTGGTTAGAAGCTATAAATTCTGAGATACAATCCATGTACGATAACCAAATATGGACTTTGGTTGACCCAGTAAGTTCATTGATAACAAATGGTGTTTCAAAAAGAAAACCGACATAGATGGTAATGTACACACTTTTAGATCTCGACTAGTAGTTAAAGGTTATAGACAAATTCATGGTATTGACTATGATGAAACATTTTCTCCTATCGTTATGATAAAGTCTATTAGGATTTTACTTGTCATAGCCGCATATTATGAATATGAGATATATCAAATGGACGTTAAGACTGTGTTTCTTAATGGAAACCTTAAGACTGTGTTTCTTAATGGAAACCTTCTCGAGGATGTGTATGACACAACCTGAGGGGTTTGTTGATCCATCAAATCCTAGCAAAGTGTGTAAGTTTCAAAGGTCCATTTATGGATTGAAGCAAACATCTCGAAGCTGGAATCGTCGCTTTGATGAAGAAATTAAAGAATTTGGTTTCAGCTAAAACGAAGACGAGCCTTGTGTTTATAAGAAAGTAACTAATAATGCAGTAGTGTTCCTTGTGCTTTATGTGGATGAAGATGCTGGATAATAGGACATGTTGTCCATTATCTTGTTAGTGGTTTACTTGATAGCTAGTTGTTGTTCAAGATTCATACTTCTTCAAGGAATTTTTTTCCTATTGTTGTTAGGAACTGAAAACTCTCTATTTAAGAGATGCTTCGGCCTACATATTATTTACGTTAGATATATTGATATTTTGGTAAGGTTATTCCTTAGCTTCTCGTGTATAAACTTCTTTTAAGAATTCATTCATCTTTGAGTTACTGTATCAACAAGTTTAGTTTCTCTTGTTGTGGTGTTTCAGCCTCCATCCATAATTAGTCTTCCTTAGCGTTGCGTTGATTATATTCCCCTAGAAACTACTTCGGGAATTAGAGAAAGAGCCGGCACAATCAAAGTTGTCGAACCCTTTTGTACTTCGTACTTCACGGTTCTTCATCAGTTCTTCAAACTTATCTTTTGGAGTTTTATCTAACTCTACCATTTAGCCTTAGAGCCAAAGATCTTTATTTGCAACTTCTTCATGCAAGTTGAGGTTTTGAATGAGGCATTGTATTCAAGAATTCATCCATTTTCTCCCTATGAGATTACAAAATAATGCATTTTATGTACTCATGCCTTCTTTGGTCTTTGTGTGGTTAGTTATAACTCCTTTCACTAACCACGTGGTTTTTTACATATTTTCGACATTTATTTTTATAAGGCATTTGTGTGATGATCATCTTTTCCCTAATAAGTACAATCAATGAAATACCCTAGGGGTGAATTGGGTGTTTGAATCTTTTCACTACTTCAAACAAAGAGATCAAAATAATCACGTGAGTTAGAAAAACAACAGCCAAAGTGTGATCTCAAGGATAAAATAGTATCATAAACATGATGTAAAGTGGTTCAATCACCAAGATCTAAATCCACTACATTAAGCCTCACCCAAGGATTTCCACAAGTCTCCACTTAACATCCATTCTCAACCCATTGATGGCGAAAAAGCCAAATACAAATGTGGATCACTCAACAAAAGTTTTACTAACCACCAGTCAACAACCCAGCTCACTAAGAGAAACTAAAT
This sequence comes from Vinca minor, assembly GCA_026122235.1. Classification (NCBI taxonomy): domain Eukaryota; kingdom Viridiplantae; phylum Streptophyta; class Magnoliopsida; order Gentianales; family Apocynaceae; genus Vinca; species Vinca minor. The sequence continues at coordinate 13,879,449 of JAOCZM010000011.1, forward strand.
CCTCTCTAAGGCCCCACTTATAGAGAGATCTAGCAACCAATCCTCCCTCGAGGAAAATCACATAGAACCTACATGATCACACATTCACACTATATATGTGATAGATTTACATTTCTGCTCAACTGAATCACACCAGATGTAATGGATATTACAATTACGGCACCACATTCTTTACTCAAAAAGAAAGAATCACTAAGATAGGCACAATATGTAACATCGAATGATTAGATAAGATATAATAATAAAAATTAAGAAAAACTTCACAATACTCTCTTAACCCCTTGACCAACATTACAGGCTTATATAGAGGTGAGAATAATATTTTGAAATTCAAAATATCCATTGAGCAACGGCTAGTTTTTGGCAGAACAATGGAAACACAGTTAACCGAAATGAAATTGTGGCAAGGTTTTCTACCACACTGGAAAGGTGCGGTTAACCGGACATACCTGCGGTCAACAATATAAGCTAGTACAAAAAAATACTTCCTAAAGAACAGAGTAACTTTAGCATCTCGGTTAACTGAGTAACAAGTGCGATTAATTCATTAAAAAGTTTGGAATGGTATTTGATATAAGGCCTTATTTTTATATTCTCTCCTAACAAATAGGAGACTTCTAGCCGCCTCCTCCAATCTTGTTTTTCGGCAGCTAATGGTAGCCGGCCACCAGGCAGAGGTGGCTGCCGTCACCATCCCTACACCGTGGAAACAGAAGAGTTTCGCGGAGCTTCTCTCCCAACCTTCATTTGTGGCCACTTCTCTTCCTATCTCTCTTCTCGATGTTTATAAGGGAGAGCCAAATCTGATAATTTCGGAGGATAAAAACGATATCTTAATTAGTCCATTGCGATTCGCACTGGTTGGTAAGTTTCATAAACATTCCTCCAATTTGGATTCTCTTCGTAGATCTTTTTACAAAGTGGGTTTTAGGGGTAGTTTTTGGATTGGACGTATGGATCCAAGACTTGTTTTAATCAAATTTGACCTTGAGGATGATTATTGCTGATTATGGAGGCAATGTATTTGGAATTTTTTTGGTTTATCAATGCGTGTTTTCAAGTGGACTTATGATTTTACTGTCCATGAAGAACCTTCAATAGTGCCAATTTGGATTGGGTTTGAGGGATTACCTTATCATCTTTATAATAAATCCAAATTGTTTTCTCTAGCAAGGGCGGTGGGTCAACCGATTGCTTTGGACGCCGCCGCCTCTAGACCGAGTATTGCAAAGGTGTGTGTTGATGTAGATTTGTTTTCTGATTTACCACATCGAGTTTGAATTACCCTTGCCAAAATGGGGAAGGGATTTTGACAATCAATTAATTATGATAATTTGCCTGCTTACTATCTGGGTTGTATGTGAATTGGGCATAATGAGAAACATTGTTCTAAGAATCAAGGGGAGGTTAAAACGCCCATCAAGTAATAGCAAAAAAATTGCTAGACCAGTGTCGAAAATTAATTCGGGAAAATCCAAGATGGCGCCGCATAAGGCACCCCAAAAATCTGAAAAATAATCAGCTGTTTCTTTGAAGTTCCTATCATCTGGGATTGTGGTTCAACAAAAAAATCAAAGCCCCCGGTATGGATTAAAACAGCCACGGATGCAGGGCCATCGCGGATTGATCCGCTTCAAGAGGCCCCTTCAATCCAAAATATCTCCTCGGGACAAGTGAATTCAAGCCTTGAGCCGATTATTGTATTGGATAAATCGTCATCTATGGATAAGGACCAATTGTTTTAGAGAAATCAAAATCCATGGAAAAGAATACATCTTCAATTTTTGCATCCCCAATTAATTCTATTATTTCTAAAGGGATTGATCATATTGGTGTTGGGGGTGATAAGAAGCAATTAGCCGCTGGTAAAAGGATTTCAGCGAACTTTCCCTGTGACCCAGTCGGGCTCTCGGGTATTTTGGGATTGCTAGCGGCTAACCCGATTTCGGCAAGAACAGAACTACTGAGTCTGTTATTGCAGCGACGTATGTTCTTGAAGCCCCGATTAATCAGCCTGTTGTTGGGGACGGCTTGGAGTCGGAGGAAGAATGACTGATTGTTGTGCCTGATGTCGAAGGGGGCCGGGAGTCAAATGACCAAGTATCGGGTGAACCGGATGGAACTGAGTCTTTGCCTGAAGATGAAGTGGGTGGAGTCACGGGATGGTCAGTTGATTAAAGAAGACCCGAGAGGTTCGAACATAAGTGAGACAACTCATGTTGGTGCAGGGGAGATGTTTTACCAATGGACTTCCAATCAGATGATCTGGAAATGGTGAATGTTTTGACATTTTCCTCAACGGATCAGCCAGTCACTGGTCATGACAATATTTTCATCGATTTATCGATCACGGGACAACTGACCCGAGCCGGAAAAAAGAAAAAACAACACATGGCTGCTTCAAGGAAGTCTTCTCGGCTAGAGGAGAAGGCTAAATGTAACACCCTCTAAGGGGTACACATACTTTCTATATATTTTTCATATGAATATGTTGTATTGTTTGATATGGAATATTCGGGGAGTGGGAAATATTGAGTCAATTGATGGACTACGACAGCTTAAAATTGATAATGCACTCTCATTAATTGCGATTATGGAGCCTATGCTTGATGTTGCTGAATTTCCATATTATGTCAGACATTTTAGATTGGATGATGGTGTTAGAAATATTAGTAGTAAAATTTGGCTGTTTTGGAATGGAAGTTTGGATATTTCTGTGGTGGGTGATTCTGAACAAATGTTGATTGTTTTGGTAAATAATTATGTTGGGACTGCTATGTATTTATCTCTTGTTTATGCAAAATGTACCTACACTCAACGAAGTGTATTGTGGGATGAGTTTCGTTCTTTTAGCTCACAACATGATGTCCCTTGTGTTAGTAGTGCCCTAGGACCATTAGCATATGTTGTACGTTTTATATCTTTTGAGCATGTATTTGAATAGTTAATTTTGCTTTTGATTATCAAATGTGTGATTTGATAGTAAAACTCATTAGCTTATGTAATTACTATTCTAGTTGTCCCTAGTTTTATGTAATGCTTATTTACAATGAAATAAAACTAGTATGATGTTTGATTGATGATTACGTTTTACTAATCATGTGTAATGAGTACAAATCATATCATAGATGCATTGTATTGAGATATATCGTATCTGACGTGATCCGTTAGAGAAGTAATACTTCATGGTCCTTAGTCATAAGTATTACTTCCTCAATACTATTTTAGAATCCGTAGACCTTATGTCTCCATTTGATTCTTGCATGAATGGAGCCACGTTTTGACTCGGTCGTACGTTGCTTTTAATCGAGTAATCAATACGACTGATGATCGGATGTAGTGTCCTATCATGGCTTGAATGTGAGAGGCATTGTAAGGAATTTGTCCCTCTCTTATTAGAGAGAGATATTCATGGGCCCTCGATAGGGAAAAACTGTTTACATGCATGGCCGTGCTCAAATGTATTTAATAAAGTGGTTATTAAATATTGTTTGTTGGAACAGTCTACCTGGAGATCGAGCATAAATACAATTAAGCTTAATAAGGGTGACGACTACTATGCCTTATACTTAATTAGGATATCGCGAGACAAAGGGATTAAATAGTGGATTGATATTAGGTTCCACCGTAAATTCATTCACTTTGGGTAGTCACAATGTCCTGCTAAGGACCGCTTGTGATTTATGAACACATACTACTACTAAGTGTGTTTTCATTGCAATTGTGAGATGAACCTACAGGGTCACACGTATAGACGAGCTAACGAGTTTCATGTCCAGATTCAATGAATCTAGAATGTGTCTAGGTTCATTGTATTTGACATTTTTTTTCCTGAGAATAATAAAGCGTTATTATTCGAATTATAGATAAGCGGCATTTTCGGTATTTGGTTAATAGCTGGGATTACGTGGGAGTTATTATCCGATAAAGACTCCCACTACCAGTAGAAGTCTAGGGGACGTGGGAGTTAAAGACTCCCACTGCCGAGAGAAGTTGAGGATGTGAGAGTTGGTTATGGGAACAAACTCTCATACCCTATATAATGATCTCCTGGCCGAAACCCTAGCCAATTAAGCTTTCCGCCGCAATTAACCAAAGAACACCCGAAATCAGATTTCGGATTCTGCCTTCTCCCTTTCTCCCTAATTCCAGAAACTCAGAAAAACGGAGAGCTAGCATTCGTTGCCCGTTTCGTCGCGTGGATACCGGTAGGGAGTAATTCCGCAAGGGTGGACTCAAGGTGATCATTGCATCCGAGCCATAAAGACAGGATCTTCCATTCAAGAATCGGATTCTTGAGCCAAAAATTGTAAGTCCTTTTCTCGATTTTTCGATTCGTTTACGTATGAGCGGATCCTTCAGGGGAGGACTCATGGGTGTTTCGAACGAGTTTCCGCCCATGAATCCCTTCACCTTGGTTAGTGGGAGGTGATTTTAATGTGGTTTTAAGTGTTTCAAAGAGTTAGGTTCTATTCCAGCATTTTTACCTTTTTCTGAGTTTGCAGATATGGTTGGCGATTGTGGTTTGTCGGGTCTTCCTTTTGTGGGTAGTCCGTATACGTGGGGCAGAAGCTTCTCGCCAGTTTTATTGAGAAGACTTGAGCGTATTTTGGTAAATACTAAGTGGCATGATTTCTTTGATGTAATGAAGTTAGAGTACTTGCATATGACAGTTTCAGATCATAGTCCTTTATTTATTAAATCAAATCGGGAGAGCAGAATTGGGTTTTCTTCTTCTTTCAGGTACCAGAATATGTGGTCGAAGCATGCTTAGTTTAGTGATGTGGTTAAATTAAGTTGGGCTGACCTCTTAGATGGGAATGATATGGTGGTGTTGACTGAAAAACTGAAGCGTTTGAAGAGGGCATTGAAGGCATGTAATAAAGAATGCTTTGGTAATGTAACAAATCGGCTAAACCATGCGGAAACTGAAGTAGCCGCGGCTGAGGCAGACTACGATGTGTGATGTAACAAATCGGCTAAACCATGTGTGATGATTTTAAGGAAAAAATGGAGGGGGGCTAAACAGAATTACCAATTTTATTTGGATGCTGAAGAGACTTTTTGGAGGCAAAAGTCCAAAATCAAGTGGATATAAGAAGGCGAAGGTAATACAAAATATTTTCATGCTATGTGTAAAAGTAAACGAAAACGCTTGCATATCTCTACTTTGCAAAATGATCAAGAAATATGGTTGACGGAAGAAAAGGATATTGGTGCTGAGGCTCATAATTTTTTCGTTTCTTTGTATTCGGCCGACGATCAACTGCAAGTTGATAGTGTATTGAGTGCCATTCCGAATCTGGTGGGAGATTCGGCAACAAAATAGCTCTCGGTTCTTCCGACTGCTTTGGAAGTTCGTGCATCTATTTTTTCTTTAGATAAGCATAGTGCAGTAGGCCCTGATGGTTATTCTGGTAGTTTTTTCCAAGATTGTTGGGAGATAGTGGGGAGTGACGTGGTGTAGGAGGTTTGTGATTTTTGGGCAGGTCTTCCAATGCCTAAAGGGATTCATGGGCGGAAACTCGTTCCAAACACCCATGAGTCCTCCCCTGAAGGATCCACTCATACAAATCGAATCGAAAATTACAAAGAAAAGAAGTTACATTTGTTGGCTCAAGAATCCGATTCTTGAATTGAAGATTCTGTCTTTAAGGCTCAGATGCAATGATTGCCTTGAGTCCTCCTTTGCGGAATTACTCCCTACCGGTATCCACGCTACAAAATTGCGGCTGAAGCAAGGAATCACTAGGGTTTCGGCTGAGAGATGATATGTAGGGTGTGAGAGTTTGTTCCCATAACCAACTCTCACGTCCTCCATCTCTCTCAGCAGTGGGAGTCTTTAACTCCCACGTCCTCTAGACTTCTGCTGGTAGTGGGAGTCTTTATCGGATAATAACTCCCACATAATTCCAGCTATAATCAAATACCAAAAATGCCCTTCCTTAATCCCTGATTCGAATAGTAACATCTTATTATTCTCAGAGAAATAAATGTCATATACAATGAACCTAGACACATTCTAGATTCATTGAATCTGGACATGAAACTCGTTAACTCGTCTATGCATGTGACCCTGTAGGTTCATATCACAATGGCAATGATATCATACCTAGTAGTAGTATGTGTTCATAAATCACAAGCGGTCCCTAGCAGGACATTGTGACTACCCAAAGAGAATGAATTTACGGTGGAACCTAATATCTATCCACTATTTAATCCCTTTGTCTCGCGATATCCTAATTAAGCATAAGGCATGGTAGTCGTCACCCTTATTAAGCTTAATTGTATTTATGCTCGATCTCCAGGTAGACTGTTCCAACAAACAATATTTAATAACCACTTTGTTAAATACATTTGAGCACGGCCATGCATTTAAACAACATTTCCCTATCGAGGGGCCCATGGATATCTCTCTCTAATAAGAGAGGGACAAATTCCTTACAATGCCTCTCACATTCAAGCCATGAAAGGACACTACATCCGATCATCAGTCGTATTGATTACTCGATTAAAGCAATGTACGACTGAGTCAAAACGTGGCTCCATTCATGCTAGAATTAATAGAGACATAAGGTCTAAGGATTCTAAAATAGTATTGAGGAAGTAATACTTATGACTAAGGACCATGAAGTATTACTTCCCTAACGGATCACGTCCAATACAATGTATCCCTATATATTGCATCTATGATATGATTTGTATTCATTACACATGACCAATAAAACATGATCATCAATCATCCATCATACTAGTTTTATTTCATTGTAAATAAGCATTACATAAAACTAGGGACAACTAGAATTGTAATTACATAAGCTAATGAGTTTTACTATCAAATCATACATTTGTTAATCAAAAAGCAAAATTAACTATTCAAATACATGCTCAAAAGATATAAAATGTACAACATGTGTTAATGGTTCTAGGGCACTACTAACAATCTCCCACTTGCCCTAGGTCCAATCATACATGATCCTCAATCCCATTGACCTAGTATGACTCTCATGTTTAGGATGTGGGAGTGGCTTGGTCAATGGATCTGCAATGTTGTCGTCTGTATGAACTTTGCAAATACTAACGTCTCTTTTGTCGATGATCTCTCAAATCAAATGGAAACGCCTGAGAATGTGTTTGGATCGTCGGTGAGATATAGGTTCCTTAGCTTGTGAAATGGCACCAGTACTATCACAATAGAGGTCCACTGGGTTCACAATGCTTGGGACGACACCTAATTCATCAACAAACTTCTTGATCCAAACAGCTTCTTTAGCTGCTTTAGAGGCAGCTAGATACTCATCTTCTGTTGTAGAGTCGGCCACGGTTTCTTGCTTTAAGCTTTTCCAGCTCACATCACCTCCATTCAAACAAAACACAAAACCAGATTGCGATCTATAATCATCTACGTCGGCCTGGAAGCTCGCGTCTGTGTAACCATTTACAACCAGACTTCCTTCCTGACCTCCGTAAACTAAGAAAGCTCTTGACTGCAGTCCAATGTGACTCTCCAGGGTCAGATTGATATCTGGTAGTCATACTTAAAGAAAATGAGACATCTGGGCGATTGCATATGATGGCGTACATAATAGACCCAATGGTTGAAGCATATGAGATCTTGTTCATGCGCTCTTGGTCCTCATTTGTGGAAGGTCCTTGAGTTCTGCTGAGTTTAATGCCATGTGCCATGGGCAAGAATCCCTTTTTGGAGTCTTGCAAACTGAACTGTTTCAGTACCTTGTCAATGTATCCACTCTGGCTTAGGCCAATCATTTTGTTAGATCTATCTCTATAGATTCTTATACTCAAATGTATGTAGCCTCGCCTAAGTCTTTCATGGAAAAGCACTTCCCCAACCAAGCTTTTACGCTTTGTAATGTGGGGATGTCATTTCCAATCAGTAAGATGTCATCCACATAAAACACAAGGAACACTACTGCATTATTAGTTACTTTCTTATAAACACAAGGTTCGTCTTCGTTTTTGATGAAACTGAATTCTTTAATACGTTCATCAAAGCGACGATTCCAGCTTCGAGATGCTTGCTTTAATCCATAAATGGACCTTGGGCCTTGTGTCAAAGATTGAAGCTCAGTATCAGCACATGAGTTCCAAAGTTGGTTCAGATGTTGTTTGGGGATCCTGAATTTCCTCAAGATGGATCTTACTCCCACTATCCTCTTTGGAAATAAATTCCCTTTCAAGGAATAAACCATTACGAGCAACAAACACTTTGTTCTCTAATGGAAGATAGAAGTAATATCCTTTAGTTTCTTTAGGATATCCCACAAACAAACACTTGTCAGATTTAGGGGCGAGTTTATCAGATAACAAGCGTTTTACATACGCCTCGCATCCCCAATTTTTGAGAAATGACAAACTAGGTCGTTTCCCAGTCCATATCTCATACGGAGTTTTCTGAACCGCTTTAGAAGGAACTCTATTCAATATAAATGCAGCAGTTTCTAGGGCATAGCCCCAAAAGGAAATTGGAAGACTTGTTTGACTCATCATAGATCGAACCATATCTAATAAGGTGTGATTCCTCCGTTCTGACACGCCATTCCATTGTGGTGTGCCAGGAGGAGTTAGTTGTGAAACAATTCCACAACCTCTAAGATGTTCGTCAAACTCTTGGTTAAGGTATTCTCCACCTCGATCTGATCGAAGTATCTTAATTCTTTTACCAAGTTGATTTTGTACTTCATTTTGAAATTCTTTGAATCTTCCAAAAGATTCTGATTTATGTTTCATTAGATAGACGTAGCCATATCTACTGAAATCATCTGTGAATGTAATGAAGTACTGGAACCCTTCTCTAGCACTTGTGTTTATTGGTCCACAAACATCTGTATGTATGAGGCCCAAAAAATCGGAAGCTCTCTCACTTTGTCCAGTAAAGGGAGCTTTAGTCATTTTGCCTAACAAGCAAGAATCACAAGTCTCATAAGACTCTAAGTCAAATGATGTCAAAATTCCATCTTTATGGAGTTTTGATATGCGTTTCTCATTTATGTGGCCCAAACGACAGTGCCAAAAGTAAGTTTGGTTTAAGTCATTGGATTTAAACCTCTTAGTATTAATGTTATAGATGAGCCTTTTAATGGATTCATCGAGGTTAAGAACATAAAGCCCATTCATCAAAGATGCATCTCCATAGAAGATACGATCTTTATGAATGGTGCAAATTTTATTCAGAATATTTAATTCAAAACCTTCAATATCCAAAGAAGAAACTGAAATAATATTCCTACTCAAAGTTGGAACAAAAAGACAATTATTCAGTTCTATAATAAGGCCACTTGGCAAAACTAAATTAAATGTCCCGGTAGCTACAGCAACAACTCTTGCTCCGTTCGCTACTCTCAAGTCCACTTCTCCTTTTGCCAGTTACCTACTCCTTTTGAACCCCTGCACATTTGCACAAATGTGAGATCCACAACCGGTATCTAATACCCACGAAGTAGGAGCAGACATGTTAATTTCAATAACATAAATACCTGGAGAGACAGACAAACTGGCTTTTCCCTTTTTCTTCTCTTCCAAATAGAGCTTGTAGTTCCGTTTCCAATGACCTGGTTCATTGCAATGGAAGCAAACTCCTTCCTTTGGTGCCTTGGCCTTGGGTTTGGGCTTGTTATTGCCTTTGCCCTTCTTGGCCATGGGCTTTCCCTTTCCTTTCTTCTTGAAATTCCCTTTTTGAACCATTAAGACTTCAGGGGTCTTCTTAATGTTCAGTATAGCCTGCTTGAGCATCCCGTGTATTTCGTGTGTGGTCTTCTCTATGGCATGCATGTTGAAGTTCATAACAAAATGGTCATACTCCGGTGGGAGTGAGCCCAAGATCATATATTTCGCCAAGTCATGACCTACGGTAGCCCCAAGCTTCTCAAGTTGGTCAAAATAGCCCTTCATCTTTAGAACATGTGCACTTACAGAGGTGCCAGGGGCCATTTTGCAACTATTCAACGCCTTAGTAGTGAAGAATCTTTCATGACGAGCTTGCTCTTGGAACATTTCCTTGAGCTGGCCCATCATCTGGAAAGCCTCAACTCCTTCAAACTATTTTTGAAGGTCAGTGCTCATTGTGACTAACATGAGACAAGTCACATCGTTAGAGTCATCAAAATGCTTCTTCCAAACATCTCTTTCAGCTCTAGGGGCGTTGTTTGCAAGCTGTTCAGGAATGTCTGTATCAAGAACGTATAGTTTTCTTTCCTTCTTAAGGACAATCCTTAAGTTGCGGGCCCAATCAAGGAAATTGGTCCCGCTTAGGTTTTCCTTCTCAAGGACAGATCGCAATGAATTGTGTGAAGTATTGGTTGCCATTATCTACATTAAATTATTTGGAAAGTTATTAGTTTTGAGCCAAAACCTTTTCCACAATTTCAACACTTGATAAATAGTGGATAAAAACATTTTACAATAGTTATAGGAAAGCTTTGGCTTAACACCCATAATTAAAGTAAAATCATCTAATGGGATTGACATCTATATGTCCCGGCTATTTCCCATTTTATGCTCTAGGCCCAAAACTATTTTGATGGCCTAGCTAAGTTGAACCATGTCTAAGCTTATGGAAAACACTATTTTCCCATCTCATTTTGCTTAGATAACCACTTGTCTGTTGCTTTGGCAAGAAGACAAAATGATGATCCAAGTTGAATGAGTGCTTAGAGTATGGTAGGCATTTTAAGACTTAGTTAAAACGTTCGGTTTGAATAAGACATTAAAACGCGTAATACAATTATACAAGTATCTCATGCAATATATAAAGCATAAAAATTAAACGTGAGATAGCATGGCATAATCCTATGATGACTCCCACGAGCCTTGTGGGAGCCAAGGGTCAATATCCATCTCATGGATAAATTCTTCGATCCAGCAGCCTACAGCCTTGTTACATAGTTACATGGGCATACCCAACCTTCAATGTAAAGCAATAAAGCAAATCTAAGAAAGCGATTACAATTTTACAACATTGAAAAACAGCTCGCAGGCCGTATTATAAAATTACAACCCAAAATATGTAAAATAAGGGGTATAGTAGGCCATTCTATTCACCATGCTAAAAATCACATAAAGCACAATGAAATTAATAACGAGTACATATACAAAGTCTTAGGTCAGCGGAACGACGAATCTGCGGGGTCAGGGGACAGCGCCCCTGGAAGAAAAATCTGATTCTACATCAGCTCATCGAATGAGTTTTTCTGCCCCGATTTAACCCTGAATGCCTAACATTCATAATCGAATTATGCATTGGTTAATCTGATTAACGCATGAATCATAACCGAATTAATCGAATTAAACGATAACATAAACAGGTTATGCGGTATAATCGAATTAAAGACAGATTCATAAACAGTTTATGCAGTATAATCGGATTATTGACAGAATCATAAACAGTTTATGCATATTATAATCACAGAAACATATGATAGGCAGTCAAATAATCAATCTTTTCTGTTTTTTTTCACAAATACACATACCAAATCGAATTTGATATATGTTATGATGTGATTAACAATATCGGATTCGAATCGTATGAGCAAGGTTGTGATACCACTGAAGGGATTCATGGGCGAAAGCTCGTTCCAAACACCCATGAGTCCTCCCCTGAAGGATCCGCTCATACAAAACGAATCAAAAATTACAAAGAAAAGAACTTACATTTGTTGGCTCAAGAATCCGATTCTTGAATTGAAGATTCTGTCTTTAAGGCTCAGATGCAATGATCACCTTGAGTTCTCCCTTGCGGAATTACTCCCTACCGGTATCCACTCGACGAAACGAGCAGCGAGTGCTAGCTCTTCGTTTTTCCGAGTTTGGGGGATTAGGGAGAAAAGGAGAAGGAAAAATCCGAAATCTAATTTCGGGTGTGTTTGGTTAATTGCGGCAGAAGCAAGGAATCACTAGGGTTTCGGCTGAGTGATGATTATATAGGGTGTGAGAGTTTGTTCCCATAACCAACTCTCACGTCCTCCACCTCTCTCAGTAGTGGGAGTCTTTAACTCCCATGTCCTCAAGACTTCTGCTGGTAGTGGGAGTCTTTATCGGATAATAACCCCCACATAATTCCAGCTATAACCAAATACCAAAAATGCCCTTCCTTAATCCCTGATTCGAATAATAACATCTTATTATTCTCAGAGAAATAAATGTCATATACAATGAACCTACCCACATTCTATATTCATAGAATCTGGACATGAAACTCGTTAACTCGTTTATGCGTGTGACCTTGTAGGTTCATGTCACAATGGCAATGATATCATACCTAGTAGTAGTATGTGTTCATAAATCACAAGCGGTCCCTACCACGACATTGTGACTACCCAACGTGAATGAATTTACGGTGGAACCTAATATCAATCCACTATTTAATCCCTTTGTCTCGCGATATCCTAATTAAGCATAAGGCATGGTAGTCGTCACCCTTATTAAGCTTAATTATATTTATGCTTGATCTTCAGGTAGACTGTTCCAACAAACAATATTTAATAACCACTTTATTAAATACATTTGAGCACAGCCATGCTTTTAAACAGTTTTTCCCTATCGAGGGGCCCATGGATATCTCTCACTAATAAGAGAGAGGCAAATTCCTTACAATGCCTCTCACATTTAAGCCATGATAGGACACTACATCCGATCATCAGTCGTATTGATTACTCGATTAAAGCAACGTACGACTGAATCAAAACGTGGCTCCATTCATGCTAGAATCAATGGAGACATAAGGTCTAAGGATTCTAAAATAGTATTGAGGAAGTAATACCTATGACTAAGGACCATGAAGTATTACTTCTCTATCGGATCACGTCCAATACAATGTATCCCTATATATTGCATCTATGATATGATTTGTATTCATTACACATGACCAATAAAATATGATCATCAATCATCCATCATACTAGTTTTATTTCATTGTAAATAAGCATTACATAAAACTAGGGACAACTAGAATAGTAATTACATAAGCTAATGAGTTTTACTATCAAATCACACATTTGATAATCAAATACATGCTCAAAAAATATAGAACGTTCAACATGTGTTAATGGTCCTAGGGCACTACTAACACCATTCACTTCCTCCAATTCAGGTAAAAGATGTTCTTTTATCAAGGTTCACCAATTTCTCCCCGGTACAAAGGTGTCCTGCATTTTCTTCCATATAATGCCTCATATGGTGGCATTCCGATTGAAGACTGATAACTATTATTATTTGCGAACTCAGCAAATGCCACATTATCCACCCATTTATTTCCGAATTCCAATACACATAATTGCAACATGTCTTATAATATATTAATTGTTTGTTCTGATTGCCCATCAGTCTGCGGGTGAGCCGCAGTACTAAAACTCAACGAAGTACCAAGGGCCTCTTGAAACTTGGGCCAAAACCGTGATGTGAATCTAGCATCACAATCCGAAATAATGGTCAAAGGTACACTATGTAATCGTACAATCTCCTCGATATAAAGTTAAGCCAGTTTATCTAAAAGGTAGGTCATGCTCATCGGAATAAAGTGTGCTGACTTAGTTAATCGGTCAACGACAACCCAAATTGCATCCTTATTACCTTTAGATCGAGGTAGTCCAAACACAAAGTCCATAGTCACACATTCTCATTTCCATTCTGGAATAATTAATGGTTGCAGTAATCCACCTGGTTTCTGATCTTCATCTTTTACTCATTGACACGTGAGGCATTTGGATACATATTGAGCGATATATATCTCTGTTCTCTCATTCTCTCTTACTCTCTTTTAAATCACATAATCATCATGTTGAATTTGAATCTTTTGGTGAGCAAGAATTATTACATTGATTTGGATTTTCTAAGATTATTCCAAATCATATTGAAATTGGTTGTCTTCTATTTGATTTGTTAAGATTTATGATTAAATGATTGAATGATGATTAAGAAATTGGAATTTTGAAGAAAGGGTGAAGACTAGAGTATATTCTTTTCTTTTATTGCTTAAATCCGAAAAAGGACAAGAAAAATTTAGATTTTATTGTTCTTGTTTCTTGATTCTATGTTTTGCTTTGAAATTTAATAAAAAATGAATTTGACTTTGTAATTAGAAGTTGGATTACATGTTTTTGGTGTTCTGGAGAAGATATGGATTTTTATGGCTGGTATTGGTGAAATTTACACCCTTGAATATGAAATTTTCAGAAGATTCATTGTAGTAGATGAAGTAGGAGGTCTATTAAGACGAGAAATTAAAGGATATTGCAGTACCCTTTCAATCACCATAAATTGATGCTAGTTCTAATTTCTATTTAATGAAGATTTGTTTACTTCTTCTTTGATAAATCATCAATGACTTGAAAATGTTAATAATATATATAATCTATAGTAAAGAAATATATTTGAATATATATATATATATATATATATATATATGTGTGTGTGTGTGTGTGTGTGTGTGTAGCAACTTTCTAAGTTAACAACTAAATTAAAGGAGATAAAATAATAAGCTAATATGTGAGAGTTGTTAGTAGTGCCCTAGGACCATTAGCATATGTTCTACGTTTTATATCTTTTGAGCATGTAATTGAATAGATAATTTTTCTTATGAACATCAAATGCGTGATTTGATAGTAAAACTCATTAGCTTATGTAATTACTATTCTAGTTGTCCCTAGTTTCATGTAATGTTCTTTACAATGAAATAAAACTAGTATGATGTTTGATTGATGATTATGTTTTACTGATCATGTGTAATGAATACAAATCATATCATAGATGGAATATATTGGGATATATTGTATCGGACGTGATCCGTTAGAGAAGTAATACTTCATGGTCCTTAGTCATAAGTATTACTTCCTCAATACTATTTTAGAATCCTTAGACCTTATGTCTCCATTTATTCTAGCATGAATGGAGCCATGTTTTGACTCAGTCGGACGTTACTTTTAATCGAGTAATCAATACGACTGATAATCGGTTGTAGCGTCCTATCATGGCTTGAATGTGAGAGGCATTATAAAGAATGTGTCCCTCTCTATTATTAGAGAGAGATATCCATGGGCCCCTCGATAGGGAAAAACTGTTTAAATGCATGACTGTGCTCAAATGTATTTGATAAAGTGGTTATCAAATATTATTTATTGGAATAGTTTACTTGGAGATCGAGCATAAATACAATTAAGCTTAATAAGGGTGACGACTACCATGCCTTATGCTTAATTAGAATATCGCGAGACAAAGGGATTTAATAGTGGATTGATATTAGGTTCCACCGTAAATTCATTCACTTTGGGTAGTCACAATGTCCTGCTAAGGACCACTTGTGATTTATGAACACATACTACTACTAAGTATGTTTTCATTGCCATTGTGATATGAACTTACAGGGTCGCACGCATAGACGAGCTAATGAGCTTCATGTCCAGATTCAATGAATCTATAATGTGTATAGGTTCATTGTATCTGACATTTTTTTTCCTGAGAATAATAAAGCGTTATTATTCGAATTAGAGATAAGGGGCATTTTCGGTATAGCTGGGATTACGTGGGAGTTATTATCCGATAAAGACTCCCACTACCAGCAGAAGTCTAGAGGATGTGGGAGTTATAGACTCCCACTGCCAAAAGAGGTGGATAGGACGTGGGAGTTGTGCTTGAAACAACCTCTCACTCCCTATATAAACTTCTCTTGGCCGAAACCCTAGGGGTTAATGCTTTTCAGCCGAAATACCAAAAAGACCTAGAAAATCAGATTTTCTATTCTGCCTCTCCCTTTTCTCTCTAATTCCCGAAACTCAGAAAAACGAAGAGCTAGCAATCATTGTTCGTTTCGCAAAGGGAAATCCATTGGTGGCAGCAACGTATCCAAGAAACAACATCTTTCATTCAAGAATCAGATTCTTGAACCCGAAAAGTAAGTTTCTGTCTAGATTTTTCGATTCCTATGGTATGAGCGAATCCTTCGGGGGAGGACTCATGGGTGCTTAGAACGAGTTTCTGCCCATGAATCCCTTCACCTTTTAAGTCTTTCATAGTTCATACCAATCCCAAGGCGCTTGTTTCTGTCAATAAAAAGATTTGGTAAGTTTGAATACTTGATTTGGGAATTTCTCATGAATGAAACCGGTTGGTTATACCATATAAATTTGAGATAGTAAGGGAATTGATTCAATTCTTCTTGCATGACCAGTACCAAAAGTAATCACTCATGACTTCATCAATGATTTTAGGCACAATTTGAGATAGTAAGGGAATATTGTCAATGAAATGTCTCCTAGTCTTAAATCCTTCAGATGGATCACAGATATTATGTTCTTGGGGAGATTCAATTTTCTCTTCTTCTTTGGTAAGATCCTTAATCATGGGAGCTTGATAGGTTGTATGATCACTTTCAAAGGGCAAAACTGCATCATAAGACTTCTTGGAAGATAAATGCTATATCCATCAAATAAAACATGCATAGATTCGTCAATGCACAAAGTTCTTTCATCAGATTTATCAACGATAATATGTTCTTGTGGATTCTATAAGACTTCTTGTTTGAGGAGTACCCAAGAAATATTCTTTCATTAGATTTCTTGTCAAACTTCCCTAGGCTATCTTTAATATTAAGCACAAAACATCTGTAACCATATATTTTTAAGTATGACATAGGGGAATTTTAAAGCAAGTTTATCATGAGAGACACTTTGAGCATCAAACAAATTATCGAGAATATCTTTACCACACGTAAGCAACATGAGAGCCAAAGATGTCAAATTTGTTCTTCATGATATCATGATCAATGAGTTTAGACTCAAGCAGCTTCAAATTGTCATTCAATTCATGGTTCTTGCTAGTGAAAGTATCAAAAGATTAACCCATACTCCCTTTTTCTTATTCTCAATTATGCAAGGAGAAAAGTAATCGAGCATTCCCAGTATGCAAGCGTGAATTAAGAAAGCAAGCTTGTTTTCCAAATACTCTTTTTCTTTGACATTTTCTTCATCTCATAAGATATATCAAGTAATGAACCAAAAGGATCATCATTATCACATTTCTTCTCAAGAGTAGGATAGTAAGTATGTACCTCACACTTTATAGAGGAAGAGCTTTGGATGTCATCTTGATTTTCATCCTCTTTATGTCCCATAAGACATCTTGGGGGTTCTTGATAATCAACTTTCATCATCATTGCAAGTAGACACCATTGTTTTCCTAATTATATTTTTCTCTTTTGGCAATTTATTCTTAGATATTTCAAATCATCTTGAAGTACTTTCCATTTCAAAACTTATTCTTTCATTATTCACATTAAGTTTGTAATCCTTAGATGTGGTATTCCGTTACTTATTGTGACACTTTGATCCTGTAGAACTTACATGTATTTCTTGAGAAGGTTCTTTGTGATTGGTTCACATTTTTAAGGAGGATATAGCATTAAGATCATCATAACCCAAAAAAACACAACTAGAATGATTCATGGGGGTGCTAGGAAGATAAGAACAAGAATAATTCAAGTTGGTGGTGTTACATTCTATAAAAAAAAACTTGGCCAAAGAATCTTGAGATATAAGAGAATCATGCTTCAAGCTATTTGTTTTACTAAGATCACCACAATCTCATTGTGGTGATATCCAATCCAATAAAATGGTACATACTATATATATCATGCTTTAAGCTATTTGTTTTCCTAAGATCACCACAATCTCAATGTTGTGATATCCAACACAATAAAATGGTACATATATATATATATATATATATATATATATATATATATATATATATATATATATATATATATATATATATATGAGCCCTTCTTGAGGAATTAGAACATTAAACCTAATTGGCTATCAAAAGGAATATCAACTTTCGCATATTACAATTGAAGCTCTAACCTTCGCAACACCACTAACTCATATTCAAGCTGTTAGATAAGTGTCCACTATCTAGCAAGAATATTCATGTTCTTTTTATCCTTAATAGTGTATAGAACTATCCTAAAGTGACAACAGTTGTGCAACCAAAATCCGACCGTTAAAACGTTATAGGCTAGCACATACCTTACGTTCGCGACTCAGACTGAGACAACTGCAATGAATTTCCATAATATTCTCTAGTCTACGTAAAGCAATCTAGTCTACATGTGTTTCTTATGAAATACAAGTCTGGAGCATTTGAATAGTTCAAAGAGTATAAGAATGAAGTAGAAGCCCAGCTTGAAAAAAAGTATAAAGATGCTTCGATCCGATCGAGGTGGGGAATACTTAAGTCAAGAATTCCATGATTATCTAAAAGTATGTGGAATTGTTTCACAACTTTCTCCACCGGCTACTCCTCAATGGAATGGTGTATTCGAAAGGAGAAATTGACTCTATTAGATATGGTTTGATCTATGATGAGTCACGCGAGCCTTCCAAACTCCTTTTGGGGACATGTTTTAGAAGCAACAACTTTAACACTAAATAAAGTTCCATCAAAATCTGTTGAAAAGACACCATATGAGATATGGACTGGGAAACGTCCTAGTATATCTTTCATTAAGATATGGGTTTGTGAGGCGTTTGTGAAACGTCAAACTTTGGACAAGCTCAATCCTAAGTCGATCAAGTGTACATTTGTTGGGTATCCTAAGGAAACTAAATGATACTACTTATACATACATAACGATAACAAAGTGTTTGTTGATCGAAAAAGAGTTTTTTTGGAGAAACAGTTTCTTTCTGGGAAAACTAGCGGGAGTCAAGTGGAGCTTAATAAAGTTCCAGAACTTACTGAAGTTAAAGCAAACACTAGTTATTAGATGGAATAGGAACAAGCTTCACAAGCTGTTGTGCAACAGTTCAGGAAACACAAGAATTGCGTAGGTCGGGTAAAACTCGTAGATCACCAGAGAAATTTGGATTTCTCATAACAGAACATGGTGATGTTTTTTTTTTAATCATGATGAGCCTACAACCTACAAACAAGAAATTACTAGTCAAGATTATGAGAAATGGCTTGAAGCCATGAGATCTGAAATGGATTCCATGTACACTAACTAAGTATGAATCTTGGTTGATTCACCTGAGGGGTGAACAAAATAAGGTGCAAGTGAGTTTTTAAATTAAAAATCGACACGGAAGGGAACATTCAAACATACAAAAGCTGATTTGTCGCGAAATGTTTAAAAAAGATTCATGGTATTGACTATGATGAAACCTTTTTCCTATGTAGTTATGTTAAAATATATTCAGATCTTGCTTGCAATAGCTGCATACTATGATTATGAGATCGGGCAAATGGATGTCAAAAATAGCTTTCCTTAAAGGAAACCTTGAAGAGGATTTGTATATGGTACACCCCGAAGGTTTTGTCGATCCAAATAATGCCAATAAAGTATGTAAGCTAATAACGTAAATTTATGGACTAAAGCAAGCTTCTAGAAGATGGAATCGACGTTTAGACAAAGTCATACGCGAGTTCGGTTTTATCAAGAATGTTGGCGAACCTTGTGTTTATAAGAAGTTTAGTGCAAACTCGGTCGTGTTCCTAATTTTGTATGTGGATGACATACTACTTATAGAGAATGAAATTCCAACCTTGGAATCTGTAAGGTTTGGTTTGGGCAATGTTTCTCTATAAAGGACTTAGGTGAAGCAAACTTCGTCTTAGGGGTCAAGATCTATAGAGATAGATCACGCAGACTCATTGGCCTAAGTCAGAGTACATATATAGACAAAGTGCGAAATCGGTTTAGCATGGAAGAGTCCAAGAAGGGCCGTTGTCATATAGCACTTTGTACAGTATTTTCAAGATAACAGTGTGCTAAGCACTAGATTAGAAAGAACGCATGAGTGAGATTCCATATGCTTCGGCAATTAGATCTATCCTGTTTGCCATGTTGTGTACTCGCCCGGATGTCTCAGATGCTTTGAGTACAATGAGCAGATAACAGACAACATACAATGAGAGTCACTGGATAGCCGTCATGAATATCTTAAAGTACTTATGAAGGACTAAGGATACGTTTTTAATCTATGGTGGGGAAGATAGACTGATGCTAGTTTCCAAACTAATATATTCGACTTTGGATCGTAGTCGGGTTATGTGTTGCGCTTCAACAACATAAGTTGAGTATATATCTGCATCAGTTGAGTATATAGCTGCATCAATTGTATTAAACATAATAACGTATCTTGATTAGTTATTGTAATTGTTAGATTGAACTATTCTAAATGTCCATAGTTGACCATTATTGTGGAATTCCAAAGATAATAATAATGTGGGAGACTAGTATGTGTTTTGATTGATACTAGATATCCAATCAACACATTGGTATATGATATTGGACTGACCCGCGATAAGAAATACTTCATGGATTATTATATTTTCAGTTGATTTCAATGTCTCTTTACTGTTTTAGATAAAAGTATTTTGAGCTTAGGTGATTTATTTTGGTTGATTGTTGCTTAGTGTCACATGTTCAAATGAATTTCTAAATATATTTTTCCTTTGTTTAAAAAGATAGTAAAATTCCCAATTTCAACTCAGAGAAGCAATTCATTTCCCTTAATCCCATTTGTGTTGTTTTCTTTGGATTATCAGATTATTTCCCCCAACCCATATATGTTCTTGAAACCAAAACCCAATTTATCTTCTGTAAATAATAAAAGGGATCATAAACCTGATAATATATTCAAGAAAATTTGAACGTTAAATTTGCTATATCAATTTTTATCTAGTCTAGGATCAATTAAAAATTTAGATTTATATTCCTCTGGTCATCCGTCTTAACCAGCAAAAGTCCGATTAGTACTTCTCTACCATTAGGGTAGGTAAACAAATGTTCCTGGGATTTCATTTAAAAAATCCTCAGGCAATAACAAGCTTAGAGGAGTACAATCTAATTTCTTTCATGAGCTCGATTAACTTAAGTTTGTGTTTGTTGTGTGATGTGCAGGGGATGAAGACAAGAAGATGATTACCTGTTTGATGATGATATTGGCAGAATGATGTTTGGGAATGATTTCTGAGAGAGTTTGGTGTATGTGAGAGAGAGTTTCCTTTTTGGGAAGATTAAGAATGAAATGCTTATGACAAGGGCTCTATTTATAGTAGAGCTCAAGTCCTTCTTTGTAATTTCAATATTTTTAAGGACTAATGTGTAAAACAATTCATTATGTAAATAAAATGTAATTCTTGGACTTTTAATGCGATTATTATTTTCAGTGTCTTGGGCTCCAAGTATTATTATTATTGTTTAAATATTAAAATTACTATTATACCTCTGAAAATTAATTTAAAAGACACTTCTAACCTTATAAAGGAGATAATATAATACTAACCTTTAAATTGGTACGGAAAACACCGATCGTCACAAGTATTGTTCAAGGATGCTAAAATTATTAAAATGTCATCTAGAGATATTAACCCCTTGGACAATACTATGTACATAAGTCACAAGCATCTTTGACCTACATATGTTATGATGAGTTTGGGATAAACAAAATTACGGCAATGGTAACTTCTACTCTTTAACCAACATGATTTATAGACTAAAATACAACAAATGCTACATATCTTATATATCAGGATGCAATGCGAAATCAAAATCGAACACTTAATACCATCTATGGAATACTAAAAGTAGTCATGTTATTAACACCATCTACGGAAAACTAAAAGGAGAGGAGCGAAAAGCTGCGCTACATGTAGCGAATCCCTGCCCTGTTTTCCGCCACATCGTTATTTCCTCCATCGATATAAAATTTCTCTTGCCATTTTTTTCTTTATTGATTTATATACTCATCATCATCCCGCCGCTCCTACCAACGCTTGCTTACTTATGAGCAAAACGGGTTCTAAATAATCAGCCCTTTGAATAAGCGAGGCTTTCCCGATAGAAAGATTTGCATGCGACAGAGATCCCAATTCCGTGTATCCGGTTAAGCAAGCCCTGCCCGCCAGTTTCCACCCAGACAAAAAAAGGTGAGCGCCTAGCGCGAAAGGTTGCTTTACTAAGGCAAGAAGGAAGGGATTGAGCTGCGCGAAAGCCGTTGCGCTAACGAGCAAGAAAGGGGATGCGCGTTAGCGCTCTTTTTTGATTGCAGGGCCTTTATTACTATTACTAATAAGATATATAGGGACTTTTTCAGCTTACTCTGCTATAAGCGGACCGTTAGCAGGGTGCCGCGGTTTGTGGGCTTGAAGGACTTAGCGCCGTGACAAGTGGTATCAGAGCCAAAGAAAGGTTGGGCCAAGCCATGGCTAGCAAGAAAAACGCGTAGGCTAGTGCCGTCGAAGAGGATCGACGGGAGCGGACTCGTGATCGTGTGGATCGCCTTGTTACACAACTGAAGGGAGAGATTTCGAGCGAGCGGTTGCTTCTCTGGAGAAAGATGGGCTGGTTAGGCGGACCATGATGGAAGGCCAAGGGCAAGGGCCTAAAGTATCGAAAAGGCAAGGACTCCAAGAAGAAGCCAGGTCTGAGGCCAAGAACAGCGAGCTCAAGATCAGGAGCCAAAGCGGACCGAGAAGAAAGAAGGAAGGCTTCATCTGCTCCAAGCCCCTAAAAAAAATGGAAAGAGTTCGTTTTTTTCCTGAAATTGGAACCAACATGATATATCTAGCTTAAAAGAACAGAAAAAAGAAAATGGACCTTGTGCATAATCCTAAAGATATTTCCAGCCAGTGAGGCAGGCAATCGAAAATTATAATAATGATTCAGCCTCTACTGCCGATATTCACTTTCTTTGTAGAGTGAATATTGACAATATTTTAAAAAACAAATTCACGAATTCTCTTTTGATCAACTACACTATGAAAAGAAACCAAAATTAAGATGAAATATTCTGGATTAATGTTACATCAATCATATTTTTTTCTTCAAGATTTTGAAAATTACTTGAATGCTTCTCCATGCCTTAATTCAAATACCAGATCCTGCAACAAATAGAAGAAAAAAAATCCTTCATTCTTATTCATATTAAGGACTGAATAATATTTTATTATATTTTACAACACGTCTCATTTAAAATATCCTCTCCTAAAATTTAGGAGATCTTCAACATTACATTTGTTTTTTATTTTGTATCTCGGCAGCCTTTGACCACCGGTCAACAGGCCGTGGTGGCTCATGCCGCTGTCCCTACCCTATGGAAATAGAAGAGTTTCTCGGAACTACTCTCCCGACCTCCGCCCAAGGCAATTTCTCTATCTACTACCCCGCTAGATGTTTACAAAGGAGAACCGAATCTTATAATCCCGGAGGAAGAACATGATGCTTTGATTAGCCCATGGAGAATCGTTCTTGTTGGAAAGTTTCACAAACATGCCCCCAATTTAGAATCTCTTAGGAAATCATTCCATAAAGTTGGTTTCAAGGTCAGTTTTTGGATTGGACGAATGGATCCTAGACATGTCTTGATAAGGTTTGATCTTGAGGAGGATTATTGTCGCCTTTAGAGACAAGGTATTTGAATTTTTTTTGGATTGTCTATGAGAGTCTTCAAGTGGACTTATGATTTTAATGTTCACGAAGAACCTTCGATTGTGCCGATTTGGATTGAGTTTGAGGGATTGCCAATTCATTTATACAACAAAGCCAAACTATTTTCTCTTCCAAGGGCGGTGGGGCAACCGCTTGCTTTGGATGCCCCAACTGCCGCCACCTCGAGTCCGAGTATCGCTAAAGTTTGTGTTGATGTGGATTTATTATCGGAATTTCAACAAAGGATTCGAATAACACATGCCAAAAGTGGTAAGGGGTATTAGAAACCAATTGTGTACAATGACTTGCCGGATTATTGTCTTGTTTGTATGCATATTGGGCATCATGAAAATCAGTGTCGTAATAAATTGGAGACAGTTATGCCGCCGGAAAAGGAGAAGCAGGTTGTGGCAAAGCCCATTGACAAAACTAAACCGGGAAGGGTAAGGCTAAGGTAGCGCGGCGCGCCGCCACCGCCAAAGATTCTTGCATTAGTTTTAGCAGTCACCTACAATTATAATTTAGTTTGGATAGCAACCGGGTCGCAGCGCCATAATCCGGGTCCTTCGTGACAACCCATCACGGAGGCCCCTTTCAATTCAAACTAATGAACAGACGGAAAAGCCTGGTCGGGTGGAACCACCACCCCCGATAATTAATTTGGATGTTGAGTCTGCGCCAATTCTTGATTTGGAAGTTATGGTTTCTTCATCAATTTTTTGTCCCCCGATTATTTTAGCTTCCAAATGTGTTGATGATATTAGAGTTGGTTACGAAAAAACTCCTACACTTGTCCCAAGATTGTCTCAATCGGCAGGCGGTAGCAAGGTTGTGGATGTTTCTGACCCCGAGAGTTGAAGACTCGATTGCAGCGGATGACCAAGACTTGGTTGAGAAAGGGAGCAAGTCATGGCCCAAGGAACTATATCCATTGATCTTCCAATTTTTGAGTCCCAAGCTCAAGATAATACAACCCGAGAGGGTAAGAAGAACAAACAACAAATGACTGCCTCCAGGAAGTCGGTTCGGCTTGTGGAGAAAGCCAAGGGTAACTCCTCTTACGGGTACATTTACTTTTAATTCTTATTTCCTTGAATATGTTGAATTGTGTAATATGGAACATTCGGGGTATGGGAAATAATGAATATGTTGCTAATTTGATTGTTCTCTCTCTTTAATTGCTATTATGGAACATATGATTGATATTACTGATTTACCTTATTATGTTCGAGCGCCTAGGTTTTGATGATGGATTTAGCAATGTCAATAGTAAAATTTGGTTTGTTTTGGAATGGTAATCTAGATAATTATGAGCAAATGCTGACTGTTCTTGTTAATAATTATGCTAGGACACCTGTTTATCTCTCTTTTGTTTATGCCAAGTGCGCCTACACGCAACGAATGATATTATGGGATGAGCTTCATTCTTTTAGATCTCAACATGATGTTCCTTGGTTGGCAAAAGGTGATTTTAATGTTGTTTTAAATGTTTCAGAAAGTTTGGGCTCTATACCACCTTCTTTGCCTATTTCGGAGTTTTTCGAAACTGCTGGTGACTGTGGTCTATTAGATACTCCTTTTGTTAGAAGTCCTTCCACATGTTGTAGAAACTCATCGCCTCCTTTATTGCGGAAACTTGACAGAGTTCTGGTAAATACATATTGAAATGATTTTTTCGGTACTATTTCTCTACGGGTATGTTTCTGTTCATTGTCCTCTGCAGCTCAAATTTAGCCGAGAGGGGAGAATTGCCTCGTCATCCTTCAGATATCAGAATATGTGGTCAAAACATGCTCAATTTCGTGATGTGGTTTCAGAGAGTTGGGCCGGTGGGATGGAAGGTTTGGAAAATACAAGGACAAGGATTTGTGTGATGTAGTCCCAATGACTGCTAGTCACATTATCTTGGGAAGACCATGGCACATGATAGAGGTGTTTATCATCTTGGTAGAAAGAATGTATATCAATTCACCATGGATAGAATGAAGTTTATTTTACATCCTTTATATCCGAATGCAGCTAGTGCGGTTCATCAAGAGATGACCAAGAATAGAGAGAAAAGAATGAGAGATGAGTTGCAACAAATGAGTGATCCTAACCTTGCAGGGAAAAAAAAGGTAAAAAAGATAATAAAAGTCGAGACTATTGTGAGAAAAAAGGCAAGTTCTCAAAAGGTAAGGAACGAGTGTTTATTTATATCCACGGGAAAGGTAGATACGGCTATTCGAACAAATCAATCAATTGTCTTGGAATTTTTGCAAGGAGCCGAAACTCCATACCTCACTAACACTTTTCATCAAACTTTTTCTTCTCTACCCAGTCTTGATTTTGATCTATTGCAGGAATTTAATGATGTTTTCCCCAAGGAGTTGCCGAAAGGTCTCCCTCCAATTAAGGGAATTGAACATCAAATCGACTTCATTCCAGGATCAGTTCTTCCAAATAAGCCGACTCATAGTGAAAAGAAAGATTGGATTTGGGTACATTTGAGGAAAGAAAGATTTCCTAATGCAAGCACGACTAAGTTACACCCAAAAGGAGATGGACCCTTTCAAGTAGTTGCCAAAAACAATGACAATGATTACAAATTAGATTTGAAAGATGAGTATGGTGTAAGTACTTCTTTTACTATTTCTGACTTATCCCCTTTTTGATTTTGATACAGATCATAATGATTCGAGGACGAATCATTTTCAATGGGAAGAGAATGATAAGGTCCCATCTAAAGGGTTGTTTAGCACAAATGACCCTTTTATCAGCATCAATACTAAATTTGAGTTACAAGGTGAGTATAGTATAAATACTTCTTTTAGTGTAACTAATTTATCTTCCTTTAACTTAACACAGATTTAGAAGATTCGAGGATGGATCTTTTTAAAGAATGAGGGAATGATGAGAGCACATTCTTGAAGCTAGAAGAGTCGTCCTTAAAGTTTCCCAAGATCATTCATCCAAATTATCAAGTTCTTAACTCATTCATTCCAAGTCCATGTTCCCGAAGAAATCCTATTAATCAAGTTCTTAAAGAATTTATTCTAAAGTTTCATGTAACAAAGAAACCTTCACAGCATACAAGACATAAAGATCAAATCCATCTAATCTCTTTAGTAGGAAAAGTGCACAATTGGAAGGAAACTGGCTAAAGTGCAATCTTAGCAAGCTTGTCAATTAAAGTCTATCTTAGACTTTAATTGTAAATTCAGCTTTGTTATTTTAAGTCCTTTTATTATTTTTAGCCGAGTTCCATAAAGGACATGTGGTCCACATAGTTATTTATTTTATAACAATTATTAATTTAAGGTAGTTTACTATACTTGTTATTATTTTATTTCCAAGTCCAATAAGGACTCTATTTTTATAAGGTTCTAGCCGAAATCTCATCTATTTAAAGAGAGATTTCAACCACATTGTAATGAATTTAGATATATGATATTTGGTACAGTCATTCCTTAGATACTTGTGAATTGAACTTCTTATTAGATTTTCATTCATTCTTGAGCTACTAATCAACAAGTCTAGTTTCTCTTGTTGTGGTGTTTTAGCCTCCATCGATAATCAAACTACTTAGTGTTGCGTTGATTTTATTCCCACGTAAACTATTTCTAGAAGAAAATATTTGAAATTCAACATTTGTGTTGAATCTTAATACAAGTTATCAAGGTTCTTCATCGGGAAGACTCTTCGGTTTTTGTCCTACCACCTATATGGACGCGTATCAGAGGAGCCTTGACATCGATGCTGAGATTTTGAGAACGGATAGAGATAATGTGGGGAAGAGAACCTACCAGGAGTTGACACCGGACAAAGTGATATGTCCACAGCCCCGTCACCTTTGGCAGCTCGTAAAAAGGATATTTTTGTCAACTAGACCAACACTTGCTATTGGACAGGTAGCATGGACAGAGTATAATTTGAATGGAGTTGAAGGATCAGTAGTAAGGCCAGCTTCGTACCCTGTTTTGAAAGAATGTATTACTTGTGCATGGAGGCACTCAGGGGAGTGTCGTATGACTTCTGGGGCCTGTTTCAAGTGTCGGAGCATGAACCACTGTATGAATAAGTATCTGATGATGGGTCAGGTATATGGTTAAGCGGGAGTAGCTGCACCTAATGTGGGAAATGCCTAATGCTTGAATGGGTACACTCACTCAACCAGGAGCGGGTAACAAGTAAACTTGTGTTGTATGTATATCCGTTTATATGCTACTTTAGTGTGGGGCTATTCATTCTTTTATATTTCATGGATTTCTATATAGTACCATGCTTGTGAATACATATAGGGTTCCTTAATACAGTGGGAAGGTTCTGTATCTATGTTTTACAATGAGTGCAAGTTTTGATGACAAAACTTTTGTAATGGGAGAAGTATGTGATACCCGAAACTTTTCTACTTACGAGTAAATTTTTCCTGCTTATGTGTCAGCATGGTGTGTAATTTATTTTTTGTGATTTATTGTTATAACATAATTTATGTGTTACATTTTTGGTTTTTATGTTAATGTGCGTATTTGATGAGTTGGATAGTTGGGGGACTTAAGTGTGGATGTTAAAAAGTTGAGGGGCTGTTATGTGAAGTATTTGAGAAGTTACTATAGTGGGATTAGTGCATGGGAAATCAATTAAAAAAAGAAATGAAACGTTAGAAAGAGAAGAGAGAGAGAGAGAGAGAGAGAGAGAGAGAGAGAGAGAAAAGTGCAGAAAAATAAGACAGGTGTGAGGTTTTTCAAACAATTGACATAGCAAAAGAAGTCGGAATATAGTGATTCTTAATGAGTTGGAAAGGGGTTTGAAAGAGATGTGTTTGTGCTTTGATGAATTGGGATTTCGAGTTCTGAGCAAAGAGTTATTGCTATTTGAAGTCGGCTGATTTCCTGTTTTTGGTGATTTCGGGGTTTTGGTTAATTTACGCTTAAGATTGATAGGTAATGTGTTAGTAGTGCCCTAGGACCATGAGCATATGTTGTGTGTTTGTTATATTTTGAGCATGTTATTTGAATAGTTAATTTTTCTTTTGAACATCAAATATATGATTTGATAGTAAAACTCATTAACTTATATAATTATTATTCTGATTGTCACTAGTTTTATGTAATGTTAGATACAAGAAATAAAACTAGTATGATGTTTGATTGATGATCGTGTTTTACTAATCATGTGTAATGGATAGAAATCATATGCGCAATTGATCTCTTTAAACCAATCCGATTTTGTTCAAGGTCGATTGATATCCGACAATATATTACTAGCTCAAGAATTGGTCCACAACATCAATCTGAAAGTTCGGGGAGGGAATTTCGTATTAAAACTCGATATGACAAAGACCTTTGACAGAATCTCTCACTCTTATCTTCTCGAAGTGCTTGGTCGATTTGGTTTCGGTCCTCATGTTTTGCATCTGATCCGCAACTCCTAGGTCTCATACTGGTTTTCAGTGAGGATTAATGGTCAACCGCATGGTTATTTTCGAGCAAGTAGGGGGTGAAGCATGGGAAGCCTCTATCACTACTCTTATTCATCTTATCAGCCGAGGTGCTTTCTAGGGGGCTCAACCGAATGCTAGAAGAAGGGGAGCTGCTGTCGTACAGAGTTTCACGTCATAGTCTATCTATATCCTATCTCAGTTTTGCGGATGATATTGTTATTGTTATGAATGGGGAAAAGCGAAATGGTGAGAGATTAATGTACCTGCTCAAAGGAGACATCTCAGGACAACGTATTAACATTGGTAAAAGCTTCTTTTTTACATCTGATATGACAAATAACATGCATGCATCCATTATACTAGAGGCGACGGGTTTCATTCAAGGAGACTTTCCATTTACCTACCTTGGATGTCCTATATTCCACGGGAGAAGTCGGGCTCATTATTATCAAAGTCTTTTCGACAAATTTGAGGGTCGAATTGAGGGGTGGCAACATAAGCTTCTTGATATGGTGATTATTTTGAAACATGTTTTTAACTCAATGACTTTACATATTTTGGCAGCCACTACTTCTCCCTTACAGGTACTAAGGAGCATTGAACGGGCCTTCGCGAGATTTCTTTGGGGCAGTACTACGGATGGGGGCCGGCGGCATGGGATGAATTGGCAAGCCCTCTATTCGCCCAAGGAAAGTAATGGCTTGGGATTCATTTATATGTCCCAATATAGACATGCTTTTGCAATGAAGCTTTGGTGGCGGTTTAGAACGACTAACTCATTTTGGTTGCAGTTTCTTAAGTCTCATTACTGTTATGGAATGGTATATGAATTATTGGCTGAGGTGCGCCGCGCCCTGGCAGCACAGGAACATGGCGAAGGATGATACATATGGAAGATGATGCTGAGGCAAAAATGGGCCTTCTCATCACAGACGAGAACTCTCTTTTTTTTTTTTGAGAACTTCCCTTTAATGGAAAACTTATTGGGACAGGTTCATTCGCCTTCTTTGAACAAAAAGGACATGTTGTCCATTTATTTAGGTAGTGTTTCTTTTATAGCAAGTTTACTTATCTAGAGATTGTAGAGCCTTAATTCAATTAGGACTTTTTCATTGTAAGGCTAAGATAGCCGAATTCCACCTCTATATAAAGTGGAATTCGGCCACCTTATTAATTATGTTAGATATATGATATTTGGTAAGGTTATTCCTTAGATACTTGTGAATTAAACTTCTATTTAAATTTTTATTCATTCTTGAGGTACTGTATCAATAAGTTTAGTTTCGCTTATTATGGTGTTTCAGCCCCCCGTTGATAATCAAACTACTTAGTGTTGTGTTGATTATATTCCCCCGTAAACTATTTCAAGAAAAGAAAGATCTGTTTCAACCTTTATTGTTGAATCTTTGATAAAAGTTATCAAGGTTCTTGTGGCTATTTTTATTGTCATCAATTGAGAATAGGATGTTCAAATCTCAAGTATATGGACTATAAATACTTATGAAGTTATCAATCTCACGAATGATGTTTAGCGAATACTTCTTTTAAGTGAATTGTCCAACGAATTCAGCTTCTCTCTTTAAGAGTAACATCCGATAACCTCCTATGATGATCTACTCGAACATTTGACTTTCTTTTTTAAACATTTCAATTTCCGGTGAGCAGGGACGAAGACATAAAATTGATGTTGGGGGCGAAAATTATAACACTATGTCAAAGTATATATAAAAATTGCAAGAAAAATATTGGGGTGAGGAGGACGAATTTAATAAAATATTTCGAATTACATAAAAAATTGTTATATGTAGTAGTATTTTTAAAAATCTTGAAAGTCAAAAATCACTCCGTCCTTCCTTATCTTCGTCCCTGTCCGGTAGGCTTTCGTTAAAAGGAAAGTGCAAGAAAAATCTTCTATTTTTTTAAACTTATAGTCCTGTCGACCGTCATAATTTCTATCTCGGTAAAAAATCTAATTTAATGAAACCAGTATGCAGTAGAAACCTGGCCTATCCTCGATAATGAAACCTTATTTACAAACCTATGTATGGACATAAAAGATAGAATAGTATAATATTAATCAAACAATCAAATTCCCAAATACAATAAATTGACATAAAGTCGTACGCATCCACTTGGTTGATGGATGGTGCTACACGTTCCATTTTGATGAGTTCATAGTGAATTATTGTTTGTTTGCTTTAGGGGTAATCAAATTGTACTCCCTTCATTCATATTTAATTTTTATTTAGAAGATTTATAAGTATTCAAATTTTTTATCGTTTAATTTTTTTATTAATTATCAACAATTTATTCCAATTATAACCTCGACATTTATTTTATTTGCGACCTCTGTCATCTCTATTTTTTCCTATTTTTTTTTTTATACTATGGAAGAGAGAGAGAGAGAGGGGGGGTAATATTGAAATTATCGGTAAAAATAATAAGTTCCTTATTTTCTAAAATTGTCTTAAGAGTCTTATATTTAGGAATGGAGGGAGTACTTTCCTAAATGGTTTAATCATTTAGAATTTGCTTTCTCAAACGCAACAAGGAAGTATCCTCGTGATGATATTATTGATGAAGCTTCACCAATATAATTTCTAAACAACGACCGTGATAGTATTTATGTATTTGAGAGGGAAGACAAAAACTTTAGCCCGAGGCATTGTATGAATTGGAACCTCCTGAACAACTTGTTTGGTTAGAGTAAGTTTTGATTTTGTTCCTCGAAATATATATGAAGTTATCAATCTCACAAATGATGTTTAGCGAATACTTCTTTTAAGTGAATTGTCCGATGAACTCAGCTTCTCTCTCTTTAAGAGTAACATCTGATAACCTCCAAGGATGATCTACTCGAACATTTGACTTTCTTCTTTAATCTCAATTTTCGGTATGCTTTTGTTAAGAGGGGCAAATAATCGTCTGTACCCTTATGTGTATCTATTTTTGTATCCAACCAATCACAATTCACCATATGTATATATATAATTAAAAAAATGATCATATGGAGAATTCTTATTGGTTGGATATAAAAATAAGTATACAGAAGGGTGCATACGATTTTCACCTGTTAAAAAGGTAAGTGCAGGAAAATATTCTATTCTTTTAAACTTATAGTCTCGTCATCCTTGATTGCATGTGCGACCGTTAGAATTTGTATCTCTGGTTAAAGTCTCTAATTTAGTAAAACCAGTAAGCAGCGGAGACCTGGCCTATCCTCGCGAATGAGGCATTATTTACCAACTTATGCCCTTTAATGGCCATAAAAGAAAGAGTGTTATAATATTAATAAAAACAAACAATTTACCAAAGACACTAAATCGACTTAAAGTCGTACACGTGATAGATGTCACTGTTGGAGTACATTTAATCTAAGGTGCGCCAATTCGATTGGGCCGGGCCGGGTCGAGATTGGATTGGGCCCTTAATCGGGTTGGGCCGATCAATATGATTGGACCGACCAACCCATTTGGACCGACCTTATGGCTGGATAAATGGGATATATTTTCAGCTATTATCTCTTATAAGGAGGTTGAAGTGGTGGAGAATGTGGAGGAGTGGTTTCCTCCATGATCTCCCACTTTCCCCTTTCTCTCTCCCCACTATCCCTTGACTGACTAAGAAAAATGCTGATTTTTCCTAGCATTCTAAGTCATTATTCTCCAGCTTTTGAAAGCTAAGAATAGAGAGAAAAAGAGAGAGCATTCAATAGAGATTGAATAGAAAGAAAAGACAGCTTTTCTATATACTTGTTTTCTAGCTTTGGCTAATAGAAAAGAAGTAAGAAAACTGTTTCTTGTTCTTCGAAAGGTCCTATATCCACCATATATATATATACTCCATCTTGAAGAGTGTCTTCAAGACTTCTACGAGGCGTTGGCTAGCACCAAGCGGTAGAGGACCATCCCCGGAAGATCGAGTGGATATTGGGAGAGGCGGAGCCTGCGTTGGTGGTGTTCCGTTCGTGACAACTGAAACCGTTTCAGACGATTTCCGCACTTCGAAAGGTATAATACTATCCCATAGTCTAAGGTTCTTCCTCGTGAAAGATCATATTAGAGGCGGGTCGTTTTATTTCCGCTGCATAACCTCTTTAGACCCGGTTATTCCTCTAACAGTGGTATCAGAGCC
The DNA here is from genome assembly GCA_026122235.1 of Vinca minor. Classification (NCBI taxonomy): domain Eukaryota; kingdom Viridiplantae; phylum Streptophyta; class Magnoliopsida; order Gentianales; family Apocynaceae; genus Vinca; species Vinca minor. Next base: position 13,912,451 of record JAOCZM010000011.1, read on the forward strand.
ACTCACGAGTACCCTATAGACTTAATGTGCTATAGTATTTTAATATGGATTATGAATCTATATTTTGCATGCCTTAGGATTGCTTGAAATGTTGTATATCATGTATGACATGTTTTTGCATCATTTTTTTATGTATGAGAGTTGAGAATTTCGGTCAACCGAAATGCCAATTTTGGTCAACCGAGTACTCTCAGTACTTTGTTCGGTCGACCGCAATGTATGTTCGGTCAACCGAGTACTCTCAGTAATTTGTTCGGACGACCGAGCGAGGTGGCCGGTCCACCGAACTGAAACAGAATATGACATGTTCATTTTGCTGGTTGCTCATTTTTCATAAATTGTTATGTTAGTTGAGCATGATGCATAGTAATCGCCTTTACCCAATTAAATATTAATTAGTGCCTTCCTAGGTTTGGCCCTCGTCAAGGCCTAGATCGACATTAGTATGGGACATGCCAAAGTTGTACATACATGTCTATCCGGGTGAGGCGCGAAGGATAATTTGTGATATCCGCGGGCAAAAACTTAGGGTCCTAGTTAACTGGATTATCTCAATAAATGGATTGAGGATCTAGAGGCAAAAGAGTTGAGAAAAGTGTATAATGATACGCTTGAATAAATGTTATTCACTCAACTAACCAAGAATTACATAATTTGATGTAATTGGCAAACGTTACCTACCTGAATAACTAAGTTTTAGGCGATCAGCCAAAGCTGACTCAGAACGAGGTGAAATATGGATCTTGGCCCCCTAGAAAGTTAACGAACTTTACGAGTTGATAATGAGGGTTATTCACTCGAAGAAAATAGTGGGAGAAATCATTAAAAAGATAAAAGACCTAATAATGATTTTATCGATACTTACTTTGCATATGTATTTTGTTGTAGAAAAATGGCAAATTCAAACCAAACACTATCACTGCGTTCTGTCCTTGAGAAGGACAAATTAGAGGGAGTTAACTTCCTCGACTGGTTCAGGAACTTGTGAAATCCAAAGGCAAACCGAAAGGTAAGCCCAAGGGCAAGCAAACCACTTTCAACAATGCACTGAAATCTAAGGGTGGTGTAGACAAGGACTCTATCTTGAAGGGATTCATGGGCGGAAACTAGTTCCAAACACCCATGGATCCTCCCCTGAAGGATCCGCTCATATGAAACAATTCGAAAAACAGCAAGAAAAAACTTACGTTTAGGATTCAAGAAGCTACTTCTTGAATGGAGGATGACGTTTCTTGGATCGGATGTTGCTACCGATTGATCTCCCTTTACGGAAAGTCCCTCTACCGGTATCCACGCGACGAAACGGGCAGCGATTGCTAGCTCTTCGTTTTCTGAGATTCGGGAATTAGAGAGAAAAGGGAGAGGCAAGAATAGAAAACGGTTTTCTGATTCTATGTATTATTTCGGCTGAAAAACCTTAGTCGTCTAGGTTTCGGCTAAGAGATGTTATATAGAGTGTGAGAGTTCGTTACTAGAACAACTCCCACCTCTATTCAACTTCTCTCGGCAGTGGGAGTCTCAGAATCCCACGTTCCCTAGACTTTCGCTGGTAGTGGGAGTCCTTATCGGATAATAACTCCCACGTAATCACAGCTATGGGTAAAATACCGCAATTGCCCCTATCTCTAATTCGAATAATAAACACTTTATTATTTTCAGAAAAGTGAATGTCAGATACAACGAACCTAGACACATTCTAGATTCATTGAATCTGGACATGAAGCTCGTTAGCTCGTCTATGCGTGTGACCCTGTAGGTTCATCTCACAATGGCAATAAAAACACACTTAGTAGTAGTGTGAGTTCATAAATCACAAGCGGTCCCTAGCAGGACATTGTGACTACCCAAAGTGAATGAATATACAACGGAACCTAATATCAATCCACTATTTAATCCCTTTGTCTCGCGATATCCTAATTAAGCATAGGGCATGGTGGTCGTCACCCTTATTAAGCTTAATTGTATTTATGCTCGATCTCCAGGTAGACTGTTTCGACAAATAGCATTTGATAACCACTTTATCAAATACATTTGAGCACGGCCATGCATTTAAACAGTCTTTCCCTATCGAGGGGCCCATGGATATCTCTCTCTAATAATAGAGAGGGACAAATTCCTTGTAATGTCTCTCACATTCAAGCTATGATAGGACACTACATCCGATCATCAGTCGTATTGATTACTCTGTTACAAGTAACGTCCGACTGAGTCAAAACGTGGCTCCATTCATACTAGAATCAATGAAGACATAAGGTCTAAGGATTCTAAAATAGTATTGAGGAAGTAATACTTATGACTTAAGACCATGAAGTATTACTTCTCTGACGTCCAATACAATGTATCCCTATATATTGCATCTATGATGTGATTTGTATCCATTACACATGATTAGTAAAACAAGATCATCAATCAACAATCATACCAGTTTTATTTCATAGTAATTAAGCATTACATAAAACTAGGGACTTCTAGAATAGTAATTACATAAGCTAATGAGTTTTACTATCAAATCACACATTTGATAATCAAAAGCAAAATTAACTATTCAATTACATGCTCAAAAGATAATAAAACGCAAAACATGTGCTAATGGTCCTAGGGCACTACTAACATATCTGTCGTCACTGTAGTGAAAATGGTCACTGGAAAAGGAACTGCAAAAGCTATATTGCAGGAAAAAGGCTAGAAAAGGAGAAAGCAAATGTTGCTTTGGGCTCAGGTATTTATGTTGTTGATATTAATGTGATTGATATCAATTTAAATACAACTACTTCTTGGGTACTTGATACCGGATGTGGTTCTCACATTTGTACTAATGTGCAGGGACTGCAAAGGAGTAGAGAGTTGGCAAAGGGTGAAGTGGAACTACGAGTTGGCAACGGAGCACGTGTTGCTGCCCTAGCTGTCGGGACTTGTACTTTTACTTTGCCTACAGGGCTTGTTTTGGGTTTAGAAAACTGTTTCTATGTACCAAGTTTAACTAAGAATATTATTTCAATTTCTTGTTTGGACAAAAAGGTTTTGAGATTTCAATCAAAAACCAACGATTGTCGTTATTTTTGGATAATATTTTTTATGCAAGCGCCTCTTTGATTAATGGTCTATATATTTTAGACCTTGATATGCCAATTTTAAATATAAATACAAAAAGGATTAAGACTAATGATTCTAATCCGAAATACCTATGGCATTGTCGCTTAGGCCACATAAACGAAGACTGCATATCCAAGCTCCATAAAGATGGGTTGTTGGAATCATTTGACTTCATGTCTTATGATCGATGCGAATCTTGTTTGTTGGGTAAGATGACAGCATCACCTTTCACTAAGCTAGGTGAGAGAGCTGATGCTTTATTAGGACTAATACATAGTGATGTATGTGGCCCTTTTAATATACATGCAAGGGGTGGTTACCTCTACTTCATTACCTTTACTGATGACTTCAGTAGGTATGGATATGTGTTCTTGATGAAACACAAATTTGAAGCATTTGCTAAGTTTAAAGAGTTTAAACTAGAAGTAGAAAACCAACTTGGCAAGAGTATTAAGGTTCTTCGATCTGATCGAGGAGGAGAATACTTGAGTCAAGAATTCTGTGACTATCTAAAGGATTGTGAAATCGTTTCACAACTTTCTCCTCCAGCTACTCCACAATGGAATGGTTTATCTGAAAGGAGGAACAGAACATTATTAGATATGGTTCGTTCTATGATGAGTCACACGAGCCTGCCCAATTCTTTTTGGGGACACGCACTAGAGACAGAAACTTCAACACTTAACCGCGTTCCATCTAAATCAGTTGAAAAGACGTCATACGAGTTATGGACTGGGAAGCGTCCCAGTTTGTCTTTCCTCAAGATTTGGGGCTGTGAACCTTTTGTAAAACGCTCAGCTTCTGATAAGCTGGCTCCAAAATCTGAAAAGTGCATATTTGTAGGTTATCCTAAGGAAACTAAAGGATACTACTTTTATATCCCTAACGAAAACAAAGTGTTTGTTGCTCGCATGGGAGTCTTTCTAGAAAAAGAATTTGTTTCTAGAAACACGAGTGGGAGTAGCGTTGAACTTACTGAAGTTCCAGACTCTCAAACTAGCACTAATGATAAGATGGAAATTGAACAGACTCCACAAGTTGTTGTGCAGCAGGTGCCACAAACAGTTGTGCAGCCAACACCAGTTCAAGAAACACAAGAATTACATAGGTCTGGTAGAGTTCGTACGTCCACCTCCGAAAAAAATTTGGTTTTTTTCACAACGTAACATGGTGATGTTATGTTTGTGGATCACGATGAACCTTCAACCTACAAACAGGCAATTAATAGCCCAGATTCTGAGAAATGGCTTGAGGCCATGAGATTCGAAATGGACTCCATGTACACAAACCAAGTCTGGATCATGGTTGATCCACCTGAAGGGGTAACTCCCATAGGGTGCAAATGGGTTTTTAAGATTGAAACCGACATGGAAGGGAATGTACAAACGTACAGGGGGCGACTGGTCGCGAAAGGTTTCAAACAAGTTCATGGTATTGACTATGACGAGACCTTTTCCCCTGTAGTTATGTTCAAGTCCATTTGGATTTTGCTTGCTATTGCAGCTTACTATGACTATGAAATCTGGCAAATGGATGTCAAAACCGCTTTCCTTAATGGAAAACTTGAAGAGGATGTGTATATGACACGATCGAAGGTTTTGTCACTTGAGAGAATGTCTGGAAAAGTATGTAAGCTTCGAGAGATCCATTTATGGACTCAAGCGAAAGCTTCTCGAAAGCTGGAACATCCGTTTTAATGATGCCGTCCCGTGAGTTTGGCTTCATTAGAAATGAGGATGAGCCTTGTGTTTACAAGAAGGTTAGTGGGAGCTCAATCGTATTCCTGGTTTTGTATGTAGATGACATACTACTCATTGGAAACGACATACCAACCTTAAAGTTTGTTAAGGCTTGGTTGAGTACGTGTTTCTCTATGAAAGACTTAGCGATGCCAGCTATATTCTAGGAGTCAAGATCTATAGAGATAGATCCAGAAGACTCATTGGCCTAAGTAAGAGTACATATATAGACAATGTGCTAAAGCGGTTTAGCATGCAAGAGTCTAAGAAGGGCCTTTGTCCTATGGCACATGGTACTGTTCTGTCGAACAAACAGTGTTCTAAAACGCCTGCCGAATTAGAACGCATGAAAGAGATCCCTTATGCTTCTGCCATATGATCCATCATGTACGCCATGTTATGTACTCGCCCAGATGTCTCGTTTTCCTTAAGCCTTCGAGCAGATACCAGTCTAATTACGGTGAACGTCACTGGATCTCAGTCAAGAATATCCTCAAGTACTTACGAAGGACTAAGGATACATTCTTGATTTATGGAGGGGCGGATGAGCTCGTTGTAAGTGGTTACACCGATGCTAGTTTCCAAACCGATAGAGATGATTTTCCGATCGCAATCGGGATATGTGTTTAACTTGAATGGAGGTGCTGTGAGCTGGCGCAGTTCAAAGCAATCGACCATCGCATATTCTACGATAGAGGCCGAGTATATAGCAGCTTGTGAAGCAGCTAAGGAGGCAGTTTGATGAATAAAAAGGCATAAATTCCAGTATTATTTTTATGTTTCTGCGTTCTTAAAAACATAATAAAATAATATGTCCTTAGAATAGTATTCATAATTGTTATGATTCTGAAACGTCCCTAGTCGAACATTATTATGGAATCTTCGAGGACAATAATAATGCGTAAGTCTAGTATGTGCAGTGATTGATATAAGATATCGGATCGTCACATGGGTATATATGATTAGAGAATCATTATACTGGACAGACCCGACATGAGAAACACACCATAGGTTGTTATATAATAGTCAGCGGTGTTTCTCAATTTTTGACTGGGTTGTATATGAGAATCCTTCGACTTGAGGTCTCACAAGAGTTCTTGCATGGCTAGTGTTATTCTTTGATAATGTTAAACGCTATCCGTAACAGGGTGAGCAATAAAGGCATTTATTGGGTATATCACGAATCTTGTTCAGGATGAATGGGATGCAAAAAGGATTTGTCCCTCCTATATAGCAGGAGCGATATCTTGGGCCCCTTTTATGGAGTCTGACTAATTCATGGCCATGAACAAATGAATCAGTATATGATATTGATGTCATTTGATTAGTCTACTCGCGAATCAAGAAACTAAAAGATTGGACAATACAAGTGTGACTTTTTCCATGACTTGTGTTCAATCTAGATATCAAGGACAAAAGGATTTAAATACAAATGTCAAATGATGTGATTATGGCAGATCACTGAGATATTTATGAATTGGGGGGTAATAATGCGTTGCTAGATACCTCTCATTACCTGTGACATATGATGTCACGGCCAACATCATAGATACCTCCTGGGTCGCACTCATAGATCAACCTGGATTGGGCTTGTTGGAGTACATTTAATCTAAGGTGCGCCCGATTCGATTGGTCGGGCGGGGATTGGATTGGGCCCTTAATCGGGTTGGGCCGACCAACCCATTTGGACCGACCTTATGGCTGGAAAAATGGGATATATTTTCAGCTATTATCTCTTAGAAGGAGGTTGAAGTGGTGGAGAATGTTGAGGAGTGGTTTCCTCCATGATCTCCCACTTTCCCCTTTCTCTCGCCCACTATCCTTTGAATGACTAAGAAAAATGCTGATTTTTCCTAGCAATCTAAGTCATTATTCTCCAGCTTTTGAAAGCTAAGAATAGAGAGAAAAAAGAGAGAGCATTCAATAGAGATTGAATAGAAAGAAAAGACAGATTTTCTATATACTTGTTTTCTAGCTTTGGCTAATAGAAAAGAAGTAAGAAAACTGTTTCTTGTTCTTCGAAAGGTCCTATATCCACTACATATATATATATATATATATATATATATATATATATATATATATATATATATATATATATATATATCTCCATCTTGAAGAGTGTCTTCAAGACTTCTACGAGGCGTTGGCTAGCACCAAGCGGTAGAGGACCATCCCCGAAAGATCGAGTGGATATTGGGAGAGGCGGAGCCTGCGTTGGTGGTGTTCCGTTCGTGACAACTGAAACCGTTTCAGACGATTTCCGCACTTCGAAAGGTATAATACTATCCCATAGTCTAAGGTTCTTCCTCGTGAAAGATCCTATTAGAGGCGGGTTGTTTTATTTCCGCTGCATAACCTGTTTAGACCCGGTTATTCCTCTAACAGTGGTATCAGAGCCACTCACGAGTCCCTATAGACTTAATGTGCTATAGTATTTTAATATGGATTATGAATCTATATTTTGCATGCCTTAGGATTGCTAGAAATGTTGTATATCATGTATGACATGTTTTTGCATCATTTTTTTATGTATGAGAGTCGAGAATTTCGGTCAACCGAAATGCCAGTTTTGGTCAACCGAGTACTCTCAGTACTTTGTTCGGTCGACCGCAATGTATGTTCGGTCAACCGAGTACTCTCAGTACTTTGTTCGGACGACCGAGCGAGGTGGCCGGTCCACCTAACTGAAATAGAATATGGATTGTGGAATCGTTTCACAACTTTCTCCTCCAGCTACTCCACAATGGAATGGTTTATCTGAAAGGAGGAACATAACCTTATTAGATATGGTTCGTTCTATGATGAGTCACGCGAGCCTGCCCAATTCTTTTTGGGGACACGCACTAGAGACAGCAGCTTCAACACTTAACCACGTTCCATCTAAATCAGTTGAAAAGACGCCATACGAGTTATGGGGTAGGGAAGCGTCCCCGGTTTGTCTTTCCTCAAGATTTGGGGGCTGTGAAGCTTTTGTAAAAGCGCTCGGCTTCCGATAAGCTGGCTCCAAAAATCTGAAAAGTGCATATTTGTAGGTTATCCTAAGGAAACTAAAGGATACTACTTTTATATCCCTAACGAAAACAAAGTGTTTGTTGCTCGCAAGGGAGTCTTTCTAGAAAAAGAATTTGTTTCTAGAAACACGAGTGGGAGTAGTGTAGAACTTACTGAAATTCCAGACTCTCAAACTAGCACTAATGATAAGATGAAAATTGAGCAGACTCCACAAGTTGTTGTCCAACGAGGTGCCACAAGCAGATTGTGCAACCAGACGCAGTTCAAGAAACACAAGAATTACGTAGAGTGCAGTAGAGTTCGTCGTCCACCTCCCGGAAAAAATTTGGTTTTTTCATAACGGAACATGGTGATGTTATGTTTGTGGATCACGATGAACCTTCAACCTACAAAGCGAGGCAATTAATAGCCCGGATTTCGAGAAATGGCTTGAGGCCATGAGATCCGAAATGGACTCCATGTACACAAACCAAGTCCGGATCTTGGTTGATCCACTCGAAGGGGTAACTCCCATAGGGTGCAAATGGGTTTTTAAGATTAAAACCGACATGGAAGGGAATGTACAAACATACAAGGGGCGACTCAGTCGCGAAAGGTTTCAAACAAGTTCATGGTATTGACTATGGCGAGACCTTTTCCCCCTGTAGTTATGTTCAAGTCCATTTGGATTTTGCTTGCTATTGCGACTTACTATGACTATGAAATCGGCAAATGGATGTCAAAACCTCTTTCCTTAATGGACAACTTGAAGAGGATATGTATATGACACGACTGAAGGTTTTGTCACTCCGGAGAATCTTTGGAAAAGTATGTAAGCTTGAGAGATCCATTTATGGACTCAAGCAAACTTCTCGAAAAGCTGGAACATCCGTTTTAATGATGCCGTCCAGTGAGTTTGGCTTCATTAGAAATGAGGATGAGCCTTGTGTTTATAAGAAGGTTAGTGGGAGCTCAATCGTATTCCTGGTTTTGTATGTAGATGACATACTACTCATTGGAAACGACATACCAACCTTAAAGTCTGTCAAGGCTTGGTTGAGTACGTGTTTCTCTATGAAAGACTTAGGGGATGCCAGCTATATTCTGGGAGTCAAGATCTATAGAGATAGATCCAGGAGACTCATTGGCCTAAGTAAGAGTACATATATAGACAATGTGCTAAAGCGGTTTAGCATGCAAAAGTCTAAGAAGGGCCTTTGTCCTATGGCGCATGGTGCTGTTTGCATCGAACAAACGAGTGTTCTAAAACGCCCTGCCGAATTAGAACGCATGAAAGAGATCCCTTATGCTTCGTCATAGGATCCATCATGTACGCCATGTTATGTACTCGCCCTGGATGTCTCGTTTACCTTAAGCCTTGCGGCGAGATACCCGGTCTAATTACGGTGAGCGTCACTGGATCTCGGTCAAGAATATCCTCAAGTACTTACGAAGGACTAAGGATACATTCTTGATTTATGGAGGGCGGATGAGTTCGTTGTAAGTGGTTACACCGATGCTAGTTTCCAAACCGATAGAGATGATTTCCGATCGCAATCGGGATATGTGTTTAACTTGAATGGAGGTGCTTTGTGGTGGCGCGAGTTCAAAGCAATCGACCATCGCAGATTCTACGACGAGAGGCCGAGTACATAGCAATTTGTGAAGCGGCTAAAGGCGGTTTGGATCGGGGAAATTTATTTCCGACCTCAATGTGGTTCCTAGTATTGCGAACCCGATAGACCTCTATTGTGACAACAATGGGGCTATTTCACAATCTAGGGAACCTAGATCTCATCAGAGGTCCAAACATGTACTACGGCGTTTTCACCTAATCCGCGAGATTATAGAAAGAGGTGATGTGCATATATGTAGAGTAGATTCGGCAGACAATGTCGCCGATCCACTGACTAAGCCACTGTCGCAGCAGCAGCATGATCGTCACACTAGCTCCATGGGTATCCGATATCTGGAGGGCTGATCTTTAGAGACAGTCATTAGTATGCCCTTAAAGACCAATCAGTAGATGATTTTGGGTCTTTAGTGCAAGTGGGAGATTATTGTATCGTATTTATGTAATTTTCATTTTGATGAATAAAAAGGCATAAATTCCAGTATTATTTTTATGTTTCTGCGTTCTTAAAAACATAATAAAATAATATGTCCTTAGAATAGTATTCATAATTGTTATGATTCTGAAACGTCCCTAGTCGAACATTATTATGGAATCTTCGAGGACAATAATAATGCGTAAGACTAGTATGTGCAGTGATTGATATAAGATATCGGATCGTCACATGGGTATTTATGATTAGAGAATCATTATACTGGACAGACCCGACATGAGAAACACACCATAGGTTGTTATATAATAGTCAACGGTGTTTCTCGATTTTTTACTGGGTTGTATATGAGAATCCTTCGACTTGAGGTCTCACAAGAGTTCTTGCATGGCTAGTGTTATGCTTTGATAATGTTAAACGCTATCCGTAACAGGATGAGCAATAAAGGCATTTATTGGGTATATCACGAATCTTGTTCAGGATGAATGGGATGCAGAAAGGATTTGTCCCTCCTAAATAGCAGGAGCGATATCTTGGGCCCCTTTGATGGAGTCTGACTAATTCATGGCCATGAACAAATGAATCAGTATATGATATTGATGTCATTTGATTAGTCTACTCGCGAATCAAGAAACTAAAAGATTGGACAATACAAGTGTGACTTTTTCCATGACTTGTGTTCAATCTAGATATCAAGGACAAAAGGATTTAAATACAAATGTCAAATGATGTGATTATGATAGTCACCAGATATTTATGAATTGGGGGTAATGATGCGTTGGTAGATACCTCTGATTACTTGTGACATATGATGTCACGGCCAACATCATAGATACCTCCTGGGTCGCACTCATAGATCAACTGGATTGGGCTTGTTAGAGTACATTTAATCTAAGGTGCGCCAATTTGATTGGGCCGGGCCGGGATTGGATTGGGCCCTTAATCGGGTTGGGCCGACCAACCCATTTGGACCGACCTTATGGCTTGAAAAATGGGATATATTTTCAGATATTATCTCTTAGAAGGAGGTTGAAGTGGTAGAGAATGTGGAGGAGTGGTTTCCTCCATGATCTCCCACTTTCCCCTTTCTCTCTCCCCACTATCCCTTGAATGACTAAGAAAAATGCTGATTTTTCCTAGCATTCTAAGTCATTATTCTCCAGCTTTTGAAAGCTAAGAATAGAGAGAAAAAAGAGAGAGCATTCAATAGAGATTGAATAGAAAGAAAAGACAGCTTTTCTATATACTTGTTTTCTAGCTTTGGCTAATAGAAAAGAAGTAAGAAAACTGTTTCTTGTTCTTCGAAAGGTCCTATATCCACCATATATATATATATATACTCCATCTTGAAGAGTGTCTTCAAGACTTCTACGAGGCGTTGGCTAGCACCAAGCGGTAGAGGACCATCTCCGGAAGATCGAGTGGATATTGGGAGAGGAGGAGACTGCGTTGGTGGTGTTCCGTTCGTGACAACTGAAACCGTTTCAGACGATTTCCGCACTTCGAAAGGTATAATACTATCCCATAGTCTAAGGTTCTTCCTCGTGAAAGATCCTATTAGAGGCGGGTCATTTTATTTCCGCTGTATAACCTGTTTAGACCCGGTTATTCCTCTAATAGTCACTACCTGTTCCATTTTGATGAGGTGATAGGTACTAATTGTCTAATTGCTTTGGGGGGTGGGGGTATCAAATGGTTCCTTGATGATTTAATTATTTAGAATATGGTTCTTTAAACCCAATAAGGAAGTATCGTCGTTTGATCATTGATCGGGCTACACTATCATTGTTAAACAACGACAGTGATAGTATTAATGTATTCAAGAAGGGACACAAAAACATTGGCCCGAGGCATTTTATGAATTGGAACTTCTCGAACACCTTGTTTGGACAGGGTAAGTCTTGGTTTTGATATTTGGTACGAGAATAGAATTTCATCAGGGCAGTCTCGAACAATATTGAGATCCGGTACTAGTTATAAAAGTTAGGCCCCTAATTTCTTTTTAAATATTAAAATATAATACGATTTTCGAATTTCCAATAGTGTAAATCGGATTTCCAAAAGTATAAATTAATACTATTGTTTTCATGTAATTTTTGAAAAACAAAGAATTATTATACCAAATTTTAGAGCAAATACAAAAGAATTCTCAAAAAATTTCAACAAAATACACAAATATGTATATATATGTAACAAAAAATTGGAACCCTCAATTTCCGGAGACCCTGTTCCGTTGGTCACTTTAGGCTCCCTCAAGACCGGGCTTGCATTTCATCATCACAAACATCCAAGGCAATTGAGGATTGTTATTTTTGCTCGTCGTCAATTTAGAATTGGATTTCTAAATCTTCAGTACTTATGAAGTTTTCAATCTCACAAATGATGTTTAGCGAATACTTCTTCTATGTGAATTTTCGGATAAATTCACCATTTCTCTATAATACTAACCTCTAATAACCTACAAGATGATTTACTTGAACATTTGACTTTCTTCTTTAAGTATCTCAATATCTGTTAGGCATTCGTTAAAAGAGAAGTGCAAGGAAAATATTCTATTCTTTTAAACTTATAGACAAGTCATCCTTGATTGGCATAGGCGGTGGTTAGAATTTCTATCTCTTGTATAAATCTCTAATTTAATGGAACCAGTAGGCAACGGAGACCTTGACTGACTATCCTCGTGAATGTGACCTTATTCACCAACATATGCCCTGTAATGGCCATAAAAGAAGGAGTGAAAATTGTCTGTACCCGTCTGTGTACCTATTTTTGTGCTCAACCAATAAAAATTCGACATGTGATCATTTTTTTTTAATTATGTATACACATTGGTGAATTATGATTGGTTGGGAACAAGAATGAATATACAGTCAGGTACATACGATTATTTGCCTAAAAGAAGGACAAGTATAATATTAATAGAACAAACCAAAGATAAATACACCAAATCGACTTAAAGCGATGAAAGTACATCCTTTAAGGTAAGATATTCTTCCTTAAAGCTTCCCAAGATCATTCATTCAAATGATCAAGTTCTTAACTTATTCATTCCAATTCAAAGATCTCGAAGAAAGGCTATGAATCAAGTTCGTAAAGCATTTATTTTAATGATTCTTGTAGCAAAGAAACCAGCAAAGCATGCAAGGCATAAAGATCAAATTCATCTAATCTATTTTGAAGGAAAAGTCCACGATTCAAAGGAAAATGATTTGAGTCTAATTTTGCGAAATTTTAGTCATTAAAGTTTAAATTACAACTTTGTAAGCTACCTAGCCGAAATAGGACTCTTTGTAAGCTACATAGCCGAAATCCTAAGTCTCTATTTAAGAGAGATTTCAGCCTCATTATTTTTAGACTTCATACAATATTGTGAGGTGTTATTCTTTCAACTCTTTGTGATTGAATTTCTTTTTAGATCTTTCTTCATTGGTACAGTATGAACAAGTTAATTCCCTTGTTGTGGTGTTTCATCATCCATCTAGAATTCTTCTGTCAGGGTTGCTTGATGCTCATGCTGTCTTGAGGTCTTGTGTGTCGAATTCTTTTCAAATTCTTCTGTTAGTGTTGCTAGGTGCTTATGCTGCTTAGAAGTGTTAGTGAAGACATTCACCTGAACTAGTTTCAAGAAAAGAAAGATCCTCCGTATTTTTTGTGTCAAACCTTTAGTTTGCTTCGAAAGGCACAATGTTCTTCATCATAAAGTCATAAGCGTCCATTAGGTTAATGGATGCCATTATCCGTTCCATTTGTATAAGGTGATTAGTGACTTATTGTTTGTTTTCTTGAAGGGGTATCAAATGGTGCATTCCTAAATGATTTAATCATTTAGAATTTGGTTACTTGAACCCAATAAGTATCGTCCTATTGATCATTGATAAGACTGCACCAGTATCATTGTTAAACAACGACTGTGATAGTATTGGTGTATTTGAAAGGGGAGACAATTTTTGGCCCGAGGCATTGTATGAATAGGAACCTCTCGAACATCTTGTTTGGAAAGAGTAAGTTTTGATTTTTATATGGTACGAGGATAGAATTTCATCATCACAAACGTCCAAGGAAAATAAGGGTCGTTATTTGGCTCGCCATCAATTGAGAATATGATGAAGAAACTTGACAATTAGATTTATAAAGATTCAACACAAAAGGAAAAGAAGGATCTTTCTCTTCTTGAAACTTAGTTAATGTGAATGCTACACTAAGACCTCCAATCAGCGATAAGCACTTAGCTACCCTAGAAGAAGAGTTTAAAGAATTCGACACACAAGACCCCTAATCAGCGATAAGCACTTAGCTACCTTGGCAGAAGAATTCAAATGGAGGATAAAACAACACAACAAGAGAACTAACTTGTTGATACAGTAACTAAACTAATTAAAGAATCCACCTTGTAAAGCCTTGATTCTCGAAAGAACCATGAAAGTTAAAAATCTCACATTATATTCCAAAAATATATTGTATATCAACTTATTTAATAATGTTTCTAAAATCTCCTTTATATACAGAAAAATTTCAGCCAAGACCTATAAAAAGTACTAATTGGATTTGGACTCTTAAAGAAAGAACAAGTATAGTAAACTAACAAAACAAATACCAACTAGTCACATCCTAATTGGATTTGGACTCTAACTAAATGACAAATATAGTAATTAACAAAACAAATACTAAGACTTAAATTAAATAACTAATGGGTAACATGTCCTTAATTAAGCCAAAATTCCGAATTAATAAAAGAACTTCAGTAAATAATAACTAACCTTGGAAATCAAGATTAAAATTTGTTTGTTAAAAAAAAATTAAAATTCGCCTAAAAATCTGGACAACATGTTGTAGAAAATTGAGAGACGATTTAGGACTCCAAATTGACAAAATCTGACCTTGTAATCTTCATGAAAGTGTAGATCTACCTCTTCCCTTTCCAATGCAACTTGAATCAGTTTCATTGGATACCTAGATCAAAAGTTATGCCCATTCCAACAAACTTACTGAATTATGTCCAAGTCCTCATCATTCCCTCTTTCTTCGAAAAGATCCGTCCTCGAATCTGGATCGTTACGGGAAGTTAAACACCTATGAACCAAAAAAATGGGATTTTTTTGTTCTATTTTTTTTAATTATCAAGAAAGCAATAAATATACACCAAGAAAGAGATCAACATTGAGCTCTGATACCAATCTAATGAAGAAACTTGACAATTAGATTTATCAAGATTCAACACAAAAGGAAAAGAAGGTTCTTTCTCTACTTGAAACTTAGTTCACGTGAATGTTTTACTAAGACCTCTAAGCAGTGATAAGCACTTAGCTACCCTAGAAGAAGACTTTAAAGAATTCCACACACAAGACCTCTTAGCAGCGATAATCACTTAGCTACCTTGGTAGAAGAATCCGAATGGATGATGAAACACCACAACAAGGGAACTAACTTGTTGATACAGTAACTAAACTAATCAAAGAATCCACTTTGAAAAGTCTTGATTCTCGAAAGAACCGTGAAAGGTAAAAATCTCGCATTATATTCAAAAAATATATTGTATATCAACTTAATTAATAATGTTAGTGAAATCTCCTTTATATAGAGAAAGACTTTAGCCAAGACCTATTACAAATACTAATTGGATTTGGACTCTTAAAGAAAGAACAAGTATAGTAAACTAACAAAAAAAATACAAACTAGTCAAATTTTAATTGGATTTGGACTCTAACTACAGAACAAGTATAGTAATTAACTAAACAAATACTAAGGCTTAAAATAAATAACTAATGGACAACATGTCCTTAATTAAGCCAAAATTCTGAATTAATAAAAGAATTTATTTAAATAATAACTAAACTTGGAAAACAAGATTAAAATTCGTCTGTTAAAAAAAAGATTAAAATTCGCCTAAAATTTGGACAACATGTTGTAGGAATTTGAGAGACAAATTAGGACTCTAAATTGACAGAATCTCATCTTGTGATCTTCATGACAGTTGTAGATATGCTTCTTAACTTTCCAATGCAACTTGAATCAGCTTCATTGATACCCAAATCAAAAGTTATGCCCATTACACCAAAATGTTTCAATGTTATTCAAGTCCTCATCAGAATAGGATTTTAAAGTCTTCAGTGTCAGGACTTGAAATACCTGTGAAGTTTTCAATCTCACAAATGATGTTTAGAGAATACTTCTTTGAAGTGAATTGTCCAAGGAATTCACCTTCTCTCTTTAATAGTACTTCCTCCATTCCTAAATATAAGACTCTTTAAACAATTTTAGAAAATTAAAGAATTTGTCATTTTCACCAACAGTTTTAATATTACCCCTCTCACTTCAATAGCATAAGAAAAGAAAGGAAAAGAGATGTTAGAAATATTTGTGAACTTTGTTTTAAATGTAAACAAGCCAAAAGTACAAGCAAGCCCCATGGATTATACATGCCTTTGCCAATTCCAACCGACCCATGGATTGATGTTTCAATGGATTTCATCCTTGGATTGCCGAGATCTCAAAGAGTTATGGATAGTATTTTTGTTGTTGTTGATAGATTTTCTAAGATGTCGCATTTTATTCCTTGTAGGAAAACCAATTATGCAAGTCATGTGGATGAATTGTTCATGAGGGAGGTCATTCGGCCTCATGGAGTTCCAAGAACCATTGTAAGTGATAGAGATGTTAAGTTGTTGAGCTATTTTTGGAAGATTGTATGGGGAAAGTTAGAGACTAAACTACTTTTTTCTACATCAAGTCATCCACAAACTGAGGTAACAAATAGAACTTTAGGGGTTCTTTTAAGAGTACTTGTTCAAAAGAATTTTAACTGGTGGGAAGAGTGTTTACATATTGCTGAATTTGCTTATAATCGAACTATTCACTCTACTGTAAATCATTCTCCTTTTGAAATTGTTTATGGTTTTAATCCACTAACCCCTTTAGATCTAACCTCTTTACCTTTTGCTGAGTATTTAAATTTTGAAGGAGATTCTAGGGCTGAATTTATTCAAAAGATACATCAACAAGTGAGTGAGCCAATTTCAAAGAAGAATGCAACTTATGCAAAGAATGTCAATAAAGGCTGCAAATCAATATCTTTTGAGCCCGAAGATTGGGTTTGGGTGCATCTAAGAAAGGAAAGGTTTCCTAATGCAAGAAAGATAAAATTGCATCATAAAGGAGAAGGACCGTTTCAAGTAGTTTCCATTATCAATAACAATGCTTACAAAATTGATCGAAGAGGTGAGTATGGTGTAAGTGCTTCTTTTAATGTTGTTGAATTATCCCCCTTTCATTTTTGATGCAGATTATGAAGATTCGAGGACGAATCCTTCAAAAGAGGGAGGGAATGATGAGGGCATGCCTAGGACAAGCTATTCAAGTGATCCAATGATCAACATTCAAGGTCCAATGACAAGAGGTAGAAGTTCAAGAATGAACCAAGCTTTATCTACATTAATTCTAGAGGTTCAAACCAAGGAAGAAGCAAGGATACTTCTACATGATTCAATTCATCAAAGACAAGTCCATCTCAACACTTTGAAGCTAGAGACTCGCGATTCCAACATACAAAGTGGCTAAGGGAATTTTAGACATTTTTTAAATTAATGTCTATCTTAGACTTTAATTAATTTTCAGCTTTGTTTACTTTATTTATTAGCCGTATTAATAAAGGACATGTGATACAAATAGTTTTTTTATTTTATAGCAAGTATTAGTTAGTTTACTATACTTGTAATTATTTTATTTCCTAGTCCATTTAGGACTTAGTTTGTTAGGGTTTTTACACCGAAATCTTTCTGTATTTAAAGAGAGATTTCGGCTCCTTTGTTACTTAGACTATTGATAATAATATTGTGAGGTTTATTACTTCGATACTTTGTGAATTGAATTTCTTTTTAGATCTTTATTTCATTGTTACTAATCAACAAGCTAGTTCCCTTGTTGTGGTGTTTCTTCATCCATCTATTGTTATTCTGCCTAGGTAGTCAAGTTCTTATCGCTGCTTGGAGGTCTAGTGTGTCGAATACTTTGGAAGTCCTTTGCTAAAGTAGTCAAGTGCTTATCGCATATTGGAGGTTTTAGTAAGGCATAAGCGTGAACTAAGTTCTAGATAAATAAAGATCCTTCTTTTCCTATTATGTTGAATCTTGATAAATCGAATTGTCAAGGTTCTTCATCAAGAGATTCGATGGATTTGGTCTTTATGTCTTTATGTCTTGTATGCTTTGAAGGTTTCTTTGTTACATGAATCTTTAGACTAAATGCTTTAAGAACTTGATTCATAGGCTTTCTTCGGGAACTTGGAATTGGAATGAATGAGTTAAGATGTTAATTCAATAATAAATCACCAACCCTTCTCTTATCTTGTGTGTGCATTTTTATGCATTCTAAACTTTTAAAAAATCAGATTTTCTATTTAACTTTCTCGCTTTTGTTTTTCGTCTACTAAGTAAAAAGAACTGTAGAGGAGATTTCCTCTAAGTTGTTGTTCGTCACTCTCTGGCTAGAACCGGAAGTACGGACGCTCTCTCCTAATTGATCGAGTGGATATTGTAGAGGCAAGGCCGTTCGAGTCTTGCTTGTGATTGCAGACGAATTTCTTCTCATAAATAATTTTTGACATTTACATCTTTAAGGTATGAATCTAAACAAATCTAGTTAGTTCTTACTCGTGAGGATCCTAGAAAGAAACAAATCTTTTTTTCTTCCACTGCCATTTTGTTGTGGATCGGAATTCTTTTTTACATTCGAGTCTTAATACACTATCCCTACTAAGGTTCTTCATTAGAAGGGATTCTAGTTGGCGAGGGACCATCAAAGGGGCAGACCTACACAAAGGATCCCTTAATCAATATTCAAGGTCCCAGGACAAGAGGAAGAGAAAAGAGGATTAACCATGCTATGTCTACATTCATCCATGAAGTTAAAGCTGAGGATGAAGCCAAGTTAAACGTAGAAGATGATATTCAAGTCAACCTCATTACATTTGAAGGCATCATTCACATATCAAGTAAACAAAGTGGCTAAAGGGCATTTTAAGAACTTTGTACATTAAAATCTATTCTAGACTTTAATTAGATTTTCAGCTTTATATTTACTATTTTTAGTCATTTATGTTAGTTAAAGCCGAGTAGGTTAAGTGGTGCTAGAATAAAGGACAGTTGTCCATTTATTTAGACAGTGTTTCTTTTACAGCAAGTTTTTTATGCTAGAGATTGAAGAGTCCTAATTCAAGTAGGACTCTTACTTTGTAAGGATTTTGAGCCGAATTGTTCCTCTATATAAAGGACAATTCGGCCATCTTATTACTTACGTTAGATATATGATATTTGGTAAGGTTATTCCTTAGATACTTGTGAATTGAACTTCTATTTAGATTTTGGAGGAAGAAACCGAGATTCTAGATGAACAACCGGAGGAAGTGAATCCACTTTTGGTGACTATGAAGCTTCTACATACTCAACCATTAGATGAGGAACCTCAACAAAGGAGCAATCTTTTCCAAACAAAGTGCAACATTAAAGGCAAGCTTTGTTTACTCATTATTGATAATGGTAGTTGTGCTAATGTTTGCTATCTTGATATGGTCACGCTCTTGATTTACCTTGAAAACCTTATCCACATCCTTATAAGATTTCTTGGTTAAACAATAGTGGTGAAATCAAATATGATAAATCGGTTGAGATTGAATTTGGAATTGGGAGATTCAAAGATAAGGTGTTATATGAAGTGGTTCCAATGAGGGGAAGTCACATTTTATTAGCGAGACCATGACAATATGATAGATGTGCGGATCAAATTGGGAGGAAAAATGTTTATCAAGTCACCATGGATGAAGTAAGGTTTACATTACATCCTTTAACACCAAAGGCAGCAAGTGAGGTTCATCAACAAATGGTCGAGAATAGAGAGAAAAGAATGAGATATGAGTTGCAAAAAAAGCGTGATCTCACCCTTGCAGCAAAATCCGAGGAAAATGTTTATGAAAAAACCAAGCCTAATGTGATAAAAATGGCTAGTGCTCAAAAAGTTAGGAAAAAATGTTTATTTATAAATCCGGGAAAGGTAGATAGGACTCTTCGAGCAAAACAAGCAATTGTTTTGCTAATTTTCAAAGGAGCCGAAAGGTCTTGTTTTACTGACACTTTTGAGCTAACTTCTTCTTCTCTACCTATACTTGTTTGTGATCTATTGCAGGAATTCAAAGATGTTTTTCCCAAGGAGTTGCCGAAAGGTCTACCTCCAATTAGGGGCATTGAACATAAAATTGAATTTATCCCAGTATCCATTCTTCCAAATAAACCGGCTTATAGAGCAAATTCGGATGAAACTCGTGAAATTCAAAGGCAAGTTGGTTTACTTCTTGAGAAGGAACAGGTAAGAGAATCTTTATGTCCTTGTGCCAATCCTGTTATATTAGTTCTTAAAAATGAATGAACTATTAAATTGTGTACGGATTGTCGTGCTATTAATAAGATCTCCATTAAATATAGACATTCTATACATTGTTTAGATGATATGCTTTATGTCACACCCCGTTTCCAGAATGATGACATGGCAGTGCCCCATTGGTTAATGAAGCACCAAAGCCACATTCAGAGATTACTAAATAAAGAAGTTCATTATCCAAAGTCCATAAATGGTAATAAAATAACTAGCGGAAGCATTATCTGAAAAAGAAAATCTTCTAAGTTTATTACAACTGAAAAGGAAACTTAAGTTCCAACAGAAATAACTAAGAAAGGGAAAAACAGTGTTTATAATCTAGCAATTTAGGATCACTCTGTGTAATCCCGATCCCAGGTGACATCATCATAGTAAAGGTCTTCACCTAAGTCATCTACAAAATAAGGAAACCGGAAATAGACTGAGCTCCGGTGCTCAGCAGGAACCTAAAACAGTAATAAAGATAATAATGACACAACAGAAAAGATACAGATAATGCAGATACCCGTTTCCTAAAATACCCCTATGGAAGTATATGCAAATGACTCATCCCAAGTCTACCAAGACTTAGAACTCGATGCAGGACAGTGTTGTACAGTATAACATGTATCAAAGCAGAATAGATGGTCAAGAACATAACAGTGGACTGCAAAGCTGCGATTTTCAGAAAAATAGATTTCAAATTCATGCAAGAGTGCACCAAAACATTACCCAATATCCCCAACTCATATGTGACCAAATAGATGGCAAGCAACAACATATAATGGCCAAAATAATAACGGACACATAGAATGCAACAATGAAGCAAATAACCACCCTCTTCGCATCTAAACGATTCCATAACCGAGTATATGACAAGCACCGCACGTTTCCCATCAAGTACACCCAATTACATACTCGTCTTAGATACTTAGAAACGTAACTACCTACTTTGACACGACTCTCACCACATGAGCTCACATATGTAATCTCTATTACTCAACAATAACGATAGTGGTCCCAGTTATAAACCAAACTATGTCAGTTTCAGTGAACTCATGGGTTCGAATTCTCTCCCAAACTACGGAACACATATTTTAAGGTTCAATCCTTACATTGTCTCATCATCCCCAACCAGAGACTCTACAAAACCACTACTATACCAAATGATTAGCCCCATTAAGTGTGGACCACATGACAAAACATAATTGAAGACCTCTTTGGGTCACAGAATAAAGAGCATGGCAGAAGGAAAACTGAACCTACTGACTAGAGATCCGAGATATTGAGACGACTCGATCGACCAAACTCGTTAGGACAAAAAAGGGACACCAATTACACGACTCCAAGCACGACCCAAATGCAATTAACAAAGAGGCAATCGTAGAACAGATACAGAACAATATAGAAACAGTTTATGTGAGTATAGCAATTAATGAAAACAATAGGAAAGCAATTTATACGGCATGCTCAATTTACCAATGATTTAGGAATCAATTAATCTAGCAGTTTATGCAATTTATTATTACTGAAATACAATAAACATATCAAAACATAACTCAAAATTAAACAGTAATTTATAACAGAATTTAATGGTGGAAACGGGCCCCCACCTCTTACGAACGCGATAAGTATACAAATTCTGAAATCAATCCTGACAGTTCACTCCCGGGGTGATAAATTTCCGCTAGAACCTTCGATTCACGATCCGTTTATGCTCACTCGTAGATTATCTTGCTGCGGTCAATTTCCATATAAGGTTCGACGAAAATCGATAAGTATTTCCCTCTCAAAATTCTTGTCGAAGTTAATCAGAAATTAGTCGTGAAATTCCCTTTCTGCGCGTTACCCCAGAATAGATGCTACTGACATGATTGGCCTTCAATTCTTGTTTCCTTCATAGCCGCCGTCGACCCTTCCTTTCTTTTTTTTTTCCCCGTGTTCCGTCATTCCCGAGAAGCCCTACCCCAAATACCCCACGTTGTGCTTTGCTCTCTTTTCTTTTTAATTTATTTTTTCCCTTTCTTCTTCCTTCCCTGATTCCCACGAATTCCCAAGAAGGCCCTTTTTCTTTTAATTTCATTTTATTCATTTTCCTTATTATTTTAAATTATTTTATTATTCAATACATTCAATTCACGATTCGTTTATGCTCACTCGTAGATTATCTTGATGCAATATGTAATTCTCTTTCTTATCATGATTAATGTATTTTCTGAAAAGCATTATGTTTGTGGGATCATTTTTTTGGTGGAGTTGGATTTTGTTAAGTTGTGTGATGATGAAACTATGGCTAGTTATGAGATCATAACATGATTTGGTTATGTCAGGGAAAATCGAAATGAAATTCTATTGATATCAAGAAATGGAGGTAAAGATGAGATTAGATTGGAAATTGATCTTGAGATGATCAATTAACCTAGAATTTGGGGACCATAAATGAAGAGGGAAAGGGGAAATTTGAATGACAAAACATTCCAAAACAAGAATAAGAAAAATATCTACCATCAAACTTAGGGAATTCAAGTTTAGGTAGCTTGAATCCTCCTCTATTAGAAGTCACTCCTGAATCTAGGTTAGGATTCAACTCATCACCACCAGCTCCATAATACGAGGTTAATTGTCATATTGCGGGTGAATTGTTAAGAGTTCTACTAATTTCACCTATAACACCTTTATCAAATGATTGATTACAAGAAATGGAGGTAAATATGGGATTAGATTGGAAATTGATCTTTTTTTTTTTTTTTTTTTTTTTTTTTTTTTAATAAATGCCACCAGCGTGGTGGGGCGGGCCCCCGTATTATTAATATTAAGCCAAAATCGGCAAAAGCATGGGATGGGAGGGGGACTTAAACCGTACCTCCCAATTACATCAAAAGATGCGAATATGAAACCTTGAACATTAATATTATTGTTCAAGGGTGATACAATAAATGGCTAAGCTAAATGCAAAGCAGAAAAGAAACAACCTGCATCCACTAACGGGTGAAAGGTAAAACAAAATATGAAAGACAATAAAATGCACTAAGCACCTAAGAATTAACCTTTCTAATATAGGCAGTACCCTCAGCATCTAAATGACATAGGCCTCGGGTGAGGTATGGCAGGAGATGATAGTGTGAGTAAACAGATGAAGATCTTGAGTCACAAGCCGCATTTGCGAGACTATCAGCAACCGTATTTGCCTCTCTAAAAATATGCTTAACTGTAGAATTTCCAATGATGCTCAAAAGTCGTTGAAAAAGATGATCTAGTCTCCATGAAGAAACTTTACCCGCATGAATGGAATCATTGAGAAATTTGGAGTCAGTCTGAATACTCACATTGAGATAACCCAAGATGGAAGCATGATTTATGCCCATGATCATTGCTTCAATTTCAGCCACCGAGTTGGTAATATTCTCACCAAGAAAAGACGAGAAAGCCCTGATAAACCTACCAGATGGGGACCGCAAAATTCCACCAGCTCCCGAGATGCCCGGATTTCCTCTTGCTGCACCATCAATATTGAGAATTATCATATCTATGCTGCCCTTCCAAATAACCGACATTGCCCGGGGGAGGACCAGACGTGACCCACCTGTTAATATGTCAGAGAGTACCGCTTTTTGCAAAATCGAAAAGAGGAAGCCATTAAATTCATAAATCAGACTAGAAATACCCGACCTCTTTCCATCATAAACAAAGCGACAGCGGTGTCTCCAAAGTATCCAACAAACACTTGTAATAGCAATAGAATTAATGTTGCGACCACTATCACGCCCTTTCCACCATATAAAATTTAATAGAGAGCGAAGAGAGTCATACCTGAGTGTGGTACATACTATTCCAAACAAGGCACAACTATGCATCCATAATCGTTTCGCCGTATTGCAGTTGGCGAAAAGATGATCAAAGGTGTCTTCTCCATAACCGCAATGACAGTGAGAGACCAACGGGACTCCCCATCGCTTCCTAACCTCATCCAGGGCCAGATATCCATTGAAGAATCGCCAAAGAAAGATCTGCTGAGCTAAAGGCAATGCCATGACCCATTTCCGGGAGCGGGAAACCGGTGATGAATCCGTCAGGTGAAGTGTCTGCAACACTGATTTAACAGTAAAATTCCCTCTAGATTCCAATGACCAAACATGGAAATCTCGACCCGGAGAAGTCCAAATCGAAGGCAAAATCTGGGAGTGAGTAACCGGAAGTAGCTGCTGAACCGTGCTCCTCCATCCGGAGTCATCCAGATACACATGTATTGGGGAGTCATCGGCTATCACTCCTGGGATCAAAGACAGGGAGCTCTGAAATGTAAAATTTTCATACCAGAAAGAAGACCGACCATCTCGAACCAGAAGGTGTATGTGGGATTCAGCAGGTTCCCTAATTTAGAGCATTTGACGCCAGACAGGTGATGCATTCGGTCGAGAGGACAACAAAACTGGATGTGCCGATAAGGTGCAATATTTCTCCATCATAAACTCTCACCACAAGGAAGAGGAGGTCCGGAACCGCCACCATAATTTGTATGAATAAGAAATTTGATAAGAGTCCAAAGTTGATAGTCCCAATCCATTTTGTAAGGTATCCCGACATAACCGTTTCCAGGACATCCAATGTCTCCGGCCACCATATTCCGTCGTCCCCCACAAGAAGTTGGCGAATAAACGCTCCATTTGAATCAGAACTTGTCTCGGAGGACAGGAGACGGCAATAATATGCATAGTCATTGAGAGTAAAACATAACGAATCAGAATAAGGCGTCCACTCAACCCTAAGAACTTCCGTTGCCAACCTGCCAGGCGAGATTCTATTTTCGAAATAACTGAAGAGTAATGCACTACCTTTTTTCGTCCCGTAAAAAGAGGACAACCAAGATATGTCATGGGCATTATCCCTTGGCTGAACCCTGTGACTCGGATCACCATTTCCGATTGCCGCTGCTGGGTCCTCTCATACATATAAAAAGAACACTTACTATCATTAACTCGCTGACCCGAACATCTTTCATATTGCCGAAGAAAGGCCATGAAAGCTTGCAATCCCCGTTTAGCGCCATTCAGGAACACGATGACATCATCAGCATAAGCTAAATGTGAAATCATAATAGTATAATGAGGAACCAAATACCTTCCGATGCAACCCGAGTGAACCAGTTTATCTAAACCCCGAGAGAAAACCTCAGCAGCAAGAATGAAGAGCAGTGGAGACAGAGGATCCCCTTGTTTTACCCTGCGCCCTGATCGGAAAAATCCATAAGGGGTGCCATTGATTAGAACCGAAAACCAATTATTGTCCAAAAGATTACGAATAAGATGCATGAAATGGGGGCTAAACCCAAATTTCCGTAAAACCGAAAGTAAAAAATTATTCGAAACCCGGTCAAATGCTTGCATCATATCCAATTTAATTATCATATTACCCCCACGAACTTTTTTACTCAACGAATGCATCATTTCCATAGCAAGTAGGATGTTATCTGAAATAACCCGACCCTGAATAAAACCCAACTGATTTCTACACAAAATGGGGTCTAGCAATGGTGCAAGTCGGCTAGCCACAACTTTAGAAATGATTTTACTAGTAAAATTGCATAACGAAATCGGGCGGAACTCACCGAAATTGTCCGGATTATCCTTCTTTGGAATGAGAACAAGGAAGGAACTAGATGCAGATCGCGGAAGGGGCAAACCAGCCCAGAAGTCTTGTACTGCCCGAGCAACGTTGTCTGCTACTATCTCCCAACATGACTGAAAAAACCTGCTTGTGAATCCATCCGGACCGGCTGCACTAGAAGGGCTTAGAGCAAAGACTGCCTCCTTAATTTCCTGAGCATTCGGGAGAGAGTCTAAAGAGCGGTTTTCCATGTCGAGAATACATTGTGGTATCAAATCCAGAAGCTGATCATCCGTCTGTGAACTCGGATCTGAAGCAAATAAATGATCATAATACTTTACCCCCTCTGCCCCAATGGCCTCGGGAGTGGTATAAAAAGTCCCATCTGAAGAAATAATTTTGTTTATGAATAACCTGCGTTGCCTGTTATTGCAATATAAATGAAAAAATCTAGTATTAGCATCTCATTCTTCAAGCCACTTTTGACGTGATTTTTGTCGCCAAAAAATGCCTTCCAACTCCAGAAAACGGGCATGTTTCGCCCGGGCCACCGACAATTCTTCTTGTTTAGAAGCCGAAGGACCCAAATCATGAAGACTTTCTAGCCTCGAAACCTCAATCTCTGACTCCTTGACATTAGTATGAATATTTCCAAAGGTAGATCTATTCCTGCTTCCCAACTCGTGTTTTAGACGCTTGAGTTTTATTTGCAAAGTTATCATACCCGATCCATGCGCGTTGGCAATCCAGGAATTACGAACAATATCCATAAAATTTTGATGTTTGAGCCACATAACCTGGAATCTGAAAGCGGAACCACTTCTTTCTATAGATAATCTGACATTTATAAGAAGAGCACGGTGATCAGATATAGTACGTGTTAAATGGGTTACCATAGTGGAAGCAAAAATGTCATTCCAGGAAGAAGAAACCATGAAACGGTCCAATTTTCTGAGTAAAGGTCGTACACCACTCCGACACCAAGTGTATGGGCTGCCCAAACCAGGAATTTCCAACAAACCCCAATCCTGAATTGTCTCCCCAAACTCCTGCATAGGAAGCATAGCCGGTATCGAACCTTGACTTTCATCAACCCGCAAAACAACATTAAAATCCCCTCCAATAGACCAAGGTAAATCATATTGAGCGTAAAATAACCGAAGTTCATCCCATAACTCCCTCCTCTGAACATAGGAGCACTTAGCATAGACAAAGGAGCAGTAGACAGATGAAGAAGAAAATATGTTAACTTGACAGTGAATAACTTGCTCCAAATCCTTAATAATCACAATATCAACTGACGTTTCCCACATTAACCAGATTTTTCTATTGCAGTTTCCAAAATAAGAATCAAACCCCAAACGCCGAGCATACATAGGCAATTCAGATAAGTCAACCAAAGGTTCCAAAAGAGCAATAAATTGTAATCTATGTTCCCTTTTAAACTGACGAATATTAGCCAAAATACTTTTATTAGCTATCCCCCGAATATTCCATATGATATAATTCATTAATCAAACAAGTGAAGGAAAGTAATAGAGACCCCTAAAGAGTACGAGAGGTCGACTCTGAGAGCCGAGGAGATCGTCTCAAGGGGCCTTGAACCTGTTTAGATTTTTTCCCTTTACAAATAGGAACTTCCACAAAAGGAACTATTTCTGCAAGTATCATAGTGTTACTGCAGTAGCGTGAAGGGAGGAAGTTCGACGATTACGAGAGGGACTTTCCAGGGAAGTCACCGCAACCTCTTGATCATCCATTGATCCGGGTAGAGCCAAAATATCACCCTCTTCTACTCCAGGTAGTAATCCCGACTCATCCGGGTACTCCGGGTCTTGGTCATCCGTATCGGTTCCCACTTCGACTCGGGTATCCGAATAGGGCCTTCTATACCTGGGACTTGCACTGCATGATCGGTCCCGAGGATCCCACCAAACCAAAATTCTGACAAAATCCCGATGTATCGAGTGTCGAGTGCGAGAGCGACCTCAACCCAGGGTCAGCAGTTTGAGCAGCCGGGTCAGCGATTGCAAAGCGAGCAAACAAGGTCGATTGTTGTTGTATTCGAGTCGTGATGGCCTAGCCAGGTCGATAGTTTGAAGGGATTTGCCGGTTAAGGGCGGCAGTGAAAGCCGGGTCGATCTTTGAACTCTGCTGGATCCGGGTCGTGTACCACATTGGATTTTTCAGCGATCGGCTCCCTGGAAGAAAACCGACGGAGGTCGGCTATTATCTCCGGCAATGAGTTCACCAGCGATACTCCTCCAGCCGATTGGTGAGTCCGTTGGTTAATGAACGGAGACAATGTACTACCAACAGTGATATCATCTTGGCTTTTAGGGCTCAAAATAACCGGTTCAATATTTGTATTCAGTCAGCGCGGCTGTGAAACCGGCGCTTGTGGCATGTCCGATACTGTGGTGATCGCAACGGATGTGACCACCGATTTTGGTTGCCGTGCCGTTAAGGATTCTAGCCTGTCCTGTGCATTCACCGCCAAATTGACCGGCGACTGTCTTGAATGTTTTCCTCTGTCCAATACTGCCATCGCCAAATTAGGATGTGGCTCTCGTTGCAGCGCAGCTGGGCGTTTGCCCCGGTCACGTCTTGTTCCAACCTTGACCCATTGATTTCCAGTCGGAGGGGTGACCACGATTCCCAACTTCAGGAATCTGGGTTCCGTAATGATCTTGACCTTTTCCGAGGCAGTGTGCTTGGCCTGTTCCTTGGCCTTGTGTTAGAGGAATAACCGGGTCATACACATAAGCGCAGCGGAAATAACTTTGACCCGCCTCTATCAGGATCTTTCACGAGTAAGTACCTACGACTATGGGATAGTGTTTTACCTTATATGGATGCTAGAATGGCTGAAACGCTTTCAGCGGTTTGTTGTAACGAACGGAACACCACGCTTGCAGGCTCCGTCTCTTTCGGTATCCACTCGATCTTCCGGAGATGGTCTTCTACTGCTTGGTGCTAGCCAACGCCTTGTAGAAGCTTTGAAGACACTCTTCAATGGATGGAGTATGAACGACCTTTTCAAGAACAAGAAACAAGCTTTCTAACTTCTTTTCTATTAGCAAAAATGCAAGGAAAAAGTCCAGAAATTTGTCTTGTCTTTTTCTCTAAAAAACTCACTTTTTCTCTCTATTCTCTTAGCTTCAAAAGGCTGGAGAAAACTGATTAGAATGATAGGAAAAATCTGAATTTTTCCTCTAGTCTATCAAGAGAGAGTGGGGGTGAGATAATGGGGGAAATGGGAGATCATGGAGAGAATTACTCCTCCACTCTCTCCAATACTTCAACCACCATCAAGAGGGCTGAATTTATGTCTAACATTCCAGCCATAAGGTCGGTCCAAACGGGTCGGTCGGCCCAATCATATTGGTCGGCCCAACCCGATTAAGGGCCCAATCCAATCCCGGCCCGGCCCGGCCCAATCGAATTGGCGCACCTTAGATTAAATGTACTCCAACACCTTGTCCGTCGGGATGGCTACCGCCGACGACAAAAGTGTCCTCTTTCTTCCACACTGAACCTGATCATGTCCAATCCGTTTACAACCAACACAGTAAGAGGGCAGATCATCATAAACTATAGATTGCCAGTATCCCTTCCCCGAAAGGGCATGAGAGATACGGATCCGCTTAGGCAGCTCTCCCAGTAAATCAAGTTCCACACAAACCTTGGCAATAGCCGGCCTAGTTGCCGCGGCTGTCAGAGCATCCAGGGCCAGTGGTTGTCCCACCGCTCTTGCCAATGAGAAAAGCTTGGATTTATTGTATAAATGTATCGGCAATCCTTCGAATCCAATCCAAATTGGGACAATTGAAGGTTCTTCGTCCACATTGAAGTCATAAGTCCACTTGAAAACCCGCATCGTAAGTCCTAGGAAAATCCAAATCCCTTGTCTCCAAAGACGGAAATAATCCTCTTCCAAATCAAATCGGATCAATATGTGACGAGGATCCATTCGACCCATCCAAAAATTCCCCTTGAATCCTACTTTGTGAAACGATTTCCGTAATGAATCAAGATTCGGGGCAAATTTCTGAAATTTCCCAACCAGAGCAAAGCGCCATGGTCGGAGTAAGATTTCGTGTTCATCCGATGGTATAATCAGATGAGGTTCTCCCTTAAAATTTTCCAAATTAGTTATTGGCAGAGTGATCTCCGGTGTCAGAGGACCGGACAGTAATTCAGCAAAGCTTTTGTCTTTCCAAACGTTCGGAGTAGGTAGTGGGGCCACGGCAGCCGGCAGGCCGGCGGCCATAGCAGTCGTGAAGCAGGGCTGGACGGATTCCGGAGGGATCCTAAAATTTCGGAGCTTTCAAAGAATTCCGGATTATATGATCACCCTGGAAATTGATCTTGAGATGATCAATTTCCCTAGAATTTGGGATGCTTAAATGAAGAGGGAAAGGGGAAATTTGAATGACAAAACTTTCCAAAACCAGAATGAGCAAAATATCTACAATTTTTGCTATTTATAAACTTCTCAGTAAATGGAGCTCTGGATTCTCAATAACCCGGTTGAGGATCTGTGAATCTTTTTATTAAAATATCTCTGCTGATTCAGTTCGAACTCCAACTCGAATTGCTTCATTGCTTAATTCTTCTGTTTCATAACTTTTCCTCCTCCTAAAAAATCAGTTTGTCCTCAAGCTGTCCCAGAAAAGTTTATCCATTTCTTCAAGAAGTCTTCAACATCTTCCCATGTTGTCTCTTCCTTAGGAAGATTGCTCCAAGTATTAGCCACTGAACCACTGGTTTGTTGGCTTTCTTGACTAACTTTCTATCCAAAAGAGACTCGGGCTCTACCAGAAGTTGACCATTGAAATTTACCATAGGTAAGTTTCTCTAAGGAACCAATTCCTCTCCATTATTTAGTTTGAGTTGGCTAATGTGAAAGACATGGTGTAGCTTATACTCTCCAGGCAAGGCCAACTCATATGCCACAGTCCCCAACTTCCTTACAACTGCATATGGACGAAAATACTTTGGTGATAACTTCTGGTTTTTCCTCAAGGTTAAGGATTGTTGTATTTATGGTTGGAGCTTAACATAAACAATGCCTCCAATTGAAAATTCCCTCTCGTTCTTGTGCTTGTGCTTCTGTTGCTTCATTATATTGATGGCCACGGTGAGTTGTTCTTTTAGTAAGAAATTCATTTTTGTCTTTCTTCCAGCATCCTTGACAATTCACCATGCTTAATTCATTCCATAAAGATCCCCTCACCAAATCCTTGAGGTTTAAAACCATACATACCCTCAAATGGAGGCATCTTAAAGGCAGTGTGATAACTAGTGTTATACTATCATGCTTCTAGATAAAGTAAATTGAACCATTTGTTTGGCCTGTGAAAGGAGTAACATCTGAGATACTTCTCAAGACATTGATTTACCCTCTCTATGTCCTTCAGTTTGGGGATGCTAAGCATAGCTAAGGTTAAGCTTGACTCCAATGACAAAGAATAGCTTTCTCCAAAATTTCATGTAAATGCCTTGTCCCTATCACTAACAATGCACAAGGGTATTCCATGCATCTTATATACCTTGTAAAGGTATTCCTCAGCTACCTTCTTGGCGGAATAAAGGTGTGACAGCCCTATGAAGTTCCCAAAGTTGGAAAACCTGTCAAACACATACATGATAGAGTCTCTACCCTTAGACTTGGGTAGTCCTTCAATGAAATTCATACTTACATGAGAAAAATGTCTGTCGGACAATTCCATGGGTTGCAATAAGCCAGGATAAGGAACTTTCTCATGTTTATTCCTTTAGCATACCTCACATTTCCCAATCATATCCTGGACTTAATCCTGCATATTAGGCTAGTAGAATGTCCCCCACTATTGAGGAATGCACATCATCAACCAAATGTTGTCTCTGATAAGCATTCTTTCCAATATAAATCCTTCCATGATATTTGGTTATACCATCCACAAAGGTATAATCAGTCACTTGCTTGCCCAAAAGAGATTGAGCTTTTAGATTTTGGGAGAATTCATCACCCTCATAGCTTAATTTGACATCCTCAACCCATTGTAGTACTACCACACTGATTTCATTACACTCATGCATTATAGAGAGAGCATCATCAGCTCTATTTCAGTCCCCTTCTTATAGTTAATCTCAAAGTCAAAACCCATCAACCTGACAATCCACTTTTGTTGTGCTTTTGTAATGATTTTCTCTTCCAATAAGTGTTTAAGACTTTGGTGATCAGTCCTTATCACAAATAAATATCCCTCAAAGTAGTATTTTCACTTAAGGATGGTTGTTGAGATAGCCATTAAATCCTTTCCATAAGTGGATAACCCAATGCTCCTTAAGCCAAGAGCTTTACTGAAGTAAGCAAGTGGTCTAATTTCTTTCATAAGGACTGATCCCATTCTTAAATCACAAACACCAGCCTCTATCACAAATTTCTTTGTGAAATCAGGAAGAGCCAGAACATGTGGATGACTCAGAGTGACTTTGCTAATGACACAATAGTCCTTAATGAACCTTCTACAATACCTTGTCAAGCCTAGAAATCCCATAAGTTATTTGACAGTAGTTTGTTTAGGCCAATCCAACATGTTTTTGATCTTCTAGGGTTCAGCCCTAGCCATATCCCCATAAATCAAATGCCAAAGGTATTCTACTTCCTTTTGAGCAAAAGTACAGTTGCTCATTTTTCCATATAATTGGTTCTTCCTTAAAAGTTCTAGTACAATCCTCAAATGGTCCCCATGAGAAGCCAACTCTAGACTGTAAACCAATATATCATCAAAGAATATCAATAAAAACTTACTTAGATAAGGCCTAAATATCAGGTTCATCAATGATTGGAAAGTTGCAGGGGCATTGGTAAGCCCAAATGGCATGACCTTAAATTCAAAGTGACCAAAATGAGTACTAAAGGCTCTTTAGAATGTCATCTTCCTCCATCCGTATTTGGAAGTACCCATACCTGAGATCAATCTTAGAGAAGTACATAGCTCCACGTAGTTCATCAATAAGATCATTAACCAAGGGTATAGGAAACTTGACCTTGATAGTTAAGGTGTTTAGATGTCTATAATCCACTCAAAACCTCCAAGTGACATCCTTTTTCTTCATAAAGATAATTGGAGAAGAGAAGGAGTTGTTACTAGGCTGGATTATGCCCTCTTGTGCAACATCATCTTGATTTACTTCGCTATCTCAGTCTTCTGAGAATGAGGAACCTAATATGACCTCAGTTTCACAGGTTGAGGTCCTTTTTTTGGGTAATATGATATTCATGGTTCCTATTAGCAGGTAATCCTTGAGGAACTTTAAAAACATCAAGATCTTCTGAATGGATTTAGAAAACCTGGATTCTCCGCCCTCATATCCATGAATGGCATACAAATGCCCCGTTTCCACATTGCCTTGAATGACATCCAAGTAGCCCACTTATACTTCAGCAGTATTATTCAATCTCTTATTGAAGGTTTCAACAGAAATGGACTTAAGCTCAACAGGCCCATTCATGGTCATAACTTCCACTTCTTAATCATTTACCATAATCCCGACTACTTGATTCTTGTAGTCCAGTATAATAGGACTATGTTTAGCAAGCCCATATCCTCCTAAAATCATATCACTACCACCCAAGGTCAAGACTTAGAGATCCATGCTAAATTCCATCTTCAGAGTTTTCCAGCTCTCGATCTCAAAGGTAAATCATATTTACGTCTGCCAGAGAGCACTTGTGATGTGGTGAATATTTCTCAGTGCATTTGAAGCACAGGTTGAGCTCTCTCCTCCTTTACATCTCCTCATTACAAATTCTCTAAAATATGATAGGCTCTTTTTTAGGAGTCCTAGTAGAATAAGAGTTTCCTGGGGTAGATTTTGGTGCAGATATAGGTGCATAAATAGTATTTTGTACATAATTGGTAGAGTAAAGCTTGGGAGAATATCTGGTTGTGCTTCCAAAGCACATCTCAGTTTCCACAGCTAGTCTAAAAGCTTCCAGCAGATTAGCAGGTTAGTGCATGCACACTAGACCTTTAATTTCCTCTTTCAAACCACTCAAGAACAAGGGCACAACGTACTCATGTGTGGCTTTTGTTCCTATGGTGACAAAGATGGACTTGAGCTCTTCAAACCTCTTCATGTAGGATTGAACATATGAGGTTTGTCTGTGCTTGGTTAAATCCCAAGTATTCCAGTGATTGACTTCATGTCAAACCTATAGTAGAGTGACAACACAAATCCATGCTAGTTCTGAGCTCCATGCTTAGCAACTTAACTGTGACCCCATTGAAAACCTCACCTCTAAAATAGACTAAGGCTATATCAAGCTTCAGAGGATAAGGAATCCTATGAAGTTTTAAGTACTACTAAGCTTGTATCAACAATTCCCTCAGGTTACTACCATCAAACTTAGGGAATTCAATCTTAGATTTCTTGAATCCTCCTATATTACTTCCACCATACTCAAATCCAGTATCAGAAGTCACTCATGGGATTAGGATTCAGCTCACCACCAACTCCATGATCATACCTTAATTGTCTGATTGGAAGTGAATTGTTAAGAGTTCTACTAGTTTCACCTATATCACATTTATCTTTCTACTAGTTTCACCTATATCACATTTATCTTTCACATAATGATTCATTTTAGATAATTGGTACATGATTTGATTAAACTTTCCATCTCTTTCCATCTTTCCAACATGCATTTCAGTACTAACAGTTGCCAAAGCATTCTAAATTCATCAAACCATGAGTCAATGCGAATGATTGAACTCTCTAACTCTACTAACCTCATTGACTACTACTCGGGTTGAATTCAGAGTTCCAATGCTTCTGGTGTCGGCAATAAGGATTGCGCCGCCATCTGCGGTGCCTCTCCTTGCTGATTTCTGGTCTTCACCTTAGTTTCCAATGATTGGCTCGAATACGAAATTTATATGTCAGGGAAAATCGAGTTGAAATTCTATTAATATCAACTGATTGATTACAAGAAATGGAGTTAAAGATGAGATTAGATTGGTAATTGATCTTGAGATGATCAATTTCCCCCTAGAATCTGGGAACCATAAATGAATAGGGATATGGTAAATTTTAATGAACAAACTTTCCAAAACTAGAAAATAAATTACAACAACAAGATCACTAGATTATTTCCAAAACCATCATCACATTTCTCAAGGGCACCATCATCAAAAAGATGATGAACATGAACATTTTAAATTTCATAATCAGAAGAGTAAAAGGAAAAATCTGTTATTTCCCATATTTATAGACTTCTAAGTCACTGGAGCTCCGCATTTTTAATGACCAGGTTGAGGATGTGCGAGTCTTTTTATTCAAATTTCTTAGTAGCTCCAGTTCAAACCCCAACTCAATCTGCTTCTTTGCCTACTACTTCTCCTTCATAACAACTTTTGAAACTAAGGTGAAACAAACTAGGGATTTAACAGGAACCCTAATTAGGATTCCAATTAAGGGTTCTGCAGTAAAATTGTCCAATTCAATTACAATTTCTATAGGAAAATTGTCTGACATTGTTTGATTGATTTGGATTTGGGGCTTGATTGGAAAATTGAAGCCCTATAATTCAGCACTCAGTTCCAGATTTTGTGTTTAAGGCTGAAAGCGGCAGTTCAAAGTGGCTGAGCAGGTGGGAGAGTGTTCTGAGGATTGAAAAGTTTGGGGGGTGCGTAAAAGGGGATTTGATTGATTATTTTGGTTTGTCGACTTAGTTCGGAATGGAGGATTAAAAAGGGAATGAAAAACTTGCACATATGATCCCCTGACGTTAGGGCTCAATCACATTAAATTCCAATTAAGGTTTTCTTTAGAATATGGTTACTCACGTCCTTTCCCTTGAATTTTGTAAGAAAGAAAGAAAACAAAGAAATAAAAGTATAAATGATGGACGTGGACTCTCCCACAGTGGGAGTTCTTTCATCGAAGGAGACAGAAGGGCCTTCGACGGAGGAGGCTGACCTGTGGGCACGGAATGTTAAAATGTTTAAAGACTACCGGACAGTGATACGGTGGTTCCCAAGGCCACACAGGGGAAAGTTGGCGGACAAATTCAGTAACGGAGATTTTAACCGGCGATTTATAGTGGTGAGGGTGAAAACGATGGTGAGGGGGATTTCGTATTTAATGAGAACATGTGCTCGGTTAGGGAACTGTGGGTGGGATAGGGCTGCCCAAAACTATGTTCGACGGTGGAGGAGTTGCAGCGACTATGTCTCCCATAGAGTCACACACTCATCATCAGAGTGCTCGATCAGAATGGGACATATAGGGTCTTGGTCCAACCAACACTTGGGTGATCTATGGAAACTTCATTGGGAACCCGATAGCTTCAAATTGGATAATGGCTGCTATACGGTCCGATACTTTGCTAAAGGGGACTACCTTCAAGTTCTACATGATGATCTGTGGATGGTGTTTGGTCACTACGTGCCAGCTAGATTTTAATATGTATATAGAGGCATCATCTACGCTTATATGGGTACATTTCCCTTCCATTCCTTTATTTTTTTTATATGCATTTTCTGATGAGGATGGGTAATATTGTTGGGAAAGCCATTAAGGTTGATAGTGCATCTTTGGAGGTAGCAAAAGGGCATTTTCCTCGGGTATGTGTTGAGGTTGATTCGGAGAAGCCCTCTGTTCCTCATATTTAAATGGTGAATCGATTTATGATGGTGGAGTATGAGGGACACCGTCTCATTTGCTTCTATTGAGGGCAATTTGGACATGGCCAGCTTATGTGTCCAACGAAAGCAATGGAGTAGCAAATGACCACCTATGTTATTGAGCAAACTTCTCAAGGCCAGATGATTATAGTGGAGACTAGAGGATATTCGGAGGGTGGTTTGGCCCATGGATGCTTCCAAATCTAGTGTAGTGGCGTGTGGCCGCCACCAGGAGGATGTTAAGCACGCTGATCAGTTAGTAAAATATTTACCCAAATCCTCTTATCAATCAATGCAAAGATCAGGATAAGGAGAATCAGTCCCGGGGTAGGGATAGTGGAGTGGAGAAAATAGTTGGGGGATCTAGGGAAGTAGTATGTTGGGGGCCGAGGATAACGATATGATATTTTAACGGATATAGAGGAGGGATCATCTTTAAGTAACTTGGAGGAGGTGATTAATGATGTAATGGAGAGAGTCTTGAAAGAGCCAGGGCAGGACCATAAGAAATGGTTGGGTAGTGTAGTTAATATTAGGAAAGGGGACTAGAAGGATAGGATGATTGGTAGGCCGTGTCGGGGACAACATAAGGTGGGCCGGGAGCAACTGTTGGGCCGGACTAGTGGGTTTAAGGGTGGTGAGGTGTGTGGGCCAGCTAGGGCTGCTAGAAGGGAATTAAGCCCACGGGAAATAAAACAATAGCCAAAGCCGCTATAACAGCTATGCTCCATAATTAAGCATGAGATTTATCTCCTGCGCCTGCGAATTCTCTAACATAGGCATTTCAAGAAATGTTGCAAGGGAAAGGGGAACATTTTGGTGCATGAATATTAATTCAGCAAAATACGAAAGAGAAACCTCCAGATCACCTTGATGGGATGATTTTGGAAAAGGTATCGGTCCGGGGGTTTTGTCAAATTTGATCACAGAGAAGAATAGTGACACAGATGGGAGCCATACCCCAATGGAGGCCAATGTCTCGAATTAATTTTTTTTTGTGTGATTATTTTAACATGGAATTGCAGGGGTGTCGGTTCAGAAGAATTTACACGCTCCTTGGTGGGGTTGAAACGAGTTCATAAACCTTCGATTATGATTCTTCTTGAGACAAGTGTATAAAGTGATAGAGTGTGCAATCTAATAGATCGTTATGTTGCAACGGAGGCTAGAGGTTTGCAGGGAGTATTTGGGTGTTATCCAGCTATTAGTAGTGCCCTAGGACCATTAGCATATGTTGTTCGTTTTATATATTTTGAGCATGTCGTTTGAATAGTTAATTTTGTTTTTGAACATCAAATATGTGATTTGATGGTAAAATTCATTAGCTTGTGCAATTACTATTCTGATTGTCCCTAGTTTTATGTAATGGTTTTTTACAATGACATAAAACTAGTATGATGTTTAATTGATGATTATGTTTTACTGATCATGTGTAATGGATGTAAATCATATTATGGATACAATATATTGTGATGTATTGTATCGGACGTGATCTGAAAGAGAAGTAATACTTCATGGTTCTTTAGTCATAAGTATTACTTCCTCAATACTATTTGGAATCCTTAGACCCTATGTTTCCATCGTTTCCATCCTTTTGACTCAGTCGGACGTTACTTTTAATCGAGTAATTAATACGATTGATGATCGGATGTAGTATTCTGTCATGGCTTGAATGTGAGAGACATTGTAAGGGATTTGTCCTTCTCTTATTAGAGAGATATATCTGTGGGCCCCTCGATAGGGAAGACTGTTTAAATGCATGGCCGTGCTCAAATGTATTTAATAAAGTGGTTATTAAATACTATTTGTTGGAACAATCTACCTGGAGATCGAGCATAAATACAATTAAGCTATTTGAGGGTGACAACCATGCCTTATGCTTAATTTGTATATCGCGAGACAAAGGGGTTAAATAGTGGATTGATATTAGGTTTCGCCGTACATTCACTCACTCTGGGTAGTCACTATGTCCTGCTAGGGACCACTTGTGATTTATGGACACATACTGAAATAACCTTTGAGTGTATAAAACCTAAAGGGGGGGGGGGAGGGTGAATTAGGTTATAAATTTTTTTTAAGCTTTTCTAAAATTTCTTTGGCCTAAGTGTTCACCTTAACAACAAGTATGTTGTTTAAGCACATAAGGTGATTCAATTATGATCAAGGCAACTTAGATGACTTAAGTAAAGCAATTTTATAAAGCATGTAAGCATGTGATAGTTTCTAACCTAAGCACATATGTTCATATAATTAAATATACAAGTTATAGCAAGTATATGAACAATGAAGTAAAGGAGTAGGGATAGAGAAAACTAACACCAGGATCTATAGTGGTTCGATTCACAAAGAATCTACATCTACTACCTTAGGGTACACCCTAACGATTTCAACATCCACTCATGGATACCCTTCACAACTAATGCAAGGTGGGTTCTACCTTTTACAATTGCCTCAAAAGCTGAGGACTTTTTCTTCACAAACAAGATTCCACTCACTTAGAGTGTTTTGCCTCACAAAGAGGACTTGTGCTTACTCTTAGGACTTTTTGCTTCACTAAGAAGTCTCAACTCGCAAAGTGTGTTTGCCTAAAAAAGAGGTCATGTGCCTACTCTTAGGACTTTGAAACACTCACCAAGAGTGAAGCTCTCAAAGAGCTTTTTGCTAGCCCTCAAAGAACTAGTTCTCAACTAATGAGAATAAAGGGTAACCTATCTCTTTTAAAGAGATTTACAATAAGCTCACTTTTACAAAGAATTCCCTCTTGGAATGGATTTACAATATAAGCTCTAATCACTCTTTGAGAATAGAAGGCAAAATGAACTTTCACTTTTACAAAGAATTCCCTCTTGGAATGGATTTACAATATAAGCTCTAATCACTCTTTGAGAATAGAAGGCAAAATGAAATTTAAGCTCAACACAATGCTTTGAATGATTTTGCAACTAAGCACAAAAGCGTAGGCTTGTGTGTATAGAAAGTGTACATGCCCATGCCCTCTTATGGCTTGATTAGTTATGAAAAATTCAGCTTTGAAAGTTTTTTGTAGGGGCAAGAATACACTAGCTTTGTTGGAGACAACGACTATAATTTTGGCCTTGAAAAGACAGCTTCGGTCGACCGAAGTGGCTTGAATCAAAGGTTAAAGGCACTCGGTCAACCGCTATTCCATGCCAGGTCTACCGAAGCAAAGGTCGGTCGTCCATATAGAATATAGCAGTTGGAGCATTGGAACATTCAAAACTCATATAAGGACAAAAAGACACTGGTAAATCCACCAGTTGTGGTGGGGCGGACCCCCGTTTGTTAAATTAGCCGAAATAGGCAAAATGTACAAGAAGGGGGACGTAATACCGAACCTCCAAATAAAAGGTGGAAACAAATCCACTTCATACAAGAAAGCTAGAAATAAGATGCAAAACTTGACCATTTATAAGTATGATCAAGGATGTTACACTTAATTCTATGACTCTAAATGCAAAACCAATAAATACAAAATGCAACCAAGCATATCTAATGCGTAGATAAGGTGTTTTTCATTGGTCCAATTTTATGAGACCAATAATCGGAGAAGGTAAGAGCTGTAAATCAGAATAAACAGTTGAAGACCAAGCAGATATAGAGAGGTTTGCTAATGCATCAGCGACCAAATTAACCTCCCTAAAGATGTAGAGCATCATGCAATGACAAAGAAGAGAATCAGCTCTACGAAAAGTAGTAACTAAAGACCAATTTGAAATCATACATGATGCAATCGCCTTCACCAGTATCTCAGAATCCGACTGGATCAAGAAATCATGAAAACCGCGACTGGTTGCCATGTTCAAGCCTTCAATCAGTTCTTGTAATTCCGCCACCATACTTGAACTATAATCCCCAATGTACATTGAGAATGCTGAAATGAAAGTTCCATTACTTTGCCCAAAAACACACCCTACCTTTTGATACACCATCAATGTTGAGCGCAACGCCAGTATATTCTAGATCACATCCCCACCTGACAACCAACGTTCTTCTGGTGACAAAACCACGAGATTGTCCTAATCGAATACCTCGAGCTTTCATCAAAGTTGTTGTGTAATCACGAATTGAGCGATGATATTTGACAGAGAAGTAGTCTTCACTTCATACACAAATCAATATCGGACCTTCCATAATATCCAACAAGCATAACAAGCCATAAGAAGGAGAATAGAGCGAGAAACCGAACCACCAGCGTACCACCATAAGGACAACATACTAAGAAAATTTTCAACAGGCGTAGCGGGTAGCACTGTCAAACGGGCCTGGTCCGCATTTTTTGGACGGATTTTGACCAAGCTATTCATGGTCCGTTTAAATGCGGGCCATTTTAGCCCGCTCCGTTTGGACCACAGACCAAGGCGGACCGGACCGGACCCGGACCAAAAATTAATATAAAAAATATATATTTTTTAAAGTTTTACTTCTCATTTTTTCAATTTGTTTTACAAATGTTTTCAAAAATAAACCACAAAACTTAATTTTTAAGCTTTATATTCTTTTTTTTCAATTTTTAAAAATAAAAATTAAAAAAAGTCATTTTTAAGCTTTTTTTTTAAAAATTAATTTGGTCCGCGGACCGGTCCGTTAACCCGCGGATTTCTTATGGACGGGTATGGATTAGCATTTTCTTGGTCCGCAAAAATTGGTCCAAATCCGCTCCGATCCGTTTTAGGGATTACGCGACGGACCGGACTGGGTTGGCCCGTTTGACAGTGCTAGTAGCGGGGAAGATTAATCCAATCAAGATAGCCGCCTCTTGCCAAACAACTCGTGCAAGATTACATTTTGCAAAAACATGATCATAAGTTTCAATATCACCAAAACAAGCACAACGAGAAACTATAGACACCCCAAATCGCATCCTATCCTCATCCAAAGCCAGAAAATTATTAAGCAATTTCCACATAAACAAAGAAAGAGAGAAGAATAACCTTATTCCCAATGCAAGTTCGTGAAAACTGTTTAACATCCGAGCCTCTCATTATATCCATCACTGACGTAAGAGAGAAGCACCCTCAGGGATCCGCCATCTAAATTAGTTTATCCTCTTCCCTAGAGAAACACACCTCCGACAATAAATCCATAAATGAAACCGGAACACATCCCAAAAGGAGCCGCCGCTTCCAGCCATGGTCATCAAGAAATTCCCATACTTTTGCACCCCGAAACCTAGAGGAATCCGAGACTATGGAATCCAACGACCCTCTTAATGTGAAATTTTCATAAAAGAAACTTGAGCCACCATTGCGTAATAGAATACCCGTGTACTTCTCGACATC
The DNA here is from genome assembly GCA_026122235.1 of Vinca minor. Taxonomy (NCBI): domain Eukaryota; kingdom Viridiplantae; phylum Streptophyta; class Magnoliopsida; order Gentianales; family Apocynaceae; genus Vinca; species Vinca minor. The sequence goes on from JAOCZM010000011.1 coordinate 13,954,324, forward strand.
CTCCCTAACCATAAGCATTCGGCGCCAAGTAGGTGAACATCCCAAAACAAGTTTCCCTTGTTTCACATGTTGAAGACTCAAACAATATCGAGCCTTTAAAAAGGTCGCCCACAAGGAATCAATAGTCCTGAAATTCCACCATAGTTTCCAAGAAAAGGCCTCATAAAAATGTAATACAGAAGAAACACCCACACCATTACATTCCACTGCCCCAGACATCTTACTCCAAGAAATCAAATGCTTATGTTCCTTCCCATATGTCTGACCCCATACGAACCGAGAAAGCAGACCCTCCAGCTTTGACAAAAAAAATATTTTTGGCACATTACACCAAAATATGAATAGACATAGAATTAAGCACCGATCGAACTAACAAAACACGGCTGCTCATGCTTAATAAATTCCTCTGCCAACCCTCCACTTTTGTCGCACCTTTTCAAGCATATTATCAAAATAGCGAACTTTGGACCTACCCGGATAAATTGGACATCCAAGATAAGTCATTGGAAAACCCCCTTCCACAAAACCGGTCACTTCTTGTATCATTGTTCGCTGCCCATCAGTAATTTTGGTAGTCGTATAATAAGAGCACTTACCAACATTGACTCTTTGCCCAGATACCTGCTCATAATTTCGAAGAAAGCCCACAAGAATATTCACATTCCTGCGTTGACCATTAGTAAAGATAATAATATCGTCTGGAAAGGCCATATGAGAAGTAATGACAGTCTGCTTAGGAACATAATAGGGCGAAAGAGCACCAGACAGTGATAACTCATCAAGTCCCCTAGAAAATACTTCAGCAGCAATAATAAATAGTAAATGAGAAAGAGGATCGCCTTGCTTCACCCCTCAACTAGCATGACTATAACCATATGATACACCATTTACCATCACCGAAAACCAATTGGAGTTTAAAACATTTCGGATAAGATGAATAAAATCCGAACCAAAACCAAAACGTTGCAATACCTGAATAAGGAAAGAGTGAGAAACCCGGACAAAAGTTTTCATCATATCAAGCTTTATGACCAAATTCCCGCCTCTCACCCTGTGATTTATAGAATGCACCAATTCCATGGTCAACATCACATTATCTTAAATGGATCTACCCTTCACAAAACCTGTATGATTTAGCGATATAAGAGATTGAAATAGAAGACCAATGAGGGTAGCTATTACCATTGTGATTACTTTATTTGCAAAGTTACATAGAGAAATAGGCTTGAACCCGAAAAGATGAGTTGGATTTTGTGTTTTCGACAGGAGAACAATAAGTGTACTCGCCATTGCCATAGGCATTGGCAATCCCCGACCAAAAATCACAAACAGCCTATAGAACATCATCACCTGAGAAACCATCCGGTCCTGCCGCACTATTTTTATCCAGTGAAAAAACTACAGTACGAACTTCCAAACGGTAAGGAAGGGCCGAAAGCATACGGTTTGCCGAGCTGTCCACCAAAGTGAGAATGGTTGCCAAGACACTCTCCCTATCTTGTACCTATTCTTCAACCAAATACAACCGAGAGTAAAACCTATGTGCCTCATTACCAATATCCTCCTGCTCCGTCAACCATACCCCCTGATCATTCTGCAAAAGTAGAAATATGCAAACACTTCCTTTTATTATTACACATAGCATGAAAGTATTTAGTGTTACCTTCACCTTCTTGGATCCATTTTATTCTTGATTTTTGGCGGCAAAAGGTTTCCTCAACTCGTAAATAAAACTGGTAGCTCTGCTTGGCCTCTGTCCAGTTATCCATGAGGCGATCACACTGAGAGATGTCAAAAGCCGCCTCAGCCTCGGCATCATTGAGCCGAGTCACAATATTACCAAAACTTTCTTTGTTCCAAAGGCACAAGGCTATTTTCAACCTCTTCAGTTTCTCAATTAAAACCACTATTCCATTACCATATACTGTACCTTCCCAGCTTGCTGAGAGAACATCCCGAAATTGAGCATGCTTCGATCACATATTCTGATACCTGAAAGAAGAAGAGCCAATTCTGTTCTCCCGAATGAGTTTAATATATAAAGGACAATGATCCGAAGATGTCCTATGTAAATGTTCAAGTTTTGTAATATCAAAAATCTCATTCCACTTAGTATTGACCAAGATATGATCAAGTCGTCGTAAAAGAGGTTGTGAAGAATTTCTGCACCATGTATTGGGACCACCCACAAAAAGAACATCAGACAAACCACAGTCTCTAACTACTTCTGCAAACTCGGCAATGGGCAAAGAAGCCGGTATTGATCCCAAACTTTATGAAACACTTAAAATCACCCCTATCAGCCAAGGGACATCATGTTGTGAGATAAAAGAGCATAACTCATCCCATACTGCCCTCCGCTGAGTGTAGGCGGATTTGGCATAAACAAAAGATAAATACACCGCAGTCCCAGCATAATTACTCACCAAAATAGTCAACATTTGCTCAGAATTCCCCACAACCGAAATATCCAAACTACCATTCCAAAACAGCCAAATTTTACTATTTACATTGCTAAGACCATCATCAAAACCAAGACGGATGATATAAAAAGGCAACTCCGTACTATCATGCATTGGTTCCATAATCGCAATTAAAGAAAGAGAACAGTCAAATTTAAGCTGGCGAAGTCTAGCAACATATTCATTATTGCCTACCCCCCGAATATTCCATACCACAAAATTCAACATATTCATGGAAATAAAATGAGAGAATATAAGTACCCATTATAGGGTGTTACCTTTGGCTTTCTCCTCAAGACGAGAAGACTTTCGTGAGGTAGCCAAATGTTGTTGCTTTGACTTACCCGTGCAGATAGGATGTTCTAAAGGCGGTAAATCAATTGTGATATTGTCGAGACCACTGGCAGGCTGCTCCACTAATGATAATGTCGAAACATTCAACTTTGTGAGATCATCCGGTTGCCCTTCCATAGACGAGACAACTTCCCCTTCAACATCAGGAGTCATCTTGTTTCTGGCCGTGCATTCCGGGTCTGGGTCATCCGTTTGGCCCTCGGACTCAGCGACACCCCACTTCATCTACAGGCGTTGCCACGTTGTCCTCGGACTCTTCCAGGTCTTGTTCAACCGTCTCTATACCCCCGCCTCATCAGGCACCGAAATTGGGACTTCATCATCCAATTCCAATCCCCCTTCCTCATCAAGCATATGAATCAGGCCTTCTAAAATCAATTCTGGCCCGCCTGCAACTCCAGGCACAGTAATTAGAATTTCTTCTTCGTGCCCCAAATTACCCTCTGACCCGTTACCACTGTTGATGATGATTTCATTGACTTCAGGCCGTACGGATACTTGTGACTGGTGGGTTGGGTTAGTTGCCGCATGCTTGTCTGCGACAATTAGCTTCAACTGGTCAAGAATTAACGTCGTTTCGATCGAAGAGTTACCAACTGCCGATTTATAAATTCTCGGCACAATTATAGGGGATTTGTCACAACCAATATTAATATCATCAATTCACTTCGAAATAATTGGAGAAGCAAAATTTGGGGAAGAAATATCAACCTTTGATTTCGAATTCGCTGACATTAAGAATTTCATCAATTCCAAATGCAATAATAGGAGAGACAAGAGACGGAGATGGAACCTTTATCATGGAATTCGAATGTGTAACATTGACTCTCGGTTCCACAAACAGCGGTTCTTGTTCAAGCCGTGTTTGGATTGAAGGGGCCATAGAAATTACTGTTGACGGTCCCGGGTCCTTGGAGGACCCGATTTTGATCCAAACTTGGTTCCTTGGGACAATCCCTGATGAAAGAAAGTCTTTTGCAATCACAATCGCATCCTTTTCTGATGGTTTTTGCGGCGTAACCTTGGTTTTACCCTTATTGGATTTTGCCTTTTCCATTTGTCTCGGCGTCTCTCGGATTGGTGGCATAATCACCGCCCTGATTCTTAAGCTTTTCGGCTTTAGCCCTTTCTATTGGGCTCGGTTTTTCTTTAATTGGTGGAATTACCGCCTCTTGATTCTTACTAGATTGTTTTTCATTATGCCCAATTCTCATACACCCAAGGCAGTAATCTGGTAAATCATCATAAGTAATTGCTTGCCAACCCATTTTGGCGTGAGTGATTCTAATCCGTTGTGGTAAATCCAAAAGCAAATCCACTTCGACACATACTTTAGCTATGCTCGGCCAAGAGACGGCGGCGGTGGGAGCATCTAAAGCTGACGGTTGGCCCACCGCCCGGGCTGGTGAAAACAATTTGGATTTGTTGTATAGATGAATAGGTAATCTCTCAAACCCAATCCAAATTGGAACAATTGAAGGCTCTTCATGAACATTAAAGTCATATGTCCACTTGAACACCCTCATTGACAATCCAAAAAAATTCCATATTCATTGTCTCCATAGGCGGCAATAATCCCCTTCAAGATCAAACTTGATTAAAACATGCCTAGAATCCATACATCCAATCCAAAAAATGCCCTTAAACCCAACTTTATGAAAAGATTTTAGATGAGAGTCTAAATTGGGCCATGTTTATGAAATTTACCAACCAAAGTGAATCGCCAAGGGTTAATTAAAGCATCATGTTCATCTTCCGGGATTATCAGATTTGGTTCTCCCTTATAAACATCGAGAGGTGTAATAGGTAAAGAGGTGATTGTAGATGAAGGCTGTGAGAGAAGCTCAGCGAAACTCTTCTGTTTCCACGGAGTAGGCACGGCGGCAGCCGCCACCACAGCCTGGTGGCCGAAGGCCATAGAAGGCCAAAGATCAAGATGAGTCGAAAAGATTTGAAGATCCCCTAATTTTTAGGAGAAAAATATTATCATCTAATCACTCATGCACATGCCTAAATTTTTTGTAAAGATAGAAAACACATTTTAAAGTACTTAGGCATTGACCAAGTTGTTTTCAAAAACCTTTTCAAATAAATGAACAAAGTAAAACAAGAGTTTTTGAAAACATGCAATGTTGAACTTTAAACATTCTTATATCCTAGTATTCTCAAAGGAAGATTAGTCACAAATATAATACCTATGTAGACTAAACAAATCTTCTTGGCGATCTTCAAGTCTTCAAATTGATTCTTCTTGTAGCTTGGACTATGAAGTCTTTGATCTACATCTTCTTGAAGTAATGAAGTCCTACAGAAAACTTGGGTTGTAGTGTGTTGGACTTCACGCTTCTTATTGTCAAGGAGCATACCACTTGATTTTTCACTTGGATTGAGTAGCTCTTGACTTTGTTGATCTTCCTTCTTCTTGACTTTGCATGTACTTCCATAGCATGTGGATTGACTTCATTCTAGTGCTATGAAGTCTTGCAAAGTAGCTTTCTTGTGTGTAATATCCATTCTTGGCTCCGCCACTACGCACAGGGCCCCCAAAAATTCGGGGCCCCAATTTTTTTTTTGTATATATATATATATAAATTTTTTTTTACAAAAAATATCTATGTAATATTTCTGGATTTGGGTCTCCGTGCTTAATTGTCAATATGATAATTTATAGTATTTTTTTTTAATTAAATCAAAATCAACTTCGACAATTTTAATAAATAGTAAAGACATTTGTCATTTTCTATTGTATTATGTCCCAAAAGTTTCCGAAGTTTGGGACCGAATGCGAATATAACATACAAAAAAAATATTTTTTTTTTATTAAATAGTAAAGACATTTGTCATTTTCTATTGTATTTTTTATTTGGTAAAATTATTTGTCTCAAATACTTACCTAAAACTAGATCAAAACTAGAACTAATTTGATAAAATATTGTAGTTAGAAATTGTCGTACCTAATTCATATAAATTTAGGACAGAACGAAGAGAGACACAAAATAAATATTTTAGTTATGTAAAGTCATCAAATTGTACCCAAAAAATCTCCATCTTGGATACATTATTTACATTTGGGGACAGCTTAGAGACAAACCGTAACCAACGTTGCTACAGATCAGGGACGGATTGAAATTTTATATTCTCAACAAAAACGATGTCGTGTTTAGCACCTACATCAATAATCTAAAAAAAAACATATGCGATTGTAGCTACAGCCGAGTGACGGATTGGGATTTTATATGAATGACGGTTGCAACTAAAACGATGTCGTGGTTAGATCACATCTCAGAAAAAACAATGTGAAGGTTGGTACAGACTAGGGACAGAATGTGATTTTATATTCTCAACCAAAACGATGTTGTTGCCCACCGCTTCAAAGGAAAACAGAAGGGAATACCGAACATGTTCTGTTTTCTTCTTCTTCTCCACGATGTTTTCCCTCTTCCCTTTTCCTTTTTTTTTAACCATTTTTCTTTTATAAACATTAATTCCATCAATTGATTGGGATTATACTGCTTATTTTATGAGATTGGTGGGTATTCTACAATCAATTGGTGGTTAGTGGTTTGAAATTAGGGATTTGTTCGATTTGCAAAATTTATATACTTGAAAGGATTGGAAGCATATCTCTGTAGGATTCTCCTTCTTGGAGGTATGTTTGGATGATTTTGTTCTGTTCAGCAGTAAGGTGATTATTTCTTAGCTATTATCTTAGGTTTTTGGATATATAAATAATGTTTGCAATTTATCTTGTTTGTAATTTACCTTAACTATTTTTATCTTAGTTTTGAAGGTATATACCTCAGTTATTTGATATGTTTTGCAGTAAGGTCATAATGCTGGTATATTTCTGCCCTGTTTAAGGAGTGGGCAACTAAATGCTATGTTTTGTCTTGAATTCAAGAGTATGTGTGGGCTAAAATTGAATGTAGTCAGATTATGTTGTGATCCATTTGATAAATTACAATGTCTTGAAGTTTTTTCAAGTGAAATCAAGTTAGATATTAACTACTTTAAACCGATGGGCTGGCTGAGAACTTAATATTTTTTATCCAACATTTTTATATACACTAACCTAAATTGACAACTTAATATTTTTCTCTTTACCTAAATTGCAGGTATTTATATCATTTGAAAAAAAAGTTGAAGAACATGACTAAAGTAGAAAGATCGATTTGCAATGCCTGTCTAGTTGAAGAGGCTTCAACATTTTCTTCATACTACTTTCCAGTGTACGTACAAACAAAAATAAACATAGCTGGATGAAATGATGATAATGGGGCCTCTGAAGTACTACACCCAATCTTGTCCCTATGTAATTATCCTGGAAGGTTACCAAGCTCAAATTGAAAGTCAGGATTTCTCAGTGATGAAGAATTAACTACAATAAGTAATTACCTTTTGATGAACTGTGATGAGGATGAGCCATATATCAAGTAAGATTTGAATGCATTGAGAAACTAGAAATTAATAAATTTGTTCAATATTCATTTTTTTTTCAGTTTTCAATATTTAACAAATGTAATTTTGCAGGAAATTTACAGAGTACGTGAGCTCGACTAATGCTAAATTATCAGAGGCTGAAAAGGAATCTAAGTTATCAACAGAGTTTGCTCGATGGTTCAAAGAATATGTAAGTTACTTTACAAAGGTTAATGAACTATGATGTATTTTAGTTACAATTGTTTTGTGAAATATTTATTAATCGGATCGATGTCCACATTAGGTACAAGATCATGAGGATGAGATTCGGATTTGTTTAAAGAATTTTGCATTGAGGCCTTCTAGACATGTAAAGTCATATTCTATGTACTTTGTCAATGGGTATAGATTTTATACACATGGTCGAAGTGAAGGAAAAACAACCCTTAATAGTGGTATGTGTGTAAGGAGCTTATCAAACGGATGTTGATATACAAGAAGCTGCTAACATTATGGTAGACGGTGATGATGAGAAACATCCACTTACCGTGAAAGTCGCGAGGTTGAGATAGTTACCTTGGAAAATGATGAAGATGATTATGACAATGATGAGGATGTGGAACAGGAAGAAGAGGGTGAGGGTGAGGAAGAGGAAGATGAGAATGAGTAATGGGAAGATTAGAACTTCAAGTTTATCTGTTTTTTCTTAAGGCGAATTGATTTGTATTACAAGCTCAAATTTAAAATTTTTTTTATAGTTTTTCTTCGAATGTTGTGCACTTTCTATTAATTAGTTTGAGGGTTGGATTTATCCTATAATTACATATGCTTGAAAAATGCATTTTTTCAGTTTGTTGAATTGCAAGGTTTTGTATTATGTGTAATTGTAGGGAGAACACAGATAAGAAAATGACCTGTCAATTATTTTTATGTGTTTTCCTAGCCATTCCGTCCCAAATATGCTTGTAGTTCATCTCCTATCTATCCTAATTTCATCCCTAAATATTAAAACTAGAATGGTAATATCTATGTACTTTTTCAATATTTTGTCCTCATCTTGTCCCTAATGCATCTAGTTCAATTAATTAGTACGAGGGTTGGGTTTATCCTATAATTACATATGCTTGAAAAATGCAATTTTCAGTTTGTTGAATTGCACTGTAATGGTATTATGTGTAATTGCAGGGAGAAGACAGATAAGAAACTCATCTGTCAATTATTTTTATGTGCTTTCCTAGCCAATCTGTCCCAAATATGCTTGTTCATCACCTATATGTCCTAATTTCATACCTAAAGATTAAAACTAGAATGAATTATTTTCATATTACCTTATTACAATTACATCTATATATGTTTGCATTGGGGCCTTCCAAACGCGTATGGTCATATTCTATGTACTTTGTCAACGTGTATAAAGATTTAATACACTTGATATAAATTCTTAATGTGCTTTCCTAGTAAATCCGTCCCAATTCCACTTGCCATTCATCAATAATGTGTCCTAATTCCATCCATAATGCTTAAACATTAAAAATTAGTTACCTTATGATGAATTATGATGAGCTATAGACATATTTTTATTTTTATTTTTTTAATAAAGCCACCAGCGTGGTGGGGTGGTCCCCCGTTTTATTAATTATTGCCAAATCGGCAGAAGTGATGAGAGGGGGACATAAAGCCTAACCTCCCAATACAATAGAATATGCAAAAAGTGCAACCTTGAGCATTTATATATATGCACAAGGGTGAAACAATAAATGGCTCAACTGATAGGCAAAGCAGTAAAACTCTAAAGCAATCAGCTTTACAATACTAGTATCCATTAAAACTAACATGCTAACGAGTTTATCCTTTGGTTTTCCGTAGATATGGAGTCCTTGTGTGATCCAGAAGACACTTACCTCTTGTGATACGAGGTAGTGACGACCTGGTTCGCTTCCAACCTGTAAATATGGTGAACTCTTGTGGATCGAGAAATGCGGAGTAAACATTGAAAAAGAGAATCAAGCTTCCAAGAAGAAATTCGGCTTTTGTTAAAAGAATCACATAAAAACTTTGAATCCGATTGAACACATATATCATTAAAACCCAATGAATTAGCATACCGTATACCAATGATCATTGCTTCCATTTCAGCCACAGAGTTTGAGAGATTTAAACCAAGGAAATTAGAGAAAGCACCAATAAAAGAGCCCAAAGAATTGCGAACAATACCACCCGCACCTGCAGGACCCGGATTACCCCTAGAAGCCCCATCTATGCTTAGAATAACCGAGGGTGCCAAACTACCCCTCCAAGTAATGGCCTTAACTCGGCTAAAACCTATAGAGTATGTGCCTCCCGTAAACGCCTCAAACAAACCAGCACATTTCAACAAAGATATATAGTGACTGTCAAATTCCCGTAAAAGGCTCCTAAAAACCGATGTTTTACCATAAAAAATGAAACGGCAACGAGCCCTCCAAAGGACCCAACAGACACTAGTAAAAATAATGAAGTTAATATCTCGCCACTTGTCTCTTCCTTTCCACCACAACAATTTCAAAAGGGATAAATAAGAGTCAAACTTGAGAGTATTCCATGCAATTCCAACCAAAGCACATCCATACGTCCACAATCTTATAGCCATTTGACATTCTGTAAAAATGTGCGCGAAAGTATCCTCCCCATGTCCACAATGACACCTTGAGACCAAAGATACACCCCAACGTCTCCTGACTTCATCTAGTGCTAAAAAACCATTGAGCAGCCGCCAGAGAAACAGTTTCTGCGCCAATGGGAGCAAGGACTGCCAAACTTGTGTGCGAGAGAGCTGAGAAACTCCACTTGGTTGTAAAGTCTGCAAAATAAAAAAACAACTATAAATTTCCCAGTTGGGACAAGGCTCCATATATGAATATCAGGACCTGGGGACATCCGAACCAGTGGAAGGTCCTGTTGTTGAGACATCGTCAAAGTCTCTACCGCTGACCAGCCATTGTCACCCAAATGTTCTCTAATGGCCAAAGAATCCACTGCTGCGCCTACTATCCGCAATAAAGATCCCTGCAACGTGAAATTTTCATACCATAACAAAGACCCACCATCTCGAATCAGGAGGCCCATGTGAGCCTCTGCCGAAGCGCGGACCGTAAGAAGCCTGCGCCAAACAGGAGAATCCATAGGGCGAGAAAGAATGATAGTAGGATGAGGATACGATTGACAATATTTCTCCACCAGAAAATCTCTCCACAGAGACGTCGAAGTCCTGAAACGCCACCACAATTTGTGAGAATAAGCAATTTGATAAGACTCTAAAGTAGAAATTCCCAAACCATTTTGCGAAGTACTACGACAAAGTTTCTTCCAAGACATCCAATGGCGGCGTTCCCCGTACTCCGTTTTCCCCCATAGAAAGTTAGCAAATAACCTTTCCATATGAGCAAGTACCTGTTTTGGCGGACTAGACACATCAAGGATGTACATAGGCATGGATAATAATACGTACCGAATTAAAGTAAGGCGTCCTCCTAGATCAAGAAATTTCCTTTGCCATCCCGACAGGCGAAGAGTGATTTTATCAATAATAGATGAATAATAAATTAGCTTTTGTCGCCCAAAAAAGACGGGACATCCGAGATATATCATGGGAAGATTGCCTCGGACAAAACCCGTCACCCGATTGATCATTTCCAACTGTCGGGGTTGTGTTCTCTCCGCCACATAAAAGGAACACTTATGATCATTGATGCGCTGCCCTGAGGTGTCCTCATATTGCCGAATGAATTCTATCAAAGCTTGCAGACCACGTTTAGCTCCATTCAAGAAAACAACTACGTCATCTGCATAAGCTAAATGAGATATCAAAACAGATGAGTGTGGGACCACATACCTTCCTATGCTCCCCGAATTTATCAGTCTATCCAAACCCCTGGAAAAAACGTCTGCTGCTATAATAAACAATAAAGGCGACAAAGGGTCTCCTTGTTTTACTCCACGCCCAGAACGGAAAAAGCCATGAGGAATATCATTAATAAGGATTGAAAACCAGTTATTAGTCAATAAGTTGCGGATTAGGTGAATGAAATGTGGACTAAAACCAAACTTTTGAAGCACGGACAAAAGAAAAACATGAGAAACTCGGTCAAAAGCCTTCATCATATCCAATTTTATGATCATGTTACCTCCTCTCACCTTTTTATTTAATGCATTTGCCAATTCCTTTGCTAACAAAATGTTATCTGAAATGACCCTCCCCTTGATAAAACCAGATTGATTTTTGCTCAAAATCCTAGGAAGTAATTTTGCCAGTCGAATAGCCATAACTTTAGAGATAATTTTACTAGAGAAATTGCACAAAGAGATTGGACGAAACTCACCAAAAGTTTTCGGGCTGTCTGTCTTCGGAATGAGGACTAAAAAGGAACTCGCAATTGCCCGTGAAAGAGGTATACCTGCCCAAAAATCCCTAACCGCCTGAATCACATCATCTGCTACAACCGCCTAACATGTCTGGAAATACCTCCCCGTGTAACCATTGGGGCCAGAAGAACTAGAGGGGCTCAAAGCAAACACAGCCTCTTTAACCTCCAAACCTGTAGGCAAAGAATATAAACAATGGTTGTCAGTATCATCAACCTGCTTAGGTAGCAAGTCGAGTAGGTGAGTGTCTGGACAAGTGCTTGCATCAAAAGCAAATAAGTTCTCGTAATAACTAACTCCAGCCGAGCCTATGTCATCTTGGCTTGTATAAATAGTTCCATCTGCCCCCCGTATCTTATTAAGAAATAATCTCCTTTGTTTATTCCTGCAGTAAGAATGAAAGTAACTTGTATTAGCATTTCCCTCCTTTAGCCATTTCTGACGAGCCTTTTGGCGCCAGAACATTTCCTCCAATTCAAGATTACTCTCGTGTTTTAACTTTGCCTCCATTAACTGGGCTTGCAATTGAGAAGTAGGTCCCAAATCATGTAGTTCTTCCAACCTTAGTACCTCCCTTTCGGTTGTCTTAACCCGGGTGTGTATATTACCAAAAGTTTCCCTGTTCCAGGTCCCCAAAACCCGTTTCAGACGTTTCAATTTACCCTGCAAAATCATTACTCCTGTACCAGACAGATCATCAGCCCAAGAATTACGAACAACATCCATAAACGTGGAATGTTTTACCCACATATCTTGGAAACGGAAAGCAGAACCTCCGCGATCAGTTGTTAGACAAAAATTAATTAAAAGAGCACAATGATCAGATATAGTTCGTGGCATATGTGTAACAGTGGTATGTAGAAAAGTAGCATTTCAATCATTAGAGACAAGAAAACGATCTAACTTTCTGAGCAAAGGATGTACTCCCCCCCGACACCAAGTGTAAGGACTTCCTGAAGTAAGAACTTCTAGTAAACCACAATCATGTATTGTATCACCAAATTCAGTCATAGGTAGTAAAGCCGGAACAGACCCCTAACTTTCGTTCAAACGTAATACAACATTAAAATCTCCTCCTACCGACCAAGGACTATTATTTGGTTGAAATGTGCGTAATTCCGTCCATAATTCTCGCCTCTGGACATACGAGCATTTAGCATACACAAATGAGCAATATATAGGGGAAGCCAAAAAAATATTAATCTGACAATGAATGACTTGCTCCAAATCCTTAACAACCACAATATCCACCCTGTCATCCCACAAAACCCAGATTTTGCTAGTACAATTCCCAAACCAGAAATCAAATCCTAATCGACGAGCATACATAGCAATTTCAGACAAAGCCACCATCGGCTCCAACAACACAACAAAGTTAAGTTTATGATCCCTTTTTAACTGCCGAATGTTCGAAATAGTACCTTCATTAGCAATCCCTCTAATATTCCAAATGATGTAATTCATTAAAATATTGAGATGAGGTAAAATATGAGTGAAGCATTAAACAGTATTAGGAGTCGATCCCGCAAGTCTAGGAGATCGTCTCAAAGGGAGTTGATGATGCTTATCTTTCTTGCCCTTCTTTTTAACTATGGGGATATCCACAATAATATTGGAAAGTGCAATAACTGGAGTAATACCTGCCACATCGGTAATTTCCTGTGTCGGAAGAGAGATAATGGCCCGATCATCCTCTGTACTTTGAGTAATATCTTGGTCCTCCATTGATCCGGGTAGAACCGGAAAACGACCCTCTTCACCTGCTGGAAAGTTTTCAAGTTCATCCGGGTACTCCGGGGCTTCATCATCCTTCTCGATTCCCACTTCAACTTCAGATATCCGATCTGGGTCTTCTATACCTGGGACCAAATTTCCAAAACTGGCTCCCAGGCTTCCCAATACATTCATTCTCGTGGTCTTGTTTGATAATGGCGATTTTTCTTTGTACATTCATTCATTCCAAAATGCGTATGGTCATATTCTAAGTACTTTGTCAACGTGTATAAAGATTTAATACACTTGATATATGTACTTAATGTTCTTTCCTAGTAAATCCGTCCCAATCCCACTTGTCATTCATCAATAATGTATTTTAATTCCGTAGATAATGATTAAACTTTAAAAATCCGATCCCTTTGCATTCCGTCCCTATGGATAATGTTTCAAAAAACTATTAACACTTCAAAAATGTTTCGACCCGGGAATACCAAAATTTCCCAAATTTTTGAATAAAATTTAAAAAGGGCCGCCCCTTTTCAACGTATTAATTAACCCGGGAATATCTAAAATTTCCCAAATATTTTTATGTGCTAAAATTTGTTGTACTTTTAGCTATAATTATTGTAAATAAAAAATCACACCCCCACTCCCCAATCGTCATTTTTCTCTCAACCCCCCCTCCCCAAAGTACACGAACTCTTTCTCTCAAACCTTTCCTCTCCCCATACCTCTCTCAGAACCATTCCAATCCCTAAGAACACTAAAATCTCAACTATAGGTTAAGTTTCTTAGTACCACGTTTTTATTTTGGTGAATATTTTTGGTTGTTAACTCAAAATTTCAAAAAATATCTTATGAAAAATCGATCTATGGAAAAATTAGGGCCTTTGAGTTGATTTTTATTTATTTTACGCTCTTTTCTGAATATTCGAAGCATGCAAGATGATTTCTTTATGTTTTTTTCTTTGTTTGAGTATTAGAAGCATGAAAAAATAGGGTTTTGATTTGATTTGGTTTATTTTACTCTCTTTTCTGAATATTTGAAGCATGCAATTTGATTTATTTCTTTTTTTTTTTGTATGAGTATTAGAAGCATGAAAAATTAGGGCTTTTGATTTGATATTTTTATTTTACTCTCTTTTCTGAAAATTCGAAGCATGTAATATGATTTCTTTCTGTTTTTTTATTTGTATGAGTATTAGAAGCATGAAAAATTAGGGTTTTTGATTTGATTTTGTTTACTTTTACTCTGTTTTCTAAAAATCCGAAGCATGCAATATGTTTTCTTTACGTTATTATCGCAATGATGAAAAAGTAGGGCTTTTGATTTGATTTGGTTTATTTTACTCTCTCTTGGGTAAATCCGAAAAATGCAATGGTTACTTTCTGTCTTTAGTTTGTATGAGTATCAGAAGAATGGAAAATCTGGGCTTTTACTTTGGGTTTGTTTTTTTTACTATCTTTTATGAAAATCTGAAAGATGCAATGGTTTTATTTTCTGTTTTTAGTTTGTATGAGTATAAGAAGAATGAAAAATTAGGGCTTTTACTTAGGTTTGGTTTGTTTGACTTTATTTTATGAAAAATTAGGGCTTTTACTTGTTTCTGTTTGGAAACTTAATTGGTTGTTTGTCGTCCTTCACATATTTTTCCTTCTTGTGTTCGATGCTAGCCAAACTTAACTTATTTTGTTTCTTCATCGAAGGCATGGTAGCCCAGTGGGTAACATTCACTGCCTATGACCGAGAGGTCCAGGTTCGATACCCACCTCACACAAGGGGAATGATTTAATTGTCATTTCTTTGGGTTCCCTTGTGTGGGTCTTATACTCCCCTCACGGGGCACCCGCTCAACGGGACTTCTACGACACCCACTCATCGGGACATCTACTACTCCCCTCACGGGGCACCCGCTCAACGGGACTTCTACGACACTCGCTCAACGGGACATCTACTACTCCTCCTTTGGTGAGGTCTTATAATAAATAATTGTAATAAACTGGACCATACATATAAATGGTCTAGTTTAAAAAAAAATAAAAAAAATAAAAAAAAACTTATTTTGTTTCTTCGAAAATTTAGAAATGGCAGGAAAATGACGAGGTGGTGGATGAGGTGGTAGACGAGGTGGAGGGCGAGGCAAACGACTGAAGGTGACGACTACTAGAGAAGAAATAGGCCCACCTATTGTAACAACCATACCTGACCCGATCTCTGAACCAGAACACTCCCCAATTAACACCTCTGCAACAACACCTCCAATAATACCTACCTTGCAGTCCCTAAACATCAATGTCGAACCATCAACTAACAATGATATTCCATCATGCTTCGCCCGGGTAAAATTATAGTACCTTCCATACACCCCAGCAAGTATCAATGTACCTTTAAGCATTGACATGCAAACTAATAATGGAGAATCAAGTAATGCAGCAGTGGCTGCTCAAGCAGCTCAAAAATTTCATGGCACTGCTCCACTAGAAGATACAACAACACCCCAACCTACGGACCCAGAAAATCAGCAAGAAGGCATTAAGGAATTGGGAGAGGAGAAAATACATCTTGTTATGAGAGGGGACACGTAAGTTTACACATTTAATGATATAGTACATGTAAAATAGCATAAATATAATGATTCTTAAACTTCATTTTCAGGTTCAAGGCTCAGTCTCGAGTTACCAAGGCTTGTATGTTGTTCTTAAAGGCTACGTATGATGGTCCTTGGCCAACTTGGAGAAAGGTCTCTCAGAAGTGAAAGAAAATGCTTTGGGAAGAGTTTGAGGTAAGACTAAATAATAATTCTTATGGAATGGATTTATTTGTATCAATGCCTATATTTCACATTGGACAAACTGATTTTATTGGTTGGATTGTAGAGAATATTCACATGGGACAAAGTAGACGAACTTAAGGTTCGAAGGGCGTGGTCTGCTCGACACGGAAGTCGTATCTCCCATGAGTTTCATAATGCAAGAAAGGGAGGATATATTCCAAATTTTGTGCACAAGGAGCACTGGGAGTATATGTTGAAGAAAATATAGGGTACAAAACAATACCTTAAGAAGTCGGCAGCTGCGTAAAAAAATTGAAAACAAGCTGGGGACAGTGGTTTAACGTTCAATTATATGAATTTCCACTACAAAAAAAAAGACCTTTAGTAACAAAAAAATTCGTTAGGAAAGGTCAAAAAAATCGTTACGAAAGATCTTTAGTAACGAAAAACCTTCGTCACCGAGTTCGTCCTGAGAGCCCCGTCGCTAAAGGTCTTTCCTAACGAATCTCCATTTTCGTTACTAAAGGTATTAGTGACGAAATAGTTTCGTTAGGAAAGGTGAGAATTCGTGCCAAAATATTTGTTACTAAAAGTATCAAAGTTCGTTACTAAAAGTTTTACAAAAAATTTAAAATTTAAAGCCATGGAGCCGAGCCGAGCCAGTTCCGAGCAGTGCCCCAGATCACCCACCGGAGCCGAGCTGAGCCCCCCTACAATAATGTTGAATAAAGTCTCCACAATTTCATAGAAGTGGGAATCGAACTCAAGACCTCCAACTTGTATGTCATGCACTTGCCCACTGAGCTACGTTGGTCATTTGTTACTTATTGTTCCTATTATATTTATTATAATGAAGTTTTGTATTTTGAACCTTTAGTTATTTTAATTTCTCTTTGTGTTGTGATTTTTTTTTATGAATTAAATTAAAAATAATACATTTTCGTCAATGTATTTGTGTATTACGTTGTTATAAAAAATAAGAATAAAATTATTCTAGTTGCATATATACTATTTTTTAATATAAAGACTAAACAAATATAAAAATTAAAATTATATTGTAAATTATATCATACTTATATATGTATATTCTTAAAAAAAAAAATTATTTTAAGACGAAACTTTTCGTGACAAACACTTTTTTTTCGTTACGAAAGGTTGATCGATCAACCTTTCGTAACGAAACAAAAATGTTTGTCACGAAAAGTTATACCTATCGTGACGAAAATGTGTTTTTGTAGCCTTTCGTAACGAAACTACTACTTTTAGTGACGAATATTTTTTTCGTTACGAAAAGTTGATTCCGAATTTCGTTACGAAAAGTAGACCTTTCGTAACGAAAAATGACTTCGTCACAAAAAGTTCGTCCTAACAGGTAGTTTTTTTTGTAGTGTTCACTTTATGTATTGTGTTTAAGAGTTCATATATCATGCCTAACTTCTTCAAATTTCTTGTTCATATTACTTGTGTAGGAGAAAATTAAAGGGCGTCCTGTATTTAGTGATGAGACATTCTGTAGAACTCACTAGCATTAGAAAGACACAAAAGGAAAAAGAAAGGGTGACTGGTGTAGTGATAAAGCAAGGAATGTTAGTGTAAGTCTTCTCTTTCCTTGCAAATTACAGAACACATTAATATTTCATTTTAACAGTTATTAGTTCTGCTATCAGATTAGTTTATATATATTTTTGGGCACTATTTTTCCTAATTTTGAATCTGCAGGGAAAATTCCAAGAGCTGTTTGATAGTACCTCACAAGAAGCATCAAGAAGTGGAACTAAAGTGACTTATGATTAGCGAGATCAACTTTTCATAGAAGCTATTGGAAAAAGAATGGAAAGAACAGGGTATATGGCCTTGGTGAACTCTCTAGATTTGTTGGCGATGGCTTCAGCAGCCAAAAGACTTCACCAGCATGATATGATAAGTTGAAGCAACAAATCACTACCGAGGTTAAAGCTGAGTTGTGAGGAGAGTTTTCGAAATAGATGCAGCGTATATATGCCCAAATGCGAGAGTGCGATTTCAGTATTAATGCATCAACTAGTGCTGCTCCCCAAGAGCTGATGATGCTGAAAAGAATGATGATGATGAAGGTGAAAGTGAAGGTGAAGGTGAAGATGAAGATGAAGATGACGGTGGTTCAAATGACATGTATGAATCTATACTGTAATATTTCTTATTTGGAAACACATGAATTTAGCTTCTTTTGGAACTTGAAGTACTTTTAAAGTGTTTTTATGTTGATACTGGTTTTTTATTCTTGTGGATAGCATGGAACTGGATTTTGGTTTTTGTGGATAACATGGAACTGGTTTTTGGTTTTTGTCAGTATAACATTGAACTTTTTTTTTCATTTTTATGGGGATGCAATGTAATAGTTTTTGCTTACTGTTAATAGTACTTGAATGAGGGTAAAGTAATGTTTGTCTTTTAGTAAGCTTTTGTAATGTGGAAGTATGGCTGAGTTGGAAAGTTTTTGTATTGTGGCAGTTTATGGTTAGTTTTGGTAATGTTGAATCCTACTTGATGTTGAATCTTACTTGGTATATTAAGATTATGGCCATGATTGTGTAATTGTTTGGGGATATTGGTTTGATATTGAATATTACTTGGTATATTAAGATTGTGGTTATTAGTTTGGTGATTATGGTACTATTGTGAATTGTTGGTTTTAGTAGATGAGGACTAGACGATAGGAATTGATATATTGGATAATAAACTAAATTTAGGACAGATGTATTTTGTTGAATACTACAAAGTTTGGACGGGTTTTGTAATGCAAGGTCTATATGTATTTTTATTCATTTTTCTTAAATCTGTCTCAAATATGGGGCAGTTGATATCTTCAAAAAATGAATTACTTTTTTGAAGTTCCAAAACAAGGACGGTATTGCAATGAAGATTAAAATATCTGAGCATATCTCTTACGTATTACCAAGGGAATTGAGATGATGCATTTCCCTTTATGCAAATAGAGATGTACAATGATCTGTTAACATTCTGTCTTAAATATTGGACATAATCAAACATTTTTGTCTCTAATTCGTGGCAATACAAAATATATTATTAAAGCATCTGCAGCAAATCGCTTACATATTACCAAGGGATTTACGCTGCATTTCCCTTGATGCAAAATAGAGATGTACAATAATATGTTCTTCTTCTGTCCTAAAATATGAGACATAAATAAAAATTGATGTCCCTAATTCGTGGTAATAAATATTTTAATGTAGGTTTTTAATATTAATATTGTTATTTTTATTTATTTTTACAGAAGTCATTCATTTATTATCCGTCTTTAAATTCGTCTCTAAGTATTTGGGACAAAATTTATTTTCGTTGTTAACATTTAGGGACCAGGTTTTTTGGGAACATATTTTTCCGTCCCGAATCCATCTTAAATAGTTAAACTGAGACAATTTAGGGACGGAATTCCTTGTTCCAAATAAGCTGTTTTCTTGTAGTGTTATACATTCCTCTAATGAGTTAATTGTTAGCTAAATGAGTATAACAACTCTTAAAGCAAGACTAACCAAGAACTCTAATGAGATCACAAAATATATGAACATGAAGAGTATGATCTCAAAGTTATTTAGGGAGAATACATGTAGAATATAAACATGTATTACACGTATAACTCCCAAAAATAACTTACACAAGTTGGCTATAAGATTTAAAAGAAGAAAAATAAGCCAACAAGTGATGGGATGATGCAAAATATGCAAGTTAAGCATACATCGCATATTTTGAGGGGAGGGGGGGAGTATGGGATGAAAACATTTGAAAACTCCCCCAAAAGATGTGCAGCAAAACTTTCAGATTACAGAAGTTGAAGTTCAAGAATTGCTGAAATTTGGCTCTGCCGGTCGACCTGTCATTCTTCCCTCGGTCGACCGCAAAAGTTCGATCGACCTTATACCCATAGTCCGGTCGACCGGACTTTTGACAGAAAACAGGAAAAACCTGCAATACAAAGTTTTAACCAAGCCAAACATTCATTTAACGACACAACATGCATATGGAATGCCCCAGTCACAGTTTATATCCTAAGTCAAGAATCTAGACGATCAACCACATAAGATTCATGCTATTGACTTGAACATAAACATCAAAATCAACCCCAATATGCTATATAGATAAAGTGAAATCCAAGCATAGCATATATAAACTCCCCCAAAGCATAAGACACTAGGAATATAGGGGAGGGGGCTCAAATGTGCTTTCATCATTAAGGATCAAGTCATTAAGCTCATATCTAAAAACATGCTTATAACATCAAAACAGTTAAAGTGGAAAGCATACTATAGAAAGCATCAAGGTGCCCTTTTAAGCAATTCAAACAAAGAAATAACAATGAAAGTTCAACAATCGCTAGTCAAAGGGTACACAATGAAAAATAGAAGTAAATACAAGGAAATGAAATGAAATACAAGAAAAAAAATAAGATTGAGTTTAGAAATTTCTCATTGAGTTTTGATGAGTGACTTCTTGCACTTTGAAATTCTTCAATGAGATCCTTTGATCTTCTCAATCTTCTTGATCATTTTGCTCATTGGGTGAAGTTTCAACACTTGGTAGATCATCTCTTTTGTCTTCAACTTCTTCACCCAAATATTCCTTGTCTTCATTTCCTAAATCACCCTTTTGATCCTTGTTTCCAATTTCACCACCTAAATCTTCACCATTGTCTTCAACATCTTCAAGTTCAATCACGTGCTTGGGTGCTTCATCATTTTTCTCCCCTTCATCTTGATTTCTATCATTGACATTGATGGAATCTTCATTCGTAGCCTCTTCTTCTTCTTCATCCATCTCCTCTTCTCCATTCTCCTCATTGACATCCAAGGTTAATTTCTTTGATTTGATAATTCTATCTATATCATCAACCTTGTAGTTAATCCCATTAAACCAAGTTTTCAAGTCCACAACTTGGCCTTTTAAATCCTTAACCTCGCCATCCAAATTTGACAACTTTTCAAGAATCATTTTCAAGTTGTCATTGATTTTGTTAAGGATGTAATTGCTTGCTTCATTTCTATGTTGAGGAGGTCTTCTATCAACATTTTCTCTTGGAATATCTCTTGATTTCCAAAATGAGTTTGAATATTCCCTTCTTCATTCAACTCAAAGTGAATGTCTTCATAAGCATCTCCTTGGCCCTTCAGTTAAAGGTACATTTTGCTCATTTTGCCTTTGAATTCCCCTTTTCTCTATCTCTCTCCTCAAATTTTCACACGCATGAGAGGATTTGTTTTGAGCAACCAAAGCGGCCAAGAGTTCTTCATTAGTACATCTACAATGGAACTTCCACTTCTTGTTGACCAAAATCATATGCATTTGGTGGAAGAGGCCATCTTTGTACATGTTGTACTAGTCACTTCTTGGAGTGGTAGTTGCAAGCTTGATCTTAAATATCTTGAAGAGCATTGTCCATAGACTCCCATAAGGAAAGAATTTTCAAGGTTTACTAAGGCTAGAGGTGAAATTCTTCATAGCCAAATATGCAAAGCTTGCCTTGCTCTTTTCAACTAACCATTGCATTATAGTCATTTGGATGTAGGTTATTGAATTCTTGGGACCGAAGATGGGAGCAACCATGTTGGATACCATGTGATGTAGAATACGTCCATATTCATCCATACGGTAGCTTTCTCTTTGCGAAGACTTATTGAAAAGTCCTTCGATATTGAAGTAGATCTTGAACCTTTCAATGTCCAAGATATCATCCCTTGGAACATTCCCATAATTATCAAAATACCTAATTGAGTCTAACTCAAATCTAATCCCAAGAATTTCACAAAAACGTATCTTCCGAAAAGCTAAATTCCAAGTTCCCAACCCGGGAAGTCCACCAATACATACCATCTTCCTTTAATCCATCTTCTCTTAAATTTTCTCCAAATTCATAAATGGCTAAGGGATAGATATCACAACTGAGAGAGAAAAGAGGTAACCATCCTATGTCTATGAAGTACTCTACTACTTCTTGTAAGGGTCCATTGCACAATTCACTAGACATGGTATACCCATGAATAATACCTCTCCTATTATCAACTAAAGATTCAAACTTAGCTCTAACTACATCATCATAAAATTTATCATTACATTGTGTAGTTGAATAGGAAGAGGATTCAACTTGATATTGTGAGGGAGGAGGAGGCATTTAAAAATCATCATCGGACTCCGTTTCCTCATCGGAGAATGTCAGCGTCTTTGATTTTACTCTCCCTTTGGTAGCCATTCTTTTTGTGTTGACCTTCTTTGGAGTCGGTTCTCTAATCGTTAGAGGTTGTTCACGAGGTCTTTTGGTAGGGGTTTTCTTCTTTGAAGGGGTTTTCTTGGAATGATTTTTGGAGTATTTTGAAGGTGGTTTGGAGGTTTGATTTGTCTTCATCTTGTTATAAGATGATGAAATATGGAATCAATTGAGTTTTGGAATGAAATGGACTTTGAATTTGAGGATTATAGGTGAAGGGATTTGAGAGAATTTGAGAGAGGGAAAATTGTCTTTTGAAATTCTAAACTGAAACCCTTATTTTCTACTGAATCGCTACACTTCGGTCGACCGGATTTCTTTCTGTCCAATTAAAAACTGAATTTCTTTCTGTCCAAATTTCAGACGACAGAGGAGGGATGTCGGTCGACTGTAGTACCTTGTTACTGAAATCCATTCTGCTTAGGTCAACCGGGAGTCTGTTCCGGTCGACCGGGATAGCTTTCCTTTTGTTGAGGCAATTTACACATAACTGCAATTGACCGTTGGCTTGTCAGGTCAGCTGAAATTCCTCTGTTTTCTACAAACAATTTAGTTTTCGTACCCGTTTGCTTGAGGGTTAGATTTGGGGTTCTTTTTAACCCAAATAGATTTAGCACCTCTTTCAATCTTCTTCTTAATAATGAAACATGTAGCATGATGACCACATTTACCACAATAAGAGCAATTAGCATTGTGGTATGTCATGTTCTAGCATTGAAAGAAGTAGAGTGTGCAATATTATGTGTGTGCTTGTGCTCTAAACAATTTCTAGCAATAGGAGCATGGGGAGCAACAAGCACATTACCAAGGATTTCTTTAGCACATGTACACTTATCAACATAAGTGGTTAACACATCAAATTTGTGCTTTAAGACATTATGCTCGACAAGTTTATATTTTACATTATGCACCTTGTTGAGAAACTCTTGGTTTTCAAGAGACATAGCATGTAGAGATAAAATTGCATTCTCTTGTTCAATATATAGTTTAGTGTAAGAGGTAAGAAGATTATTGTACTCTACTTGCATTTTAGATCTATCATTAAGCGAGAGCAAGTAAGTTCTTTACAAGTAAGTTTGTTCTTCTTAGCCATCTTCTTCAATTCATCAAATAACTCATTTAAGAGCACATAAGGATCATCATCAAGATCACTATGTAGAGTGGAAGTTAAGCTTTGTACCTGATTACTCAAGGAATTTGGACTTTGGATTGAAAGTTGATCTTCTTCATCAATTAGTCCTATGAGACACCTTGAGTATTCTTTTGTCGAGTCATCTTAGATGGATGAGTTTGAGATTTTTGATGAACTCTCTACATTGATGTTGTCCTTTGCACATGACTTTGAAGTCTTTGCTTTGTTTTGCCATTTCTTGTGGTTCATTTCTTTGAATTGAGACTTAAATCTCTTCGAACCTACAAAGGAAACTTGAGAAACATATGGTACCTCTTGCAAAGGTCCTAGATTGTTAGAACATTTTCTCAAGTTGCAAGTGTGTGCAATAGGATCAAAATTAATAATATTACAAGTACTAGGATGATTCTCATTAGATGAGAAGTAAGAGTAAGAATCATCCAATCTTGTGATGTTGCATATTTCAGATACCCTAGCAAGAGAAACATCAACCGAATGAAGCTCTTGCAATGGGTTATCTTTATGTGAAAGATCACTAATATAACATGATGCAACATCAACAAGCGTACAAGTAATAGATTCAATCTTACTTCTCATACTATAGACAACATCAAATATAAAGTTATGAGAAAGTGAAGTTGATACCTTTGTAACCTTAACAAGTGATGATGATTGTAGAGTGTTTGTGATTTCTTCTTCTTTGAACATCTTCATTTAAAATCTTCATCATTCTTCTTGGAATGATTCAGTCCAAAGCCACTTCTTTTTGGATGTATTTCTTTGAAGCGCAGTGGCGAGAATTTTCTTTTCCTTTTGCAAGAGGATTGATCTTCATTATCTCCATTATAATTGAATTCCATTTAAAGATTATCCTCTTGTGCTTCCATCTCTTCTTCATCTATCTCATCTTGTGAAGGCTTAATTTGTATACTTTTTAAGCTCTTTGAGGATCGATCATTGATTTATCCTATATCACACTTCTTGGTTGTATCGAGATTTTGAGGTGTGATTGAGATGTCTTCTATACCTTCACAAGATTGAGTCCCCAACCCTAGACTTCTCACCTTTGGCTTTTCCACTTCAACTTCTCGTTTGTATAATGATTCAAGCATTTTCATAATGGAGTGAGCATCTTTACATTCATGCACTTTGTTGAGAGATGCTTCATTTAATGCAAAACAAAGAGAATTTAAGGCCTTGAAGTTGAGTGTCATCTTCTTGTAGTCTTCTTCATCATAGTCTTTCCTAGACTTTGGCACCAAGACACCTTGTGTGTATATTGAAGGAATAAAAGGACCTTCTTCTATAATGCTTAACAAGGAAATGTCATTAGAAGACAAAACAATTTAAACGCACATTGCCAACTATCAGAGTTGGAGCCATCAAATAGAGTTGGTCTAGATGGGCATTAGTCATCTAAGTTAGAAAAGTTATGAGCCATGGATCCACCTAGGATCTAAGTCCAATAAAAAGAAGACTAGGCTCTGATACCAATTGAAATACCCTTTCAGGGTATAGAACCTAAGAGGGAGTGAATTAGGTTTCAAAAAAACACTTTTTACGCTTTTCTAAAACTTCTTTTGCCTAAGTTTTCACCTTAACAACAAGTATGTTGTTTAAGCACATATGTTCATATGATCAAATATACAATTCATAGCAAGTATATGAACAATGAAGTAAAGGAGTAGGGATAGAGAAAACTAACACAATGATTTATAGTGGTTCGATTCACAAAGAATCTACATCCACTACCTTAGGGCACACCCTAAGGATTTCAACATCCACTCATGGATACCTTTCCCAACTAATGCAAGGTGGGTTCTACCTTTTACAATTGCCTCAACAAATGAGGACTTTTGCTACACAAAGAAGACTCCACTCACTTAGAGTGTTTGGCCTCACAAAGAGGACTTGTGCCTACTCTTAGGACTTTTTACTTCACTAAGAAGTCTCCACTCACAAAGAGTGTTTACCTCACTAAGAGGTCTTGTTCCTACTCTTAGGACTTTGAAACCCTCACCAAGAGTGAAGATCTCAAAGAGCTTTTTGATAGCTCACAAAGAACTAGTTCTCAACTAATGAGAAGAAAGGGTTGTTGGAGTACATTTAATCTAAGGTGCGCCAATTCGATTGGGCCGGGCCGGGATTGGATTGGGCCCTTAATCGGGTTGGGCCGACCAATATGATTGGGCCGACCGACCCGTTTGGACCGACCTTATGGCTGGAATGTTAGACATAAATTCAGCCCTCTTGATGGTGGTTGAAGTGGTGGAGAGAGTGGAGGAGTAATTCTCTCCATGATCTCCCACTTCCCCCATTATCTCACCCCACTCTCTCTTGATAGACTAGAGGAAAAATTCAGATTTTTCCTATCATTCTAATCAGTTTTCTCCAGCCTTTTGAAGCTAAGAGAATAGAGAGAAAAAGTGAGTTTTAGAGAGAAAAAGACAAGACAAATTTATGGACTTTTTTCTTGCATTTTTGCTAATAGAAAAGAAGTTAGAAAGCTTGTTTCTTGTTCTTGAAAAGGTTGTTCATACTCCATCCATTGAAGAGTGTCTTCAAAGCTTCTACAAGGCGTTGGCTAGCACCAAGCAGTAGAAGACCATCTCCGGAAGATCGAGTGGATACCGGAAGAGACGGAGCCTGCAAGCGTGGTGTTCCGTTCGTTACAACAAACCGCTAAAAGCGTTTCAGCCATTCTAGCATCCATATAAGGTAAAACACTATCCCATAGTCGTAGGTACTTACTCGTGAAAGATCCTGATAGAGGCGGGTCAAAGTTATTTCCGCTGCGCTTATGTGTATGACCCGGTTATTCCTCTAACAAGGGTAACCTATCTCTTTTAAGGATATTTACAATAAGCTCAGTTTTACAAAGAATTCCATCTTGGAATGAATTTACAATATAAGCTCTAATCACTATTTGAGAATTGAAGGCAAGATGAAGCTTAAACTCCCATTGTAATGACTAAGGTACCGACGACATTCATGGATATGATGAACCGAGTGTTTTGGGATTATCTTGATAAGTTCGTGGTAGTCTTCATAGATGACATTCTGATTTACTAAACATCCGATGAAGATCACGAATTAGACTTAAGAATTTCTTTGGAGGTTCTGAGGAAGGAAAGGTTGAATGTTAAGTTCAGCAAGTGTGAGTTTTGGTGGAAGAATGTATCATTTTTTGGGCATGTTGTATCAGCCGAATGGGCATCAGTTGATCTAAGTAAGATCGAAGCAATCGTTGAGTTGCCTACACTGAAAACAGTGGCAGAAATCAGAAGTTTCTTGGGTTTGGTCGGGTACAACAGGAAGTTCGTGGAGGACTTTTCTAGGATAGTTTCACCTTTGACCAGTTTGACGCAAAAACGGGTTAGGTTTGAATGGGGGTCAGAATGTGAGAGTATTTTCCAAAATTTCAAGGAAAAGTTGACTACAACACTGATATTGGCAGTACCGTCAGATTTTGGGGTTTCACCATCTACAGTGATGCATAAGGATTCGGGTTGGGTTGTGTGTTAATGTTGAATGGGAAAGTTATCGCCTATGCTTCGAGACATCTGAAATTGTATGAGAAAAACTATCCCACACATGACTTGGAGTTGGCAGCGGTTGTGTTTTCCTTAAAGATCTGGAGTCACAATTTATATGGAGAACCGTGTGAGGTTTTCACCGACCTAAAAAGCCTTAAGTACCTTTTCAAACAAAAGGAGCTTAACATTAGACAAAGGCGATGGTCGACTTGTTGAAGGATTACGACCTCACGATTAGCTACCACACCGGGATAGCAAATAGAGTGGCAGATGCCGTTAGTAAAATAAATTCGGTGCAGCTAGCAGCGTTAATCAGCGGGAGTTAATTGTCGAGTTTGAAAAGTTAGCGATTGTAGTCGTTGAGTCCACCGGGAAAGTTTTTGTTAGTAGTGCCCTAGAACCATTAGCATATGTTGTACGTTTTATATCTTTTTGAGCATTTCATGTGAATAGTTAATTTTGCTTATGAACATCAAATGCGTGATTTGATAGTAAAACTCATTTGCTTATTTAATTACTATTCTAGTTGTCCCTAGTTTTATGTAATCGACTTTACAATGAAATAAAACTAGTATGATGTTTGATTGATGATTATGTTTTACTAATCATGTGTAATGAGTTCAAAACATATCATAGATGCAATGTATTGAGATATATCGTATCTGACGTGATCCTTTAGAGAAGTAATACTTCATGGTCCTTAGTCATAAGTATTACTTTCTCAATACTATTTTAGAATCCTTAGACCTTATGTCTCCATTGATTCTAGCATGAATGGAGCCACGTTTTGACTCAGTCGTACGTTGCTTTTAATCGAGTAATCAATACGACTGATGATCGGATGTAGTGTCCTATCATGGCTTGAATGTGAGAGGCATTGTAAGGAATTTGTCCCTCTCTTATTAGAGAGAGATATCCATGGGCCCCTCGATAGGGAAAAACTGTTTAAATGCATGGCCGTGCTCAAATATATTTGATAAAGTGGTTATCAAATACTATTTGTTGTAACAGTTTACCCGGAGATCGAGCATAAATACAATTAAGTTTAATAAGGGTGACGACTACCATGCCTTATGCTTAATTAGGATATCGCGAGACAAAGGGATTAAATAGTGGATTGATATTAGGTTCCGTTGTATATTCATTCACTTTGGGTAGTCACAATGTCCTGCTAGGGACTGCTTGTGATTTATGAACTCACACTACTACTAAGTGTGTTTTCATTGCCATTGTGATATGAACCTACAGGGTCACACGCATAGACGCGCTAACGAGCTTTATGTCCAGATTCAATGAATCTAGAATGTGTCTAGGTTCATTGTATCTGACATTCATTTTTCTGAGAATAATAAAGAGTTATTATTCGAATTAGAGATAAAGGGCATTTTCGGTATAGATGGGATTACGTGGGAGTTATTATCCGATAAAGACTCCCACTACCAATAGAAGTCTAGGGAACATGGGAATTAAAGACTCCCACCGCCAAAAGAGGTGGAGCGGACATGGGAGTTGTTCTGGAAACAACCTCTCACTCCCTATATAAACCTCTCTTGGACGAAAACCTAGGATTAGACAATTTTCAGCCGAAATACCAAGAAATCCTTAAAACTGTTTTCTGCCTCCCTTTCTCTCTAATTCCCGAAACTCAGAAAACGAAGAGCTAGCACTCGCTGCCCGTTTCGTCGCGTGGATACCGGTAGGGAGTAATTCAGCAAGGGAAGACTCAAGGCGATCGTTGCTGAGAGCATAAAGGCAGAACCTTTCATTCAAGAATCAGATTCTTGAGCCAAGAAACGTAAGTCTTTTTCTTGTATTTTTCTATTCGTTTAGTACGAGCGGATCTTTCAGGGGAGGACTCATGGGTGTTTGGAACGAGTTTCCGCCCATGAATCCGTTCAGTTTTGGCATCCCTGATAGCTCAACCGACTCTTTTAGGGCGGATTAAAGAAGCACAGTTAATGGAATTGGCATTGTCGAGGGCATAAACGGGATTTCAAAAACATGAAGATAGTAGCCTTCGTTTTTGGGACAGATTGTGTGTACCTTTGGATTTGTGGCTGAGGTTGGAAGTTTTACAAATGGCTATCAATTCTATACTATCGGTGTATCCGGTGGCATCGAAGATGCATAAGGGGCTTAATGGAATTTTTTGGTGGAAAGGAATTAAGCGAGACATAGCCGAGATTTTGGCTAAGTGTCTTGTTTATCAACAAGAAAAGATGGAACATCAAAGACCCTGCAGGGTTAGTTAAGCCACTTGAGATTCCTGTTTGGATGTGGGAGCACATCACCGTGGATTTTGTGACTGGGTTGCCTAAGGATAAAATCGAGAAGGACGCCATTTGAGTAATAGTGGACCGACTCAAAAAATCCGCGCATTTTTTACCTTTGAAGATTATGGAAACCATGGACACTTTAGTTCATATGTACTTGGACGAAATTGTCCGTCTTCATGGGGTCCCAGTAAGATTGTGTCAGACCGGTACACCCGGTTTGTATCTCAGTTTTGGAAGAGTTTTAGTGAGGCAATTGGAACGAAGTTGTCTTTAAGTGTTGCTTATCATCCTCAAACTGATTGGCAGTCAGAAAGGACAATTTAAACTTTGGAAGATATGATTCGGGCTCGTGTGTTGGATTTCATGGGCCATTGGGTGGATGATCTTACTTTGGTTGAGTTCGCCTAAAACAACAATTATCAGGCAGAGATGGCGGTCACCAATTTGTTAGGATTATATCGTGGAGAAAACGGTAATAGGGGCCGAAATTAGTACAAGTCACAATGTAGAAAGTTGTGTTGATACAGAAAAGAATCAAGGCTGCACAAGATAGACAGAAAAGTTGGGCAAACAGTAAACGGAGACCGATGGAATTTTAGATTGGGGACAAGGTTTACCTTTTGGTTTCGCCAACGAAAGGGGTTATGAGATTCAGAAAAAGCGGGAAGTTGAGCTCGAGGTACATTGGTACATATTAGATTTTGGAAAGGGTCGATAAGCTGGCTTATCTTTAGCGCTACCACCAACGCTATCACGAGTACGCAATGTATTTCATATGTCACAGTTGAGGCGGTACGTGCCCGATCCGAGTCATGTTTTGGAAGCTGAGCCTCTGGACTTTCACGAAGACTTGTCTTATGGGGAGGTACCGATACGGGTTGTGGATCAAAAGGACCAAGTGTTGAGACGTACAATGATACCTTATATGAAGGTGCAATGGTCACACCATACCAACTGAGAGGCTGTGTGGGAGTTAGAAGAAGAAGCCTGGCAGCAGTATCCCTATTTGTTCGAAAACCCATATGTGTAAGTTTCAGGGACAAAACTTCTATAAGGGGGGAGGATGTGATACTCAGTACTTTTTGTCTTATGTGTTGTATGATTGTAATTAATTTCGCATGATAATGTGTTGATTAATTGTTAAATCGTGAATTTACGTGTTATGTAATGTGATTATGTGCCTATTAATTGTTATAACATGATTACGTGCTATATGTTGAATACGTTTTGTTAAGGGGCGCATTTAACGACCTTATGAGTTGAAGGATTTAAGTATAGACATATCTGTTGGAGTACAATTAATCTAAGGTGCGCCAATTCGATTGGGCCGGGGGGGCTTCGGGCCGGGATTGGATTAGGCCCTTAATCGGGTTGGGCCGACCAATATGATTGGGCCGACCAACCCATTTGGACCGACCTTATGGCTGGAAAATTGGATATATTTTCAGCTATTATCTCTTAGAAGGAGGTTGAAGTGGTGGAGAATGTGGAGGAGTGGTTTCCTCCATGATCTCCCACTTTCCCCTTTCTCTCTCCCCACTATCCCTTGAATGACCAAGAAAAATGCTGATTTTTCCT
Source organism: Vinca minor (assembly GCA_026122235.1). Lineage (NCBI taxonomy): Eukaryota > Viridiplantae > Streptophyta > Magnoliopsida > Gentianales > Apocynaceae > Vinca > Vinca minor. The sequence goes on from JAOCZM010000011.1 coordinate 13,985,228, forward strand.
AGCATTCTAAGTCATTATTCTCCATATTTTGAAAGCTTAGAATAGAGAGAAAAAGAGAGAGCATTCAAGAGAGCTTGAATAGAAAGAAAAGACAGCTTTTCTATATACTTGTTTTCTAGCTTTGGCTAATAGAAAAGAAGTAAGAAAACTGTTTCTTGTTCTTCGAAAGGTCCTATATCCACCATATATATATATATATATATATATATATATACTCCATCTTGAAGAGTGTCTTCAAGACTTCTACGAGCGTTGGCTAGCACCAAGCGGTAGAGGACCATCCCCGGAAGATCGAGTGGATATTGGGAGAGGCGGAGCCTGCGTTGGTGGTGTTCCGTTCGTGACAACTGAAACCGTTTCAGACGATTTTCGCACTTCGAAAGGTATAATACTATCCCATAGTCTAAAGTTCTTACTCGTGAAAGATCCTATTAGAGGCGGGTCGTTTTATTTTCGCTGCATAACCTGTTTTAGACCCGGTTATTCCTCTAACAAGATCAAGTGTTGGGACTTCTTTGTGAAGTTTTTAAAAGTCTTTTAGAGGTTTCATTGATGGGAGAAGGTGGAGTAGCGGTTAAGAAAGGACAAGATGTGAGAAAATAGAGTGCAAAAAAAAAAACGGAGGGTTGTGAGGGTTTTCTGAGTTTTGACATAGAAAACGGAGTCGGAATTGGACGATTTTAGTGCGTTGGAAAGAGGATTGAAATATCTGCGTGTGGTTGCAATTTGAAGATGTTGTTTTCGGATTTTGGGTGATTTCGGGATTTTGGATATTATTTCGCTTAAGTTGGTCAAGAAGGCCGTGGCCCAGTGGGGCAAGCCTTGACCTGGGACCTGGAGGTCCCAAGTTCGACACCCGCCTCCTACGTGAGGCAAATAAAATTCCTAGGAATTAAGCTACTGACCAAAAAAAAAAAAAAAAGGATCATTCACCCTTGAATTTCAGTCCCTAAAAGTGCATGAACTGCTATTTTATCAAAATTACTTATTTTATTTTATTCATGCTTTAAATTCATGATTTCTTGCATCAAAATTGGATGAAGAATTGATAATTGTTGCATTGAATTGTCTGGGTAATTGGATAATCAACGTTTAGTAATTGTTATGTGGTTGATCGTCTTATTTGGAGTCAATGTGTTATTCCCATTTAGAGCTCTTTTCAGTCGATGATCCTATTCCAGGACATCATCAAAATTCATATGTTAAAGTGCCCGAGAGCACTCTCTGTCTCTACTCTGTCCTGACTCGATTCCTAAGGAGAATAAAAAGTAGAAGGGTTAACAGTTGTTGTGGAGCTCACAAGAGTAAGGGATAACATAACCAATGTGTCATTAAACTTTGGCCTCGTCGTTTGGAGGGTTAATATCCTAATACATGTAAAGTACTCTGGCCCACCTTAACGGGTAAACGAATAGTTAGGAGCTGTTAATAAGGTTTAGAGTCGCGGCCAGAAAAACGAGCTCAATTGTGTGAATTATATGTGTTGAGTCATTGCTAGAAGTATACTCGATTATCTGACATTAGAATCCGTTTCTAATGCATGTGTATTTCAGGTACTCTAGCACAATTTTTTATCGGTTAGTGTCATATATGATGTGTATAATTTGAACATGTTATGTGAGTGTTTTGTGTATGTTTTGATGTGTTTGAAGGTTAAAATGGGGGGTTTGGATTGGTTTATTCAAAAATGCAGAAATCCACTTGTCTTTGTTAAATTGTGCAGGAAAAGGCATGCTCTGAATCGCGAAAGACCTGTCCGATCGATTGCAGGCCTTTCCAGTCATCTGAAGAAGACTACTGGGAGTAGTCGGACGACTGCTCTTGGTCACTTCGGTTGATTGAGTTTCTTTGTCTATCGTTTGGGGCTAGTTCGAATGACCTCCGGTCGACCGAGTCTAGCTTCTTATCGTCCGGAATTGTGATCAGACCTTTTCTCTTGATCCCGGATGACCGGTCCGGTCGACCGGAGCTTTGTTATGACTCTATTCTGTCTTCTGTTCCGATTTCCATTTCCTGTCCGTTTTAAGTCTTTTGCTTACTGTTTTAAATGCATTAAATGTTATTTACGTTAATCTCTGCTACAAATGTTTTGGGTTTGAGAAACATATTTTCGAGTCTTAATTGATGCTTCATCCAAAGGGTGATCGATGCTTACTGGTCTAGTTTAGTAGTTCACGCTTTATTTTTCCCCTTTTTGCAGGTGAGGATGGCTTATTGTGAGCAATGATGTAATCGCAAGTTTAGTTTCCCTTTTAATATTTTCGAACAATAGTATATTCTTTCTGTTCCCAGTTACTAGACGCAACGTTGCAATTCTCCCCCCCCCCACCCCCACCCCCTCTCTCTCTCATATAACACTCACTATGGTAAAATTGTGCTTTGGCGGCATTTAGCCTTTGTAACTTATTATACATGTCAGTGATATACGACATATATGTGACAATGTCATATTTTAGTGACACTTTTTTACCCCAAAATTTGTGGCATTTCCTTTTACCGCTTTATAAAGTGCCACAAAATTTATTACAATAATATCAAAATTTCACATTTTAATGACACTTTTAATAAGTGTTACAAAATTTGTGACATCTAAATAAAATTTCCACATCCATTAAATACATAACCAAGTTCAAAGATATAAATAAAATATTATAAACAAAAGTTAATGATTCAAAGAAATAAATATTAAAATAACTACTCAAGTATTTTAATTATCAAAATTAATAAGATAGATTATGATTAATAACAATGATTAATTATAATTAACCGACCATAGAATTAATTAAAATTTATATTTTATTTTATAATTATTTAACAAAACATTTGAGATGAAAACCCCAAAAGAATATTAATTGTAACGTATATATCTGTTTTATTTTGTAAATTTCATGTAAGTTTATAATGTTTTCAAGTGTCACAAAATAACTAACAAATAATTAGTTTTTGAATTCATGTTATAATTAGAGAGAATTGGAAATAAAATTATTAATTTATAAATCAGTATATATTCATAATATTCTAAGATTAAAATTCATCTATTTTTTATTTTATTTTATTAAAGTGTCAAATTTCAAAAAAGAAACTAAATTCAATTTAAGGTTATATTGTATAAATAAAATTTTAAAAAATGTTTAACAAAACTATTTGTGATACACTGTTTAGAGTTTGCACACTCGCAATGAGAGGTTACGTTTGCAACTCTTTGCCAAATGCAAATATTAAATGGTGGAGTAAAAGCGAACATGGATGGGGTTCAATGGTCCCTCCTATACTTAATATGTTTTTATTTTTATTAAAATAAATTCTATCTCATTTTATTTATTTAAAATTTTGAAATTATTAAGTGCATTTATAAAAGTGCCGTAAAAAAGTCATATTTTCAATGTTTGTGGAATTTAAAAAGTGTCACAGATAGTGCCACAAATATATTTATGGCACTTAATAAGTGCCACGAAAAAACGACACCACTTAAGGGAACTTTCGAAAAGTGCCGCACAATTACCATAAAACTATTTTTGTGGTACTTAAACATATATTGGTTGCATTTATATAATGCCACCAAAAGTCAAATATGCCATAGTGACACTACCATATTAAGTTAATTGTGCCCACAGTATAAAACTTTTATTATTGTTATTACTAAATATTAGTTTTCCCATTCTTTGCAACCAAAATTAATTGGAACAATTCATGACAGGAAAATAATTTAATCACTTTTCAAATCCGGATTATATTCAAGTCCAAGAAAAACAGAGAGTAAATCACTGCCTTCTAGATCGAATAAATAGCCATTTTGGTCATCACAATATTTGTGCTCCTCCAATTTGGTCATTTTCATGTTTTTTTTAACTTTTTTGGTACTCAACCTATTTACGAATTGCCATTTCGATCATTCCGTAAAAAAAATATCAAAAAATCGGTCAAACTGGGTTGACATGTACAAACGGCCCTTCTCTCTCCACTACAAGAAAACATCTTATTTAGGAAGAAATATTTTGGGACGGAAATTATCTGTCCCTATTTGCAACGGAATAGCTATGGCTCTACTATGAAAATGTTTATGTAAAAATTAAGTATATCTTTCATCCCAAAGACATCCTAAATTCGCATCTAAAGAAGGATATGCAAAGTTAGTACGTGATTCATCCCAAATTTGGGATGGAATAAGGACGATTCTCAAATCTGTAACAATGAAAATGTTAATGTAAAAATTAAGTAAAACGTTCGTCCCAAAGACATCCTAAATTCGCAACTAAAGAAGGACAATCAAAGTTAGTACGTGATCCGTCCCAAATTTGGGATGGAATAAGAATGATTCTCAAATCTGAAACTATGAAAATGTCAATGTAAAAATTAAGTAAAACTTTCATCCCAAATACATCCTTAATTCACATCTAAAGAAGGACAGTAAAAGTTAGCCAGTGATCCGTTCCAAATTTGTGATGGAATAAGGGCGATTCTCAAATCTGAAACCATGAAAATATTTAAGTAAAACGTTCGTCTCAAAGACATCATAAATTCGCATCTAAAGAAGGACATGCTGAGTTAGTAAGTGATCCGTCCCAAATTTAGGATGGAATAAGGACAATCTCAAATCTGTAACAAATGATATCATATATTTGGACCGAATTGAGACGAGAAGGTCATCACTAATTCATTTACCATTTTAATGCAACTATTGTTTGTTTTTGGTCTCAAATCCTTTTTAAATTTGGGACGAATTTACCACCGGATTATTATTGTTATTTGCTTGATTTAGTTAAATTACGAAAGGTATTGGTTACAAAATTGTCCTAATGTTAAAAGTATTTGGATTAATCTAAAATAATTTGTTTACTTTTTGCATCTACTAATTCAACAAGAAAATCCTATCCAAATCTTTTTTTGTTTATACTTTAAAAAACAATTTACCTTTATATTTGAGATTATTTGAGATTTATATTGCATCGATCTGTTTGCTAAAAGAACATCTGAACCCAATAAAACTCTCCTTCTTCTCCCATGTTATATTTCTTCCTCCTTATAAAAAATTGAATTTATCATAGAATTCTTGTTCTGTTTGTTTGAAATTTCCGTCTCTTCGCTATTGAAGATCAACGGTATTCTATCCATTAAATTAATGTATGAGTTTTCTTCTAATTCTAGAATTTGAAGATCAACGACAATCACGTTAATGGATTTTTTTTTTTTTTTTTGCAAGTGATGATTTATATTTGAACTATGATTACAAATTATTGATATTAATATTCTTTGGAACTGAAGAACTTAGTCACTGATTATGAGCACTCTACTTTTCTCATGTTGGCCTATTTTTTACCTATAATATGTCTTTTTCACTGCTTGTTTGACATCATATAATCAGAAAAATCTACAAAAATTTATGTTCATTAGTACTTGCTTAATGTTCGATTCTGAATGTGTAGTTAGTTTTTTTTTTTTTAGGAAGTCCACCTATTGTGGGGGGGGTATGCATGGTCCCCTACTCGTTTATTAAATATGCCCAAAAAGGCTAGCAAAAATACATGGAGGGGGACTAATGTCAAAACTTCCAATTAAGTGAAAACAAATCCACTCCTTACAAAATCAAGCAGCAAAAAATAAAAAGCAAATCTGGCCCATTTATAAATATGGTCCAGGAGATACATAGATGAGTCAACAGGCTAAAGCTGAAAAATAAGAAAACCAACCGAGCCATTTTATGAGAATGGTTCAGGTGTTACAATTAAAACATATACTACATGAATATGCAGTACACATGCATACGAAAAGGAAAAACTAGCCTTAGGACTATACCTTTGTAAGCTGAATGTGAGCCATACCTTGACGATCAAGCGTGCATAATCCTCAAACTTCTCCAGGTAGTTCCTCAAATTTATTGTAGACAATGCGTGCCTTGGTGTCACAAGTAATGTTGGCTAAGAGATCCGCAACTTTGTTATCTTCGCGATAGACATGCTCGATATTGAAACCAACCATTAGTAACAATGCCGAATGGAAACAACTGTCCAAAAACCAAGAGGTAATATTCGATACTTTATAGCATTTACTACCATTTGCGAGTATGACTGAACGACAATAGAGAGTTAACCGCAATCCAGCAATCAAAGCCTCTATTTCAGCCCTAGAATTAGTTTGGTCACCAATGAAGAAGACAAAGCTACAATGAATTTACCTGACCTGCTTCGTGAAGGGATTCATGGGTAGAAACTCGTTCTAAACACCCATGAGTTCTCCCCTGAAGGATCCGCTCATACAAAAAGCGAATCGAATAAAACCGAAAAGACTTACGTTTCTTGATGAACGATTCTGATTTTCTTGGGGAAAGATTCTGATTTATGGCTCTCAGCAGCAACCACCTTGAGTCCTCCCTTGCGGAATTACTCCCTACCGGTATCCACGCGACGAAACAGGCAGCGAATGCTAGCTCTTCGTTCTAGCTCTTCTCAGAGTTTTGCATTCTATAGAGAAAAGGAGGCTGCAAGACCAGAAATCCGATTTCCGTTTTTAGGTATTTTTTTGTTGCTGAAAAATTACTCTCTAAGGTTTCGGCCAAGAGAAGTTAATATATGGTGTGAGAGGTTGTTTAAAAAACAACTCCCACGTCCTTACCAACTCTTCCAGCAGTGGGAGTCTTTAACTCCTACGTCCTCTAGACTTCTGCTGGTAGTGGGAGTCTTTATCGGATAATAACTCCCACGTAATCCCAGCTATAATTCAATACCCAAAACGCCCCTCCTTAATCTCTAATTCAAATAATAACTCTTTATTAATCTCAGAGAAATAAATATCTGATACAACGAACCTAGACACATTCTAGATTCATTGAATCTGGACATGAAGCTCGTTAACTCGTCTATGTGTGTGACCATGTAGGTTCATATCACAATGGCAATGAAAACACACTTAGTAGTAGTATGTGCTCATAAATCATAAGCGGTCCCTAGCAGGACATTGTGACTACCCAAAGTGATTGAATTTACGGTGGAACCTAATATCAATCCACTATTTAATCCCTTTGTCTCGCAATATCCTAATTAAGCATAAGGCATGGTAGTCGTCACCCTTATTAAGCTTAATTGTATTTATGCTCGATCTCCAGGTTGACTGTTCCAACAAATAGTATTTAATAATCACTTTATCAAATACATTTGAGCACGACCATGCATTTAGACAGTCTTTCCCTATCGAGGGGCCCATGGATATCTCACTCTAATAATAGAGAGGGACAAATTCCTTACAATGCCTCTCACATTCAAGCCATGATAGGACGCTACATCCGATCATCAGTCGTATTCATTACTCGATTAAAAGTAACGTCCGACTGAGTCAAAACGTGGCTCCATTCATGCTAGAATCAATGGAGACATAAGGTCTAAGGATTCTAAAATAGTATTGAGGAAGTAATACTTATGACTAAGGACCATGAAGTATTACTTCTCTAACGGATCACGTCCGATACAATATATCTCAATACATTGCATCTGTGATATGATTTGTATTCATTACACATGATTAGTAAAACATAATCATCAATCAAACATCATACTAGTTTTATTTCATTGTAACGAAGCTTACATAAAACTAGGGACAACTAGAATAGTAATTACATAAACTAATGAGTTTTACTATCAAATCACGCATTCGATGTTCATAAGCAAAATTAGCTATTCAATTACTTGCTCAAAAGATATAAAACATACAACATATGATAATGGTCCTAGGGCACTACTAACACTTCGGGTAATACAACCAACTCCCGATGCTCTCGGATTGCCACGAGAAGCCCGTCAATGTTAAGAATAGTTGTTGCCCCTTGCCACGGCTGAAGCGAGCAGAGAATCATGGCCCTTCCTCGTCCTTTTCCTTGTTGAAGCACATAACTAATTCTTTTAGCGTTACAAACCTACATCAAGTATGTCTCTAGTTCATGTTGTACCAATCTCTCTGTCGCAACATTTCCTTCAAAAAAGAAACGACAACGAGCTTTCCATAAAACCCAAAGGATTGCACTAGGGATTAAAATAAGCAAATTCCTATTCCCGTCCGGAGCCATCAACCAGAAGGGTTTGTTTTATCTAGATGCCGAGGTATGAGAGTCCATATTCAATCTTACACCAACCTTAGAAGCTGCCAAGTTCCATAGTCTTTTCGCCAAATAACATTTAAAGGAAACATGATCGCAAGAATCCGAACAATGTTTACAAGAACATCTCGAAACTGTTGCATGCCCCGTTTCCACAAAGCTTCATCCAAAGCCAAATATTTATTGAAGAACCGCCATATAAAAATGGACAAAGAAGGAGGCAAACGTTTTGACCATATTAATTTCCTCGTTAGAGTGCCAATCTCACCTCTAAGCTACAAAGACATCACCGATTTCATAGTAAAATTCCCACATGGTTCCAACATCCATATCAACATCTCTCTCCCACTTTTAATCACTATCTCTGTTAATTTCTGCAAACCCGTCCTCGGCAAATGAGCGATTAATTTTGTCTTCCTCCAGCCAGTATGATTCAGAAAGTCATTGATCCTGGCATCTTGAAGAGCAGGTGGACTAATAGGCAATAAAGAATTCATGCTCCCTATCAATGTGATATTTTCATAGTATAGAGATATAAAGAAAATAAACCCATTCCAAAAAATATATAATATATATAGAGTACAGGCACTTTATAAAGTTGTAGCCTTGTGTGTTCCGATAGTTTGGAGGAAAACATTGATGAAAACTCTTTTAACAGAGACAGTCTTCACCGTCGTTCGACCAAATCCCTTTAACATAGGCAATTTAATATCAAATAAGAGAAAAGGAAGAAATGAGAGTTACAATTCTGGAAATTAAACTAAGAGGCCACACAGCAGCACAAACATAATATCAAACCTTATAAACTGACCACATTATATCATAGACATGACATGACAGTAAGTTTCAAATACTAGCAACTTGAAGCCAAAATAGGAAACAAATTTTAGTCCAATGACAGTACGAGCTTTCACAAAATAAACCAAAGAAATCTACACAATCAAATTTAACATTCTACCCCCCATAATGCACTTGTAATTCAGATACTATGCCCAAAAGTGAACTAAACATAAGAAAAATATTTTATAAGAAGCTTCATACTATTCCATACTAATTGTGTCTACCTGTTCACTTGCATGGTATATAGATCAAAGAAATCGGCTAAAATGAGGGTAAAATTGTCAAAATATAAATCAAATAGTATTAACCAGTGGCTCAAATAAATATAATTCCGACATAGATTAAAATATCAGGAACAAGGAATACCACCACAGTTTCCAAATTTGAAAAATAAAATGGGGGATCAGGATGTCCATCCAACAAGTGTTCCATTGTCCACCATAGTGGGATCAAATTTTATGAGGCAACCATCATCAATTATATTTGAAAAAGATAATCGGGGTAAAGGAACAAAGAGATTATGTAATGAAAACAATCAAAATAAACAAGAATCGTCACTGATAACTCTTTTTTCCATTACCATAGAAACTTAGGTACCATCGAACGAATTTCTTCAAACCTGTTAGCAGATCAGTAGGTTGTTTATATCCAAGTTCCCTTTGACCTGAGCTTATATTAGCATGTGTAAACTGCACATCTCCATTCCTAGGCAATTTCATCACCATTCTCTTCGCCTTAACTTTCAGCAACCTTTCCAAGATGCTAACAAGATTTGAAACAGGCACAGGTGAAGTATTCCCCTAATTGAAAAACCGCAATTGAGCAGGTCCCTGCTTCTTCCCTCCACTTCCAGTACTATTTTCAGCAGTATCCAATACTGAAAAACAACCCTTTACAATATCATCAATGTAGGTGAAATCCCTAGCAACAGTTCCACGATTAGCACCTTCAAAAATCTAGATTGATTTTCCTTTCAATATATCTTTAGTGAAGCAGAAATAAGCTATATATGGCCTTCCCCACGGCCCATAAGCGGTGAAAAACCTCAATCTAAAGTTAAGAGTTATCAATATATATATATATATATATATATATATATATATATATATATATATATATATATATATATATATATATATATATATATATACAAGAGAGTAAAATGTAGCTAAATTGCACGCTCAGTTCAGCTTGCGTCCATAGTTCTAATGTGGTTTGTCAATGCCACAGAACCCAAATGCTGCAAACCTTAATACTACCTTTTTGTGGTCATTCATTCCAGAATTAGATTTATATAAGATTGGCTAAATTAGTCTATTATAAACCCGATAACAACTGATTAATATTTCCTCGAGCACTAGCATAATGCTTTGAACATACAATTGATGTAAAGGCGTTGCCTATATTTCTTTCATATATTACTAATCCCCTAGTTCTAAATGCAAACTTAGATATGCAAAAGTGAAGAACTAAAAATAATGGCCACACTGTGCTTCATTTACTAAATAAATTAAGAGAGAAGAAGACTTTAGAATTCTTGTCCTACCTGGTGAGCTAATCCAAGATAATTTCATCGTTTAACATGTCTACACCAACTACGCTCTGATTATCAACCCTGAGATTGTTATCTTTCTGTATTCCCGAAATAAAAAACTAACATTTAATATGCTACACTGATAAAATATCTATTACATATTTCATAATGACTAAAATTTTTAAATACCCTCCCATTAATTTAACCTAATCGTTAAAACTGAAAATTAGGTGGCTATACTACACCGCTCACATTTTTACCAGTCCGGCTACAGTGTATAATATTTCATATTTACTGTTCTCTGTTTTCATTTTTTTTCCTTTGGTATATTATCCAGGACTTAACCTACCACTATTTTATCTTCTCTGTTGTATACATGGCTTGATTTGTACTCATAAACCGTTTTGACTACCATATTAGTTAGATAAAAACATAATCATCAATAAAATTTATTAAAATCTTTTAATTTCTTATGAAGAAAGACTAGACTTCTATGTTTTTAATATTATGCCCACAAAATCGGATACATTTCCTCATCACAAATCTTTCTATTGCTTGTAACTAAGTCAACACTTTAGATAATATACATTTGAGTCTGTTATAGGCTTATGATTGAATATTCAGATATAAAACTTTTTCTTTGCAATATTCATTATGTAAACTCTTTATGCATGACTTTTTCTTTTTCTTTTCTAGAAAAAGACACAAGTATAATTATATTTGTATGGCAGGAAGAGGACGAGGTGGGGGCGGGGAAGAGGACGTGGGAAAGGTCCTGATGTACTAGATACTGTGATACCGTCCCCAAACACTAATACACTATCTCCAAACACCTCAGAGAATTTGTTCCCACATACAACTATAACTCCAGAGACGACTCCAGAACCAAAAGATAGTAGCTTTCATGATACAACAGCAAGCTTACCCTCCTATTCAGCTTGCAATTTGGAAACCAGTGGTGGTGAATCAAGTCACGCTGCGTTCCCTTCTCAACCAACGCAATTGAGCGAGCCGGATATTGAAGAAGTGCAGAACATTGAATAAGAGAATGGGATGAAAATGAAAAAAATCACTTGGAGATGAAAGGAGACATGTAAGTATACAAAATCACTTGGAGATGAAAGGAGACATGTTCGAAAGCTCTTTCATAAAAATTGTAATAAAGAACTGTACCTATCTCTCAATTTACAAATTTGGAGAATTCTATTACAGGTTCAAGAATCATTCGCGAATTACCAAAGCTATTATGGTAATTTTAAAGGGCAGGTATGATGGTCCATGGCCAATTTGGGGAAGTGTCCCTCAGCGCACGAAAAATATGCTTTGGGAAGAGTTTTCAGTATGAATTACATATGGTTAAAACCTTTTGTCAGTATTTCTATTAATATGTAATTGAATGAAATAGACATTTTCAGATAATTTATTAATTTTTTGGACGTTCTCTTTTGGTTAAATTGTAACGGCAATTCAGTTGGGACATCGCGGATTCTATCACGGTTCAGAAGGTGTGGTCAATTCGGAACGGGGCTAGTACCGGCCATGAATTTCATAAGGCCAGGAAAGGAAAATACTGTCCTGGATGGGTGCACCAGGAACACTGGAATCATATGTTATGTTATCATTAGTCAACTGAAGACTATCGTAAAATATGTGAAGCAGCCAAAAAAAAAAATAGAAATGAAGTCGGAGGTACGGGTGTGGGGTTAAGTACTACTGGCTCCATCTCCATTGTGGAACATGAAGAAAGATTGGTATTTCTTATTATACATTGCAGAAGATTTATATTTTTCTTTATGTACTTCTTGCTTATTATACATTCTTCTTTTGCAGGAGAAACTGAAAGGTAGTTGCGTGTTTTGCGATGAGACCTTTTGTCTAACTCACCAACATCAGAAGGACACCAAGGGAAAGAGAAAAGGAGATTGGGTCAACGAAAAGGCGAAGAATGTTTACGCGACTCTTTCCTTTCGAGTAGCAGTTCATTCTAGAGTTATAAAGGAAAAGTTTTTGTAAAGGAATAAAAAAACCAACTAGATTATTGCTTTCATATCATAAATTTTACTTCAGGTTCTCTTTAAAAGTACTGAAAATTGATATTTTCATGTGTCGATTGTTTCATGTTTTGTGGGTTTCTTCTATAATATGTAGGTATTCCGAGTTTATTAAAGTATTCTCTGGTCCATACTATTGTTACTGTCTTATAAATGCTTTTTGAGAATGCTGATATAATACACTTTTTATGATCAAAACAACATGGAAATTGTGACTTAACTGGTTGAAAGAGGTTTTTTGGAGACAAAAATCGCGTATTAAATGGTTGGCTGAAGGTAACTCTAATACCAAATATTTTCATACTATTTGTAGCAATAAAAGGAGACAAATGGCTATATCTAACATCCAGGATGAGAATGGTGATTGGATAACGGATTCGAATGATTTGGGTAAAGAAGCTGCTCCGTTCTTCACTTCTTTGTTTACAGAGGAGGCTACGGGATCTCATCATAATGATCTTCTTAATGTACTCCCTCAATTGATAGATGCCGAGGATAATATCAAACTGTCTAGTCCAGCGAGTTTGTTGGAAGTTAAGGAAGCGAGCATTTCTTTGGGTAAACAAAGCGCTACAAGGCCATATGGTTTTTCTGGGGCTTTCTTCCAAGATTGTTTGGATACGATAGGTGGAGATGTGCTTCTAGATGTTAGATATTTCTGGGCTAGTGTTCCACTGCCAAAAGCAATGTCAAGTGCACTTATTGTTCTCATTCCCAAGGTACAAAGTCCTCTATCTTTTAGTGATTTTTTCCCTATTTATTTATGTACTTTTGCTAACAAAATCATATCCAAAGTTTTAACTTTGAGATTACCCCTCCCCCCGCATTATTTCTCAGAACCAATCAGGTTTTGTTCAAGGACGTCAAATATCCGACAATATTTTTTTGGCACAAGAATTGGTCCAACAATTGAATAGTTGGGTTCGCGAGGGCAACTTGATTATTGATTTGGATATGATAAAGTCTTTTGACATAGTCTCCCATGGTTTTCTGATTTCGGTCATCAAAATATTTGACTTTGGTGACTAATTTGCTCAATTACAATTGGTTCTCGGTCTTGATTAATGGTCAACCTCATGGGTTCTTTAAATCCTTTATCCCCTTTATTATTCATTGTAGCTGCGGAAGTGTTCTCTAGGGGTTTAAATATGATGGTTCAACATAATCAGCTTTTTCCTTATGCCCTACCGACAGGAGCTGCTCCTATTTCTCACCTCAGCTTTGTAGATGATGGTAGCAAGCGGACTTTAGATCATCTCATAGACTTCCTCACACGCTATGAGCAAGCCTCAGTGCAGAGGGTTAATCGAGGAAATAATGTTTTTCTACCATCCTCTCAGACTAATGATGATCAGGTTGTTACTATCCAACAAGTAACTGGTTTTATACAAGGTGATTTTCCTCTTACATATATTGGTTGCCCATTATATTCTGGGAGGGGTAAAGTATCATATTTCATTAATCTAGTGGACAGAATTTCGACTCTGCTTGAGGGGTGGCAAAACCGAATTCTAGATATGGCTGACGACTTATTCTTATAAAGCATGTCCTTTATTCGATGTTACTTCACACATTAGAAAGCCAATTTCCCACCTAAAACGATATTAGATAAGATTGATATATTGTTTTCCAATTTTCTTTGGGGCTCGGCAATGGGGCAACATAGAACGCATTGGATGTCTTGATCTAAGATTTGCATTGATAAACATAATAATGCTCTGGATTTGATTTCTATGTCTCAATATTCTCAAGTGTTTGCAATAAAAATGTGGTGGAGATATCGCCATGGAGGTACTCTTTGGGCCGACTTTATGAAATCTCGATACAACAGGAACAAACATGATGTGTTAGCTGAGGTTGTGAGTGGTAGTTCAGTGGTTTGGAAAATGATGCTTCAATATAAAGATGAGGTGAAACAACATATGGGGCTCCTCATCAGGAATGGGCATTCATCTTTCTATCATGAAAATTTTACACTCATAGGTACTATCCAAGCTTTGTTACCTTCAGCTCCACTTGCCATTCAAAATGATGAGATCAAGGACTTTATGGACCCTACGGGATGGAGGTTGACTGCATTGACTTCACATCTTCCGAGTAATGATCTTGCTATTTTGCCGTAAACATCACTTAAATAGGAGACAAACAAGCTGATTTGGATGCTTGATCCAAGTGGTAAATTTACTATGGCTTCTGTTATCTCTTGGCTTCGTAGGGGCGAGGTAGGAGTACTTACGAGGAAACTTATTTGGTCTAAGTGCGTACCTCTATCATTATCGATTTTCTTATGGAAGTTCTTCAACAAGTTTTTAGCATTGGATGAGGTTTTGAAGAAGCGGGGTTTTGCTACGGTCTCCTGGTTCTCTTGTAAAAATGGTACGGATTCCTTTCATCACGTTTTCCTGAACTGTTGTTTAGCAAAAAAGGCTATGGTCTTTCGCAGCTTCTAAAATCGGTATTCGGCTTAACATGGATTCTCATGACTCGCCTACTAGTATTGTTAAACACTTTTGGTTGATGGCTCCTGATGGGAATAAGGAGTTTGTTATCTTAATCCCAAGTGTGGTACTTTGGACTCTATCGAAGACTCGATACCGGTTCTTCTTTGTAGGTAAGATTGCAAATGAGAGGGCGATGCACCATTAGTTAGAGACATATTTAATGGAGGTTTGCAAAGCTAAACATATTAATTATAGACCTCGGCAAAGTAGGGGTACTGGACGGACTATGGTCCTTTACTGGCTTTCACCATTGTCGGGACCAACAACTATCCTTAATATTGATGGGGCCTCGAAGTGTAATCCGGGCGACTCTGGGATTAGTTGTATCACCCGCACGAGGAGTGGGAAATTCATTGGGTCTTTATCTTCATTTATTGGTAGTTGCACTAATTCCTGGGCTGGGTTTGAAGCTGTAATCGAGGGATTGAAATTGGCTCGCTACTTGGGTGTTCGGGACTTGGAAATTCAATCGGACTCACTCATGGTGGTCAATGCAATAAAGGCGTGCAAGGTAAGTTCTTGTTCTTTAGATAATTGTTTTCATAATGCTTTGTCTCTTATGCAGGATTTCGTCATTGAGTATGTTTATCGTGAAGTTAATAAAGTTACAGATTTTTTAGCAAATGTTGCTTGCGACAACAAGTCACACATTGTCTATCAAAGTTTTGTGGACTTTCCAGCAGTTGCTCGCGGGTTGTGTAACTTGGATAGACAAGGTATTGCTCATATTAGACATTTCAAGGTATAGGTCTAGGTTTGCATGAGTCTGACATCATATAGTATGGTTATTACTTTGTATCAACTGGATTATTATTATAAAATGATCCTGTTTTCTTTTATGCTTAGTCACATAGGGTCCCTGCTGTACAATCTGGTCCATATCAATAAATGGACTGGATTTATTTGATTTCATTACTGTTCGTTAATTTGTAGGAAGTGGATTTGTTTCCACATATTTGGAGGTTTTGGCTTAAGACCCCCTCCATGTACTTTTATTTGCCTATTTTGTCCTATTTAATAAACGGGGTCGATGCCAAACCCCCATCACTACAGGTGGCTTTGCCAATTTCAAAAACCATCGCATCATTATGACATGAAAGAGTCTCCAAATCCAACTTTCAATTCTTCCTAGTGAAATTATTGAAAGTCATCAATTGTTCTTCTTTCCATCACTTTCAATTCCACCATCCAAAAGCTCCTGAGAAACTTCCATATCCATACTCCCCTTTACTATTCCTTTCGCATCTTTATACCCAAATTCTCTAGCAATTTTCACTAGTTTTTCTTTAATATCCTCTATCTGAGCAACCTCATATCTTTCCTATTGAAACCCATATCAAAAAGCCCGGATAAATTCAACATGGACGACATAGAAATATGTCTAAAAATCATTGTAAAAAAAAATTGACGGGATTAATTGGCAGAGATTTTTTTATCAGAATTTGATAATATATTTCCTCCACTCCTTCGTTTTCTGGTGAATATTGTGTTTATTGATTTGTAATTTTTTCTTAATGAGATTTGTGTTTTTGTGGAGTTTCGGTTATAAATATGGCGGTGTGTGCGGCGATGACTGGATGGGGTGTTGGAGAATGGTAGTGTGGGGGTGGTTCTTCAATGAAGAAGCTGATGAGGTAGGAGGAGATCAAGAAAAGAGAGTGAAAATCCAAAACTCAAATCCCCAATTACCAAATTTCCCAAATCGTAAATGATCAAGAATTTTTCTTCCTATTTTATCCTTTGTGGACAAACAAAAAGAGAGTGAAGGGCACGTCACCCAGTTTGACATATTTTTGAAGATTTTTTTTTACGCAATGACCAAAATGGCTTTTTATAAATAAGTTGAGCACTAATTTTTTTAAGAAAAAACATGAAAATAACTAAACTAGCAAATATGTTGATAACCAAAATGGCTATTTATTCCTTATGCATTACTGGATATTTGGTCGTGTCAGAGAACTCAACCACAAACTAATTTTTTAATACAACAAGAGTTTCTCTCTCCATCTTGTTAAATCAATGTAAAATTCATCCACTCAACAAAAGGTGATGATATAATTCTTGGAATAGTTTCTTATCTTTCATTGATGTTTCAGTTCAATATAAGTGTTTGAACAAAAAGTTTGAGTTGTTAATCTCAATCCAATTTTTAATTACAAACTTGCTCTTCGATCCAGTAGAAGTATTGACTATAAACTTCATTAGTCGACATATATTGCGGTTGAATCTATTTACAAAGTTCATTTTGAATCTCATGACACCAATGATAAAAAGTTTGTCTTAGAGAGAGATCATGAATGTCCAGCTTTACCTACTATATTAAGTTCAAATGGAGGTATGAAAATATAAATATTTCGTAACTAGATTGATTTTCTTTGAAAGTCCTTCATTTTGATCGGATTGAAGGGTATATGCCATCTCTTAGGATTTGAGTTAAGTGAAATTCCACGTTTAGTTTGTGACACATGCTAAAGGAAAAGGTTTTTTTTTGTGGCCCTTAAATTTTGCAGAAATCCAGATTTTGGTCTCCTATTTCTTCCCCTGGATTTCTCTTCAAATTCAGAACAAATTAAAAAACTTATCTTTTATTATGTGTTTAGTAAGTAGAGGAAGGCTGTCAAATGTGTTTCACGTGGCATCTTTTATTAGTTTTTTATTTCTCAGTGTATTCACTATTACATTAAATATATATATATATATATATATATATATATATATATATATATATATATATATATATATTTATTTATTTACTTTGCATTCCTTTCATCTATCTTCCCTTTCAACCTAAATTTAAGGGAATTGTTTAATAGATTTTACAATTTCTCTTCAAGAGATATAAAATTAATATATTCTTCATTGTGCAATAAGTCATTGACAATTTTTAAAAACTCATTTTTCTTTCTGTTTCGATAAGTCACCTGTTGTAGTGTTAATTTGGCCTACCAGTTTTGCTCGGAAATAATAGATCAAGAATACAAAGGGGAGATATTGGCGCGGCTGTATGACTCGCTTTGATAAGAAATCAATTGGGATTCTATCTTTGAATCTTCTTATTATACATTAAATTCTATCTTTTCGTATACCTTTTTCCCCACCATACCACAACATATCTCCTCTCTATATGAATATTTTGTTTATTTTTCTACAAAAAGACAAAATCATTATTCCGTTGTTCATATCTCATCCAAGAAATTTTCAACAGGGATTCTCTTGCTCAAGTTCGAGCTCACATCCCTTGTTGTCTTCAACCCTACAATTGGGGCATATCGATTGATACCATCTACTGAAGCTACGTGTAATGGCTTTGCTTACCAACTCACAAATCCTTTCGCATACAAGTTGTTAGTGGTTTTTGAGCAGCCATCATATTACCCTCAAAGAAGTTACGAATTTAAGATATTTCTTTTTTTGGATCAAAATATAAATATATAGATCAAAATGGAAAACTACAAGTAATTTACCGGGTTTTAAATCAAGTGTGTATGGAAAATCATCCACACTTTCTTCCTATGCACTTCTAAGTTAAATAATAGGAAATCTAACTAAAATGTCGCTACCCTTAATCTATAATGCCTAGCGTTGAGGCCCCAAGGTTTACGAAAAGCCAAGATGGAGTGCTTGATGCCTCTAACCCCACACTCTTTGACTCTAATATAAATAGTTGGTGCAAATCTCTACAAGTTGCCCATAAAAATGGAATCCCATTCGTTCGAGATCAAGAAGCTCTTTATGTGGATGGTTGCTTGCACTAGCAGAAAAAAGATGGCGAGGTTTTGGTATTCAATGTTAGGGACGAATTCGTGAGGATTATTAAAAAAACCTGAGATCGATGTTGATAATAGTTCAAGAATATAGTTTAGTTTTCAATCACGTTTAGGTGTCAATCAAGGTCTTCTTATCATGGCTATTTTAAACGGGAATAACATATGCATTTATGTATATGATTCTGTTCAAATTCAATGAAGGCTGGAAAAAAGTATCCCTTTTCCAAAGAATAGCAATCCATTATTTTATGAGTGCAAAGTTTTGATCTATGGAGCAGGATATGGGAAGAAAAAGATATTTGTATATGGTTCTCTTTTTCTAGCCTTTACATGAGCAAATATGATAGTTGGCTTATTAGTATAATTCACAACTAGAGCAGAAATAGGCTGAGATACATCACCGTCAACCTAAGATTCACTACAAGAAAAATGATATTTAGTGACGATAAAAGTTTTTACTATAAGGTCGATTTTAGGTCACTATTATTGCTTGTGGACATTTTTTGTAGTAGTCACTTGCCGTCACAAATACCTCCATCAATGATGCTTCTGTGACTACATTCTCGACACAAAAAACTTTACAATAAGTGACAAAAAAATGGTA
The DNA here is from genome assembly GCA_026122235.1 of Vinca minor. NCBI lineage: Eukaryota > Viridiplantae > Streptophyta > Magnoliopsida > Gentianales > Apocynaceae > Vinca > Vinca minor. Next base: position 14,004,608 of record JAOCZM010000011.1, read on the forward strand.
ACAACAAATATAAATATATGTGACAATAGTTTTGACACAAAAAATAAGTCAATTGTGTCAAATTAAGGCGTCGCATATTTATATTTATAGGGAAGACATCGTTGACACAAAAATACTTGTTAATAGTGACCAAATGTTTGTAACACATACTACTCCTATCCGTGACAACTACTTCGTAACTAATTATTTTGAAATAATGTCGACATAGTATAGCCAAAAAAATGTAATTATTGTTACAAAAAATTTGCCACTTGTTTATAATTGAGCCGAGCCACCGCCGAGCTAGAACCGAGCCGCCAAGTCAACACTTTTGAACAATGTAGAATAAAGTCTCTCCCTTAGTCACCAAGTCAAGCCACCTTTGAATAAAGTATCTCCATTTTCAAAGGGATGAGAATTGAACACGCGACTTCCCGCATGTATGTCGTGCGCTAGGTCGCTGGGCTCGCTGATCATTTGTTAATTGTTGTTTTATCATAATGGAGTTTTTAATTTCTCACTTATTTAAATTTCTCTTTGTTTTTTTTTATTTCTTTTTCTTCACGAATCAAAATTAATACACTCTCATTAAATTTTAAATAATTAAATGTATTTAATTTTTCTTTCAAAATATATTTTAGAAACATAATCTATCTATTTGTGTATGGAATTGTTATCAAAATATTAATAAATTTATTCTATATGGACACTATTTTTTAGTAATAAATTAAATTTATTACTAAAAAAATAGTTTTAATTTATTAATAAAAAAATACAAAAACTAAAATTATATTCTAAATTATGGGCATATATGCATATATATTTATACTCATTATTTTATTTTTTTTTTAACAAAAACAAAAAATATTTATAATTTCACTCGGTTTCCGTTGAAATGCCATTTTCCCTTTTTCATTTTAAAAGAAATATACATTCAACGTGAGAGGAGAATAACACTATAACTACATCATATACAAACTATATATTTTAAAAGAAAAAAATACTTTTTAGGACGTAACTTTTCGTGACAAAGACATTTTCCTAACAAAAACTCATACCTATCGTGATGAAAATTTGCCTTCGTCGCAATTGGTCGATATTTTGTCACGATGACACTACTTTTCTGTGATAAATCTATATTTCTCAGAAAATTTCATTTTTTCGTGATGGAGTCGTTTTCGTCTGGAAAGAAAGACCTTTCGTGACAAAAAAAATCTTTGTCACAAAAAGTTTCGTCCTAAAAAGTATTTTTGTTGTCTAAAAATGATAATAATTATTTTATGCATGAACATAGATCTGATTTAGTTGTAATAATCATTGAAGGAAATATCTTTATTGCTCATACAATGAATATTTAAGGAAAAATGAATTTAATTATGATGAAGACATTAATAATAGGATAATAGTAATACATTAATAATGACAAATTATCTGTAGAAAAAACTAATTGTCACAATTTGCGGTAGAAACAAATAAATAAGTCGTTACTACTAGTACAAACAATATTGACGATCCATGTTTTGTCACAATAAACCTCTTATTTGTGAACACATTCAGCTAACACTAATTGTATGAAGTTTAGTGTCACAATTTTTCATCACAGAAAGACATAAGTAGAACGGCTAAGAACTTTTTGTCACAATAAATTGGAATACTAGTGAGAAAAATAATTTTTGTCACAACTAAGTTTCATCCCCGCAAAAAACAATTGGTGCCAGAGCGCATATGGTATTAATGACAAAACTTCAGTGATAAAAGAAATTACGACACTATTAATATAGTAATAGTGACAACTTACTTATAAAAGACTTTAAATCATCACCATTAATACTACAACTGTGACAAACATGTAAGTTGTCATAATTATTACATATACTAGTGACAACAAAATATTTTGTCACAATAAATCTTTTATTTACGACAAAATAGTATATAGTCACTGAATATATGCACTCTTATAGTGATTGTCTTGCATCAGTAAGCTCTTTGTTTGTATTGTGTTGGGTTGTCTAGTCCTAACAAGTGGCTTTACTGATGATTTGTTATGTTTAAGTTCACTTTCTTTGCTTTTTTAAGAAGGATGATACAAATTACAAAATAGAAAGGAAAAAAGGGGAAGACAAGGCTACGTACAATCTTGAATTGATTGTGATTAACAAAACAACGAAAAATATAATGTTGAGAAACGGTGGAAAACTCTCTTCTTGACGAATTTAAAAGTTTATGGTGCTGGCTCCTGGCTACCCTGATCACCAGCAGGAATTGGAATTGTCATTCGAGACAGGGGCGGCTAATAGGGAGTGTGGGGTGCTCAACCGCACAGGCAGTGACGGAACTTCATGAGGGCAAGAGGGGGCTATGGCACCCTAAATTTTTTAGAAACGACGAATTTTCTATAGAAAAAAAATTTGTGATATTTTCTTATAAATGTTGTATTTCACCCCCTAAAACATTTCAGTAAGAAATTCGCCCCCAGCCCCTTTGACAAATTCGTGTCTCCGCCACTGCGTACAGGGCCCCAAATTTTTTTGTTTATATATATATATATGTGTATGTATGTGTGTGTGTGTGTGTACATATATAAATTTATTTTTACAAAAAACATCCATGTAATATTTTTGGATTTGGGTCTCCCCTGCTTAATAGTCAATATGATAATTTATAGTAATTTTTTTTTAATTAAATCAAAATCAACTTTTACAATTCATCTTATTTACTTAATTATTACCTTCTCTTCCCACGCAAATTTTATTTCCTCCTATTTTCACTTGGCTACCTTCAGCCACGTTAATTTCTTTTCCTTCCTCATATTCTAGAAGTTTTGAGTACATTTTAAAGAAGGAAAAATTATGATACAATTGTAATAATTTTTTATTATATTTTCATAAAAGTTATTATTATTTTAAGTTATATAGGGTCTTAATTTAAAGTTCGGCACAAATCCTCTAAAATGTTTGAGACGCCCCTGATCAGAGATTTTTATGGGAATGTTATTACTATAACGGTAAGAAAGATTCCACAATTTTCTTTTCCGGAGAATATAAAAGCAGTTACTATTCTAGAAGGGGTTCGCTTCGTCCAACAACTCAATTACTATTGCTTCATTATTGAGAGTGATTTCCGAAGCCTTGTGGCTAATATTTATGATTAGGGAGAATAGTTTTCTCCTATAGGTCATTTAGTTCATGATATTAGGCTTCTTTTAAATAAAACTGATGCATTTACGTGTTTTGTAAGACGAATGGGTAATGTTGTTTCTTATACTCTTGCAGAGCATGCTCTAGATAATTTTCCTTCAAGTGTTTGAATCCTCAATGCTTTTTCTTTGATCATCTCTTCAATTTTTGCAAACAACGAATGGATTTTTCCTTCAATTCAAAAAAGTTTCAGCGATTTTTAGGGATTGCAATAAGCTACCTTGTAGTTGAGGGGTTGAGCACTTTACTCAAATGTTGTAAAAAATGCACTGGTTGTCCAATTGCTAGGGTTTTGTTTAAAAATGCTAGCAAACCGACTTTATTGCAATTGTACTTATTTTTGCATTTAGATTCATCAATTTGAGGCATTTTTAAATTAGCTCATCCGATAAATTAATTAACCCATTTTTAAGAACAAAAATAAAAATAAGAAATTCTACAAAAAAAAAAATAGTTCTCTAGTATTTTTCACCTTCTGTTTTATTAGAAACTCTAACTACATTAAATTCGTCGTAGATGCCACTATAAATACCATCAGTATTGTGCATAATTTTCTCATTCTACAATCATAACCCTTCTACTCTTAGTACTCTAATCCCTCTCAAACACACACACAAAACTGATTATCACCACCATGCCGATCCATTCCACAATGGCTACAACTAATGCTACAATGGAAAGAAGAGAACATCATGGTGGTGATAATCGAGTGCATGCAATGAGAGAGAGAGAGAGAGAGAGAGAGAGAGAGAGAGAGTAGGAGTTATAAGGTGTAAACCAAGATAATGATATACAATTATGATTGTAATAGTAGGGTCAACTAGAACGATAGTAAATAAAATTTCTAAATAAATAGAAGGTGGAAAAAAATAGAGAGATAACTATCATTGAATTGTACATAAAAAATTATCACAGATAAGAGTGTTACGCTTATTTAAGACGAGCATTAATATGACTAAAATTTTCTTTTGTCATAGTGACTCGTCAACTAATAATCCTCATCAATAGCCATGTCCATTACCCTTTTTTAAATCTAGCGCACAGTCATTTACTTCTCACATTTTACTCATCCTCCTCTTCTCTCTTCCTGTCTCTACATCAACAACCAAGCACCCCACTTAAATCTTTACTCGAAGCTGATATTTTTAATTACTTGAGTATTGAATAGGGGTTGTAGGTAAGAATAAAATAGACAAAAAAATCTTCTAATAAATACTTTATTAAGAAAAAAATCAAATAATTTGGGACAGATCTAAAAGAATATCATAGTAAAATACTACATATTTTTATCTTCCTTAATCTATGCAAGAATAGACGAAATATGTTATGTTGGTGAAAGGAACAAAAGTTTCAAACAAAAGAAACAAATTGTCCTATCAGCTTTCACGTTATCTATGAAACTTGAAGTGTAAAATGCACTTTAACTGAAGATTCAAACAAAGGAAAGAAACATCCAAAATTGAAGTTCAAACTTGTAGTGAAGATAGAGAAGAAACTGGGGGGAGGGGTAAATAAACAAAATTACTTTAAAGAAAAGAAACTGACTGCAACCGTTTTTGTTTTTCTTGAATGCAAAATCTTGAATTAGGCCAAAATTTTGTTTCATGCATGGATTTACTCAAAAACCCTGATGTTATCTCCAGGTTCTACATTGTTTCTTTGCACGTTCTAGTGTGAAACTACCCTAAACAAAAAAAATCATGCAAGAACCTCCGGAGTGGTTTTTTCGCAACTTTCGTCCCTTATTTATTTTGGACTTCCAAATTGGTCCCAATCCAAAGTTAATTACACGATTGAAAATTTCAGCTTCTCAAATAATGACCAAATTCAAGAGGAAAACTTACAAAGCATAAGAATCGAGTTTCGGTTGGGAGAAAATCTCAACTTTCCCACACTATACATGTATATATATGTGTGTACACACCGCAAAGGGTAAAGATAAATGTATTTAATTTGGTCCAATTGATTCCCTCATAATGGCACAGCTTGTGGCTGCACATCCAAGTGCTGAATGATTCTTCTTTAGTAAGATTCTGAATAATAATCAGGGACCAATTTTTCAAGCAAGAGAAAGTTACTCATATAAATAAAATTATTGAAATGGGGAAAGTAAGAAACTAAAGTAGAAAGGTAGAACTGCTACTCTTGAAGAAATTGTTTTTTAATTTTTATAACTAGTTCTAACTAGTAAAAGATATTTAGTAATAAAATTGATTAACTAAGGGTCAAACAAAAGGGTGGTGATATCGCAAGAGCAACATCCCTCCCGCCAGAGCTAATTTGGCTCAAATGAAATTATTAACCTTTTATCAAGTATGAAATATTTCCATTAATTTTTCTTGCCTTTTTTAATATACTTTATTTCAACGTCTAGTTGGATTAATATTTTATCCTCTCTCTAAATCATGATCTCATCAGATCATTGCAAATTGCTTTCCTCTTTTTTAAGACCAAATCTCCTCCATCTCTCTTTAACTTCCATCTTCTTCATTGCCTCCAAGGGCATCGCCGACAACAATGTTATGAAGGCCTTAATTATATAGAGAACTTGTATGTGGAGGGGATTCGAACTTGGGCTTGGCCACACTCTTTTAAGAAGTGCGTGAATCCTTTATCCGGGTCAAGAGGATTTCGGATGCTCCAAGTTCAAGGGCACCTATAAAAGGGGGGAAATCGGATGTTTCCCTTATACATTTTTTATTAGTTGTTGTGACAGTTCGTTGTTTCCCTTTCCCTCTTCATTTATGGTTCCCAATTTCTAGGGCAATTGACCACTTTCAGGATCAATTGCCACTCTAATCTCTCCTTTACCCGAATTTCTCCGTAACCCCCTAATCAATTATTGGATTAATAAAGAATAGTTTGATTCCAGTAGATTAGCTTATGACTTGAAATTTCTAACATAACAAATAAGCACTCACTAACCTTTACTCAATACCACTAGCAGCAGTAGCTAAAGGCGTCCACTAATTATTGTATTTTCTTCATCTTAAGAGTTCGATCCGCTCCGCTCCTGTCTCTTTTCCTTTTTCTTCATCTTATTGTATTTGATAGAGATGATTGTAAATGATAGCAGAGAGAATAAAATTATCATTTAAAAAAGGAAAGAAAAATTAATGAGAATATTTCATATTTGATATAAGGTTAATGTCATTTGAGCCAATTTGAGCCAGATTTGCTCTTTTCAGAGGGATATTGCTCTGGCAATATCACCACCCCAAACAATATCCATATAAATTAGAAGATGATAACGAGAATAACTTTAAAAACTTTAAGTAATCCTTATAGGGGATATGAATTGAACTACATCCAGATAATTTATATAAGATCCAAACCCAAATATGATATCATGGTGATGGTTCGCTAGATTAAATGAGACGTAAAATACTATAAGGAAAGAGATGATTGCTATGAAAGAATCAGTCTTTCTCACTAGTAATAATTCTTTGAGCAAAGAAAAAAGGAAAAAAATGTCTATATATTAGTTTATTGATCTTAATAATATATTAGAAATTGAAATTATCGAAACAAGTATTGTTCAGTTCCTGAGGAATATGGAAATATAATTACAACATCGCCTAATATAGAATCCCAATAGACTATATATGGTTCACGTATTTGAAGCAAAGCCAGAAATAAAAGAGTTACTCTTCTTTCTTTCTTTTTTGCTAAATAACTAAAAGAGTTACTCGTATCCTCCTCTTTGTGAACTTTTTGTAGATAGGTAACCAACCACATTAAAGTCTTACCGGTGGTAGTATGAGCAGATTTGTAACCTCCGGAGTAATAACAAAAGATGTCAAGTCAATAGAGATATCGTTAACAGGGGTGACCCGAGGCTGGTCAACAGATTCTTGAACTCCTGTAACAAGAGGCGGAAGTGAAGGATTGGCAGTCCGGGTCGGGTCAACTGGGGCAGCATGTGTTGAAGCATGAAAGTGCTTCAAGAATAAAGAAGAAGACAGCACAGAAAGACAACACAGAAACTTCATCATACTTGCTGAAAATAGAAGCTTGAAAGCAAAGAAGCTGGACGAAATTAGAAGTGAAGAAAGTGGGCTTAATCATTCTTGGATTCTCAATAAACAGACTAGACTAAATAAGAGAATAAGTATTGGGCTTATTATTTGTATTTTGTAAATAGGCCCAAATGTCTTGTTAGTCAAATAGCTTTTATTTTAGTTGGTAGATTAATTACATTTGGCGCGTAACACCAGATATATGCCCAAAAGTAGTTAAGGAGCGGTTATCATAAAGCTGCTAATCAGCTGAATTTAGATATAATAAAAATCAGAAGTTCTTCTTCCTTGAGTTCTCTGCAACTTCAACATGGTATCAGAGAAGATTTCTCTGCAAAATACTCTTGATTCTTGAGTGTTTCACATAATTGTTGATAGCTGATTGAATTCAACTCAGATCGAATACAATTTTTTCTGATCTTCATCTTCTTTGGATGAATCAGTGAATTTTATCACGAAAATCATGGCAAATACAACAAATGTAGAAGTAGCAGCAGTACATCCATTCTCAGTTCATCCAAGTGAGAATTCCTCTTTTGTTCTCACAAAAATTGTACTTAATAGCTCCAATTACTAGACTTAGAGAAGAGAAATGAGAAGAGGTGTTGTAACCAGAAATAAGCTGTGTTTTATAGAGAGTGTTACAGGCTTCAATCCACCTGCCAAAACTAACAAAATGTACAGGCATTGGGAACAAGCTGACCAGCTGGTCATGACATGGATATTGAACACATTATCAGAGACAATTAGAATGAGTGTGAGTTCATGTTCATCTGCTTCAGAAGTATGGAAAAATTTACATAAAAGGTACACAAAAGGCAATGCTTATAGACTATCTGGCACTTTTGGAGGAGTTTTATGCTTTGAAACAAGGAAATAAAACTTTTGATGCCTTTTATACTGAATTAAAGGTTGTTTGGAATGAGTTGTGTTCATTAAGAGGATTGCCTACTTGCACATGTGGAGGATTAAATTCTGTGCAAGAACAGTTTAACAAGGAATATGTGGTCAGATTCCTGAAAGGCCTTAATGAAAATTTTGCACCAGTTAGGTCTAGTGCATTGATGACTAAACCTTTACCTGATATTGAAGAAGTATTTGGTATGGCTGAAGAACATGAGACACAGTTTTTATATGCTGCACAACACAACCTAGAAACACAAAGTTTATGCAATCAAAATGCTTGTATTGATGTAAACAATTATGATTAATCTCAAGGAAATAGAGGAAGTGCTGGCAAAATGAGCACTGCAGCATTGAATGTTATGAATGCTGGTTTTAGGAAGTCTAGTTTTAACTCTCAAAAACAAGTTTTTATGTGCACCTACTTGGGCAAATCAGGTCATTCAGTGGATAGATGCTATAAAAAGCATGGCTATCCACAGACTAGTAACAATTTTGGTAGAGGAAGCAATTCAAGTAATTGGAACAATGGAAGAAAGGAAAATTATAAGACTATTAATCAAGTTACTGGAAATTCTGAGAAATCCATGTCATCCACTGCTGGTGGATTTTCAACAGAACAATAACAACAGCTGATTCAGATGATGAGATCTGTTTGTCTTGAGCATAATGAAAGTGGAGGGCAGTCTACTTCCAGTTCTCCTTCTTTTTCTGCACCTGTGATACATCAAGCTACCTTGGTGCAAAGTGATCAATTCAATATGGAGACAGGTATACCTTTCTCATCTCTAGTTAATACTTGGATCATTGATTCTGGAGCAGCTGATCATGTTACTTGTACTGAACATCTTTTTACATAATTTGTTCATGTATCCAATTTGTTCATAAAGCTGCCTAATCATACTTCCATTCCTGCCACCAAGAAGGGAACAGTTCAATTGACTCCTGACATAGCCTTGCATAATGTCTTATATGTTCCTTCTTTTAGATTGAACATCATTTCTGTTTCCAAGTTATTGAATCAGGCTAATTGTTCCATAACTTGTTGTCCTGGTATATGTTTCATCCAGGACATGCACACCTTGAAGAAATTTGGGATAGCTAAGGAGTGGGAAGGCCTTTACTATTTTAATTCTGCCTATTCTCTTGATCTTGATTCACTTCTTAGTTGTCCTTATACTATTTTAAGTAGTAATAAGGTTCATTATGTTGCACAAGTTACTACATCAGAAGTACATAAAATGCTTTGGCATTATAGATTAGGTCATCTCTCATTTGAAAGATTGAAGCAAATTAAGTCAATAGAATTTAAGTGTACTACCGATTGTGCCTGCAGCATTTGCCCTCTTGCTAAACAGCACAAACTTGCCTTTCCTCTCAGAACTTCCATTGTCAAAGGCATTTTTTTATCTTATTCATGCTGACATATGGGGTCCTTATAAGGAATTAACCATTCATGGTCATCAATATTTCCTCACTATTGTTGATGACTATAGCAGATTCACTTGGACTTTTCTTCTTAAAACAAAAGCTGAAACAGCCACTACTTTACAGTCTTTTCTATTCTTTCATTTGCACTCAATTTGACATCAAGTGCAAAATTATAAGAACTGATAATGGTGCTGAATTCTTAATGGCTCAGTTTTATTCTACTCATGGCATTTTGCATCAGACTTCTTGTGTGCAAACTCCAGAACAAAATGGTATAGTAGATAGAAAGCATCAACATATTCTAAATGTTGCTAGGGCACTCAAATTTCAATCCAATATACCTATATCTTTTTGAGGATATTGCATTAAACATGTAACTTACTTGATTAACTTGACCCCTTCTGCTATTTTGAAACACAAAACTCCTTATGAGATGCTATACAAAAGAGAACCTGTTTATCATAACTTGAAGGTCTTTGGCTACCTTAGTTATGCTTGCACTTTGGCACATGATAGAGGTAAGTTTGATCCAAGAGGAAAGAAATGTGCTTATTTAAGTCAATCTGACACTTCTAAGGGATATGTTTTTATGGATATAGATACTCAAGATGTTTTTGTATCTAGGAATGTTATATTCCTTGAACATTTGTTTCCTTTCATGGTCCATAACTCTGCTGATGAAGCTTCTGAGTCTTCACAACTTCTTGATCATATACCTTCCTCCATAAATCCAGCAGAGTTTCTTGACATTCCTCTTGATTCTTCTTCTTCTGTCATTTCCCCAAAGTATGTTCCTGCTGCACCTACTAGTAAATCAAGCAGGCAACTTAAACATCCTTCTCATCTTAAGGACTATGTAATTTCTTCTGCCTCTTCTCTTCATACTAGTCCTCATGCCATTCATAAATTCATAGCCTATGATCATTTGCATCAGAATCAGATATCCTTTATACATGCTTTAGATGTACATTGGGAACCTGTCTCATATGAAAAGGCTTCTAAGCACCAAGTGTGGAAGGATGCTATGGCTACTGAACTTACAGCACTGGTTGACAATAATACTTAGGAAATCACCTTTCTCCCACCTGATAAGATTCTTATAGGCAACAAGTAGATTTACAAAATCAAATATTTAGCAGATGGCACTGTGGAAAGACACAAGGCTAGACTTGTAGCAAAAGGGTATACTCAGCAAGCTGGGGTAGATTTTCTTAATACATTCTCCCCAGTTGCTAAAATGACAACAATCAGAGTGTTGTTAGCCCTTACTACTTCTAAATGGTGGTTTGCTCACCAGCTAGACATAAACAATGCCTTCTTGCATGGTGATCTTCATGAGGACATTTACATGTTGCCTCCACCTGGTTAGTTGGAATATCACCTGGACAAGTCTGCAAATTGAAGAAATCTCTTTATGGTCTCAAACAGGCTAGTAGAGAGTGGAATGCTACTCTTACTACTGCCTTTCTTAAACTAGGTTTTAGGCAGTCTTGGCATGACTACAGCCTTTTTGTCAAGCACACATCTGAATGTTTCATCACTCTTCTTGTGTATGTTGATGATGTGTTTCTTGTCAGTGATAGTCTGGTATTGTCAAGTCTTTTCTCCATAAAGAGTTTAGGATTAAAGACTTGGGGGAGGTAAAATACTTTATAGGTGTTGAAATAACTAGGACTGAAAAAGGTATGGTTTTATCTCAAAGGAAATATGTCTTAGATCTTTTGAAGGAAGAAGGATATATCAATAGCCATCCCAGCAATACTCATATTGATCCTACAGCTAAGTTCTATCACAATGATTCTGAATAGCTGGAAGATATCAGCCAGTATAGAAGGGCCATTGGGAAATTAATTTACTTAACTGTAACTAGACCAGACATAGCATATTATGTGCAACAGTTAAGCCAATTTCTTGATCATCATACATTGTTGCATCACAAGGCTGTTGGAAGACTGTTGAGATATATCAAGAAGACATCTGGACAAGGTTTATTCTATCCAACTGACACTTCTTCACAATTAAAAGGTTTTGTTGATAGTGGGAGTCTTTATCGGATAATAACTCCCACGTAATCCCAGCTATAATTAAATACCGAAAATGCCCCTCATTTATCTCCAATTCGAATAATAACGTTTTTATTATTCTCAGAAAAATAAATGTCAGATACAATGAACCTCGACACATTCTATATTCATTGAATCTGGACATGAAGCTCGTTAGCTCGTCTATGCGTGTGACCCTGTAGGTTCATATCACAATGGCAATGAAAACACACTTAGTAGTAGTAGTAGTAGTGTGAGTTCATAAATCACAAGCGGTCCCTAGCAGGACATTGTTGTTAGTAGTGCCCTAGGACCATTAGCACATGTTGTGCGTTTTATTATCTTTTGAGCATGTAATTGAATAGTTAATTTTTCTTTTGATTATCAAATGTGTGATTTGATAGTAAAACTCATTAGCTTATGTAATTACTATTCTAGTAGTCCCTAGTTTTATGTAATGCTTAATTACTATGAAATAAAACTAGTATGATTGTTGATTGATGATCTTGTTTTACTGATCATGTGTAATGGATACAAATCACATCATAGATGCAATATATATGGATACATTGTATTGGACGTGATCCGTCAGAGAAGTAATACTTCATGGTCTTAAGTCATAAGTATTACTTCCTCAATACTATTTTAGAATCCTTAGACCTTATGTCTTCATTGACTCAGTCGGACGTTACTTGTAACAGAGTAATCAATACGACTGAGATCGGATATAGTGTCCTATCATAGCTTGAATGTGAGAGACATTGTAAGCAATTTGTCCCTCTCTATTATTATGAGAGATATCCATGGGGCCCCTCGATAGGGAAAGGCTGTTTAAATGCGTGGCAGTGCTCAAATGTATTTGATAAAGTGGTTATCAAATGCTATTTGTCGAAAGAGTCTACCCGGAGATCGAGCATAAATACAATTAAGCTTAATAAGGGTGGCGACCACCATGCCTTATGCTTAATTAGGGATATCGCGAGACAAAGGGATTAAATAGTGGATTGATATTAGGTTCCATTGTATATTCATTCACTTTGGGTAGTCACAATGTCCCCTGCTAGGGGACCGCTTGTGATTTATGAACTCACACTACTACTAAGTGTGTTTTCATTGCCATTGTGATATGAACCTACGAGGGTCACACGCATAGAGCGAGCTAACGAGCTTCATGTCCGGATTCAATGAATCTAGAATGTGTCTAGGTTCATTGTATCGACATTCACTACGAAAAATAATAAAGTGTTTATTATTCGAATTAGAGATAGGGGCAATTTCGGTATTTTACCTATAGCTGGGATTACGTGGGAGTTATTATCCGATAAGGACTCCCACTACCAGCGAAAGTCTAGGGAACGTGGGATTACGAGACTCCCAGCTGCCGAGAGAAGTTGAGTAGAGGTGGGAGTTGTTCTAGTAACAAACTCTCACACTCTATATAACATCTCTTAGCCGAAACCTAGAAGGTTAATGCTTCAGCCGCAATTAAACAAGAAAACCGAAATCATATTTCGATATTCTTAGCCTCTCCCTTTTCTCTCTAATTCCCGAAAATCAGAAAAGACGAAGAGCTAGCAATCGTTGCCCGTTTTAGTCAGCGTGGATACCCGAGTAGAGGACTTTCCGCAAAGGGAGATCAATCAGTAGCAACATCCGATCCAAGAAACGTCATCCTCCATTCAAGAAGTAGCTTCTTAAATCCAAAACGTAAGTTTTTCTTGCTGCTTTTTCGAATTGTTTCATATGAGCGGATCCTTCAGGGGAGGATCCATGGGTGTTTGGAACGAGTTTCCGCCCATGAATCCCTTCAATTGTGACTACCCAAAGTGAATGAATTTACAACGGAACCTAATATCAATCCACTATTTGATCCCTTTGTCTCGCGATATCCTAATTAAGCATAAGGCATGGTGGTCGTCACCCTCATTAGGCTTAATTGTATTTATGCTCGATCTCCAGGTAGACTGTTCCAACTAATAGTATCTGATAATCACTTTATCAAATACATTTGAGCACGACCATGCATTTAGACAGTCTTTCCCTATCGAGGGGCCCATGGATATCTCTCTCTAATAAGAGAGTGACAAATTCCTTACAATACCTCTCACATTCAAGCCATGATAGGATACCATATCCGATCATTAGTCGCATTGATAACTCGATTAAAAGTAACGTCCAACTGAGTCAAAACGTGGCTCCATTCATGCTTGAATCAATGGAGACATAGGGTCTAAGGATTCCAAAATAGTATTGAGGAAGTAATACTTATGACTAAGGACCGTGGAGTATTACTTCTCTAACGGATCACATCCAATACAATGTATCCCTATATATTGCATCTATGATATGATTTTGTATTCATTACACATGATTAGTAAAACATAATCATCAATCAAACATCATACTAGTTTTATTTCATTGTAAATAGCATTACATAAACTAGGGACAACTAGAATAATAATTGTATAAGCTAATGAGTTTTACTATCAAATACACATTTGATGTTAAAAAGCAAAATTAACTATTCAAACACATGTTCAAAAGAAATAAAGACGTACAACATATGCTAATGGTCCTAGGGCACTACTAACAATATTTTAGTCTTAAAGATTATTTTTCTCAAACTATAATCCTTCACGAAACATCTTGTGTCTACACTCCTCAACAAAACGAGTGGGTAGAAATGAAAAATAGGCACATTCTAAATGTCGCACGAGCTCTTCGTTTTGAGGCCCATGTACCAATTCGTTTTTGGGAGAGTGCATTTTAACCGCGGGATATCTTGTCAATCACACTCCTAGTAAAATTTTAAATATAAAACTCCTTACCAAATTCTCTTTTGACGACCACCATACTTTAAGTACCTTAGAGTTTTTGGTTCACTTTGTTATGCTCATAACACAAATCTCTCTAGAGATAAATTCACCGAACGGTCCCCCAAGTGTATTTTTGTCAGGTATCCCATGGGACAAAAGGGTTGAAAAATCTACGATCTCAACTCTAGAAAACTTTTCGTCTCTCGAGATGTCCACTTTTATGAGGACAATTTTCCGTTCGTCCCTTTGCCAAAAAATATTTTATCCACCACCGAAAAAATTTCAAGAGGTCCCACTGGACAATCCTTCAAAAAATCCAAGGGTTTTATATGAGCTTGGCCCAGTTTCTCCAGTTCAGTCAGAACATGGCACCCGGAAAAGTGGGACAAACATTTTTGTCCATAACGGAAGTCCCACTTCCGTCCCGGGTCCATAACGGAAGTGGGACTTCCTTTCTGGATGACGTGGCAGTTTTTCCCACGCGCAGTGCCACGTGGCCAGAACGGAAGTCCCACTTCCTTTATGGACCCAGGACGGAAGTGGGACTTCCGTTATGGTCCTGACAAAAAATACCCTACGAAAACCCTAACTTTTGTCCGTGACTTTGAGGATGGAATTGCCACTTCCGTCCTCAACTTCCAGCCAATTTGCAGCGTGTAGTCACTTCTCACTTTTGCTTTTTTGACCCAAAAAAAATTTCTGAACGGTTTTGGCAATTTCGTGCGCATTTTTGACCGGTTTTCAAAGACTTGTCCAATAAGAAAATTAATTTTACAATTTCCAAACACATCTATAAATACCCCTCCAAACCTCTCCACAATTCTCAAACCTCTCCACAATCCTATCCTCCGTATTACTAGCTTTGAAAATGAATAGCGAAATTAATCCCGGCCTGGAAGAGTATTTCAGATACCAATTTAGAATTGCGGTCGGAAATCAAACCGATGGAAAAATGGTAGTATTGTATTTAGTAATGAGTAATGTTTTATTGTATGAAATGTGTTTAGCTATCTAACTCATAATTTTGGATTTGTAGCGTCTTCCATCGAAGTACACAAGTTGGTTGGAGCAAACTGGTCTCGGGTTAGCTAGTTGCGTGTACCTGAAGGATGACCATGGGAATCAATGGTGCGTCTATGCAACCAAAATAGATGACACCTACTACCTAGACGGAGGATTGCAACAATTTTTGCGTGACAACAATCTTCGTCCCACAAATAAAGTTCATTTTATACCATCTCCAGGGGAATCTATTAGATATTTATGTTAAGGGGAGGGCCCGGGATAGGTTACTCGAAGGGCGAATTATCGTATCCCTCGGGACGGGGCATTTTTTCCCGCAGAGTTTTCGAATAGACATTTACAAAACATATTCGGGACTTTCCAAACCGGTACGTTAAGTAATATTAAAATTTTAGTAATAAAATCGTTCATTTTACATTTATGCGTTGTAATGTTGTTTCCCGTGTACAGTGGATTTGTCCGCATTACATGCAATGGCGTGTTAGAATGCAGCTTGGAATCCCCGAAGTACTACGCATGCGCAACCTTCACGGTAACAAATTGACACTGCAAGTGACTAGAGACGAAGGTCGCGATCATTACTATTTTCTCGGGGTGGGATGAGTTTGTTGTGTTTTCTAGATTACACCCTGGGTGACCATGTAAAAATTCATCCAGACTCCCTACGATATCCTTGATTACGAGGGCGGGAATGATGATTTTTTCGATTTATTACGTCAACTTTAATAATATGTAATTGAAATGTAAGATGTTCGATGAAATTGAATGGAAAAAATCGAGAACATTCACAACAATTTTATAAATTCTAAACTATTACAATTCGGAGAATTTAAATACAATTACTGTGGAGGGGGTGGGGGTGGTTGCTGAAGATGTGCTAACATGGGGAAAGTCTTCCCGGTTGTGACCGACTCAGCTTACAGTGGCCGCACTTCTTTTCCCTTTCGAGTGCCCCCTATTCTCTCGTGTCCATAGGCATTTGGTATCTCCGCCTTCGAGGTCGACCCACCTGCGTAGCTTTCATGTTAGATGGGTGATATGTCAAATCAAAAGGGGGGGATCTCCAATGAACGGGATCAGGTACAGGATATAAAATAGACTTGTAAGTATTCCTATAATGTTCGAGAGAATAGACAGGGTGGATGAATCGAGAAGCATCCTGCATTATCGATTTGGACACGGCAATGACATGGGAGCATGGAACCCGAATAAGCGGCCCACTTATCACGACTACACCTACGAACCGATAAGTTGACCGTAGTACGTTTTTCCACCCGGGCCCGGTCCCTCTATGTCGGGACATGACCCTATAGATACCTTGGTCCATGTGGTGTCGGTTTACAAGAAGAGTTGCTGCCTTTTGTCCGTACGCGAAATACTGCTCCCATATCCTCTTAGGGAAAGGCGTTTTACAACCATTTGCGTCTTGCCGGTGTTTGTCAAAATAATGTACAAGTTTAAAAAATATCATCTCCACGAGCGCTTTCAAAGGCAGCGCTCTAGACTGCTTTAGAACGCTATTAAGCGCCTCTGACATGTTTGTAGTCATGCAACCGAAACGCATTCCTCCGTCGTATGCCAAAGTCCACAACTCTTTGGGTTGCTGCATTAACCAGTTAAACGCATCCTCATCTTTTTGTTTTATACGCTCTAGATAAAAAATCGCACTTAACCTTTTTTCGGTTGGCTTACAAAGAATCCACACATAATCTTTCAATTCTTTGTTTTTTGCATTAGTGTGGAAATTGGACCTGTAATGCCTAAGGCAGTATCGGTGCACTGCCTTTGGGGGTTGCCATCCGGGGAGGGTTGCCACGGCACTAAGAATGCCGGCATGACGATCGCTAATAAGACACACTTAAAGGTCTTTGACAACATGTTCCCTCAAGTGCCTAAGGAACCACGTCCAAGTCAAAGATGATTCTGAATCGACCAACGCAAAAGCAAGGGGTAAAATTTGGTTGTTAGCATCCAGAGTGCTTGCAACCAGGAGAGTCCCTTTATAATTCCCCCTAAGGTGTGTCCCATCAACTGAAATTATGGGCCGGCACCACGGGTAACCGTCAACCAACGGTTTAAAAGTCCAGAACAATGACCTGAACACCTTGGGCCCATTATCGGTTTCTCGAGGGTGGTAGAGAAATTTGACTATCATACCCGGGTTTGAATCATTTAGTGCCCGGATATAATGCGGCAGTACCTGAAAAGTTGATTGCCAAGTACCAAAAAGTGTTTCTATAGCATTTCGCGGGCATACCAAGCTTTTCTATAGGTACAAGTCAAATTCATATCAGTGGTACAAGCAGCCCTAATCAATTTAACAGATATTTCAGGATCAGCCTGAACAAGGTGTAGAATTTTTACCCCGATGTAGCTGGAGGACATGTTGCGTTTTTTGTTCTGGTCCATCAAGCAGTAGTGGTCCTGGTTAAGCTTTGTAACCTTCCACATTCCATCCACCCTGCTATGATTTATGCGAACGTACCAACTGCATCGGGCAATTTCGGTTGAATTTCTACACACCCCGCTGAACCATTGTTTGTTGCTCTCTCTCTTTTCCATTCCCTTAATGCCACCTTGTCATGCCACACGTTCACAGCCAACATTGCCTCGCGTTTATCCTTGAATTGCATCCCCAAGCATATTTCGGGAATATTGGGATTCCATGTTTTAATTTTTTGTCCACCATATGTGATTCCAGGTACTGGTTCCATGGAACCCATATCATTCCAACAAGCAAAATTTGCATAGTTACCGTACGATGGAACATTCCATTCTGGAATGGCCGCAGCAGTAGTAGAGGGAGTCGGTTCAGGCTCTTGTACCGCCTCTTCAGTCATTAGTCCACCGGTTTGTTGTTGGATTTCGGGGTTGGCATCTTCCGCTACCCCTCTGCGTCTTCCTCGACCCCGTCGTCCTCGTGGTCTCCGGCACTATCGTCGGCGAAGTCGTCTTCCGTTTTCGGAACGCCGTCAATGTCGAATATTGGACCCAAAGAATCCATGACCGAATTATCGGTACAGGGTTCGTAAGTAGACGGTGGGGGCATATTTGGTAATGGATTTGGCTCCGAAAAAATGGTTCCGGAACAAAATGTGGCTCCGGTGCAAAGTGTGTTGTCGGTATTACAAAGCTATCTGCATGTCTCTGCACAGGTTCCAACATGGCACCAACATGAATCCCTTGGAGTTTGAAATCCGTTTGGATTCGCCACAAACTGTCTAAACCTTCTTCCTCGTTAAGGTTTACAACATCGTACGCCACCATGTTGAACGTCGGCATGAAGAATGGACGAATCATTATTAGCCGAACATTGACAGTAGAAAGCTCGACTCCTTTGCGGCGACATATTCTATGGCAAAGTTGTCTGAATGAAATCCTTTGTATAACTTCAAAACTTTTTTCGCTAGGCTCGGCGAAACGGGGGTAACCCCCATTTTCGTAGACTATATTGTAGTCGAAATGTAAATACAATCTCATTGGACATTCGAGTGCCATTTTTAAGCAAAACGAAATAAGGGGTTGAGGAAATATGAGGGTGTTTAGACCAAATAATTTGGAAAATGGCTTTTGGAGTATGAAAAATGGATGGGAGGGTATTCAATTTTATAGAGAATTTTGCAGCAAATGGGCAAAGCCACTGCCGGTTGAGAACGGAAGTGGGACTTCCGTCTTGGAGCCAGGACTGAAGTCCCACTTCCGTTCTCAACCCCAGCACCGATTTTTCCCAAAAAATTGTACATTGGGTCCCTCACAGCATTTTGAGGGACTGGAATTGACACTTCCGTCCCTCAAATTTCAGGCTATTGTCACTTTTCACTTTTGCTTTATTGCCCGAAAATCCCAAACGGTTTCTTGCAGTTTCGTTCACATTACTGACCAATTTTAGGAGACCTGTCCAATTCGAAATCTTAATTTTAGAATTTCATACTAAATCTATAACTAACACCTCAAAAACCTCTCCCCTTGTCCTACTAATTTTTTCCATACGTGTTCATATTATAATTATTAGTTTCAATGTTTTTTAAATATTGCTCATTTCGGAACTTTCAAAAATCAAAAAACTGACAATTCCATTAACTTTATACAAATAAATTTACATCGAACATTAAAAAATACAAAGTCCCTGGGTTAGTCAAACCCCTAATTATTTCGAAACTTAGAGCTCAATCATTTTCCAAGTCCCTATCATGCTCTGGGACGATGCATCCGACATCGGGTATTCAGGGGGTGCCTCCACAGTTACCTCTTCAGGAGATGTTAAACATTGTCCAGCTTCGTCCACAAATCTTCTTCCTTCATGCCCAAAAATATGGCAGAGAAGGATAAATAAAAATTCGCCACTTCTTCTGTACCGCTTGGCCCTTGGATTAGCCTAAATTAGAGTTATATAAAAAAACATTTAGTTATGTAAATATACAGTTAATACAGTGTGCCTTAATTACACGCAACTTACCGCAACGTATTCCGCCCACTGGGCCTCAGCACCATCCAAGTCAACAATGTTCGTCCTTCCGTCGTACTTGAACCATGATTTGTGGGTGAGCGCTTCGAAATCCCAAAACCGCCTACGCAGTTTTGCTAGGGCTGCGTCGATCATCGCAACTGTGAATTGTCCCCCGGTCACAGAATTAATTCCGTAAACAATTTCATTGTAGCAATCAGACCAACGTTTTTCTCGAGGGTAACCCTGTAGACTGAAATCATAACATATTTCTATTAAAACCTCCTCGTATTCGACTGGCCATTCTCTAGTAAAATCAACATCCCTGAATTTTTTACGCATTTCTTTTTGCATAAATTCGGGAAAGTTGGCCATTACGGAGGATACGGTTTTTGTAAAATTAACAAATAATATCAAATATAGTATTACGGAGGATAGGGTTTTTAAGGGTTTGAGAATTGTGGAGAGGTTTGGAGGGGTATTTATAGATGTGTTTGGAAATTGTAAAATTAATTTTCTTATTGGACAAGTCTTTGAAAACCGGTCAAAAATGCGCACGAAATTGCCAAAACCGTTCAGAAATTTTTTTGGGTCAAAAAAGCAAAAGTGAGAAGTGACTACACGCTGCAAATTGGCTGGAAGTTGAGACGGAAGTGGCAATTCCGTCCTCAAAGTCACGGACAAAAGTTAGGGTTTTCGTAGGGTATTTTTTGTCAGGACCATAACGGAAGTCCCACTTCCGTCCTGGGTCCATAACGGAAGTGGGACTTCCGTTCTGGCCACGTGGCACTGCGCGTGGGAAAAACTGCCACGTCATCCAGAACGGAAGTCCCACTTCCGTTATGGAACCGGGACGGAAGTGGGACTTCCGTTGTGGACAAAAATGTTTGTCCCACTTTTCCGGGTGCCATGTTCTGACTGAACTGGAGAAACTGGGCCAAGCCCATGCAAAGCCCAAAATCCAACCGCAACAATCCAGCCAGACTTCTTTTTTTTAGTCTGGATCAGTCGAATCGGCCCAGTCCTTTGAGCCCTGCTCCGGCCAACACTTCTGTCCAGACCAACAATCACCTGGTCCACTAGCTCAAGCATTTCCAGCCCAAATACAGGCGAGCCCGAGAACCCTTCAGCTTGGGAGCCAATCCACAACCCAGGCCCACTATGCAGCCTATTCCTTATGCACCCCAACACCCCAACCCATAAGCAGCCCGACACATCCAGCTCACCATCGCAACCAGCTGAACCGACCCGAGAATCCGCGAACTACGCCCCCTGGGCCACTGGACCAAACAACTCCCTCTCTCCACTCGGCTCAAACTTCGAGCCCAGCCTGATTTTTAGTCCAGGCAGCCCATTTTTCTAGCCAAACATTGATTTCTCCTTCATCTTAGGGGCTTTGCATGGGCCTGACCCAACTTTTTCATAAAGGTCATGACATACCACCCAAAAATTGAGGACAAACATTTTTGTCCAGAACGGAAGTGCCACTTCCGTCCTGGGGCCATAACGGAAGTGGCACTTCCCAGACGCGCCTCGCCACATCAGCCGAGGACGGAAGTTCCACTTCCGTTCTGAGACGAGACTTCCGTTCTCACCTTGAATTTTTTTTTTTTGATGACTTTTTGATACCACGTTTTGTCTTTTCCTTTTTTCTTTTTCTTTTGTTTTCTTTTTTCTTAAGGTTTAATATATATATTAGTTTTCCACAATTGCGAGTCGAAAAAACTCTAAATCCTTTAGACATTATTTAATGTAGTAATATGATTATTTTAAACACATTAATTGATTTTACTCCAATAGCACTACTATATATGCAATAATTTTAATAATATATTAGATAATGTATTCTAGTATACATTTATATGAGATTGACATTTTAAAGGGAAAAAAATTTGAGTCGTATCCACTGTTCCTTTCCTTTTTAATTTTTTACTTTATTTCTTATATTATTTTATTAAGTAACCCCTATTTAATTCCTTATTAAATTGATGTGATTTTCTATTAGGGTTTGTTAGGGTTATTATGGTTTGTTAGGGTTAGTAGGGGTTGTTAGTGTTATTAGGGTTATTATGGTTTGTTAGGGTTAGTAGGGGTTGTTAGTGTTATTAGGGTTTGTTAGGGTTATCAGGGTTAGAATTTATACTCCTAAGTAGTTAATTTGGAGTCAATGGGAACATGTTTTAATGACAGCGTACTCTCTCTTGCGAGTTTGGCATCAAGACTAGTAGGCACCTCCTGTAATTTCTCCACACTCTACTAAAAAAATAAAAAAACAATTTGGAGAATGTTCCGTGACAAACTAGACTCTGTGACTCAGAAAAATCTGGGGTGGACAGGTCCCAATGGGACTGTATAACTTGAATTGAGGAGGGGCCTACCCTACAGGTGGGTCATGCATCAAAATATGTGAGAGAATGTGTGAGCCATGTCCCATGCACTAGGTGCATGCCATCCCTTCCCCTGTGCATGTATGAAAAGCACTTGTGATACTCGTAAGTTTTCTCTTACGTGTTAAATATGTGTAATTAAATTTTTTCACGACTTGTTACATTGACTTGAATTTATTTTGCTCGATATGAGATTTTGAACAATTTATTTTTTCATCACGTATTACGTGATATATTTGATTAACGTTTTGTTGATGGGCGTTTCACTGGTGTATCGTAATCGGTGGTGTAGTTGTAAATCACGTAGATGAATAAGTTAATTAGATGTGGGATTGGTATTGGAATTAATTAGGAATTATATTTGGATTAGGAAAGTTAGTATAATATAAATAATATATATATATAGAAAATCCCATCAATTTAATAAGGGTTACTTAATAAAATAATATAAGAAATAAAGTAAAAAATTAAAAAGGAAAGGAACAGTGGATACAACTCAATTTTTTTTCCCTTTAAAATGTCAATCTCATATAAATGTATACTAGAATACATTATCTAATATATTATTAAAATTATTGCATATATAGTAGTGCTATTGGAGTAAAATCAATTAATGTGTTTAAAATAATCATATTACTACATTAAATAATGTCTAAAGGATTTAGAGTTTTTTCGACTCGCAATTGTGGAAAACTAATATATATATATATATATATATATATATATATATATATATATATATATATATATATATATATATATATTAAACCTTAAGTAAAAAGAAAACAAAAGAAAAAGAAAAAAGGAAAAGACAAAACGTGGAATCAAAAAGTCATCCAAAAAAAAATTCAAGGTGAGACCGGAAGTGGGACTTCCGTCCTCGGCTGATGTGGCGAGGCGCGTCTGAGAAGTGCCACGTCATTCCAGGACGGAAGTCCCACTTCCGTTATGGCTCCAAGACGGAAGTGGCACTTCCGTTCTGGACAAAAATGTTTGTCCTCAATTTTTGGATGGCATGTCATGACCTTTATGAAAAAGTTGGGTCAGGCCCATGCAAAGCCCTCATCTTAGGTCATCAATCCCGTAGCCATTCCAGTGGCCTTTTGCCTAATTCTTTTGACACTTTACCAAATTCAGTGGGAGCTTCTGTCAAGGGCTCATCCACTTTAAGTCCAATTTCTCCTCAAGATGTTCCGTTTCGCCGGTCCACATGAGACACTCAACCTTATATTCAGCTTCGCGATTTTATTTGCAATTGAGTTTGTACCCTTGGTTCACCCTTCTCAAACGGCTTCTTCAGTATGGTCTATCCACTTTATAATTATTTATCTTATGAGAATTTTTCTACTTCCCATAAATGTTACTTGGCTTCTCTGTCCCGTTATACCGAGCCTCGCAGCTATGTAGAATCCTTTCGTTCTCCTATGTGGCGGGATTCTATGGCAGCCGAAATGCGAGCCCTTGAGAGTAACAACACTTGGGTTTATGCACCATTGTCTCCTGGAAAGAAGCTTGTTTCCAACCGATGGGTCTATAAATTAAAGTTCTGGGCAGATAGTTTTCTAGAACGCCGTAAATCTCGCGTGGTGGCTAAATGTTACTCTCAAATCGAGGGGAAGGATTTCACTGAGACTTTGGCACCAATTGCCAAAATGACCACAGTTCAATGTCTTTTGGCTTTGGCAGTTTCCGAAAATTGGAGCATCTTCCAATTAGATGTCAACAATGCATTCCTTCATGATGATCTTGCGGAGGATATTTAAATGGAACCGCCAGTTGAATTTTCGCCGCCTAGGAAAAATCTTTATTGCAAGCTCAAGAAGTCCATATATGGTTTGAAACAAACGGGAAGGAACTGGCTTGGTAAGCTCACCACAGAGCTTTCAAAATTTGATTTTAGGCAGGCTGTGACTGAACCTGCCTTATTTATCTGTCGAATAGGTAATATTTTTATTGTGATTCTAGTTTATGTTGATGAGATCATTCTCACAGGAATTGACCTCAAAACATGCCAAGAAGTAAAAGAGTACTTGAACTTTAAATTTACAATCAAAGACCTTGGAGTTCTCAAGTACTTCTTGGGCATAAAAGTAGCACATTCACCCAAATGTTTGTTTCTGTGTCAAAGAAAGTATGTCATTGACATTCTAACAGAATGTGATTTATCTGGTTCACGGCCATGTTTTACACCAATGGAGACACAACTCAAGTTGACGACCGAGGATGATAGTGGAGAGTTAATCAGATGTTTGAGGTAAAATAGGCGATTAGTGGGGAGATTACTTTATCTCACCATAACGAGGCCCGACATCACTTATGAAGTCCATAATCTTAGTCAATTCTTGCAAAATCCAAGGGAAAGACATTGGGATGCTGCAATTCGAGTTTTCCTTATGTCAAAGGCAATCCTGGAATAGGAATTTTTTATTTTTTGCCTAGAAACAATCCCAATGCAAGACTGGTGGCTTATTGCGATTGTGATTGTGCCGTTTTTCCCACAACTAGGAGGTCTGCTGCAGGGTACTTTGTTCAATTAAGAAACGCTCATATTTCTTGGCAATTGAAGAAGCAACAAGTTGTGTCTCGATCTTCAGTAGAAGCTGGATACAAAGCTATGGAAAACACAACAAGTGAGCTAGTTTGGATAAGAGAATTGTTCAAATCTCTTAGAGTCACTCTGGGACCCGCGAAGTTGTATTGTGACAGTCAGTCGGCGCTCCACATTGCAGCCAATCCAGTCTTTCATGAAAGAACAAAGCATATTGTGATCGATTTTCACTTCGTTCGAGAAAAAGTCCAAGATTGGACACTTGTTACTTCTCATGTGGGAACAAAGGAGAAACTCGCCGATGCATTAAGAAAAGCTTTGAGTCAATGGCAGCTTAATTATCTAGTTAGCAAGTTGGGTATTTTCGATATCCACACTCCTACTTGAGGGGGAGTATTGGAAGTTGGTATGTTAGTGTTACCTAATTAAATAGGAAATACCTAATTAATTAGGAAGTGCCTAATTGGTAGTTTATTAATTAGGACATTTACATAATTGGTTTCTACCCAATGTATAGTAATTACCTAAATAGTGTATTCAGTAGTTAACTAATGTAGTGTAGGATCACATATGTATAAATACCCATATACTAATTTTTTGTTTTGTAAGAGTGAAATATATATTTTTCCTTCAAAAGCTTTTAGTGTTTCAGATACTGTGAATGAATTACATGTCATGAATACGAGATACTGAAATTATTTGAATATAAATAGTTTGTCCTGAAGACACCAACAAAGAAATAATGGAGCATCAAATCGAGAATGTGCTTAATCTATGATTTGTTTTCGGCCATCATCTCTCAAAGTTTTGAAACCGAAGTAACTTATTGTAAAAGATACGCTTATTTTGTGGAATAATGTAAATGAACTATACAATCACAAACAAAAAATGGATTCTTTGATTCCGTACCAACTATCTATAATGGCAATCATTGCCACCTTTCCCAATTGAGCCAGCCTAATTGGTCAAATGAAAACCCCAACAAAAGCTTGACCCTTCCTCGGATTGGCCCGACCCCTAGCATTTTATGACCATTCTCTACCTAGTGTATATCTTTGTTGTACTTACGTTTGTTTTGGACAACTATATGGATTCTATGACTTGTATTTATTTAGTTCAATTTTGTATTTGGGGATGTTTAGGTGGTTTTGTATATTAATTGCGACTTTTATCTTTGATTTGTTTCTTGGACTTTCCGTTTGCCGGTCAATTTTCTATAATTTCAGAAAATCAGAGAAAAACAATTAATTTATTTAGTGCAAGGCATTCGCAAAACAATCAATACGACAAAATTGGTCAATTTTTTTATTATTAATCTACGACCGAATTAACCATTATGTCGCAGATCTATGCAAATGACTGACAAAAATTGGTCGCAATATTTTACAATTGACTTGTAGTTCGGTTTAAAAGATCTAAGCGACTGAATATCATGATCATACACAAAATTCAGTGACTGGCATTTGGGTCGCCATGCTTGCGACCGCCTTAAAATGCGACCTAAAAATGGAATTACTACCACTCTATTCATCGCAAGTTGGTCACTATTTGTACCTTAGCGACTTAAATTTTGACCGTACCGATAGTCACATTCGACATGATTATATACACACACATTTATATATATGTATGTGTAGTGGTGTTCACTTTTATATATGCATGTAGGAAGGAAAGAGATTTCAACTTAGAATTGAAGTTCAAAATAGTTGTTTTATTCGCCTCTCTACAAAACAAGTGAAAAATCGTAAAATCGTGAATCGTAAAATAAATCGTAAAATCGTACCGAAAAATTAAAATATATATTTTATATATAAATAATAATAATTAACATATAAATCATATTATATGGTCTAACAATATACGAAAATCCATAAAACATAATTTCACAAGTTTTTTTCTAAAAATATAAAAACGCGACAAAACATAATTTTTAACTTATAAATATTTCAAAACAACAAAATAAAATAAACCACAAAAATATTAGACCACCGATTCTGTAAATAAGCAACAAATATGAACACCAAGATGTTATTAAAATACGAAACTTAGAGAACTGAACTAATAATTTTGACCTTATTAACGAGTAATTGAAATACTCTTGGAAATAGCTAATTTCTATTTGGAAATAGTTGAAATCCGCCTGAAAATAGCAAATTCCTGTCTGGAAATAGTTGAAATCCGCTGGAAATAGCTGAAATCTGCTTGGAAATAGATAATTTCAGCTTGGAAATAGTTGAAATCCGCCTGAAAATAGTAAATTTGTGGAATCGGTAGAATCGTAAAATCGTATGATTTTACGATTTTACAATCCGATTCTACCAGATTTCGATTTTACTTCCGATTCAAGTCGTTTTCCTTCTGTAGAGATTTTACGATTTAAATCGAGATTTTAACAACATTGGTTCAGACAACCGATTCTTTCTCTTTCTGTAGGATTTTTATTTAATAGCGAAAATACATATACAGTAAAACCTCTATACAGTAATATTCTTGGGACTGGACAAAAATATTACTATTGGGAGGTTATTCTTAAATAGAGGCTTACATATAAAAATTATATTTTTTTAAAAGTAACTAATATAAATTATATGACACTTAGAAATGTGTTCCTTATATTTTAAAAACATGTGTTCCTACACTATATTAGTTAAATACCAATTACACGATACTACACAATATTTAGTCAACTACTATACATGGTTTATAGATGTGAAGCCACATACAATTGAAAACTGCTTCAAGCACTGCAAAATTCGAACAGATAGTGCCGATGACGAGTTACTACGAACATGCAAGTTTAAGGATGCGATATTAAACCAAAAAATTAAGTCATTGTCACAGACAATTTTAGACAAATATTTCATATCATCTTAAGTTTAATGTAAAATTGTTAAATAATTATGGATGTTTTATATAGATATATAAATATATTTAAAATTTAATGTTATTTTATTACTATATGGAGGTAAATTTCTTAAGGAGGGTCCTAAAAAAAACATGGAATATTACAATGTAGAGTTTATTCTTTTTTATAACTGGTCCCGAGTTGAGACCATCATTTTTTATTATTATAAGGAGTTTATTCTTATATAGAGTATTCTTATATAGATGTTTGACTGTATGTGTATATATATATAGTGTTGAGAATGTCTGAAGTACAAATACAAAGATCAAATTTAACAAATACTACGGAGAGGAGCAGACAATATTCTATGCATCAACTTTCAAATTCATAAGGATCAATAATCTAAACACACCACAATGCTACTCCATACCAACTCAAAGCTACACAGGATACATAGACAACTTATATAGTGTTGAGAATGTCTGAAGTACAAATACAAAGATCAAATTTAACAAATACTACGGAGAGGAGCAGACAATATTCTATGCATTAACTTTCAAATTCATAAGGATCAATAATCTAACCACACCACAATGCTACTCCATTCCAACTCAAAGCTACACAGGATACATAGACAACTTTCATATTTATATAGGAGTAAAACCCTATTAGAATCTCAAAGATATCTAGGAAATATAAACTAACTAGAAAAGTAACTAGGAAATCTAAATGGACTAGGAAACTGCTAAAGCAATCCTATTACATTAAAACTAGTAATTACCAAAACTAAATATTCTCCTAAATAATAATAAGCTTGATTTAATAATTCCAACATTGCCTCCCTTAAATCAAGCTCGACAATAAATCCAGTACAATTCCATCACGAGCAAAAATCTCCATTGCAACTCCTTTTGCAGTAAACAATCTATGCAACAACAATTTATAATTAACTTTCTTCTACGTACGTTGCAACTTCATTACTAACTCCTCTTTATCATAGAAATCAACCATATCTACCCATTCAGATTCAACCTCATAATAACTCTTTGAGATTAATGATTCCACTCCAACAAAATCTATACCAATTTCATATTTGCTTGCATCTTGAATATACATCATTTGGTCAATGTGGATTTCTTCATGCTTAGGGACATCAACAACTAATTCTTCAATTTCAACTTGAATAAATGAAAACCAGTGTCTACCAAATAATCCACCTCAATAATTTTATCCATCACAGAAAACATATTTTTGTTGTTTCCCTTCTCATCAATGTCTTCCTCTTTCGACACTTTCTCTTCAATTAAATTTTCAACACTAAGATTATCACAGTTATATAAAGAATAAATAATTTCTGTAGAATCTTGAATCAACGATTCATCATCAATTGTAGCACTCAACGAATAAACTACATTAATATTATCTTGAGAGTAATCTATCGAATTATTATTTTCACACTCATCCAAATCAATCTTTTCTTCCAACTTAACGAAAGGATTACATATCAATTCTGAGATTTCCAAATCCCAATGTTCAATATCATCTTCAATTTTGTTTTAAATATTTTTCTTCATCTCGAGTAGATAAACTCTTAATCTTCTCCTCATCAACAATAATTTTATCATCAACCTTTTGAAGTCTAAAACCTTCATCTTTATCAATTTTCTCTTTTCCAACAATATTTGTAGAAGAAAAATATTACCTCCATAACGAGTAATCGAATGAGTCCAAATCTCCTTTGCCGATTCAATTTTGATAAATTGTCTTGCAACATTTGATGCTACCTTAATACCGAGTTGATGTCTTACAAAGACATTTTTCCACCGTTTCTTCTCCTCTTCATCAGTCAATTGGTGGTTGGAAGGGGGCTCTTCAAAACCTACCTCAATAATCTTCCACAAATCAAGACTCACAAATTAAATTTCCATAAATTTTCGCCAAATATCAACATCATTTTTGCCATCAAAGACAAAAACTGGACAACTAAAAAATTGAGGATCCATCACATAAGGATCCATCATATAGGGATTCATCACATAACACTAGCTCTACCATGCTCTGATACCAATTGTAGAATTCTTTTAATAAAGAATTTTGGTGGTGAGTGTCTTGAGTACAAATACAACGAGATATCAAATCTCATAAATACTACGAAGAGGAACAGACAATTTTCTATGCACCAACTCTCTAATTCTTGTATTAAGAAGGATTAATAATCTAACCACACCACAATGCTACTCCCAAATCAAACTCAAAGACACACAGGATACATAGACAACTCTCCTATTTATATGGGAATAAAACCCTGCTAGGATTTCGAAAATATCTAGGAAATATAAACTAACTAAAACCTAACCAGGATATCTAAATGGATTAGGAAACTACTAAAGCAATCCTATTACATTAAAACTAGTAATTACCAAAACTAAATATTCTCCTAAATAATAAATTTGATTTAATAATTCCAACACTTTCTCTCCTCATTTTCTTCTCCTTTGAACTTTACATTTCACAACTAAAATGATAAGGTTTGAATTTTCTTTTCACTTTCAAATTTGTATGAACTAAGCTTCAACCGATTTATGAAAGTTGTGCATCTAATTTCTTCCTTTTGTTTCGTTTCAAATGATAGGTCTATAGGAAGGAGTTGTTCGAGAATAATTTTTATATTTCCCAAGAACAAATTAGTTTAAATCTAATTTTTTATTCAAGCTACAGTCAGTTTTTACATTCCGGTTTGATGTTTTCTTTTATCACCTCTTTCTGGGGATTTCTCTTTTATTTTTTATTTTTTATTTTTTTGCATTTTCTCTTGTTTTTTTGTTGTTGATGTTTTTGAAAGAATGGAAGTTTCATTGATTTTTTTTTGTTTGATTTTCTTTATCAAATTAATTAATTTACCCTTTTGGTGTTATTTGATTTTTTTTCTCAAAGATCTAACGTATCTGAGATGGTTTCTATTTGAATTTGTTGATGCGGCTAACCGAGGATTAATAATGTATTAAAAATTTAAAAATGAAGGAAAAAAAGGATAAAATATGGGTTGCGGTAATGCCGGGAAAATTTGTATCCTATAAGAATTTAAGGAAAAATGTGAAAATTTGATCAAATTTTCACTTTTTATATGAAGTTCGAAATATTTGATCAAATTCACTCACAACATTTTATGCAATATATTGTTGCAGCTTTTTGCCCCAATCTAAAAGTCCTGACTTCGTCCCTGTCTCAGTAAAAAAAAAAAGTCATTCGAGTTGCTTTATGGTCCACATTGCATATATAGAGCTAGTTTCATGATATGTTCAATTGTAATGGGATTGCGAGTATAGTTATCAGTTGCATTTTTTATATATCAGTCCATCTGGAATGTGGTACTTTTAAATTATATAGAAATAAATGTCTTTAATTTTACATTTTGTACGGTGCCTGCTGAAGATAATCATGCACCAAGTTCTACTGGAATTATAGAGATTTCTTCAATTTACATGGATAATAAAATTCCTAAAGAGAAGGACGAGTCAGAAAACTGCAAGAATGATTTTTCACACCGGTAAGTCTATCCTTAATCTTAACTTGGAATAAATTCTAAATTTAAAGCACTCTTTGTTTCTGTATATTAAATACATTAATTTGTTCGTATATTTATTTGTTCACTGCATTTTTAGCCAAAATATCTGCAGAATTATTACAAGACCTGTGAATAAAAGATAGATTGGCTATGCTAATCCCTAGAATATTCTTAATTTGACTAACTATGTGGCCCACTGGGGATAAGTCTTCATCAACTTGATGCACTTTGTTAACTAGAGTTTGACAATCGCTTTCTATGAGGCATGGCTGATATCCTTGACGCATTGCAAACCTGAGTCCCTCCAGCAGTGCTTTGGCTTCTGCGTGTTCCGGGCTAGACAAATTTGTGGCAAGCTTTGAGAACCCTCCCACAAAAACTCCTTCGTGGTCTCGTATTATAGCTCCTAGGCCACCAACCCCATTCAACCAAGATCCATCAACGTTCATCTTTAAAAATCCATTGGCAGGAGGCCTCCAGCCCAGGCTCGCAAAGGGGGTTATGTCATCATCAACCCTTTGTCTTCTACTCTCTATTGTTTGATCAGGAGGAGCGAACAGTTTCGCCTTGCCCTTGAGCATATACCTTATTTGGTCATAGTCTGGCAATGGTTGGTGGGTAATACATTGTCCTAGTGACGAGGCAAAAACATCGCTGTATTCCGCCGCACAGACCAAAGCGAGATTTGCTACTTCCTCAGCAGGCCTTCCCTTTCCTTCGAAAACCGTTTTGTTCCTGTTACACCAAATATTCCAGGCAACATAAATGAAAGGAGTGACGACTTCCTCTCCACATTCCAAAATAGGAATAAGGCATAATGGAAACATGTCTTTAGTAATGATAGAATCAATGTCAAAACTAGTGTAGGCCCAAATTTCTGCCGCATGGGGGCATGAGAAGATTGCATGCAGAGCAGACTCAGTTTCAGTTCTACAGAGGGGGCATTGCGATGCAAGAGTTTTAATTCTCCGAGATAGGGGCTGGCAGGTTGGCAAGATTCGCTGGAAAAGTTTCCAGATGAAAACCTGTAGCTTTGGGTGAACAGGCAGTCTCCAAATTAACTCCCAGTGATTAAAAGCCTTGGTCGTTGAGGTGGATGGACAGGTCCTCCCACCACTCACGATGTCAACTTGAAGATGGTAGCCAGACTTAACTGAATAGGATCCATTCTTTGTATAAGCCCAAACTAGTTTATCTGGCGGCCAAGCGTCACATAGAGGGACTTTTAAGATCTCTCCAACCTCATAGGAGGAAAAATATTGTTCCAGTAAATCCTCATTCCAGGTTCCTCTTTGATAGTCAATGAACCTAGATACTGCCATGATTTTTTTCAGAAAAATACATATTTGGCTGGGATAGGAGCTTGAAACTGTGCGGGGTTGTAAGCCATTTATCACACCACACACTAACTCTTGAGCCATCCCCTATCCTCCATTTTAGGCCTGCCAGGAGTAAATCCCGACTTTTGATGATGCCTTGCCAAATGAGAGAGGTCCGTCCCTTTAGAGGAACAGTCAGGAATTTTTCCAAAGCAAAATACTTTGCCCGCAAGACTCTAGAGGAAAGTGAGAAAGGTTGATTGATAATCCGCCAGCCTTGCTTAGCTACCAAAGCTAGATTGAAAGCTTCGAGGTCACGAAATCCCATACCCCCTCGAGATTTTGGCTTACAAAGCTCCGACCAAGTCCGCCAGCATATCTTCCTGCCATTGGTGTCACCACCCCATAAAAAAGCTCGCATCATACTTGTGATTCGCTCAATAATGTACTTGGGGAGAACAAAACATGACATGACGTAAGTGGGAATTGCCTGGACTACAGATTTGATCAGTACTACTCGAGCTGCAAAGGACAGTGTTTTTTCCTTCCAGCTACTAAGCTTCTTCCACACTTTATCAATAACGAATTGGAATACCTCCTTTTTTTATCTCACTGTCATGTATGGGAGACCCAAATATTTTCCTTTCCCATCACCCTCTGGGATTCGGAGGATAGTAAAAGCGAGGTCTTTTATCTCAACATGAGTATCCTTACTGTAGAACATGTTAGATTTATCATAGTTAATCATTTGACCAGAGCAGACCTCGTATGTCCTAAGCACCTCTTTTAGCTTCCTCAAACATACTTCACTGGCCTGAGAGAAAAAAAGAGAGTCATCCGCAAATAGAAGATGCATGACAGAAGCACCGCCTCCAAACTGAAAACCAGTGAGAGCACCCCGTTCTTCAGCCAAGCGAATAAGAGAGGATAACCCAGCAGTACAAATGAGGAAAAGAAAAGGAGATAGAGGATCTCCTTGTCGGATTCCTCTAGACGGCTTAAAAGGTCTCGTGGGAATGCCATTAAGTAGGATAGAATAATTAACAGTTCTAATACAATTCATCACAAGAGACAGAAATTTTGGCGGGAAATTCATATTTGCCATCACCATTTCCAGATAGTTCCACTCAACCCTGTCAAAAGCTTTACTCATATCCAGTTTGAGAGCCAGATGATGCGAGCCATTTGGTCGGACCTTTTGCAGGCTATGAAAAGCCTCAAAAGCAACAATAGCATTATCCGTAATAAGTCTTTTCTTTAAAAAAGCGCTTTGAGACTCATCGATGATGGAATTCATTACTAATTTCAAACGATTAGTGAGAACTTTGGAGAGGAGCTTGTAAACAACGTTGCACAAGCTAATTGGCCTAAAATGTACCATAGAAATAGGTTTCTTGATTTTAGGAATCAAAGCTATGTGCATAGAATTAATAGCTGTCATGTCTGCTCCATCGTTTAGAACTCCTAGAATAAAATTTGAGACAGAGTTGCCTAGAATGTGCCATAATTTTTAAAGAAAAATCACATGCATTCCATCAGGTCCAGGGGCCTTATGTGGGTGCATTTGTTTGAGTGCTTTGACAATTTCTGCCTTTGTGAAAGGTTGCTCAAGGATGTTAATTTCTCCTACAACAAGTTTGTTTGTAAGCAAATCGGGAGCAAGACTCGCCCCTTCAGTGTTAGCCTTGAATAATGATTGAAAGAAATCGAATGCCACCTCTTCAATATCATCCTCATCAACTTTCAGACTACCATCCGGAGCAACAATTTCCTCAATGTAGTTATTTTCCCTTCGTTGAGATGCTTTGTTATGGAAATAGGAGGTATTCCGGTCTCCTTCCATCAGCCAGGTTGCTCTGCTACGAGCCTTCCAGTATCCTTCTCTAAGGTTTTGAATATTTTCTAGACCTCATAGAGGGAGTAACTTAGGAGACCACGCCTCTTTTGCATTGCATCTAGCTCATTCTGCTTAGTTTTTAATCTCTTTTCCAAATCCCCAACAACCTTAGAACTCCAATCTAACAGGTCATCGCGGAAGCTGCATAAAGCTGTACTGATTCCTGATGCCGAAAGATCAGAGGGAGGTGACCATGATTGGCGAGCATAATCCAGGAATTTTGGCTCCTTGAACCAAAGTGGTTCAAACCGCGGAGGCCGAGGCTTATAATTTTTCCTTTTTCGTCGTCGACGGCGAGGCGGAACTCCAAGAAGTATTGGAAGGTGATCACTATCCTTGGTGGATAAATGATGTATGGTCAATTTAGGGAATAGATTGCGCCATGATGGAGTAGTTAACCCCCTGTCAAGGCGACAAAATACTTCACCAGATCCTTCATGAAAATTACACCAAGTATAAGGGCTACTCCGGTGAAACCTAGATCGCATAAACCACATTCCTTTATGGCATCTTTAAAGTTTTGCATTTGTCTTTGACTTCTTGGGTAAAGTCCCGTTTTTTCATCATTGCTCATAATCTCATTAAAATCCCCCATACAAAGCCAAGGGAGAGAATTAATGGAGTGGAGTCGCTTAAGAAGCAACCATGATTGTGGTCTCAATTCAGCCTCCGGATTCCCATAAAAAACCAGTGAAACGCCAATTGAAATCAAATTTATCCGAAGAAACACAAGAATCAATATGGCCATGAGAGTAAGATAATATATCAAGGTTTATTGAAGAATTCCAGAAAAGGCAAAGACCTCCACGAAGACCTTGGCGACCAACCGGGAAGCAAGAGGAAAAGCCAATTTTGGAGCGAACATAATCCATAGAACAAGACAGAGATTTAGTTTCTGATAAGAAAACAATAAGGGGTTTGTGCACTCTACATAAGCGCACCAGTTCTTGAATTGTCTGAGAATTTTGAATTCCCCGACAATTCCAAGACAAGCAAATCATTGGTCCTGGTGGAGCCTCCTAGCGGTCTCCACCTTACCCTGATTAACGACAGGAGCCCCCGTTGAAATTTGTGGACCAGGAGTTGCAAAAACTATAGCAAGTGTTCTTAAGAGTATAGAAATTGCATCGTTGGTCCTTGATAGATACGGAATTGCAGAAATTACATAATGCATTTCCAGAAAATTTGAAATTACATAATACATCCCCAGAAAATTCGAAATTACATTATTGATCCTAAATGGACCAGAATTTGCAAAATTTTCAGAAATGGGCCCCGAGATTACAGAATTTACAAAGCTAGCCCATCTTCTCAAAACATAAACGGCCACAGCCGTGACTGCGACTTGAATCATCGACGGCGACACAAAAACGGTCTGGAATGCCAAAGGAGCACTACGGGACAGATCTGACCGAAATCGGAAAAAAGTGGAGCAAAGAATTGACGGCACTCCGCTACATATGCATAGCAATCGGAGGAGAGATCTAGGGTTTTCAGAAACCCATGGTGAATTTTGCGACGAGACCGTAGCCTCATCTAAGACACAACGCCGATAGATGATGATGATGAGGAGAGAACATCGACGAGCTTGGTGGCGATCTCCTTCACTGTGACGGTCATTGGGAATATCATATTTTTAGAGGGATGGTTGTACCAAGTCTCTGTATGAGAAGGAAAGATCTTTAGAGATCTAGAGAAGTCTAGATAATCCATGGGGAAAACTAGATAGAGTGCCTCATAGGGATGAAGGATCCGGCAGGCTCCGATGTTTCTTGGGAAACTTTGATAAAAAACAAAAAGTTGATGAGTGACATCATCGGTAAGTCTATCCTTAATCTTAACTTGGAATAAATTCTAAATTTAAAGCACTCTTTGTTTCTGTATATTAAATACATTAATTTGTTCGTATATTTATTTGGTCATTTAGGGAAAAAGTTCTAGCATATTTGTATGGCTAGATCATGGTCAATAGTGCACCAATATTGGTCGTATACCTTGTTACTTAATTAGGTTTCCCATAAATATAAAAGAGGTGTAGAGGTGTAAGAGCCGTAGAAAATTTGTATATTTTTTTTCTCAATGTGTATATTGAAACAAATAATTTTGGTGGCTAGTGTTTGAAGTACGAACACACAGATATCAAATGTCATAAATATTACGGGGAGGAGCAAACAATATTTTATGGATCAACTCTTCAATTCATAAGGATCTATAATCCTAACCAGTGGCGGAGCCAGAAAATTTTCTTTGGGGGGCACAATTAACATTGACGAAATAAATTCATAAAAGCATATAAACATTGGCGGAGCAAAAAAAATTTTGATGTGAAGGACTCTCGAGAAGAAAAAATAAATATTTACAATGAAAATTAAAATATATATCATGTTTGATTGTTGAATCCAAAAAGAACAACCTTGAATAAAAAGGCCTCAAAGACCTTTTTTATATGATTAGACCAAAATAAAAGGCCATTTAGAAATATTATGGGTATTAGAGATGAAGTTGGAGGAAACATGGAAGACTTATTATTAATGTGAACGAATATTTTTTTATTTTTGATAAAATCTTATATTATAATCTATTAGTAATTATGAATTTTTTGATGAAATTTTATAAATATTATAATCTCTTACACAATTAAGTTTGTTACAATTTTAACCAAAATTGTTAATATATAAGTGGTGTAATTCCTATAATTCACG
The DNA here is from genome assembly GCA_026122235.1 of Vinca minor. Lineage (NCBI taxonomy): Eukaryota > Viridiplantae > Streptophyta > Magnoliopsida > Gentianales > Apocynaceae > Vinca > Vinca minor. Next base: position 14,041,725 of record JAOCZM010000011.1, read on the forward strand.
AACTAAAAAATCTAATTTTAATCGTAAAGTGATTCAAAATGTTCACGGGACGAGGTGTTATAAAAACAAAACTAAAATTATAATTTTTTTTTAATTTTTTTTTTGGAAAAAATCTCCGCCAGTGATCCTAACCACAACACAATTTAACTCCAGACCACATTCAATATATCATCAACATATACTACTAAATAATCATATTTTCCAAATATCTTATCCATCTTTCTTTGAAATATTTGAGGTGCGTTTTTTAATCCAAATGGCATAACTAACCATTCATAATGCCCTACAGGTGTACTAAAAGCTGTATATTTTATACTATCTTCATGCATTTTTATTTGCCAAAATCCTGATTTACAATCAAATTTTGAATATAATTTTTTATTTTTAACAAGATTTAATAACACTTCTTTCTTAGGTAAAAAATATCCATCAAATTCCATATTTTATTTAACATTTTATAATTTATTACCATTCTAGCCTTTCCTCTCTTTCTTTCTGATTCATTCACAACTAAGAAAGCAGGACTACTATGAGGACTAGTTGAGGGTCTTATAAGTTTTAATTCTAATAATTCATTTATTTGCTTTCTGAATTCTTCTTTATCTTCTTGACTATATTCCATTGGTCTTACTCGTATTATTATATTTTCTTTTATTCTCAATATTGCTTTTTCTTGGTATTTATCCCAAAATGCTAATGGATTATCATTATAAGATTGTCTGAGTAAATCTTTTATTTTGTCTATATTTATTACTTTTATTTCCTTATTTTTACCACTTCTCTTATTTATTTTTATTTTTTTCCAAACTACTTTATTACCATTATTATTAGACTGAACTTTATATGGGTAAAATTCTCTAGGTATTTTTATTATATGTCCACAAGGAGTTTTTAGTATAATATTATATATAGTTTGTTGATAGTTCTGAAACTGTTGTATACAAATCATTTCCTAATAACATATCATATTCTATATTTTCATAACAATATACTTTTCTTATATTTATTATTTTATTACCCAAAATAATTTTCAAATTATTAGCTCCTTTTGTTATTTCCTCTAATTTTCCTGATATTCCTTTTATTTTAATATTAAGTGGTTCTGTATTATTTAACAGTTTTTCTTTTATTAAAGTTATCTCTGATCCATTATCTACTAAAGCACATGTTGTAATATCATTATATGCTATAGTTAAACTTATAAATACATGTAATGGAATATCAAACTTCATAATTTATTATTGCATTTTATTAACAAAGAAATTTTTATCTCCATGATTAATAAATATGCCTTCTTTAGTTATATTATAATTATCTAAAGAATTTAAAAAACTATTTCCCAATATAATATCATATTCTTTGTCACCACTCATATTTGGGTCAACAAAACAATTAATTAAAAAATTATAATTATTTATTGTTACTTTTAGTTTTGTCTCTAATTCACAATATACTTTTTTACCTTCAAAATTATTATATATATATATATATATATATATATATATATGGATTATTACTTTTAAATTTTTGAAGTCCATAATCTTTATTTTTGGACAAGTGATTATTACTGGCTCCTGTATCAATTAGTATTTTTCCATTAATAAATTCCATTCCATTTAAATATTCTCCTTCAATTACTAATGCCTTACTGTTATTATTTTTATTATTAATAATAATTTCTTTATTGTTAGTAATTTTATTACCCATAATTCTAAAACTTCTTCTAGAAGTACATGCTATATTTTCTAATGTAGGTTTATCTATTATATTTATATTAATAGAAATATCTTTTACTGGTGTAATTAATATGGAAGGTATAGTTTCAGCTAAATCTTTAAAATATTCCTCTATTTCTATTTGAGGTTTATCAGAATAGATGTCACAATGATTACTATTTGTTAATGCATATAATGCCCTATAATGAAAAGTTAATGCTTTATTTTTATTTTTTATTTTACTTATTGATTTTTCAATTTCTTTATTACTTAATAACCTTAATTTTATACTACCATCCAGATGCTCTACATCTATTGCTTTTTCTATATTGTGATATTCATGAATAACTATTTTGTATCTCTTAAACATCCTAGAGACTTTATCAATTATATTATCATTTGGTAATTTTATATTTAATTGTCTATTTATTATTTTATTATATTTCTGATGATCAAAGGTTGTTTTTAATGCAAATCCCTTTTCTCCCTCGTATTGTTCTATATCTTATATTTCCTTTGATTCTATATTTTCTATTTCACTCATCATCAGAATATAAATAAATATATGGACTTATTTTCACCAAATCAGAATTATTTAATAATATATGGTATACTAGTATTATGTACCCTAATATACAGTATTTCTTATAATTATATATTCTAAAATACTGTCTTTCTTTCATTATATCTATTTATGTCTTTATATCTTATTTCCTCTGAATCGCTGTATATTATTTCCTCTGAATCGCTGGCTCTAATACCATTGGGGTGAGCGATGCTCAGTGTTACCTAATTATGTTAAAATCTGAGATTCTAACCTGTTTATTATTTGTCGTATTATACTATATTTTTGTCTGTAAGGTTTAATTATTATTAGTCACGAGTTACTATTCACAGAATTAATTATTTTTTGTTTTTTACTATTCATTATTGTTTATATTAATTGATGAAATTATTATTTTGCAGGAATTACTATTCACAGTTACTGTTCACAGTCGACTACTATTCACTACTGACTACTATTCAGCGATTTTCTTTCTTCCTATCTTATTAATTATTGCTGAATTTTTTCATTACTCTTCATATTACTACTACTCATAATTATTTGATTCAAACAAAAGATCATATATATTTTCTAAATCATTATTATAATAATAAGGATCATTTAGACTAGTAGTTATTTCAAACTTAAAATACTAATCATATATTTTATTCATTATTATTGTTACTAAATCATCATTTAAATAACTTCTTAAATATTTAATTTCAGTTATACATGTTTCCATTAAATCATTTTGTAAATCATTATGCATATTATTAATACCATCTAAATATACTTGATTTAATAATATCTCTTTATATATAAATAAATCCATTCTAAGATAATTTTAATTATTGCTACTATTCTCCATAGGTATAGGATTCAAACAGTACATAATATACATCGGTTGTATCCCATTCATATTCATAGTTATAAAGATCATTATATAAACTTGCAGACATTTTATTCCTAAAATAGTAATTATATACTTTAGTCATAATAGTATTGACTATATCATCATTCAATTTTTCTATTATTAAATTATCCATTAGATCATTAGCAAGAGTATTATCTAAATGAAGTGTATCTAATAACATTTCCTTGTATATAAATAAATCCATAGATTTGTTATTTCTCGGCCTAGGATAATTTTTAATTAATACTTTCAGTATTATTCTCTATCTACAAATTATCTTAACTTTTAAATAAGAACATAATTCTCAAAATAAAGAGATTAAGAAGTGACCTTCAGCTTTCTTACCGCACTGCCTTTCTCCTAGCGGCTTTCCCTAACGGCCTCCTGCCTGCGGTACTTCAATGCCTAAGCGGATATGGCTTTGTGCTTCAACCGGATTGCCTCACTGTGTTCTACACTCGATATTTTGAACTAGATTCTTATGTAAAGAAAAGAATATCTGAAGATTTAGAATAACTTTGAAAATATTATTAAAATTTATCCCAGTATGAGAGAATTATTTTCTCATATGGAAAGAACTATTACAAGAGAAACTATTACAAGATAATTTAGCTAACATTTTCTCTGAGGTTTTTTCGATGATCCTTCTCTTTCCTCAAATCTCTTTATATCGAGATTTCTTATACAATTATTAGACTACATCGTAAGCAATGACGATTGCTTTACATTATTGTACTTTCTACAGTATCTTTTTATTTTTGCTATCTTACAACTACAGTTATAACATATAATTGTAGTACTGCCTTATCTTGATCTGGCTGCTCCAGTTGTCCTTTGCTCTTCTATATCTGTTATTTTCCATACTTTATCAGTACTATGGGGTCATTGTCCCTCTGACATTTCTTGAATCTTATCTTTTAAAATTTTGCTCTGATTATTTCCATGGCTATCTTGACTAGTAATCAGAATCCAATTATTACTTTTACCAATTACCTTATAATATCTTTGGTAAAAATTCCTTATCAAACTATTAATGACTTTTTATCCCATTTGATCTTCTTCGAATTATCCCCTCTTCAGAAATTGCTGGAACTATTGTATAATCTTTATTTAAATCAATTTCTTGATCTTGATTATTATATCCAACTGTTATGAGATGCTGAGCTTCATTATCTTCTTCGGGACTTATTGAATAGAACTTTATAAAAATATTTCTTCCTTGTGCAAATTGACTTATGGTAGATTTAAAAATTATATCAAACTTTTCTATTTCCATCAAACTTTTGCTCGGATAAATTATATGTATAAATCCGAAATCTGCTAATATCTTGACCTTTTCTGGAATAGATCCTTGTAAACAGATAATCCTTGGATAAATATTTTTCCCAGGAACTCTATAAAAAGGTTCTTCTTTAATTATGTTGTAGGCCCAATTTACTATGCCTTGAAACTCTTGCTCCCATTTAGTTCTTTTCGTAATAAAAGAAGAAAATTCTCCTTCCCTAACTATTCTTATTTTTTCCTTTTTCTTTTCTATTGAATTAACTTCATCATCTTTTTCTAGAATATTATCCCCAGTTGTTTTTATTCCACTATTCTCTGAAATTATGGGAATAGGACTAACAACCTCCTTATATGTATTAGGCTTTTTAAATTCTTCCAAACTTATTTTTGTATCTTCCATTGCTGACTCAAAAAATTCTCTATCAGTCTTTATCTCGTTCTGTAGATGTAAGATGAAATTAATATCATACGCTATTTGAGCTATTCCTCTGAAACTATCTTCAGCCTTCTCATTGAGAGTCTTATTTAATATTATTAGATTTTCCATCTTCTTATGAATATTCTCCATTATCTGCAAAAAAGAAAATAACAGCTACATATTATCACTATTTTTTGTTAGTGAATGAACTATAATTATCGTTCAATTTTTCGTAACATAAAAAGTTATTACTTCCTATTTTTTGTAAATAGGCAACACATACGGATTTGATATTGTCTTTACCGGAACCGTAATCCGGACTAGCCTTAACATTTACCGTTGTCAAGAGGATGTTAATTTGCTATTTAGCAAATTCAGGATTTCTTGAAAGAAAATCACTGAAATAATTATTATATTCTTTTATCCAATGAACTTTAAAATTGTATAATGACAAAAATTATTGTCATCTCAATATTCTTTTGTATTGGGTAGTAGATGGGTAATTATTTTCAAGGAGGGCTTTTATCTGGGTATTATTGGTTTCTATAGAAAAAAGGCTTTTTAATTAGAAATACAGAGAATTTTTGTATTCCTTTGATTATGGCTAAAAGCTCTCTCTCATGAATTGCATAATTAACTTCTGCAGCTTTAAATGTTTCACTATTATACCTTCATATTTCATTTAGGTCAGTCTTTAATAAGACTACCCAGTGATTATCAGAAGCATCAGTCTGTAATATTAAATTATCGCTATCATCAGGTATTCTTAAAGTAGACAAAATATTCCTTCTTTAAAGTTTTCAATATATTAGTATACTCATTATACCATCCTTCTAAATTATTTTTCTACTTATATGTGGTTGTAATTTTATTTCACGACTAATTATAAATCCAAGAAATTCTATTTTATCTATATCACTCATCTTCTGAATCTGAGAAATATGTAGACTCATTTTCAGAGAAATCAGAATAATTTTGAATTATTAAACTATCTTTAATTTCTTCAAAATCTTTCTCAAGTATTCTAACTTTTTTCTTAGGACATTCAGGGCTTTTATGTCCCATTTCTCCACAATTCCAACATTTACAATCATTTTTATTATCAAATTTCTTTGATTTATTATTTGACTTATCTCTCTTATTATAGGTTCTTCTTTATCTGGACAAGGATAATATTTTCCTCTATATTCTTTATTTTTAGGTTGATTTATAAAATTATCATAAAATTTTATTTTATTATTTATTATAGGTGCATAACTTTGTCCTAAAGGGTCTATTTCTGGTTTAACAGTGGAAGGTCCTCTTATTTCACCAGCATATACATCTTTAATATTAAATTCAAAATTATCTAGTGATAATTGACTTAAATTATCTGCAAGATTTTCTATATCAATATCAGGATTCATCTTCTTTCTTTTTATCTTCTTTTATAATTAACTTTTCTGACAAACTTATTTTATAATCTTTTATTTCTTTAAGTATTATTCTTAAATTTTTTATTTCATCAAGAATTTTGTCCATTTAATTTTACTTATAATATTCTTTTAGTTTTAATATTTGATGACCACAATATATGATACAATCATTTGCTATATCTTTACCTATTTTATTATTATTATTACTCTGTATTTCGTAATTCATATTTCAATATTCTCTATATTTATTAATTCTTTTTACTTTATTATATATATTTAAGTCTTTAGATTTTTCCATAGTAAATTATTGTATCTTTTTATTTTTTTATGGGGGGAGAGGGGGAGGGCGGAGATATGGGAATCGATCCCAGGGTCTTACCCCTGGGACGGGATGCCGTTTCCACTGGGCTCCCATAAATTATTGTATCTTATTTCCTCTGAATCGCTGTATATTATTTCCTCTAAATCGCTGGCTCTGATACCATTGGGGTGAGCGATGCTCGGTGCCATTGGGGTGACCGATGCTCGGTGTTACCTAATTATGTTAAAATATGAGATTCTAACCTGTTTATTATTGTTTGTATGTATTATTTTTGTCGGTAAAGTTTAATTATTACTATTCACGAGTTACTATTCACAGAATTAATTATTTTCTATTTTTTACTATTCATTACTGTTTATATTAATTGCTGAAATTATTATTTTGCAGGAATTACTATTCACAGTTACTGTTCACAGCCGACTACTATTCACGTGTTTTTCTTTCTTCCTATCTTATTAATTATAGCTGAATTATTCTAGCAAGATTCAATGAGTTAAAATTATGTTTCTAATCACTATGGAATTTCTTAAGATGTTCCATATATTCTTTATTAGCTTTATGATAATTTTCTATTTTATTTCTTAATATACTTCTCTGTGTTTTAACATATTCAATAGGGAGATATTGCCAAATTATCCAATTATTTTTATCCTCAAAAAATTTACTTAGTCTTAAATTATCATCATATTCTTTTCCTAGTAAATTTATATTTGATGGATATTTTTTACCTAAGAAAGAAGTATTATTAAATCTTGTTAAAAATAAACATTATATTCAAAATTTGATTGTAAATCAGGATTTTGGCAAATAAAAATGCATGAAGATAGTATAAAATATACATCTTTTAGTACACCTGTAGGGAATTATGAATGGTTAGTTATGCCATTTGGATTAAAAAATGCACCTCAAATATTTCAAAGAAAGATGGATAAGATATTTGGAAAATATGATTATTTAGTAGTATATGTTGATGATATATTAATTGCTTCCAAGAATTTAGAAGAACATAGAAATCATCTTTTAGAATTTGCTAATATTTGCAAGGCAAACAAAATAGTGTTATCAGAAAAGAAGGCAATAATAGAAAAAGATAAAATAGAATTTCTTGGATTTATACTAAGAAGTCATGGAATAGAATTACAACCACATATAAGTAGAAAAATAAATGAGTTTCCTGATAAATTAAGAAATAAAAATGAAATACAAAAACTTTTAGGATGTCTTGATTATGCTGAAGGATTTATACAGGATTTAGCTAAAAAGAAGATGAAAATACAAAAATTATTAAGGAAAAATAATTTAGAAGGTTGGCATAATGAGCATACTGATATAGTTAAAACTTTAAAAGAGGAATGTAAATCTTTGCCTAATTTAAGAATACCAGATGATAGCGATAATTTAGTCTTGCAAACTGACGCTTCTGATAATCACTGGGCAGTCTTATTAAAGACTGACCTAAATGAAATATGCAGGTATAGTAGTGGAACATTCAGAGCTGCAGAAGTTAATTATGCAACTCATGAGAGAGAGCTTTTAGCCATAATCAAAGGAATACATAAATTCTATGTATTTCTAATTAAAAAGCCTTTTTCCATAGAAACCGATAATACCCAGATAAAAGCCCTCATTGAAAATAATTACCCATCTACTACCCAATACAAAAGAATATTAAGATGTCAATCATTTTTGTCATTATACAATTTTAAAGTTCATTGGATAAAAGGATATAATAATTATCTCAGTGATTTTCTTTCAAGAAATCCTGAATTTGCTAAATAGCAAATTAACATCCTCTGACAACGGTAAATGTCAAGGCTAGTCCGGATTACGGTTCCGGTAAAGACAATATCAAATCCGTATGTGTTGCCTATTTATGAAAAATAGGAAGTAATAACTTTTTATGTTATGAAAAATTAAACGATAATTATAGTTCATTTACTAACAAAAAACAGTGATAATATGTAGCTGTTTTTTTTTAGATTTCGTATTTATACATATAATTTATTTCAAGCAAAAGTTTGATATAATTTTCAAATTTACCATAAATCAATTTTCACAAATATTTTTATAAAGTTCTATTCAATAAGTCCCGAAGAAGATAATGAAGCTCAGCATCTCATAAAAGAAGATAATGAAGCTCAACAGCTCATAAAAGTTGGATATAATAATCAAGATCCAGCAATTTCTGAAGATTGGATAATTCGAAGAAGATCAAATGGGATAAAAGTCATTAATAGTTTGATAAGGAATTTTTACCAAAGATATTATAAGGTAATTGGTAAAAGTAATAATTGGATTCTGATTACTAGTCAAGATAGCCATGTAAATAATCAGAGCAAAATTTTAAAAGATAAGATTCAAGAAATGTCAGAGGGACAATGGCCCCATAGTATTGATAAAGTATGGAAAATAACAGAGATAGAAGGGCAAAGGACAACTGGAGCAGTCAGATCAAGATAATGTAGTACTACAATTATATTTTATAAATGTAGTTGTAAAATAGTAATAAAAAGATACTGTAGATAGTACAATAATGTAAAGCAATCGTCATTGCTTACGATATAGTCTAATAATTGTAAAGCAAGCGTCATTGCTTACGATGTAGTTGAATAGTGATAAGAAAAAATCTCTATATAAAGAGATTTGATAGAAGAGAAGAGGATCATCGAAGAAACAATAGAAAAAGCCATCAGAGAAAATGTTAGCCAAATTCTCTTGTAATAGTTTCTCTTGTAATAGTTCTTTCCATATGAGTAAATAATTCTCTCATACTGGGATAAATTTTAATAATATTTTCAAAGTTATTCTAAATCTTCAGATATTCTTTTCTTTACATAAGAATTTAGTTCAAAATATCGAGTGTAGAATACAGTGAGGCAATCCGGTTGAAGCACAAAGCCATATCCGCTTAGGCATTGAAGTACTGCAGGCAGGAGGCCGTTAGGGAAAGCCGCTAGGAGAAAGGCAGTGCGGTAGGAAAGCTGAAGGTCACTTCTTAATCTCTTTATTTTGAGAATTATGTTCTTATTTAAAAGTTAAGATAATCTGTAGATAGAGAATAATACTGAAAGTATTAATTAAAAATTATCCTAGGCCGAGAAATAACAAATCTATGGATTTATTTATATACAAGGAAACATTATTAGATACTCTTCATTTAGATGATATTCTCACTAATGATCTAATGGATATTTTAATAACTGAAAAGAGACTAATAAAATATTTAATAGAAAAATTAAATAATGATATAACAAGTTCTATAATGAAAGAAGTTGATAATTACTATTTTCAAAATAAAATATCTGCACATTTATATAATGATTCTTATAACTATTAATATGAATGAGATAAAACCGATGTATATTATGTAATGTTTGAATCAAATATTTATGATAAGTAGTAGCCATAATTAAAATTATTCTAGATTTATTTATATATAAAGAGATATTATTAAATCAAGTATATTTAGATGGAATTAATAATGTGAATAATGATTTGAAAAATGATTTAATGGAAACATGTATAACTGAAATAAGACTTATTAAATATTTAAGAAGGTATTTAAATAATGATTTGGTTACAATAATAATGAATAAAATACATGATTATTATTATAAGTTTGAAATAACTACTAGTCTAAATGATCCTTATTATTATAATAATGATTTAGAAAATATATATGATCTTATGTTTGAGTCAAATAATTATGAGTAGTAGTAATATGAGTAGTTATGAATATAAATTTGTGATAAAATGTTAAAAGAAATAAAAGAATTAGGACTTGAATATGATCATAATATTAGACTCAATAATTATTTTAATTATAGAAAAAATTATTTAGCTTGTCAAAATTTAACGGTAGAATATGTTAATACGAGTATAAGAAGATTAAAACATAGAATTGATAGTTATCATAAGATTAATAAGCAATTCTTGGAACATTATAAACAAACACATAATAATCTATAAATTAACGTAAATAGTACTAAAGAATTCTTCAATTCTATACAAACTCATGATAATTCGGATGAATAGTAAAATGAATAGTAATGAAAAAATTCAGCAATAATTAATAAGATAAGAAGAAAGAAAATCGCGTGAATAGTAGTCAGCACTGTTTTTTGTTAGTAAATGAACTATAATTATCGTTTAATTTTTCATAACATAAAAAGTTATTACTTCCTTTTTTTCGTAAATAGGCAACACCACAATTTAACTCCATACCACATTCAAAGTCACACAAAGTATGTAGACAACTCTCCTATTTATATAGAAGTAAAATCCTACTAGAATCTCGAAGATATCTAGGAAATATAAACTAACTAGGAAAATAACCAGAAAATCTAAATGGACTAGAAAAATGCTAAAGCAGTTTTATTACAATAAAGCTAGTAATTACTAAAACTAAATATTCTAATAAATAATAAGCTTGATTTAGTAAATCCAACATAGCCTCCCTTAAATCAAGCTCGTCAATAAATCTGGTCCAATTCCATCACGAGCAAAAATCCCCCTGGAAACTTCTTTCGATATGAATACTTTGTATAACACCAATTTTGAAGTAATTTTATCCTTCACTTGAGAAGATGGTAAAATCTTGTACTCCTCAAACAACTTCAATACTAACTCATCTTTATCAAAGAAATCAATCATATCTACCAATTCAGATTCAACCTCATAATAACTCTTTGCGATTAAGGATTTCACTCCAACAAAATCTATATCAATTTCATATTTGCTTGCGTCTTGAGTATTCATTATCTGGTTAACGTGCATTTCTTCCTACTTAGGGATATCATCAACTAATTCTTCAATTTTAAAAGGTCTCAAAAACTCATTTTTTCAATCACATAAAATCCATTAATTTTAGCACAATTATCACCATATTCATCAACAAAGAATGAATGAAAAACTTGATTTGATATATCATAATTTTCACCCATTCCATGCTCATTTATATAGTCATCCAAACAATGAACGTCTACCAAATAATCCGTCCCAATAATTTTATCCACCACACTCACTTCCTCCTCACTTAAATTCTCAACACTAAGATTACAATTATCTGTCAAATCCATAATTTGTGAAGAATCTTAAATCAACCATTCTTCATCAATTGTAGCACTCAATGAATAAGCTACATCAATATTATCTTGAAAATCATCTATAAAAATAATATTTTCACTATCATCCAAATCAAATTTTTCTTCCAAATTCGAGAAATCCAAATCCAAATATTCAATTTCATCTTCAATTTTTTCAACATATTTTTTCTTTATCTCGAGGAGATAAACCCTTAATCTTCCCCTCATCAATAATAATTTTATCATGAACTTCTTAAAATCTAAAACATTCATCTTTTACATTTTTTTCTTTTTCAACAATATTTTTAGAAGAAATATTACCTCCATAACGAGTAATCAAATAAGTCCAAATCTCCTTTGCCGATTCAATTTTGACAAATTGTCTTGCAACATCTAATACTACTACATTAATGCCGAGGTTGTGCCTTACAAAAATATTTTTCCACCTCTTCTTCTCGTCTTCATCAGTCAATTGGTGGTTGGAAGGAGGTTCTTCAAAATCTTCTTCTATAATACTCCAAACTTGAAGATTTTCAAAATAAATTTTCATATATTTTTGCCAAACATCATAGTAATAGAAAATATGATGGCATACAAGGACATTTTCCTCACCAAAAGTGATACCTATTGTAATAGAAAATATATTTGTCAAAATTTCTCGTCTTAAAGATTTTCAAAATAGTGATCATAGTAGTAGTTATTTTTTTCTTCTTTTGGTGACAATATTGAATTAAACTAACTGATTGACATTTTCGTAATGCAAAATTTCAGCAACAATGGTAAATGTTTGAGTAACAAAAGGAATTTTTGTCAAAGAAAATAAAAATTACTAGCGACAAAGACAAGTTGTTCTAAATAAGTTTCCTTCCACCAAAAAAATCAACAACGCCATAGTTCATATGATATTAGTGACATAATCTATTAACAAAAAAACATGACAATAGTAATACACTAATAATGACAACTTAACTATGGAAAATACTAATATCACATTTTGCTGTAGTAACAAACAAATAAGTCGTCAACACTAGTACAAACAATAGTGACCATCCATGTTTTGTCACAATAAACCTCTTATTTGTGTCCACATTCAGCTAACACTAACTTATTGAACTTTAGTGTCACAATTTTTCATCACAAAAAGGCGTAAGTAGAGTGACAAAACACTTTTCGTCACAATAAATTAGAATACTAGTGAGCAAAACAATATTTGTCACAACTAAGTTTCATCCCCGCTAAAAAATATTGGTGCCAGAGCGCATATGCGATTACTAACAAAACTTTAGTCTTGAAAGAAATTACGACACTATTAATATAGTAATTGTGACAACTTAATTATGAAATATTTTAATTGTCACCACTAACACTACAACCGTGGCATACGTGTAAGTTGTCACAATTAGTACCTACACTAGTGCCAACAAAATATTTTGTCCCAATAAACCTCTTATTTGTGATAAAATGGTATATCGTCACAAAACAGTCATCACTGAATGTCTTCACTCTTATACTTCTTACAAAGGTTTCATCCCTGAAACTTACACCCCTACAAAACATAGATGCTAGAACCCTCTCGCTAGATGCAATGACTCTATAGCATACAAAAGACCAGTTTGATACTATATGGCAATATACGAAGTATAAAAGAATAGGTAGAACCACATACAATAATACATAAACAGATAATCATATTGGGTCAAGTGTACCAGTCATCCCATCCATTGCATTCCAAGCTCCCTGTGGTGTAAACGCAAGCACTCTAGCATTGGGCCTCTGATTCCCCACACTAGGTATTGATGGCATAGTCTGTCCAATTCCTCGACCAAACACCAGACCTTTATTGATGCGATGAGACTTATCCCCACAATTAAAGAAGGCTCCCGAACCCCAATAACACTCCCTCGAATGTCTTCGTTTACAAGCAGCACATTCACTCAAAATCGGATAAGTACTCTGTGTAGTTGTCGATCTTCCCATCTCAACCGCATTAGCCCATGTTATTACTATTGACCTAGAACCGAGTACAAGTCTAGATACCTTTTTTTCCCCTCGAAACCATGGTCTTTATTGATTGGTTCAAAAGAGCAATAAATACAGCAATGGAGGCTGCCAGGCAGCATATTCAAAAGCATACACTAGGAACGAATATAAGGTATACTTTGCCTATCTAGATTACAAAGGCCCCGAAGAACTTGGGGCAAATCTGCGAAATCCGTATAAGTAATGGAAGTTTGCTCATCGTAAGCCAAGTTTGCTAACCAATCAGCCACCTTTTTTTTTTCACGATAAATATGTTTACAATGGTCATCCTTACGGAGAGCCATCACCTCATGGGAATAAAGAATCCAAAGACCAAGAAGAAACCATTCCGCGCTTAAGAGCATTAGCAACAAATTGAGAGTCCGTTTGAACACAAGTGACAGTGTAACCAAGTGAATGTGCTAACTTTAAGCAATGGATCATGGATGCAACTTCCGCCCAAGAATTAGTCTTGCTAGTCCCTAGAAAAATTGAACATGCTGCCAAGAAAAATCCATCCTCTTTCCTCAAGATACACCCAGCCCCCGCGATGCCAGGATTTCCTCTAGACGTGCCGTCGACATTTAGAATAATCACATTTGCACTTAAACTGGTCTAGATACTTGAACCAACCTCTCATTGGCTGCCAAAGGCTCTGAACTTACAGTCCCAGAACTTTGTCCTTGAACCATTACTAAGGGGGTCTTTTCGGTACCCATTCTGCATAAACTCTTTGTAAGCCCTAAGGGCGAACAAACTCAGTTTTTGATATTGGACAAACATTTGATGTTGTGTTTAATGCTCCCAATCTTTGTGTTAGAATATCGGATGTCAAAATGGAAGCTCTAAGTACTTCAATCAAGCCATGATCAAGATTCAAAGTTATACTTAAAGACATATCTCGTTGAGATTGAAGACTTAGGTTTGGTTAGGATAGCTTATGTCTTTATAGTCCTTATCTTATAAGCTCTAACCAATGCTCTTAATGAACTTAAGCATACAACACTCTAGTCTTGCATGCATCATAAACACGTTTTCAAAAGGCTTAGTTTCAAAATGATACTTATATGTTCTTATTTCAAAAGCCTTTGTTTTCAAAGTCTAAGTCCTTTAAAACAGTTTTCCAAATGTTCTTACTTGTTACCTTTTGGGAAAACTTTTTAGACTTCAAAAGATTTCAAAACAAGTGAAAAATCAAATCTCTCAAGGCTCAGGAAAGTCGGATCAACCGAGCTCATGGTCGGATTAGCCGAACCTAAACAGAGAGTTTGAGTTTTGAAGTCTTGTTGGCTCGGTCGACCTAAGATTTCTTAGGATCAACCGAACCTTGGATCGGATCATCCGAGGTCCATGTCGGTCGACCGAACTCTGCAAAACTAGCCGTTATATGACCGTTTTAAAAACTGTTTTTTGGCTTCATTTGAAAAGTATAAAAGCTCTAGTGCAGAGGAATCTTCCAACACCAACCAGAGAGAATATACATTGATTATACAAAAAGCTTTAACACTTTCAAAGCATATTCAACTTTATTCATGTATTGAAAAGTTCAAAATCATCATCTCTCTTGCAAGACACAAAGTTGTTGAGTCATAAGTTCAAAGAGAATTAAAGTAAGATCTTTAAAGGTATTCAATCCTCCACTATTTGAGTGTGTTACTTTCTCTTTACATCTCCATCTTTCCCTCTCTTAGTGATAGGGTATTTATTGTGTCAAGTCCTATTTGGTGTGGACTTTGTACTCTTTGTGAGTTGAGTTATAATAGTGGTTATTTGTGTAAAACTCTTTGTGAGTTAGCCACTTGTGTAAATTGCTTTTTCTTAGTGAAGCTATTGAAAATCCTTGGGTAGGACTCAAGGTAGTGGATGTAGATTCTTTGTGAATCGAACCACTATAAATCACGTGTCTATCTTTTCGTGCTTTGCTTTTGATCTATTATCTCTAAACTCCATATACTAGTTTCACTATCCAAAAGTTTGCAAAGAAAAAGAAGTCACTTTTATAAAAACCCAATTCACCCCCCCTCCCCTGTGTTTTTCAATTGGTACCAGAGCCTTGTCTTCACCTTTAGCTTAACCGCTTGAAGTAAAGATTATGGCCGGAAATTCCGCTTTAGCCTATCTAGAGGGATCTTCCACAAATAGACCACCTCTCTTTGATGGAAACAATTTTAATGCTTGGAAAGTGTGAGACCCGCATTTTAAGCATTTATGTTAATAATAATATTATTGGAATGAAATAAAAAAAATAAAATAAAATAAATACGAGGACTTTATTTGCAATTGTTAATAGTTTAGGACCGAAGTTGCTAATTGTAATAGTTGAAGGACATAAATGGTAAATAGGACAACTTTGGTGAGTCATATGACTACTTGTCAAAAATTTTGGGGTGTTTAACACCTCCTGCTTTCTTCCCACCGCTCCAGTCCGTCATCTTCTCCAAAGAGAATTCAATTTCTCTTTACCTCCTTATACTACCTTGATCTCTCTTTCTCTCTCGGTTCTTCTTCACCCTTCATCTCTTTCTCTCAATTCATAAATCACTCCCAATCACAAAGTCAAATACTCCATCTTTTTCATAATCTTCAAGATTCTAGAATCTTAATTTTGGTAAGTAGAGTTGTTAATTTTATTTGAATTTTTCCAATATAATTTGAAATTAATAGCTGAATCGTTGTTTAATGTGTTCTGTGTTTGGTTTTCTGATTTCGGACTTTTCTGATTTTGCTGGTTCTGTTCTCGGATTTCTGAATTTTCCTCTGTTTCGGGTTTCTGCTGGTTCATGCTTCTGGTTGTTTCGTGCTTCTGCAAATTGGGTAATAGTGTGGACAGAAGAAGTGTAGTGTATGAATGTATGCTGTTTTCGAATTTATCTGTTTTACTTGTTCCTGTTTTCGGTTCTGTTTTCTGTCTTCTTTTTCTTTTCCTGATTCTGTTTCTGTTTTTCTGTTGAGCTTCTGTCTTGATTAGCATATTTTGGAAAGAAGAAGTTTAATGTATAGGGTTCTATTTCCTCTGTCCCCGGGTTCTAATGCTAATGTTCTTCAATGAGAGTTTTGTTTTAAAGAAGGATTGTACTATCTCCTTTTCTTCCCCAATGATCATTCAATTGCCATGAATTTGCTTGCTGTTTCTTGGAAATCAATAGGGAATCCGAGCTGCTTTTTAATCTATATGTTGTACTTCTTAGTTCTAATCCTTTTTACTAGTTTTGGGACAATGAGATTAGTAATAGGAGTCCTTGTTTTCTCTGTTTTAGTGTTAACTGCGGCTGCTCGTTGATGAGCATAGTTTTAAAAGGAGGATGGTTAAAATGGATGTATTTCTATTATTGAATGTAAATGTAGGCGTTCTTCGTTTTAGTATATGAAAAAGGGAAATCTTAGAGCTAAAGGTTAGATTATTGATTCACTAGTTGTATGAGCACCTAAGTAGGATCGCGTGTAAGATAGAATGTTAGTCAAGTGATTGACATGTTCGTTGGTCGACATCTAAGTACTTTTGTTTGGTGCATCTTATTATGTGATAGGAGACGAACCGGAACATCCCGGGACTTCGTAAGGCGTTAAGAGTTTAAATCTCTTATAAAGGTGAGTTCCTCTTTTCTTAAAACTGTTTACATTGGAATTTAGGAGCCTGTGCGTTCCAAGCTTTCTTAAACTGTTTCAATTGGAATTAGGAACCTGTGAGTTCCAAATACATCTATGTATTGAATTTAGAACTGTTTTCATATAATCTTATACAGACATTGATCATTCTTGCATGTTTTATAAAGCTGCATACATTCACGTATAAAGGCAGTAGCAGTGTCGATTTAATACGAGAATTATCATTACAAACATAACACCCGAGCTGACCCGAGTTGTAACTAATGAATTAACGGATCTTATTGCTTCTCTGAAGCACGCATGATAATACTGTTCTTGTGGGCCCCAAGGCTGTAGATGTCTTGCGCCATGGTCGGGAAAGCAAGGGCTGACGACTTCTGGCGTATAGCTCTGCAGTACATGATGAGGTTGGCCAATTCCGGGTTAGGAGTTTTAACTTGGGATGGTCAGATCTAGGTGAATACAGGGCTAGTAGGTACCCTACCCTGTGATTTACCCGCATGATTTCTGGTGAATAAGGTAGCAAATCGCGCGCGTATCTGGTGTTCGATTGGTATCTGGTTTTCTGGTATCTGGACTTCTTGATATCCGGGTTTTCTTGTACTGGACTTCTTGACATCTGGTTCCCTGTTAAATGAATTCATTACTGTTATGGTGTATACATAACTGAAACAAAACTGCATGATTTACAAAACTGCATGAGCATCTTTATTTGGAATTATTCATTAAATGTACACTGTTGCACACACACAGGAACTCACTAAGCATTCGCTTACACGTTTTCTTTCAAACTGCATCTCAAAATGCAGGTATGAAGTGCACTAGCGAGCGTCGTTAGGATTGTTTTGTCGAACCTGGAATGCACGTTCTGATTAATAGTACTTCTAGATTAGCCGTTTATTTTGGGATTAATGTAAACTGATGTAAATTTATGTATTATGAAAATTCCGCTGTATTGTATTAACTATTACTGTTAAACAGGTTATTAACTATAATTTAAGGATGTATAGTTGTAGATGTGAATATTCTTTTTATAAACGGTTAGTCTTCTTTTAAGTATCTTATACAGGAACGCATACTTTATTTTACTGCCGAGAGGTAGGTAGATGCCCTATTCTGTCCCAGTTGTACCTAGGGGTGGAATTGGGGGCGTCACAGAAAGACCGTTTCAAAATCTATGTGTGCTCTATAGACTACTCCTTATGGAAGATTTTTAAAGAAGGTCCATATGTACCTATGGAAGAGGTGGATGGTGTTCAAGTTCCAAAATTGGACAATGAGTTTAATGAAGATGAGTCCAAGAAAATGACCCTTAATTTTCGAGCTATGAACATCATTAGTTGTGCTCTTAATCCGGATGAGTACAATCGGATTCGTGGAAGGAAATCCGCTCACAAGATGTGAAAAACTTTAGAAGTCACCCATGAGGGGACTAATCAAGTCAAAGAATCAAAGCTCAACATGCTTGTGAGGGAATATGAGCTTTTCTCTATGAAGTCAAATGAAACTATAAATGAGATGAACACTAGGTTCACCAATGTTGTCAATGGGTTGAGATCTTATGGAAAGGAATACTCTATGGGTGAAATGAATAGGAAGATCCTCAACTCACTTCCTAAAAGTTGGGAAGGCAAAGCTCTAGTTATTGAAGAAGCAAAGAACTTGAAAACTTATCCCACGGAGGAGCTCATTGGTTCTCTTCTCAGGATGAGCATGTTGAAAAGGCAAAGAAGAGTATTGCTTTAAAGGCTATTCTTGATCTTGATGAATCAAACCATTCAAGTGATGAAGAAGACATCAGCTTAGATGATGAGACCATGGCTTTGGTGGTAAAGCGCATGAAAAAAATGTTTTCCGGGAAAGGAAGAAAATTCTTCCAAAATAGAAGAAAACAAAATCCTAATGGGATGAGATGCTATGAACGTGGAAGCAACCAACATCTCATAGGAGAGTGCCCCTCCGCCAAAGAAAAAGAGCCCAAGGAAGACAAAAAGAAAAAATTCTTTAAACCAAAGAATGTCAAGGGCATGCTAAGCACATGGGATCAAGAAGGGAATGGCGAAAAAGAAGAAGAGGAAAATGCAAATGTGTGCTTCATGGCTTTCGGGAATGAGGTACATCTTACACCCACTTCTTCTAACTCTCTTGATGATGATGAAGATGATCCTAATGAACTTTTGTGTGATATGTTTAATCAACTTAAGAAATGTGCTAAGAAAAACCAAGAAATGAAGCTTAAAATTGAATCGTTGCTTGAAGAAAGATCTAGGTTGCTTAGTGAAAACAAAAAGCTATGTGATGATGTTGATTGCTTGAAAATCGAAAATGAAAAGCTTATGACTACTTGCAAAACATCATCATTGAAATATCAAGAAGCATATGATAAATTGTCTTCTCTTGAATGCAAACTTGTTGAGTTTGATAGTTTAAAGACCAAAGTTGTTGATCTCACCTCACTTGTTGATAAGTTCACCAAAGGAACAAAAGATCTTGATCAAATTCTTTGTATGCAACGTGTTTCAAATGTTAAACATGGATTAGGCTATACACATTCAACTCACTTTGATATTGCTAGCTCTTCTAAGGTTCCTAGAAAACACTTTGTGCATGCTAGTACCTCACATAAGCAAAATAGATATCATGAGCATATTCACAAATTCTCTAAGCCATCTACTTGTTGCACATATTGTGGAAAATTTGGTCACACTAGTGCTAGATGCTATGTGAAGAGAAAGATTGAAAAAGGAATAAAAAGGGTTTGGAGAATCAAGCGTATTTTAACTAACCCTCAAGGACCCAAACAAGTATGGGTACCAAAAGTCACTCCTCCTCCTTTGTCTTAGGTACTTGCAAGCAATGTCAATACTCCGCCTCAATGGTTTCTTGATAGTGGATGTTGTCGCCACATGACCGGAGATGCCTCATTAGTCAAAGACGTGGAACCTATCTATGAAAGTTGTGTCACATTTGGGGACAAAAAGAAGGGTAGAATCCTTGGCATTGGAAATGTTGGTAAAGGTTCATCAACTCTTGTTAAGCATGTTCTTCTTGTTGATAGTCTCAAATATAATTTGCTTGGTATTAGTCAACTTTGTGATAATGGTTTTGATGTTACGTTTAGCAAAAAGGCTTGCTCTATTGTTGATAGCTCTTCTAATGAAAAAGTGCTTGTTGCTAATAGAACCGGTAACGTTTATATGTTGTCATTAGATGATCTTGTTGCATGTGATTTTAAATGCTTATCCATAAATGAAGATGATGCATTTTTATGGCACCGTAGGCTTGGTCATGTGGGCATGGATCTCTTAAATACTCTTTCTTCTAAAGAGCTAGTACGTGGGCTTCCAAAAGTGAAATATGAGAAAAACCGTCTTTGTGATGCTTGTAAATTTGGAAAACAAACAAAAACGTCTTTCAAGCCTAAACAAATGGTTTCCACTTCTAAACCACTTGAACTTGTTCATCTTGATCTTTTTGGACCAATGAGGACCACTAGCTTAGGTGGTAAGAAGTATGCCTTTGTTATTGCGGATGATTTTTCAAGATTCACTTGGGTAATTTTTCTTGCAAAAAAAGATGACACCTTCCATGAGTTTTCAAATCTTTTCAAAAAGGTTCAAAACTCGCTTGAACTAAAACTTGTTACCTTGAGAAGCGATAATGGAAGGGAATTTAACAATCAATTTTTTGAAAAGTTTTGTAATGAAAATGGCATCACACATAACTTTTCGGCTCCAAAAATGCCTTAACAAAATGGGGTTGTTGAAAGGAAAAATAGAACTTTACAAGAAATGGCAAGGACTATGCTTAGTGAAAATTCTTTACCTAAATATTTTTGGGCCGAAGCCGTGAACATCGCTTGTTATATTGTTAATAGAGTTCTTTTAAGGCCTTTTGTTGGAAAAACTCCTTTTGAGCTTATGTTTGGAAAAATACCCTCAATCTCATATTTCAAAGTTTTTGGTTGCAAATGTTTTGTGCTCAACATTAAAGATAGCCTTGGAAAATTTGACAAGAAATCCGATGAAGGAATATTTCTTGGCTATTCTTCAAACAAAAAGGCTTATAGGGTATATAATAAAAGAACCTTGTGTATTGAAGAGTCCATGCATGTGTCTTTTGATGAATCTAACATCTACTTGCCTAGAAAAGATGATGATGATATAGGTATGCCCTTGGAAAGTATGAATGAAATCCATCAAGCTCCTATGTTGGATGATATTTCCAAGGATAAAGAGGACATTGAAACTACTTATAATGATCCCCAAGACACTCAAAGCAATGATCCTTCAACAAATGAGCTACGAAAGGATTGGATATACAAGCAAGGTCACCCTCAAGAGCAAATCATTGGTGATACATCCGTTGGCGTCAAAACAAGGCGGTATTTCATAGATAAGAACATTCATGATGCTTTAGGTGATTACTTTTGGATTTTGGCTATGCAAGAAGAACTCAATCAATTTGAGAGAAATCAAGTTTGGACTTTAGTCCCTAGACCTATTGATCGCCTCATTATTGGAACAAAATGGATTTTTCGTAATAAACTTGATGAGCTTGGGGAGATTATAAGAAACAAAGCTAGACTTGTTGCCCAAGGATTCAATCAAGAGGAGGGCATTGATTTTGAGGAAACTTTTGCCCCCGTAGCTAGACTTGAATCTATTAGAATGCTTCTTGCTTTTGCTTGTTATAAAGGTATTAAACTATTTCAAATGGATGTGAAAAGTGCTTTTCTAAATGGATTTATTGAGGAGGAAGTATATGTTGAACAACCTCCCGGTTTTATGCATGAAAAATTTCCAAACCATGTTTACAAACTTACAAAAGCTATGTATGGTTTAAAACAAGCTCCTCGTGCTTGGTATGAGCGTTTGAGCAAGTTTCTCATTTCTATTGGTTTTTCAAGAGGTCTTGTTGACACCACCCTTTTCATAAAAACAAATGCATCTCATGACATCTTACTTGTGCAAATATATGTTGATGACATTATTTTTTGCTCAACTAATGAAGTGCCTTGTGAAGAATTTGCTAAACTTATGCAAGATGAGTTTGAGATGAGCATGATGGGAGAGCTCAACTACTTCCTTGGATTACAAATCAAACAAACAAATTAAGGAATTTTCATCAACCAAGCCAAGTAAACTAAAGAACTACTTAAAAGGTTTGGGATGGATGGTGCAAAAGAAAGCAAAACACCAATGAGTGCAACCATCAAGCTTGACAAGGACGAAAAAGGTAAACCGGTAGATGAAACAAGGTATAGAGGTATGATTGGCTCTCTTCTTTATCTTACCGCTAGTAGGCCGGATATTATGTTTGCAGTATGCCTATGTGCTAGATTCCAAGCATGTCCTAAAGAATCACATCTCATTGCCGTGAAGCGCATTCTTAGATATCTCATAGGATCATTTGATTATGGATTATGGTATCCTAGAAGTGCATCTTTTGATTTAATAGGTTATTCGGATGCCGATTATGCGGGGTGTCGTATTGAGCGTAAAAGCACTAGTGGGCATTGTCATTTTCTTGGTCATGCATTAGTCTCTTGGTATAGCAAGAAACAAGCATGTGTATCTCTTTCCACCGCCGAAGCGGAATATATAGCAGCCGGTAGTTGTTGTGCTCAAATTCTATGGATGATGCATACTCTTGTGGATTTTGGCTTTGCATTTCAACATGTTCCTATCTTATGCGATAACACTAGTGCAATCAACTTAACTAAGAATCCCATTCAGCATTCTAGGACTAAACATATAGAAATCAAGCATCATTTCATTAGAGATCATGTTGCTAAAGGTGATGTTTGCATAAATTTCATAAGCACGGATGAACAACTTGTTGATATTTTCACCAAACCACTTGGCACAGAAAGGTTTGAATATCTCAGGCGTTGCCTTGGAATCACAAAATTCCAGGACTGATGTGTGTGTTAAGTGTGCAGGAAGAAACAGGGGAATCTCGGATCAACAGCCAAAGGCTCTGATGATCCGAAACTGGACGGTCGACCGAACCTGTTGCTATTGAACCGGACCATCGATCGAAGAATCTACTGGAAAGGCTCGGTTGATGCCTCGGTCGACCCAGTTAGTGAACGGTCGACCTAGATGTGCGGGTTAAAGCCTATATCCGAAATACTCTAACCTTATTTCATTTAATCTTCTCATCTCAAAGACAAATTTCTCTCAAATTCTTCTTCCCTAAAACCAATTTCCCTCAACCCAAGCTTAATCTATCCTCAATTTCATCTTTAAATCTCTATTCCATCATCAATTTGTTTAGGAATTCATCGATTTCCAAATCGGTTCATAATTTTCCTAATCCGTATCTATGGTGAGGACGAAAAACCCTAACAAAGGAGGAAAAGATGATGCCAATCCTCAGAGAAATCTACCTAAGAGACCACTTGAAAAAGAGATTTCCATCAAGGAACCCACTCAAGCCACACCAAAGAAAGGACGAGCAAAAATGTTGCCTCGTAAGGTCATGGGTAAGGGTAAGGGCAAGAAAATTGCGGATACCGATTCTAGCAACTCGGAGGATGACTATTCTTCTTCACCTTCAAGGGTATCTCCACCTTCGGATTTTGAGGTAGGAGGATCTTCAAAGTTTTCAACGAAAAAGGTAACAACTCCGTTTTACAATACCCCTTCTAAGCAATTGTTTGACAAGCTTAAGAAATCAAATAGAGGTTTCATGACTATATACTTTAGAGATGATATTATGTTTGGTCAAGGTAAAGGACTAGATGAAGTCATGGGACTATTTGATGATATGGGGTGGGTCAATCTATTTGATGTTGATGAAGCTATTTATCCCTCCATTGTTTATGAATTCGGTGCTAATTTGAGGAAGGATGAGGGTGATGAGGATGAGATTATATATAGATCTTGTGTTGGAAAATTAGAATTTGCATTCACTGAAAAGATGTTTTGTGAGGCCATAGGAATCGAATATGTGGATCATGCCAAGAGATTTTATAAGAATACAATGAATTCAGATGATATCAATCTCCTTAATATTAATCATTTCAAATCTCAATTTGGAATTAAAGGGAGCTTCTCCGATGCAAAGGAAAGGGAGTTTGATAAGTTGGATGAGTTTGGCCGTATCTTACACTTCTTTGTATCCAACATTGTGACCCCGGTTAAAGGGCACAAGTCATCTATTACTTTCCTTCAAATGGTTATTATGCAACATCTCTTGGAAAGGAAAGCTTTGAATTTTGCACACCTTGCTCTTCAACACTTTATGGCGAATATCAAAAGTTCAAGGAATTACATTCCATATGGAAACATTCTTACAAGGCTCTTCGGACGATTTGGCCTTGATTTGAATAATCCGTTGAAGAAAAAGGTTGTCAAAATTGATGAGGCATGTTTCCATCGAATGAAGTTGATCTACATAGACAATCGATGGAAATTCATTCGAAATACCACAAATGATGAGCTGGGAGCTGCTATACTTGCTAGAAAGGTGTCACCTTACATGCTTAAAACTCTTCTTAAGATTGAAAAGAAAAGGGGTGGAGCACCTTCAAAGCCGAGAAATGATCCTACAAGTGATGAGCAAGAAGATTTCCAAGAACGTAATTCAATTAGCTCAAGCGAAAAAGCCTCATTTGAAAATGGCCAAGAAGAAGAACCTGATTCTCCAACACAAGCAACTACCAAGAGTCCGCCTAAAAAAGTAACACGGATAAATAAGATGTTTACATTGATGAAGAAGATGGCAAGAAAAATTGAGGCAATAGCGGAGGAGATGAGCTGTATCAAAGAAAATGTGCAAAAAGTGTCCGACAAAGTGGACAAGACTATTCAAATGCAGAAGAAGTTAGCCAAGGAGTTAAGCTTGTCAAGTTCAGATGAAGATGATCAAAATTGAGACTTGAAACTTTCTATTTATTTTTGGAACTTTTATGTTGTTTTGAAGTCTTTTTGATTATGCCAAAAGGGGAGAAAAATAGTGGTTATCTTTTATCCTTGCTTTATCATTATGCTATCATTGCTTATCTTTATGATTATTGTGTTTATAACTGACTGTTGTGTGTATGAGAAAGGAAAACTTTCAGGACAGCTCAGTTGCAGCAAAGTGCTGCAGAATTTTTGCAGGATCTCGGTCGACCGAAGTGTCCCTGACCAAAATCTCGGTTGATCCGAGATATGTGCAGTTTGTGGATTGAAGTTTTTATATGGCTTCTGTAAACTGCTGAAACATAAGGGAGTTTTCTTAACTTATTTTTATCTTTATAAAAATCTTTTCCTGGCATGTTTTGAGGGGGAGCTTATTATATATCTTAACTCTCAAAACTTTTTATATGGAAGGAAGGATGAAAGGAGGATGGTTGGGAAATAGGGCTCTTCTAAGAGTCCCTAGATGTTATGGCAAATAGAAGTTATCATTCTAGTGCTTTCGTCTCTCGGGTTTTATCTTCCAAGCACTAGTATTTGTTTTTAGCGATCTTTGTCTTTTTGCCATGCTTCCTTGTTATTAATGTTGTCCATATTCTATCTTATTACATCAAAGTTTGTCATAATTAAAAAAGGGGAGATTGTAAGCCCTAAGGGCGAACAAACTCAGTTTTTGATATTGGACAAACATTTGATGTTGTGTCTAATGCTCTCAATCTTTGTGTTATCGGAAGTCAAAATGGAAACTCTAAGTACTTCAATCAAGCCATGATCAAGATTCAAAGTTATACTTAAAGACATATCTCGTTGAGATTGAAGATTGAAGACTTAGGTTTGGTTAGGATAGCTTATGTCTTTATAGTCCTTATCTTATAAGCTCTAACCAATGCTCTTAATGAACTTAAGTATACAACAATCTAGTCTTGCATGCATCATAAACACGTTTTCAAAAGGCTTAGTTTCAAAATGATACTTATATGTTCTTATTTCAAAAGCCTTTGTTTTCAAAGTCCAAGTCCTTTAAAACGGTTTTCCAAATGTTCTTACTTGTTACCTTCTCGGAAAACTTTTTAGACTTCAAAAGATTTTAAAACAAGTGAAAAATCAAATCTCTCAAGGCTCAGGAAAGTTTGATCAACCGAGCTCATGGTCGGATCAGCCGAACCTATACAGAGAGTTTGAGTTTTGAAGTCTTGTTGGCTCGGTCGACCTAAGCTTTCTTAGGATCAACCGAACCTTGGATCGGATCATCCGAGGTCCATGTCGGTCGACCGAACTCTGCAAAACTAGCCGTTATATGACCATTTTAAAAACTGATTTTTGGCTTCATTTGAAAAGTATAAAAGCTCTAGTGCAGAGGAATCTTCCAACACCAACCAGAGAGAAAATACATTGATTATACAAAAAGCTTTAACAGTTTCAAAGCATATTCAACTTTATTCATGTATTGAAAAGTTCAAAATCATCATCTCTCTTGCAAGACACAAAGTTGTTGAGTCATAAGTTCAAAGAGAATTAAAGTAAGATCTTTAAAGGTATTCAATCCTCCACTATTTGAGTGTGTTACTTTCTCTTTACATCTCCATCTTTCCCTCTCTTAGTGATAGGGTATTTATTGTGTCAAGTCCTATTTGGTGTGGACTTTGTACTCTTTGTGAGTTGAGTTATAGTAGTAGTTATTTGTGTAAAACTCTTTGTGAGTTAGCCACTTGTGTAAATTTCTTTTTCTTAGTGAAGCTATTGAAAATCCTTGGGTAAGACTCAAGGTAGTGGATGTAGATTCTTTGTGAATCGAACCACTATAAATCACGTGTCTATCTTTTCGTGCTTTGCTTTTGATCTATTATCTCTAAACTCTATATACTAGTTTCACTATCCAAAAGTTTGCAAAGAAAAAGAAGTCACTTTTATAAAAACCCAACTCACCCCCCCCTTCTTGTGTTTTCACTCTTGTAAACTACGCCTCGATGTCCAAATTCAGTTGATTAGAGTCCCCGTAAGAGATGGGCGGTTACCCGACAATCTTCCTCGGATCCAAGTCAACAACCCCTAGAACAAATCTTCTAGTCCCCATAGAAGGGTCTTGAATGATAGTGGATGCATACATATCTAGGGCATTAAACTTGCTCGCATACTCTGCCACTGTCATTCCATCGATCTGGTGCAGCTCTAAGAAACTGTTCTGCCTCTCCATCATTTACGTCTTTGGGAATTACTGATCTAAAAAGGATCCATTAATTTTTTCCCAAGTGATAGGCTTTCCCCATTTGCGATAGATAGCGGCAACACTCTTCCACCATTCCGCTTCCTACGCGGTTAACGAGGTAATCACAACGATGACCTTAGCATCCTTCGGCACCGTCATAATCTTGAAGTTAAGTTCCATCTGTTCCATGCACCTCTCTGCCTAATATGGTATCTCATTTCCGTCAAACTCCAACATACCCATATTCCTCATCCACTCATAATATGTCCACATATCCATTTCAACTCTTGATTCTTGTGCGACCGCGACATTGTGGTTTATATGTGTATGCTGATTCTGCACCACTAGAGCTAGCATAGTAACTGTTGTTAACTTTGTTGGAATTCCCGTAATTACCGCTCTAGCTTCAAGCCTACTTCCCCGATTTCCGAGAGGTGGCGGTGCATGTCGTTGGTGCGACGATTTCGGTTGATCTCTGACAATTGTTCTAGTATTCAGTCTCATGTTATTCACTGGTCCTTGGCGTGCATAAGTTGCTATCGGGATGTCGAAGTCGTTGTCTTCATTGTTGTTCCTTTCTTGATGGTCCATCTTAACCTAGATGACAAAACATAATGAACACATAAAGCAGCAACAACTAAACTAACATGCTAATTCAATCTTATATGCATGATATCTCAGATAAACACATCGCACAAAAGATAGATACATGAATACATAAAGCAGTAAAAGTCATGCCAGCAAACTTATATAAGTAAAGCTACAAAACTAAACTAACATGGAACCTCAATTAAAGGAAATTAAATCAAGATAGCATGTTGATACTGTTCATACATGATAGATCGATTTTCAAATAAACACAATAAGAAAATACATAAACACATAATTCCTAATCCAGAAAATCTACCCACGAATCTCGTCTTAAGTTATCTTACAAGTCCTTCCTATTATCATTCCATGCCTAGTTCTATCTAGATGTTAAAGCCTAAGGTTCGAACTTTTCTGATACCACTTTTGTCACACCCCGTAACCAAGAGGTGACCTTCCAGGTCCTCATCAATTTGAAGTACTGAACCCATACATATAAAGCTATAAGTTCCAAAAAACATAATACATAACTTAAAGAAAGCTTACGTCATCCTTATAAAAATTCTAATAAGAGTCTTACTTGTTTCTACAATCCAAAATGAAATAACAAGGTTCAACTGATAGATTACTAAGTTTTCTATTACATTATAAACATAACTGGTTCACTCCACGATCCAAGTTTCCTCAATGGTATCTAACACATATTCATCTGCAAAATAATAAGGTGTGAGCTACACTAGCTCAGTAAGGTTTAAATACCCTTGGGATGAAGCATCGTTAGACTCGAAAACATTTTCCGCTTTCCCAAAAGTATGAAAACATTACTCTACTTAACTTGATTTGAAGCATCATTGAAATATTTGCAACATACTTGAAATAGCTTAGAACGGACTTAACTTTAATATAGAACAGAAATAATTGCACACGAGTTAAAGCTCCATCTAGTCGACCAAAGTGGTTGTCCAGGTTTCTGAACTCATTTTTCAGTACAAAATAACTAAGGAAATCCACCTTCTGAAAGCAAACGCCTCTCTTCCAAAAATACAGACTTGACGACCCAAAATAGACACCCTTATGCACAAACAAATAACTTCACACATTTAAAAATACTTTCAGAAAATGTACATTTCTTACTTTGAAATCACTTCGTTTCAAAATACTTTACAATTTCCAATTACTTCACATTTCAATTCTTGTGTTCCAATTACCTTGTTTTTAAGGATTATACAATCTCTCTCACACATAACACATAATTCATACAACCGAGCTCAATATTTCAATCTTGACTCTATAATAAACTACTAATAATCCTTTGTTTGGTAGTCTCGTTAGTGGTCAGGCCACACTATGCCTATCAGGTCCAGGTATTTTACCACTCAGACTACGGGGCCGAGTTTAAGTATGTGTTATGTTATGTCATTGCTCAATCCCACTCTCCATCTAATCTGGTATCTCATTTCCGTCAAATTCCACCATACCCATCTTCCCACTTCAAGAAAACAGTTAAATAGCGGTCGAATTTAGCTGTCACAAAATTAACGACGGACTACCGACCGGCTGGAGACCAAAACCTTAACGGTCGTTATTCCGTCCCGTTGACCAAACTGCAACGCCGTCGTTTTGTTCACACGTAACGACCGAATACCGATGGATATTAATGACCGTTTACCGAAGAAATATATATCGCCTGAATGCCGACGGAATATAACGACCGTTTACCAATGGAAAACATAACGACCGAATACCAACGGAATGTAACGACCGATTACTGACGGAATACATAACGACTAAATACCGACGGAATGTAACGACCGTGTACCGACGGAACACATAACGACCGAATACCGACGGAATATAACGACCGTCTACCGACGGACAAAATACTGACGGAGTAACGACCAAATGTATGACGGAAGACGTAAAGTCTTTCTAAATAGACGTCGTTTTCTTGTTTGCTTTCTCAAAAAAATATAAAAGGAAGCAGTTTCTTCCTTTGGAATTCACTGACCGAAAAAACCCTAAATCGTCCCTCCCTCTTCTCCAAAATTCCCTAAATCCTGTCTCTTTCTCTGAAATTCCCTCATCTTATTCTTTGTCGCCACTCCGCGCTGCCTAATCCTCCACCTTCTTTTCCGACCACCACCTCCTGCTCCACCATCTTCGTCCACCACCAAGTCCTAGCACCACCATTACCTGCCATCTCCGCCATAACACTGTTTGTTACAGTAAAAGTAATGTATCCAAACTTCTAATTTCTAATTTGAAATAATTTTTTCTCATCAATTTAATGTTCTTCATTTAATTTTTTTCTAATTTCTAATATTTCTCATCTTCAGGACCATCTTGCTGAGGCTGACAAACTGTTGAAAATTCAGAGGGATTTGGATTAGGCAGAAATAATTTGCAGGTAATTTTTTTCCCTGAAATGAGCTTGTGTTGTCTGTTGTGAACTTGAAATTCCATAGATGTGTTATTTTTCTAGTTCTCATTGGTGTAATTTGTTTAGGTGTTATAATTTTTTTGTTTAATCAACTGGTATGTTGAATTTCATTGATATTTTGGTTTGCCAATGATGTATATACTTGCACGTATTATCATAAGAACAAATAATGATGAGATGATTAATTGAGCGAATTAATGATGCTAGATTGCCAATTTTTCAATTGTACGCACTAATGATGCATATTTCACTTTCATTATCGGAGATGATTAATTGAACTGTGTTTTGTTTTTGGTGAATTATGGCGTTTTGTTTCACACGCTCAATTCAAATATAGTTTATAGTCTTATTTTGAGTCTCAAACCCAAAACATACTCAATTTATGTAATATTACAAAGGGTTTTTACTTGAATTTTTGTACTTTTCAAGTAGAGTATTCCCCTAAAAAAACTATATCAATTGAATATGTTGCTTTTTTCTTTGATGTTTCGTTGCTTACTGCTTATATTGTTGGAATGAGTCATTTTGCTTACCTCTGGAATGAGTAACTTAATCGTGTCATTGGTGCAAGAAAGTTGGAATCTTGAAAATCTTTGGGAGTTATATGTTATGTTTCTTACTTCTTATTTTGTTCGAAGAATGAGTCGTTATGCTTACCTCATGTTGCTTACTGCTTATTTTGTTCGAACAATGAGTCGTTCTGCTTACCTCATGAATCTTCGGGTGTACTTACCAATTAGTAAGCCAACTACGACTGTTGCGCCACCTCAAAAGATAATGAAACGCATAGACTTTCCATTTTAAAAACGATCGGTAATTTGTTACTTCTTAATCCGCTTAATCTATATTTCAGAGGTGCCTCCAAAGAAAACTATCTGATCGTGCTTACCATTTAGTCAGACTCCAGCGTCTGTTACGCCCCTACCTCCCAGCCTAGTTCATTATCTGGTTTGCAGTCGATACCTGCATCGGCCCTTATGATCGGTATGATACCTCCTTTACAGTCTGCCGATGTACACGTATCTCGGGATACGTCCGCGGTAGCACCGCCCACCGAGTCTACGCCTGTAGGAGGCTTAGCGACTCACCAGTCTGCTGTCCCAAAGACAGCGACTGATACCAGTACTGCTGGAGCGCCGATTGCACTAGATACTCGGATTCTCCTGCATCCTACTTATGGCACGTAAGTTAATTTCAAACTTATAGCCTTTATAAATCAAGTTAATTATCACTACAAGAAAACTGTGTAACAGGGACGGACATTTCCGTCGCTAATCCGTCACTAAACTCAGTTTAGCGACCGAATGACGTGGTCGTGTATTTTTCGTCGCTAAGCAAAATACCGACCGAATACAGATGGAAAAGTTAGCGACCGAATATTAGGTCTCTATTTACCGACCGAATACCAACCTAATGGTCAACATTGTTGACTTTTGACTGGGTAACGACCGAATACCGACGGATAATTAGCAACGGAAAAGCGGGTCACCATATGGTGACCGAATACCGACGGGTTGGTCAACATTGTTGACATTTTACTTGACCTAGGAACGACCGAATACCGACGGATAATTAGCAACGGAAAAGCGGGTCACCATATGGCGACCGAATACCGACGGGTTGGTCAACATTGTTGACATTTGACTTGACCCAGGAACGACCGAATACCGACGGATAATTAGCAACGGAGAAGCGGGTCACCATATGGTGACCGAATACCGACGGGTTGGTCAACATTGTTGACTTTTGACTTGACCCAGGAACGACGGAATACCGACGGATAATTAGCAACGGAGAAGCAGGTCAACAACGGAAGGCTATGTATCTGTTGAGCAATAAAAGTTAAATTATTTTAATTATGCATTCTTATTACAAGTAAATTTCTATACAATACCAACTTACATGAGTTCCAAACCATTTGGAAAAATCATTATAAACCCGACTTTGAAGTTCTTCCTCCGTTATCTGCGGGGTTTGTTCATTTACTTGACTAACAAATTTCCTGAGTTACAAATTAAATGACAATATTATTATTTGGCCACTTTTAATTATATAACAAAAAATGAAGCAAATAGATAAGTTTACTTATCAAGATATGGTTCGACCTCTTCACAATTCATTAGGATATAATTCATTGCTATTTTATAATCTTTATCGCTTAATAAAATCCTTTCTTTTTTTTCCAAATGATCTTCCTGGGTAAGTTGCAAATTGATAATACATCCGGTCCGCTAATCTCGCCTTCACCATCATTTCGCCCAATGGTTGTAACTCTCGCTTTTCACGTGGGGTTCAAATAATAGCTAAAAAACGTAGCAGCCTTCTTCGACCAAGTATGCATTGCAAATCGACCCCTCAACTCTAGCCTTGTTCTTTATCTTCTTTTTCGATGATGCAGTATCTAATTAAAACATATGTAGTTAATCACAATGTAAATACGTACATGAAAAAATATAATACAAAGATGAGATAACTTAAGACAATGGTTGTTACCTCTCGAATGGGTACATCCACCTAAACCGCACTCGGCCACCAACCTCGCTTCAGTACTGAAGCGTGATTCGGCAAGTGTTCCGTCACATCAAAAAATCCCCTGAGGAAATATTCTCTCTAACTTGCATAATAAAATAGCGATAGTGTCCTCCAATTCTTGCATATGCGCCACACTCAACTTCTGGGGAACACAAATCTCTATAGTAATGTACTAAGTTCAGCCCAAGTGGTCCCCAAACATTTGCCTGTAGTACTTCTCTAAGTGCTATAGTGGATAAGTCTCTCCATGAATACATGAGAATCGTGACTCTTCATTCCGGACATTTTCAACTCTTTCATATCAACGTATCGCGCCAAATTCGATGCATATCCATCTCGGGAGCCTTAATTCTTTAACCCACCGCAAAACCATTTCTTTTTTTAGGCTTGGTAAGAGTGAAACATGCCTTCGGTTTTGTTGCTTTACCTCGCCATCGTGTTTAATATTCAATTCCCGCATTTATTGCAATACCTTTCAACATCCGCTCTAGCTTTAACATTGTCTTTAGTTTTACCTTTTCACGTCCATCACGGTGTTAAAGACATTATCAAACACGTTTTTTTTTCATTATGCATGACATCAATGTTGTGTCTTATCAAAAGTGTCCGCCAATAAGGTAAGTCCCAAAATATACTACGTTTAGCCCAACTATGATCCCATCCCCTCGCCTTGCTCTTTTACCGATCTCTTCACCAGTATCGGTAATTTTTTGATAATCTCTAACTCTAAGGAACATTTCATGACCACTAAGGCGAGTCGGGTGGTCCCGCTTCTCTCTTGTCGCCGGTCCCTTTCTAATCCCTTTGCATCTCTTCTAAAAGGATGATCAGTGACAAGAAGCATCCGTGGCAATCGAACCACGATTGTTTCCCTCCGCATCGCAAATGGAACGCTTGTGTTTCCTCCATACAATATGGACAAGCGTGAATGCCACTGCACTCCATCCACTCAACATTCCATATGCCGGGAAATCACTAATTGTCCAAAGTAATGAAGCCCTCAATTTAAAAATTTTGTTTTTTTTTGAGATATCATAAGTTTCCGCTCCTTCACATCTACAGCTGATTCAATTCATCGATTAAAGGTCGCAAGTACACATCGATCTTGTGCTTTTGGATTTTGGGGGTCCGTGTACAATGATAGTTAAGAAGATTACATTGTTCTTCATACACATCCAAGGGGGAGATTATAAGGTGTTAGAAGAACTGCCAAGAAGAATAGTTCTTCCCCGACATGCCGAAAGGTGCAAAACCATCTCGTGCATAACCCAAGCCTTACATTCCGAGGTTCCGCTGCAAAATCGGTGTGTGTTCTATCAAAATGTTGCCAAGCTTCTCCATCCCGTGGGCGATTCATTATTCCCTCTTCCCTCTCACTGTCTGAGTGCCATGTCATGTGCCTTGCAGTTTTCTCAGATGCATACAATCTTTGTAATCTTGGAGTAATCGAAAAATAATACATCTTTTTGCAAGCAATCTCTTTTAATCGTGTATTTTTTGATTTCTTTTTCTTAATGTATCTAGCATGGCCACAAAACTTGCATTCTCTACTCTCAACATCATCTTTCCAATACAACATACAACCGTTAACACAAACATCAATCTTTTGCACCGTAATCCAAGGCCTTTAACCAATTTCTTCATTTTGTAAAAGTCGCTCTAAAGCATTATTATTTGGAGGTCTTTCATCAATCGCGCAAATTTATCTATTGTAGTTTCGTATAAGTTGTCTTTGGACTTAATGCTCAACATCCTCGGCAGCTATTGAAAGTCATGGAATGGTTTGTACAACCATTGTACAGCAGGGCTATCAACAGCCTTTTCAACATGTCATAGAATTTTTGTGCCTCTGGATTGGGAGGTTCTTCCACGTCCCCTATTTTACCGCTCATTAAAACTTGGTCCCGCAAAGATCAATAATCATATCTCGATAATTGTTCTGTATCGTGTGTCTTTTATAATTATCCATTTCATGAACAAACAGGATTTGAGGCATGGGAATGAATGCCTCACCATGACATGTCCAATTATAATAGTTAGACACGAATCCGCTTTCATAACAAGGTGATACTTCACAAAGATCGTGCATATGAAAATACTTATTCCTACAAACCCCACAAGGACACCTAATCCCATCTATTTGTACATTAGCGGATCTAACTAATCACGAAAGCCACAAATCGTTTCGATCCCGCTATAAATTCTTGACAATGACGAGGTCCACTATTCGAATCCATATACATCCAACTACGGTCTTCCATTACAAACACAATATCTGCGTATACAAAGACTTAATAATTAAATGCATATTAACTTTGAATGTTATTTTGATGATTTGTCACCCTTATTTCAAAGTAATTATTAACGTGTGATAATGGCATCTTGTCTACTATTTTAAATGAAAATTTGTCAACTATTTCGATTATTTTCAACATTAAGTTGTTTGTTTGTTGCAATATAATACAAAGATATAAAATAATGAGAGATAATACAAAGACATAAAATCATGGGAGATAATACAAAGAAAGAAAATGATGGAGAGATAATACAAAGAAATAAAATCATGGGAGATAATACAAAGAAAAAAATTCATGGGAGATAATACAAAGAAATAAAATCATGGGAGATAATACAAAGAAAAAAATTCATGGGAGATAATACAAAGAAATAAAATCATGGGAGATAATACAAAGAAGCATAAAATTTTGCCACTTTCATATCATCATTTAATATGCAAAAAATAAATGGTATGTTGTAAACCTGGTAAAATTTGATTCTTTGTGAACAATTTGTGCTCTCATGATTTTTTTTGATCCCTTATACCACATTTTGATTAAGCTAAAGAATAAATGATATAAAAGAACATAAATATTGACATTAATAACATTATAATAAATAGAGATGAAGAGATTCTCACCAAATACCCAACTGAAATTGGAGGTGTTGGGGAAGTCTTGGAGTTGCCGGAGGTGATGGTGATGGGAGGAGGGTGGAGTTTCAAGGTAGATTTTGGAATAAATCACTAGAGGAGATGGTGGTAGAGTTAGAAATCCCGACTGCATAATATGTAAAGGGGAGGGTTGAAAATAAAGATCCCACTCACTGGAAAGACCGAATTAAAGGTAGTGACCGAATATGTTTCGGCATTTAAAGGTAGCGACCGAATATGTTTCGGCATTTAAAGGTAGGGACCGAATAGCGACCGTACTGGCATATTCGGCCGCTATTCGGTCGCCCAAAAGAGAGTTTGAACACTTGTAATGTTTTGAAAATAAAGACCCCACTCACTGGAAAGACGACGCCGTTTCGGCATTTAAAGGTAGCGATTGAATAGCGACCGTACTGGCATATTTGGTCGCCCAGAAGAATGTCTGAACACCTGTAAATTTTTGAAAATAAAGATCCCGCGCACTGGACAAGACGACGTCGTTTCGACATTTTTATTTAGCAACCGAATAGCGACCGCCCTGGTATATTCGGTCTGATCATCCGAGCTTTCCTCGGATCGACCGAACCGAAACAGAGAGTTGAAGCTTTTGGAACTAGCTGATTTCGGTCGACCTATGGTTAAGTTCGGTCGACCTAAGAAATGTCGGATCAGCCGAGGTCCCAGTTCGGTCGACCCAAGCATATTCGGTCGCCCAAAAGAAAGTCTGAACACTTGCCAATTTTTGAAAATAAAGATCCCACGCACTGGACAAGACGACGCCGTTTCGGCATGACGTATAACGACCGAATAGCGACCGCCTTGGTATATTCGGTCGCTATTCGGTCGCCCAGAAGAAAATCTGAACACTTATAAATTTTTGAAAATAAAGATCCAACGCACTGGACAAGACGACGCCGCTTCGGCATGTAACATTAGCGACTGAATAGCGACCCTTTCGTCATATTCGGTCGCTATTAGGTCGCTATTATTTTCCCGGATTCCTTTTTTTTATAATATAGCGAGGTTTTTAAAGATATATAGAAACCTTTTGCCTATTTTATTTCAACATTAATGAGCATTTATTAAAATTTTAGTTACACTACTTAATAATTCACGTAAATGTCAACACAAATGTATTACTTGAATTGTTCTGCTTTAGGTTTATACAGGTATTTTGTCAAAAGGTATAAGTTTACTTGTTTCACTATTCAGGTTAATGTGTACATATGTATAAGTATACGTTTTACTTGTTTCACTATTTAGGTTTTTATATATCTTTAAAAACCTTGCTATTTTATAAAAAAAAGGGAATCCGAGAGAATTTACCGACCGAAGTACGACCGGTATATCCGTTACTGTACATAGCGACGGAATAGAATGTTTCGGTCGCCATTCGGTCGCAATGAAGCCTCGATCTAAATCCGTCGCTAAACCCTAACCCTAAACCCTAGGACGGTCGCTATTCGGTCGCCCGTCGGTCGGTATGAAGCCAATTTTCCAGTAGCAGAACAGGGTAACTATATAACAAACCCCCTGAACAGAAAACAATCAGCTATCTTCCATTCAAAAGAAAACATAAACCAATCAGCTCTCTTCCATTTCAACAGAAAAATAAACCAAAATGTAAATTCCAAATTAATCACAAAACGTAACTTAAAAAAAAGCATTAAAAGCTAACAATAGTTGCAAATTGATACAAAATTAACTAAATACTCTATTGACTCCCCAAAACATCATCGACAGTTAAAGGGTCATCGTCATAGTCTGATTCTAACTCATCGTCTAAGATGCTACTCAATTTGGCCTCTATCTCCGAGGCACTTAATACAACCTGGTCCCTATTTGTTAAAATTTCAGCTAACATACTAGCTGAAGGGATTCATGGGCGGAAACTCGTTCCAAACACCCATGGATCCTCCCCTGAAGGATCCGCTCATATGAAACGATTCGAAAACAGCAATAAAGAACTTACGTTTCTTGGATTCAAGAAGCTACTTCTTGAATGGAGGATGACGCTTTTTGGATTCAATCTACCACCAATTGATCTCCTCTGCGGAAAGTCCCTCTACCGGTATCCACGCTGATCTAAACGGGCAAATGATTGCTAGCTCTTCGCCTTTTTCCGAATTTCGGGAATTAGACGAGAAAAGGGAGAGGCTGAAAAAAAAAACATAACCTAGGGTTTCGGCCAAGAGATCATTATATAGGGTGTGAGAGTTTGTTCCCATAACCAACTCTCACATCCTCAACTCCTCTCGGCAGTGGGAGTCTCTAACTCCCACGTCCCCTAGACTACTGGCAGTGGGAGTCCTTATCGGATAATAACTCCCACGTAATCCCAGCTATAGTAAAATACCAAAATTACCCCCTATCTCTAATTCGAATAATAAACACTTTATTATTTTCGTAAAGACAAATGTCGATACAATGAACCTAGACACATTCTAGATTCATCGAATCTGACATGAATCTCGTTAGCTCTGCCTATGCGTGTGACCCCCAGTAGGTTCATCTCACAATGGCAATGAAAACACACTTAGTAGTAGTATGTGTTCATAAATCACAAGCGGTCCCCTAGCAGGGACATTGTGACTACCCAAAGTGAATGAATATACAACTGAACCTAATATCAATCCACTATTTAATCCCTTTGTCTCGCGATATCCTAATTAAGCATAAGGCATGGTGGTCGCCACCCTTATTAAGCTTAATTGTATTTATGCTCGATCTCCGTGTAGACTGCTTTCGACAAATAGCATTTGATAACCACTTTATCAAATACATTTTAGCACGTCCCATGCATTTAAACAGCTCTTTTCCCTATCGAGGGGCCCATGGATATCTCTCTAATAATAGAGAGGGACAAATTCCTTACAATGTCTCTCACATTCAAGCTATGATAGGACACTACATCCGATCTCGGCCGTATTGATTACTCGTTACAAGTAACGTCCCGACCGAGTCAAAACGTGGCTCCATTCATACTAGAATCATTGAAGACATAAGGTCTAAGGATTCTAAAATAGTATTGAGGAAGTAATACTTATGACTTAAGACCATGAAGTATTACTTCTCGATGGATCACGTCCCAATACAATGTATCCCTATATATTGCATCTATGATGTGATTTGTATCCATTACACATGATCAGTAAAACAAGATCATCAATCAACAATCATACTAGTTTTATTTCATAGTAATTATGCATTACATAAAACTAGGGACTACTAGAATAGTAATTACATAAGCTAATGAGTTTTACTATCAAATCACACATTTGATAATCAAAAGCAAAATTAACTATTCAATTACATGCTCAAAAGATAATAAAACGCACAACATGTGCTAATGGTCCTAGGGCACTAATAACAATCTCCCACTTGCCCTAGGTCCAATCATACATGATCCTCAATCCCA
Source organism: Vinca minor (assembly GCA_026122235.1). Taxonomy (NCBI): domain Eukaryota; kingdom Viridiplantae; phylum Streptophyta; class Magnoliopsida; order Gentianales; family Apocynaceae; genus Vinca; species Vinca minor. Next base: position 14,081,068 of record JAOCZM010000011.1, read on the forward strand.
TTGACCTAGTATGACTCTCATGTTTAGGCTGTGGGAGTGGCTTAGTCAATGGATCTCGCAATGTTGTCGTCTGTATGAACTTTGCAAATACTAACGCCTCTCTCGTCGATGATTTCTCCGATCGGATGGAAACGCTTGAGAATGTGTTGGGATCGTTGGTGAGATCTAGGTTCCTTAGCTTTGTGAAATGGCACCAGCACTATCACAATAGAGGTCCACCGGGTTCACAATGCTAGGGGACGACACCTAGTTCATCAACAAACTTCCCGATCCAAACAACTTCTTTAGTCGCTTCGGAGGCAGCTAGATACTCGACTCACATTGTAGAGTCGGCCACGGTTTCTTGCTTTAAGCTCTTCCACTCATAGCACCTCCATTCAAACAGAACACAAAACCAGATTGCGATCTATAATCGTCTCACGCCGGTCTCGGGAAGCTTTCGCGTCCGTGTAACCATTTACAACTGGACTTCCTTCCCGACCTCCGTAAACTAAGAACATATCTTTAGTCCTTCTCAAGTACTTAAGAATGCTTTTGATCTGCAGATCCCAATGTGACTCACCGTGGTCGATTGATATCTCGCTAGTCATACTTAAAGCAAAGGAGACATTTGGGCGAGTGCATATCATGGCGTACATAATAGACCCAATGGCTAAAGCATATGAGATCATACTCATGCGCTCTTGGTCCTCCCTTGTGGAAGGTCCTTGAGTTCTGCTGAGTTTAATGCCATGTGACATGGGCAAGAATCCCTTTTTGGAGTCTAGCAAATCGAACTGCTTTCGAGTACCTTGTCAATGTATCCACTCAGCTCGAGCCAATCATTTTGTTAGATCTATCTCTATAGATTCTTATACCCAAAATGTATGTGGCCTCGCCTAAGTCTTTCATGGAAAAGCACTTCCCCAACCAAGCTTTTACGCTTTGTAATGTGGGGATGTCATTTCCAATCAGCAAGATGTCGTCCACATAAAGCACAAGGAACACTACTGCATTATTAGTTATTTTCTTATAAACACAAGGCTCGTCTTCGTTTTTGATGAAACCGAATTCTTTAATACGTTCATCAAAGCGACGATTCCAGCTTTCGAGATGCTTGCTTCAATCCATAAATGGACCTTTGAAGCTTACACACTTTGCTAGGATTTATTGGATCAACAAACCCCTCAGGTTGTGCCATATACACATCCTCGAGAAGGTTTCCATTAAGAAACGCAGTCTTAACATCCATTTGCCATATCTCATAGTCATAATATGCGGCTATGGCAAGTAAAATCCTAATTGACTTTATCATCACGACAGGGGGAAAAGGTTTCGTCATAGTCAATACCATGAACTTGTCTATAACCTTTAACTACTAGTCGCGATTTAAAAAGTGTGTACATTACCATCCATGTCGGTCTTCTTTTTATAACACCATTTGTTATCAATGACCTTGCACCCTTTCAGGGCGGGTCAACCAAAGTCCATACTTGGTTGTCGTACATGGATTGCATCTCGGACTTCATAGCTTCTAGCCACTTATCCGACTCGTAACTATGAATTGCCTCTTTGTAGGTAGTGGGTTCATCTTGATCAATCAGTTCAACTCGATGATCATCGATCACGAGAAATCCATATCTCTCGAGCCGTTGATGTACCCGACTCGACCTCCTCGGGGCCTTGTGTCAAAGATTGAAGCTCGAGACGCGACGTGAGCTTGCTTGAACTTCTAAAGTTGGTTCGGGATGTTGTTTGGGGATCTTGAATTTCCTCAAGATGGATCTTACTCCCACTATCCTCTTTGGAAATAAATTCCCTTTCAAGGAATAAACCATTACGAGCAACAAACACTTTGTTCTCTCGATGGAATATAGAAGTAGTATCCTTTAGTTTCTTTAGGATATCCCACAAACAAACACTTGTCGATTTATGGGCGAGTTTATCGGATAACAAGTGTTTTACATATGCCTCGCATCCCCAAATTTTGAGAAATGACAAACTAGGTCGCTTTCCCTATCCCATATATCATATGGAGTTTTCCGAATCGCTTTAGAAGGAACTCTATTTAATATAAATGCAAGCAGTTTCTAGGGCGTAGCCCCAAAAGGAAGTTGGAAGACTTGTTTGACTCATCATAGATCGAACCATTTCTAATAAGGTGCGATTCCTCCGTTTCCGACACGCCATTCCATTGTGGTGTGCCAGGGAGGAGTTAATTGTGAAACAATTCCACAACCACTAAGATGTTCGTCAAACTCTTGGTTAAGGTATTCGCCACCTCGATCTGATCGAAGTATCTTAATACTTTTACCAAGTTGATTTTGTACTTCATTTTGAAATTCTTTGAATCTTCCAAAAGATTCGGATTTATGTTTCATTAGATAGACGTAGCCATATCTACTCGAAATCATCTCGTGAATGTGATGAAGTATCGAAACCCTCCTCTAGCACTTGTGTTCATTGGTCCACAAACATCCGTATGTATGAGGCCCAACAAATCGGAAGCTCTCTCACTTTGTCCAGTAAAGGGAGCTTTAGTCATTTTGCCCAACAAGCAAGATTCACACGTCTCATAAGACTCTAAGTCAAATGATGTTAAAATTCCATCTGTATGGAGTTTTGATATGCGTTTCTCGTTTATGTGGCCCAAACGACAGTGCCAAAAGTAGGTCTGGTTTAATTCATTTGATTTAAACCTCTTAGTATTAATGTTATAGATGGGCCTTTTAATGGAATCATCGAGGTTAAGAATATAAAGCCCATTCATCAAAGAGGCATCTCCATAAAAGATACGATCTTTATGAATGGTGCAAATTTTATTCATAATACTTAATTCAAAACCTTCAATATCCAAACAAGAAACTGAAATAATATTCCTACTCAAAGTTGGAACATACAAACAATTATCTAGTTCTATGATAAAACCACTTGGCAAAACTAAATTAAATGTCCCTATAGCTACAGCAACAACTCTTGCTCCGTTCGCTACTCTGAGGTCCACTTCTCCTTTTGAACCCCTGCACATTTGCACAAATGTGAGATCCACAACCGGTATCTAATACCCATGAAGTAGGAGCAGACATGTTAATTTCTATAACATAAATACTGGAGAGACAGTCAAACCGGCCTTTCCCTTTTTCTTCTCTTTCCAAATAGAGCTTGCAGCTCCATTTCCAATGACCCTGGGTTCATTGCAATGGAAGCAAACTCCCTCCTTTGGTGCCTTGGCTTTGGGGTCGGGGCTTAGGGCTTGTCATTGCCTTTGCCTTTGACTCTCTTGGCCATGGGCTTTCCCTTGCCTTTCTTCTTGAAATTCCCTTTTTGAACCATTAAGACTTCGTGGGGTCTTCTTAATGTTCGGTCAGCCCTGCTGAGCATCCCGTGTATTGCATGTATGGTCTTCTCCATGGCATGCATGTTGAAGTTCATAATGAATTGGTCATACTCCGGTGAGAGTGAGCCCAAGATCATATCTGTGGCCATGTCATGACTTACGGGAGCCCCAAGTTTTTCAAGTTGGTCAAAATATCCCTTCATCTTAAGAACGTGTGCACTCACAGAGGTTCCAGGGGCCATTTTGCAACTATTTAACGCCTTAGTTGTGAGGAATCTTTCATGACGAGCTTGCTCTTGGAACATTTCCTTGAGCTGGCCCATCATCTGGAAAGCCTCAACTCCTTCAAACTGCTTTTTGAAGGTCGTGGCTCATTGTGACTAACATGAGACAAGTCACATCGTTAGAGTCATCGAAATGCTTCTTCCAAGTATCTCTTTCAACTCTAGGGGCGTTATTTGCAGTGTCGTTCGAGAATGTCCGTATCAAGAACGTATGACTTTCTTTCCCCGCTTAAGGACAATCCCTAAGTTATGGGCCCAATCAAGGAAATTGGTCCCGCTTAGTTTTTCCTTCTCAAGGACAGATCGCAATGAATTGTGTGATGTATTGGTTGCCATTATCTACATTAAGTTAATTGCAAAGTTATTAGTTTTTTGAGCAAAAAAAATTTTTCCACAATTTCAACGCTTGATAATAGTGGGGAAAAACATTTTACAATTGTTATAGGAAAGCTTTGGCTTAGCACCCACAATTAAAGTAAAATCATCTAATGGTAATGACATCTATATGTCCCGACTTTTTCCCATTTTATGCCCTAGGCCCAAAACTATTTTGATGGCCTAGCTAAGTTGAACCATGTCTAAGCTTGTGGAAATCACTATTTTCCCATCTCCTTTCACTTAGATAACCACTTATCCGTTGCTTTGGCAAGCAGACATAATGATGATCCAAGCTCATGGAGTGCTTAGGATATGGTAGGCATTTTTAAGACTTAGTTAAAGCGTTCGGTTTGAATAAGACTTTAAATGTGTAATACAGTTATACAAGCATCTCATGCAATATATAAAGCATAATAAATAAACGTGAGATAGCATGGCCTAATCCTATGATGACTCCCACGAGCCTTGTGGGAGCCAATGGTCAATCTAAGTCATTATTCATCTTATGAATAAGGTCTTCGATCCAGTGTCCTCCAATCTTGTTACATAATTGCATGGGCATTCCCAGCCTTCAATTGTAAAGCAGTATAACTAATCTAAGAAAGCTAGTACAATTTTACAATTTTAAAAACGACTCGCAGGTCGTATTATAAAATTACAACCCAATTAAATGTAAACAAGAGGGGTATAGTAGGCCATGCTATTCACCATGCTAAAATCACATAAAGCACAATGAAATAAACAACGAATATATACACAAAGTCTTAATTCGGGGGAAACGACGAATCGGGGCAACGCAGGCGGTGGTCCCTGGAAGGAAATTCTGATTCTACATCAGCTCATCGAATGAGTTTTTCCTCCCAGATTTACCCTTCAATCGCCATACTTACATAATCGGATTATGTATTAGTTAATCGGATTAACAGAAATAGTTTATGCGCAATAACAGAATTTAATCAAATTAATTCAGATTAACAGAAACGGTTCATGCAGAATCATTATTCACAGAAACAGTTTATGCCAAATAATCGAATTAAGTACACAGAACCGAATCATGCTTGCGAGTTCATGCATAATCAAAACCCGAAAACAGTTTATATCATAACGGTTCATATAACCGTATAAACATGATTCAACCGAGAGCAATTTATGCATATATCACATATATTAATCAAAAGATACAATCTTTAAATGCAGTTAAACAGTTTATGCATTTATCATGATCAAAGAAACGATCTTTTCTGTTTTAAAACATACACATATCAAATCGGAATTGATAGTGTTATTGTCTGATAAACAATATCGAATTCGATTCGTATGAGCAAGGCTCTGATACCACTGAAGGGATTCATGGGCGGAAACTCGTTCCAAACACCCATGGATCCTCCCCTGAAGGATCCGCTCATATGAAACGATTCGAAAACAGCAATAAAGAACTTACGTTTCTTGGATTCAATCTACCACCAATTGATCTCCCTTGCGGAAAGTCCCTCTACCGGTATCCACGCGACGAAACGGGCAGTGATTGCTAGCTCTTCGTCTTTTCTGAATTTCGGGAATTAGACAGAAAAGGGAGAGGCTGAAAAAAAAACATAACCTAGGGTTTCGACTCAAGAGATCATTATATAGGGTGTGAGAGTTTGTTCCCAAAACCAACTCTCACATCCTCAACTCCTCTCGGCAGTGGGAGTCTCTAACTCCCACGTTCCCTAGACTTCTGCTGGTAGTGGGAGTCCTTATCGGATAATAACTCCCACGTAATCCCAGCTATAGTAAAATACCAAAATTACCCCTATCTCTAATTCGAATAATAAACACTTTATTATTTTCGAGAAGACAAATGTCGATACAATGAACCTAGACACATTCTAGATTCATTGAATCTGACATGAAGCTCGTTAGCTCGCCTATGCGTGTGACCCCCGTAGGTTCATCTCACAATGGCAATGAAAACACACTTAGTAGTAGTATGTGTTCATAAATCACAAGCGGTCCCTAGCAGGACATTGTGACTACCCAAAGTGAATTAATATACAACGGAACCTAATATCAATCCACTATTTAATCCCTTTGTCTCGCGATATCCAAATTAAGCATAAGGCACGGTGGTCGTCACCCTTATTAAGCTTAATTGTATTTATGCTCGATCTCCGTGTAGACTGTTTCGACAAATAGCATTTGATAACCACTTTATCAAATACATTTTAGCACGGCCATGCATTTAAACAATCTTTCCCTATCGAGGGGCCCATGGATCTCTCTCTCTAATAATAGAGAGAGACAAATTCCTTACAATGTCTCTCACATTCAAGCTATGATAGGACACTACATCCGATCTCAGTCGTATTGATTACTCTGCTACAAGTAACGTCCGACCGAGTCAAAACGTGGCTCCATTCATACTAGAATCAATGAAGACATAAGGTCTAAAGGATTCTAAAATAGTATTGAGGAAGTAATACTTATGACTTAAGACCATGAAGTATTACTTCTCTGACGGATCACGTCCAATACAATGTATCCCTATATATTGCATCTATGATGTGATTTGTATCCATTACACATGATCAGTAAAACAAGATCATCAATCAACAATCATACTAGTTTTATTTCATAGTAATTAAGCATTACATAAAACTAGGGACTACTAGAATAGTAATTACATAAGCTAATGAGTTTTACTATCAAATCACACATTTGATAATCAAAAGCAAAATTAACTATTCAATTACATGCTCAAAAGATAATAAAACGCACAACATGTGCTAATGGTCCTAGGGCACTACTAACACTAGCTAGACCCTTGTTTCTCTTGTTTTCTCTCATCTTGAATTCTCTTTTTTGCTCGACTAGTTGTTTCTTAAAATTTTCTTCCATTTCGCTCCGCATTTGGACCATGTCTGAATGCGACACCGCCTGGCTGCCTCGCTTCATTGTCTTTACCAAATCACTAAAGGAACCGAGTCCTTGGACACGGCCCTTTCTTAGCCCACCCCGCAGCCTCAAAGCAGACAACTCAATCTCGAAGTCGGCAAAATCCCGGGCGGAGGCAGTCCGGCTTGAGTTGCTTTGTCGGGCGGCGTCGCCATAAACCTCGTGGAACACCCACTGTCAAAAAAAATTGTCATTAGGATATTACATTAAATAACTAATATCAAAAAAGGAAAAACGGTAATTAAATACTTACAGACAACTCTCTAGAATCTACATCAACCCATTCGCCTTTCTTTGGCCCGAGATGGTGTTGATGAACATGATCGTAACTGGCCGAGAATGGGACTGCATGTCCGGCCTCCTTTTCATGTTAAAGAAATTCATTAAATACGAACAAAAAACACATACAATATAAGAATACGTAAATTAATAAAGATCCCGTACCAGTCTCATGTGGTGCTCAATGTGGCTGAGCGAACCTCCCGTGTGCTTCATCGAGCCTTTTCCACCCCTCATTCTTTCCGGTTTTTTGCTGCTTGTGCCGACTTGGCTTTAAATTCCGGAGTCTTCCAGTACTCTTCAAGTCGCGCCCAATCCGTCTCAGAAACCCATTTCGGTTTCTTATTTTTTTTCCGAGCGTCGCTCATAATGCCGCTTAGTCTCCTCGCCGCATGGTACGCCAACCCTGTCTTGACGCCATCCTCATGCTCGGGGAGCCCAGCGATACTTTTTCTGCAATTTGAAATAATGTTAGATAACTAAATTCGAATACTTCTAAATTTAAAGACTTTTAAATCAAAAGACTTCTAAATTCAAACTTATTTTCTAATTTACTTACCTTGAACTCGTCCCCACCACAATTTTTTCTTCTTCCCTGGGAACATCCTTGATGGTGCTATATGCCCCCTTGAAACGATCTTGAAAAATTGAAGTAATTGCGGCGAAACAGCTGGATGCCAACCTGAAACTATAATAGCAAACAAAAAATTTGATTAGTTACTATAATGACGACAAGTAGTATAATTAGCTTAAAGGAAATAAATTAGTTACTTACGTGCCAAGGGTAGGCTGCAGGAGAATACGCGTATCTACTGTAGACGCAACTCCGCCAGAATCGGGACGCGCCGTGGGGACAGCTTGATCGGTGAGTCGCCGATCCTCGCTACGGAGTAGACTCGGGCCCCGTGTACCGCCGCAAACGCATCCCGAGATGTCCAGTGCATCATCAACCCGTGATGGAGGTGTCGTAACGGGCACGGGAGCAGATCGCGGTGTCTCCACCAAATCTGGTGATGAACCAGGCTGGGAGGTGGAGGCCGGAGCAGACGTGGCTGGCGAACCATGGTAAGGCTACTCGTATACCTTTCCTTGGCGGCATCTCTGAAATACACGGAAAGAATAAAAACTTATGTGTTACAATATTAATATTAATACATAATTGGTCATAAGATCTATGATATGAAATGGCTAACTGTATACCACGAGGAATGACTAGAAGTAAGTGGAGCAAAGAAGATCAAAATTGTCCCAGAAAACCCCAAATAAAGAGCACTAAAACAGCTGCAAAATGTGTTTTAGAAGAAGAAAATTTGCTTTATAAACAGTTAAAAGAATTCATCTTTTGCAAAATTGAAGAGATCCCAGTTCAAGAAATGACCAAAAAAACTTCTTTTCACTAAAGCTAACTCCACCTATAACAATTTGTGACTTGCAAGAAAGTAAAAATTAGAAAGGAATATATACACATTGATGAACAAAAAAAAAATTAGTTTCCACCTCAAGCTTCTTTCCGTTTTATCCTGAAATTCAATGGCGAATGAAATCACAAATCAGGCATTATTATTTCTAAATTCAAGCAGCCCCAAGCGCAATCGCAAAAAATACAAAAGCTTAGGAGAAAGTACACAAAAGCTTAGGAGAAATACAAAAAATACACACACACACACACACACTTATAAGTTATAACTTTCCAGTTTCAACACAATCGCTCCCATTTTAAAGCATTCAATTTCCTAAGATGCCTAAACATTGAGATATAACTAGGCCTCTATGCTCTTAGAGCAAAATGCTAAAGCATACAACATGAGAAACTTTTCTATCTAGTGAAAGCAATTTAAAAGAGCACCAAAAGAAATAAGATAAATAGCAATTTAGCCCATAAAGAAGCAAAATCCAAGTTGTAGAACGTGTTTATAAATAAAGAAACTTGAAGAACACATATGACTGAAACTTGAAGAACACTTATGCTAAAGAATGACCATTTTGCAGAATTACAAAGGCAAGGGGACTTGGAGACTTAAAGCAAATTACAAATAACACAGTACCTTGAAATGAAATTGAATGACACCAGTAACATACAAATCAAATTGAATGACTTCCATAATCGAAACCTAAGAACTATCTAGAAAGACTTATACAATTACAAGCAATCAAGACAAATCAGATATGACTTCCAAGTGCGATCGCTTTATTCAATTCAATGGAAATATAAATATTATCCCATGCAATTTAGTATTAGTTGATTTGGAAGTTTTGATCAACATCAAAACTGAGAAAAGAACGGCAAACTACCACCAAAATATAATACTAATAATCAAGCAAGTCTATTCAACTATGCATAGCACAAATTCAGACACAAGAAGAGGTCATCTACAACTATTTCAATTTCAGTGCAACCAAATGTAAGCTCATCAAAACTTTGGGGGGAGGGGAGAGCTTTATCACAAGTAGAATTTCTTGGAAGTAGAACAAAATTATGGAAAGAACTGTACGCTAAAGAAACTCGTCATGCAAAGTAAAACAAAATGCAGCATAAGGAAAGGAAACAATCAAAGATATTCTAAAATAACAAAATTTCCCTTAACAAATGCTCTCCAAGACTTAAACTAAGTAAAGGGTGCATTAGTAATCTCACACATCATATAGGACAACTTCCCCTCCATTTCTCTTCATGAAGCTCCCAAACAAACAGACACACAACAGAAAATATATTCACATTCTTCTTTCATTTTCTCTCACTCAAGTTTTCTTATTGGAAAAGACACATTAACTCATTCAATCAAAATAAAGAATTAACATAAACTACGCCAAAACTAATTTCAGAAAGTTTGCTTGTTTCTTTAAATTAATTGGAGCTCTAAACAAGAAATAAAAGCTTGAAATCTAGATTTCTTGAAAACTCAACTACTAATCTGCGACGGGGGAGGTGGTGGACGGAGGTGACTGGGACGTCTTGTGCCGCGAACTAATCGGTCTTCGACGGGCAAAGTGGGGGACGGAGGGGCGACGGGGGAGGTCGTGGCCGGAGGGCGACATGGGGGAATTCGCAAGGGGGAGAGAGTTTCGAAGCGGGAAGAGGAGTTAGGGATTTTGACTTCTGTTGAGGGATTTTAGACAACGCAATACCAAAACGACGTCGTTTTGGACTTAATGACGACCGTTATCTATTCCGTCGGCATTCGGTCGTTGATTTCCGTCGGTATTCGGTCGGTAATGTATCTACAAACGACGTCGCTTTAATTAATTTTAAACACTACTTTTTTTACCGAAATGAAATAGCAATACGACGTCGTTCTGACACCGTTATCTATTCCGTCGGCATTCGGTGATTTACGTCGGTATTCGGTCGGTAACGTATCTACGAACGATGTCGCTTTAATTAATTTTAAACACTAATTTTTTTACCGAAATGAAATAGCAATACGACGTCGTTCTGACACCGTTATCTATTCCGTCGGCCTTCGGTCTATGATTTCCGTCGATATTCGGTCGGTAACGTATCTACAAACGACGTCGCTTTAATTAATTTTAAACACTAATTTTTTTACCGAAATGAAATAGCAATACGCAGTCGTTTTGACGCCGTTATCTATTCCGTCGGCATGCGGTCGTTGATTTCCGTCGGTATTCGGTCGTTAAAGAAAATAAAACGACGTCGTTTTTGTGTCATTCATTTATTACTATACAAATAAACACCGTTATGTATTCGGTCGGTATTCGGTCGTTATATTCCGTCGGTATTTGGTCGTAATATATTCCGTCGGTAAACGATTGTTAATATCCGTCGGTATTCGGTCGTTAAGGGTGAACAAAACGACGGCGTTTCAATTTGGTCAACGGGATCGAAGTGGCCGACGGAATAACGACCAATTTGTTTTCGGTTTCTAATCGGTCGGTATTCCATCGTTAAATTTGTGACCGAAAAATTCGGTCGCTAAATTCGGTCGCTATTTAACTGTTTTCTTGTAGTGTATAATTCTTGTAATCATTATAATTTCTAATTGAATTTTGTCGCGGCTATTATAGTTTTAGATTGAGCTCTAGCTGCTCCGCCGCCATTACCGGTATATTCCAAGGCCGCTTCAAGGGAGCATATAGCACCCTAAAGGATGTTCCCATGGTAGAATAAAATATGTGGTGGGAAGAGTTTACGGTAAGTGTGTTTGAAACTTAATAAATTTACAAGTCTATAATTTTTAATTATTTAACATTATTTCAAAAAACAGAAAAGTTATCGATGGGCTCCTGAGCATGAGGAGGGCGTCAAGAGAGGTTGGCGCATGATACTTAAGAGGAGACTCAGCGATATGATGAGTGACCATCGGAAAAAGGAAAAGCAGCCCAAATGGGTTTCTGACACCGATTGGACCAGACTTCAAACGTATTGGGCAACTCCGAAATTTAAAGCCAAGTCTAAATAGGCATCAATAAATCGGAAGGAGGGGAAGGGCGGCAAAGGCCCAATAAAGCAAACATGTAGTTCCCTCAGCCACATTGAGCATCACTTGAGACTGGTAATTGTATTATTTTTCAAATTCATTAAAATTTTGTGTTTTATTTACGTATTTAATGTTTTAATGTTTTTTGTAAATAGGAAAAGGAGGCAGGACATTCAATCCCATTCCTGGATAGCTACGATTAGTGTCATCAACACCATGCCGGCCAGAAGAAAGGGCAATATGTTGATGACGATTCTAGAGACCTATCTATAAGTATTTCAATACTAGTTCTCATTTTTTTAGATTCGTTATTTACTTGCATTTATCTGTAACCTTACATTTTATTTGGCAGAGAGTGTTCCATTCTGTTTATGACAACGCCGCAACCCAAGCTACTCAAGCCGGGCCAGCCTCCACCGAATTTGCCGACTCAGATTGCGCTCTCTACTGAGGCAGTAGGCAGGCTAAAAAGGGACGAGTTCAAGGACTCGGTTCCTTCTCCGATGTGGTTAAGTCAATGAGTGGAGGTAGCCAGTTTGTCTCTCATTCAGAAATGGAACAAAAAATAACAGAACTGAATTAAAACTGGAAAAGAAATTTGAAGATAAAGACAGAGAATATGCACGGAGGGAAAAGAAGAGAAATAAGGCATTAACTTGTACCTTATTTGATATACTTTCAAATAAGGACGCTATATTAAGTCTTGCTGAGCTAGAAGCTAGATTGAGCAATTTAGATAACGATGAGTTATATTCAGATTATGACGATGATCCATTAGCTGTAGATGATGTATTGGGCCGTCAATAGATATTGTAGTTTATTTTGTATATTATTCAACTTTTGTTATGTTTTTTTGGTATAGTATTGAACTATTGTAGTTTGTTTTTGCGTTATCAATATTGTATGCATGGTGTATACTATTTTCTGTTGAATTGTGGCAGGGTGTATGCTGTGTTTTAAGCATCATGTCTATGGAATACCGGATTTAAACGACCGACTAGCGACCATGTTAGGATATAGGGTTAGGGTTTGGCGACCGATATCTTCACCCCCGTCGCTATTCGGTCGCTATGTATCTATAGGGTGGCCGAATAGCGACCGAAATTGTCTAAGTGGTCGCAATTCGGTCGGTATATGATGAAGAACCGTGAGGTACAAAGTACCAAAGATTCGACATCGTAAGTTGTGCCGGATTTTCTCTAATTCTCGAACTAGTTTCTAGGGGAATATAATCAACGCAACGCTAAAGGATGGCTAATTATCGATGGAGGCTGAAACACCACAACAAGATAAACTAAACTTCTTGATACAGTAACTCAAAGAATGAATGAATTCTACATAGAAGTTCAAACACGAGAAGCTAAGGAATAACCTTACCAAAATATCAATATATCAAACGTAAGTTTACATCTTGGCCGAACCCTCTATTAAATAGAGTAACAATTCGGTTTCAAGCAACAATAAGTAAGAGTCCTTGAAGAATTAGAACTCTTAAACAAAACAACTTGCTATCAAGTAAAACACTTAAACAAGAAGAGTCCTAGTAGATGTGGGACTCTTAACAACTAGATAACCAACTATGGACAACATGTCCTTTAATATAGAAACTACTTGCTATACACATATAAATACTCTAAATAAAGTAAATAACAAAGCTAGAAAATAATTAAAGTCTAGCACAGACTTTAATTGTACAAATACTAAAATGCCCTTTAATTTTGTCCCAAGTCTAGCATAGACGATTTCGGATATTAAGAAAGCAGAATCTGATCTCGTGATCTTCATAAAAGTTGTAGATCTGCCTCTTATATTTAATATGCAACTAGAATCAGCCCCATTGAATAATTGGATCGAAAGTTATGACCATTCTACCAAACTGTTGTAAAGCTGTCCAATCCCTCATCATCTTGTATGATTCCTAAAATAACCTTCTTAGCATCTTTGCTTGATAGGGCCTAATTGTACACTTGTGAACTTGAGAGGCTGCCTTGTACTTTATATTCTATGTGTAACTTAGCATCCTCTTTGTACTTTAATATACGAATCAATGATGTGGTTAGTTGAATCACGTCCTTGTTCGAGGCCGCATCATTGGTTCGTGTAAGCAATATTTTGAGTTGGGCAGCCCTGAGGTTGGTACTGTATCATCCCCTCCCCCTTGAAAAACATGATTCGTCTTCGAATCATCATCATAATCAACCTTATAATCTAAAAAATTATCAAAAGAGAGCGAGTTAGAAATATAGAAATTTGAACGTTCATCGTACGTACCTTTTAAAGAAATTCTCTTGCGGCTGTCCCAAAAGAATTGTATCTCTCTTTTCTCCATTGTGGCAGCAAGCTTGCTAAGATCATGAACAAAACGCTTACAAAAGCGTGTCAACTGAAATGATGAACGAATGCGATTTGAACTAGTTGTGTTCGGTCATTCCTCAATTATTGTAACTTCTGCCGGTTCAACTTTAATACCTTGGTTTTGAATTTGCTGATTTGTACCCGAGGATGGTTTATACCTTTCACGATTTTGAAGGCTAACAAGCAACCTTCTCGAGAACTCCTTGGGGAAGACTTCATGAAATTTCTGAAAAAATAGCAAGACTAGATGTAGAAAAAGATGTTAGAGTAAAAGAAAAAGTGTTAGTAAAAGGGTTCCTTGCGGTTCCTTCAAATCGAACAAAACAACAAGTTGTTTTGCTTGAATTGCCCAATCTACCTTTCCGGGATTAATGAATAAACACTCCTTTCTCTTTTTTTGTGAGCTTGCCTTTTTTCTCACTAAGCTCACGGATTTTGTATCTTTTTTTTCCCTTGAATTTTACCTCATGGGTAGGATCACTCGTTTCTTTTCTCTCTCGTTCTTTTTTCTCCTCTAAAACATCCCTTTCGGCTTCTTCCTCACTTATCCATGATCCATCATAAAATTTTATCATTGTACTCTTGTTAGGGCAGTCCATAGCAAAGTGTCCTTTGCCCCCACATTTAGAACATTCTCGGGCCACAAATGGAATCGAATTTGCCTTTGTATTGGCCGTATTTGATGGATTTTGAGACCTTGCTGCCCCAAAATGTCCCGTGGCTTTTTTTCCCTCATAAAAGACCTCTTTGCCCTTGCTTTGGCTCGGCAAAATAGTAGAAAAATTCTGAGTTGGATTTGGCTTCCTCCAAGGTTGGAAAGTTGCCGATTTTGCCTTTAAACTCTTTTCCTTTTGCTGTCTTTCGATCTTCTCTGCATAATATAACATAGACGTAATATTATCAAGATTAGCACGTTCTACCTTTATCCGGATTTTTTCGTTAAGACCAGCCAAGAACCGAGCCATTGTTGCCTCATCTCCTTCACTAATATCAGCCCGAATCATTGCAATTTCCATTGCCTTGTAGTATTCATCGACAGATCTATCACCTTGCTTTAATCTTTGTAGACGGTTGTAAAGTTCCCTTAGGTAATTTAGAGGAACAAAACGCCGCTTCATAACCGCTTTCATCTCAACCCAAGTTGCAATTTCTGGTTGTTCCACTTTTATCCTTGTCTTGGTTTCATTATCCCACCAACTAGAAGCATATCCATAAAACTCAATGGCTGCTAGCTTTACTTTCTTTTTCTCCGAATAGTTATGAATAGCAAAAACATGTTTAACTTTATGAATCCAATCAAAAACAATTTGGGATCATTTGTACCTTCAAAAGACGGAATCTTCGTCTTGATTGAATCAAGATTGTTGCCATAACGCTGAAATTGGTCCCCTCTTCTCGGCTCAAAAATCTTATTGTTGATCACCTGATTTGGTGGCGGATTTGGAGGAGTTCTACGCGGCTCAACTTCATCAACCCATTGATCAACACTCTCGGTATCATTCCGAATATTACGTTGCTGATTTTGAAGTTGTTGATTTTGAAGCGCTAAGGTTTCCATTCGCCTTGCCATATCCATCATCATCGTATATAACTTTTCTGGATCAAAAGCTTCAACTTTCTTTGATGGAGATCCCTGAAAAGACATATTTAAAATGCAAGAAAAATACTCAAAAACGTTAGATAGCAAAGAAATATTCACTCTTTATTCCAACACCGCTCGTATAGAACTTCAAACTCTAGATTTAAAGAATGGGTTCCTAACTTGTTGCGTTGACACAAAGCTGAAAAATAAGGAAATAAATCCTATCTTTGACCTAAATGAAAAGCGTTAGAAAGAAAAAGATGAAGAAACGAAATCCTAATCGAGAATGGAAACCGGTTCATGATGATCTTGATCTTCTTGATGTTTCTTGAGTCGGATGAACAGGAATCTGTTAAGAGTAACCGTGAACAGGAATATGTGAACAGTAAACGTGAATAGTAAACTGTGAATAGTAATCTTTAAATAGTAATTTGTGAACAGTAATCTGTGAATAGTAATTTATGAACAGTAACTTCTTCTTTTTCTATATAGACTTACCCTCTCTTGGCCGTGTGTTATCTTAAATGTTCACGAAGAACCAAGATGTATAATAATTGTACACGACTATGACAAGTTTAAGGGGTGACAATACCAACTCTTGAATGTTCAAAAGGAACCAAGAGGTTTGCTTTTGGCTTGAATCACTGATCTATCTCAATAACAATACGGCTGCCAATTTCTTTACACCGTCGGCTTTTTTTTTCGTAGTAATTTTTTTTTGTCTTTTCTGTCAATTCAAGCAAACAAGAAAAAAATTTGGCTAAGGGTACACTGGGAATTGAAGAAGAACCTTTTGCTCTGATACCACCTGATGAAGAACCGTGAGGTACAAAGTACCAAAGGTTCGACAGCGTAAGTTGTGCCGGATATTTCTCTAATTCTCGAACTAGTTTCTAGGGGAATATAATCAACGCAACACTAAAGGATGGCTAATTATCGATGGAGGCTGAAACACCACAACAAGAGAAACTAAACTTGTTGATACAGTAACTCAAAGAATGAATGAATTCTACATGCAAGTTCAAACACGAGAAGCTAAGGAATAACCTTACCAAAATATCAATATATCAAACGTAAGTTTACATCTTGGCCGAACCCTCTATTAAATAGAGTAACAATTCGGTTTCAAGCAACAATAAGTAAGAGTCCTTGAAGAATTAGAACTCTTAAACAAAACAACTTGCTATCAAGTAAAACACTTAAACAAGAAGAGTCCTAGTAGATGTGGGACTCTTAACAACTAGATAACCAACTATGGACAACATGTCCTTTAATATAGAAACTACTTGCTATACACATATAAATACTCTAAATAAAGTAAATAACAAAGCTAGAAAATAATTAAAGTCTAGCACAGACTTTAATTGTACAAATACTAAAATGCCCTTTAATTTTGTCCCAAGTCTAGCATAGACGATTTCGGATATTAAGAAAGCAGAATCTGATCTCGTGATCTTCATAAAAGTTGTAGATCTGCCTCTTATATTTAATATGCAACTAGAATCAGCCCCATTGAATAATTGGATCGAAAGTTATGACCATTCTACCAAACTGTTGTAAAGCTGTCCAATCCCTCATCATCTTGTATGATTCCTAAAATAACCTTCTTAGCATCTTTGCTTGATAGGGCCTAATTGTACACTTGTGAACTTGAGAGGCTGCCTTGTACTTTATATTCTATGTGTAACTTAGCATCCTCTTTGTACTTTAATATACGAATCAATGATGTGGTTAGTTGAATCACGTCCCTTGTTCGAGGCCGCATCATTGGTTCGTGTAAGCAATATTTTGAGTTGGGCAGCCCTGAGGTTGGTACTGTATCATCCCCTCCCCCTTGAAAAACATGATTCGTCTTCGAATCATCATCATAATCAACCTTATAATCTAAAAAATTATCAAAAGAGAGCGAGTTAGAAATATAGAAATTTGAACGTTCATCGTACGTACCTTTTAAAGAAATTCTCTTGCGGCTGTCCCAAAAGAATTGTATCTCTCTTTTCTCCATTGTGGCAGCAAGCTTGCTAAGATCATGAACAAAACGCTTACAAAAGCGTGTCAACTGAAATGATGAACGAATGCGATTTGAACTAGTTGTGTTCGGTCATTCCTCAATTATTGTAACTTCTGCCGGTTCAACTTTAATACCTTGGTTTTGAATTTGCTGATTTGTACCCGAGGATGGTTTATACCTTTCACGATTTTGAAGGCTAACAAGCAACCTTCTCGAGAACTCCTTGGGGAAGACTTCATGAAATTTCTGAAAAAATAGCAAGACTAGATGTAGAAAAAGATGTTAGAGTAAAAGAAAAAGTGTTAGTAAAAGGGTTCCTTGCGGTTCCTTTCAAATCGAACAAAACAACAAGTTGTTTTGCTTGAATTGCCCAATCTACCTTTCCGGGATTAATGAATAAACACTCCTTTCTCTTTTTTTGTGAGCTTGCCTTTTTTCTCACTAAGCTCACGGATTTTGTATCTTTTTTTTCCCTTGAATTTTACCTCATGGGTAGGATCACTCGTTTCTTTTCTCTCTCGTTCTTTTTTCTCCTCTAAAACATCCCTTTCGGCTTCTTCCTCACTTATCCATGATCCATCATAAAATTTTATCATTGTACTCTTGTTAGGGCAGTCCATAGCAAAGTGTCCTTTGCCCCCACATTTAGAACATTCTCGGGCCACAAATGGAATCGAATTTGCCTTTGTATTGGCCGTATTTGATGGATTTTGAGACCTTGCTGCCCCAAAATGTCCCGTGGCTGTTTTTCCCTCATAAAAGACCTCTTTGCCCTTGCTTTGGCTCGGCAAAATAGTAGAAAAATTCTGAGTTGGATTTCGGCTTCCTCCAAGGTTGGAAAGTTGCCGATTTTGCCTTTAAACTCTTTTCCTTTTGCTGTCTTTCGATCTTCTCTGCATAATATAACATAGACGTAATATTATCAAGATTAGCACGTTCTACCTTTATCCGGATTTTTTCGTTAAGACCAGCCAAGAACCGAGCCATTGTTGCCTCATCTCCTTCACTAATATCAGCCCGAATCATTGCAATTTCCATTGCCTTGTAGTATTCATCGACAGATCTATCACCTTGCTTTAATCTTTGTAGACGGTTGTAAAGTTCCCTTAGGTAATTTAGAGGAACAAAACGCCGCTTCATAACCGCTTTCATCTCAACCCAAGTTGCAATTTCTGGTTGTTCCACTTTTATCCTTGTCTTGGTTTCATTATCCCACCAACTAGAAGCATATCCATAAAACTCAATGGCTGCTAGCTTTACTTTCTTTTTCTCCGAATAGTTATGAATAGCAAAAACATGTTTAACTTTATGAATCCAATCAAAAACAATTTGGGATCATTTGTACCTTCAAAAGACGGAATCTTCGTCTTGATTGAATCAAGATTGTTGCCATAACGCTGAAATTGGTCCCCTCTTCTCGGCTCAAAAATCTTATTGTTGATCACCTGATTTGGTGGCGGATTTGGAGGAGTTCTACGCGGCTCAACTTCATCAACCCATTGATCAACACTCTCGGTATCATTCCGAATATTACGTTGCTGATTTTGAAGTTGTTGATTTTGAAGCGCTAAGGTTTCCATTCGCCTTGCCATATCCATCATCATCGTATATAACTTTTCTGGATCAAAAGCTTCAACTTTCTTTGATGGAGATCCCTGAAAAGACATATTTAAAATGCAAGAAAAATACTCAAAAACGTTAGATAGCAAAGAAATATTCACTCTTTATTCCAACACCGCTCGTATAGAACTTCAAACTCTAGATTTAAAGAATGGGTTCCTAACTTGTTGCGTTGACACAAAGCTGAAAAATAAGGAAATAAATCCTATCTTTGACCTAAATGAAAAGCGTTAGAAAGAAAAAGATGAAGAAACGAAATCCTAATCGAGAATGGAAATCGGTTCATGATGATCTTGATCTTCTTGATGTTTCTTGAGTCGGATGAACAGGAATCTGTTAAGAGTAACCGTGAACAGGAATATGTGAACAGTAAACGTGAATAGTAAACTGTGAATAGTAATCTTTAAATAGTAATTTGTGAACAGTAATCTGTGAATAGTAATTTATGAACAGTAACTTCTTCTTTTTCTATATAGACTTACCCTCTCTTGGCCGTGTGTTATCTTAAATGTTCACGAAGAACCAAGATGTATAATAATTGTACACGACTATGACAAGTTTAAGGGGTGACAATACCAACTCTTGAATGTTCAAAAGGAACCAAGAGGTTTGCTTTTGGCTTGAATCACTGATCTATCTCAATAACAATACGGCTGCCAATTTCTTTACACCGTCGGCTTTTTTTTTCGTAGTAATTTTTTTTTGTCTTTTCTGTCAATTCAAGCAAACAAGAAAAAAATTTGGCTAAGGGTACACTGGGAATTGAAGAAGAACCTTTTGCTCTGATACCACCTGATGAAGAACCGTGAGGTACAAAGTACCAAAGGTTCGACAGCGTAAGTTGTGCCGGATATTTCTCTAATTCTCGAACTAGTTTCTAGGGGAATATAATCAACGCAACACTAAAGGATGGCTAATTATCGATGGAGGCTGAAACACCACAACAAGAGAAACTAAACTTGTTGATACAGTAACTCAAAGAATGAATGAATTCTACATGCAAGTTCAAACACGAGAAGCTAAGGAATAACCTTACCAAAATATCAATATATCTAACGTATGTTTACATCTTGGCCGAACCCTCTATTAAATAGAGTAACAATTCGGTTTCAAGCAACAATAAGTAAGAGTCCTTGAAGAATTAGAACTCTTGAACAAAACAACTTGCTATCAAGTAAAACACTTAAACAAGAAGAGTCCTAGTAGATATGGGACTCTTAACAACTAGATAACCAACTATGGACAACATGTCCTTTATTATAGCAACTACTTGCTACACGCATATAAATACTCTAAATAAAGTAAATAACAAAGCTGGAAAATAATTAAAGTCTAGCATAGACTTTAATTCTACAAAGACTAAAATGCCCTTTAATTTCGTCCCAATTCTGGACAGCTTGTTGGGCCAAATTGTACGACGATTTCGGATATTAAGAAGGCAGAATCTGATCTCGTGATCTCATGAAAGTTGTAGATCTGCCTCTTATCTTTAATATGCAACTAGCATCAGATCCATTGGATACCTGGATCGAAAGTTATGACCATTCTACCAAACTGTTGTAAAGCTGTCCAATCCCTCATCATCTTGTATGATTACTAGAATACCCTTATTAGCCTCTTTGCTTGATAGGGCCTAATTGTACACTTGTGAACTTGAGAGGCTGCCTTGTACTTTGTATTCTTTGTGTAACTTTGCAGCCTCTTTGTACTTTAATATACGAATCAATGATGTGGTTAGTTGAATCACGTTCGTGTAAGCAATCTTTTTAGTTGGGCAGCCTTGAGGAATATCTGTATCAAGAACATATAGCTTTCTTTCCTGCTTAAGGACAATCCTTAAGTTGCGGGCCCAATCAAGGAAATTGGTCCCACTTAGTTTTTCCTTCTCAAGGACGGATCGCAATGAATTGAGTGATGTATTGGTTGCCATTATCTACATTAAATTATTTGCAAAGTTATTAGTTTTTGAGCAAAAATATTTTCACAATTTCAACACTTGATAAATAGTGGAAAATTTCATTTTACGATAGTTAAAAGTAAGCTTTGGCTTATCCCTATAATTAAAGTAAAATCAATCTTTTCTATTTTTGGGCTCTTAGCAAAGATCACCTTGAGTCCTCCCTTGCGAAATTACTCCCTACCGTATCCACGCGACGAAACGAACAGCGATTGTTAACTCTTCGTTTTTCTGAGTTTCGGGAATTTAGAGAGAAAGTGAGAGGCAGAATTCAGAAATCTGATTTCGGGATTCATAGTTTATTGCGGCTGAAGTATTAGTCTTAAGTGTTTCGGCCAAGAGAGTTTATATAGGGAGTGTGAGTTTGTTTCAAGAACAACTCACACGTCCTATCCAACTCTTTTGGTAGTGGGAGTCTATAACTCCCACATGCTCTAGACTTTTGCTGGTAATGAGAGTCTTTATCGGAGAATAACTCCCACATAATCCCAGCTATACCGAAAATGCCATTTATCTCTAATTCGAATAATAACGCTTTATTATTCTTAGAAAAACAAATGTCAGATACAATGAACCTAGACACATTCTAGATTCATTGAATCTGGACATGAAGCTCGTTAGCTCGTCTATACGTGTGACCCTGTAGGTTCATATCACAATGGCAATGAAAACACTTAGTACTAGTATGTGTTCATAAATCACAAGCGATCCCTAGCAGGACATTAAGTGAATGAATTTACGGTGGAACCTAATATCAATCCACTATTTAATCCCTTTGTCTCGCGATAACCTAATTAAGCATAAGGCATGATAGTCGTCACCCTTATAAAGCTTAATTGTATTTTTGCTCGATCTCCAGGTAGACTGGTCCAACAAATAGTATTTGATAACCACTTTATCAAATACATTTGAGCACGTCCATGCATTTAACAGTCTTTCCCTATCGAGGGGCCCATGGATATCTCTCTCTAATAAGAGAGGGACAAATCCCTTACAATGTCTCTCACATTCAAGCCATGATAGGACACTACATACGATCATCAGTCGTATTGATTACTCGATTAAAAGTAACGTCCGACTGAGTCAAAACGTGGCTCCATTCATGCTAGAATCAATGGAGACATAAGGTCTAAGGATTCCAAAATAGTATTGAGGAAGTAATACTTATGACTAAGGACCATGAAGTATTACTTCTCTATAGGATCACGTCCAATACAATGTATCCCTATATATTGCATCTATGATATGATTTGTTTTTCATTACACATGATTAGTAAAACATAATCATCAATCAAACATCATACTAGTTTTATTTCATTGTAAAGAACCTTCCATAAAACTAGGGACAACTAGAATAGTAATTACATAAGCTAATGTGTTTTACTATCAAATCACGCATTTGATGTTCAGAAGCAAAATTAACTATTCAAAGACATGCTCAAAAGATATAAAACGTACAACATATGCTAATGGTCCTAGGGCACTACTAACAGTGGGTTCATTATTATGAAAATTGTACAAGTGTTAAGCATTCTTTAGGGCGACCGAATGTGCTAATGCGGTCTCTATTCAGTCGGTAAATAAAAGGCAAAACAACGATGTGTACTTTTTAACGGGCGACCGAATAGTTAACACAGTCGGTAATCGGTCGCCAACTTTTAATATAAAATGACATAGTTCTGTTTTTAAATTGTTGTAAAACAGAACACCCAGCCCACGAAACCCACTTCTCCCCTACGAAACCCTCCCCCTCCCTGCCTCCACCTCCGCCGGAACTCCGACGGTCTTCCACCACCACTCTGAATTAGGTGCTCCACCACCACTGTGAAGTACAGCAACTAGGTTTATTTTCCTATCTATTTTTCTTTTTCTTTTTTTTCGAAATTAAGGATTCAATTTGTTTATGTCCATAAATGATTAAAAAATATGCTTAGAATAAACTTGATTTATGATGGAGCAAGGTTTCTTTGCTTGGAATAAACTTGTTGGTGTTTCTTACACTTTAACCTTGACATTATTCTTTATCATTGTAAAATTTCATTGTAAACTTTCTTTGTAAACTTTCATTATAAACTTTCATTGTAAACTTTCATTGTAAAATCTCATTGTAAATTTCATTGTAAACTTTCCTTGTAAAATTTCATTGTAAACTTTCCTTGTAAAATTTCATTATAAAACTTTCATTGTAAACTTTCATTATAAACTTTTATTATAAAATTTCATTGTGCTAGAATGTTTGGAAGCTTTTGAAGGATCTTCTTTGTTTCTTTGTATTATCTCTCCGGTTTTTTTGCATCTTTGTATTGTCTTTTTTAGTTTCCAATCAGTAAACCATTGATAATCGAACATTAAAAAAATTCAGATAAGATGCCATTAATAACATAGTACATAAAGAAGTTCAAAATCATCAAACATAAGGTTCAAAGTTAATATGCATTTACTTATGAAGACTTGATATATGCAAATATTGTGTTTATAATGGAGGGTCGTAGTTGGATGTTTATGGATTCGACACCTAATGGTGGACCCTGTCATAGTCCATAATTTATAGCGGGAGTGAAACAATTGGAGAATTTCGCTATTAGTATTTCTGCTAATGTACAAAATGATGGGATTAGGTGTCCTTGTGCGGGTTGTAAAAATAAGGATTTTCATGTACCTGATATGGTCAAGTATCATCTTGTTATGAACGGATTTGTGTCTAACTATTTTAATTGGACATGTCACGGTGAGACATTCTTTCCAATGCCTCAAATTCCGTTTATTCATGATATGGATAATTCTAGAAGACATACGACACACAACAATTATCGAGATATGGTTCTTGATGCTGCTGGGCCAAGTTTTAATGAGTCGAAAAATAGGGACGTATAGGAACCTCCCAATCCAGAGGCACAAATGTTCTATGTCATGTTGAAGGTTGTTGATAACTCACTGTACAAAGGTTGTACAAACCATTCATAACTACCAATGACTGCTAGAATGTTGAGTATTAAGTCCGAAGATAACTTATCTGAAACTACTATAGATAAATTTGCGCAGTTGATGAAAGAGGCTATTCCTCCTCAAAATAATGCTTTAGACGACTTTTACAAAATGAAGAAATTGGTTAAAGGTCTTGGATTACCAGTGAAAAAGATAGATGTTTGTTTTAACGGTTGTATGTTGTACTGGAAAGATGATGTTGAGAGTAGAGAATGCAAGTTTTGTGGCCATGCTAGGTATATTAAGAAAAAGAAATCAAAAAATACACGACAAAAAGAGATTGCTTGCAAAAAGATGTATTATTTTCTGATTACTCCGAGATTGCAAAGATTGTATGGATCTGAGAAAACCGCAAAACACATATGGTGGCCTGGTACAGTTTAGGTGGATGTACCCATTCGAGAGGTAACAACCAATGTCTTACAATGTGATTAACTACTTATGCTTTAATTAGATACCTGCACCATCTAAAAAAGAAGATAAAAAACACGGCCAGAGTTGAGGAGTCAATTTGCAATGCATACTTGGTAGTAGAAGCTGCTACATTCTTTAACTATTATTTCGAACCCCATATGAAAACGAAAGTTACAACCATTGGGCGAAATAATGGTCAAGACGAGACAAGTGAACCAGATGTATTATCAATTTGCAACTTACCAGGAAGATCATTTGGAAAAATAAGTCCCAAAAGATTTTATTATATGATAAGGATTATAAAACAGCCATGAATTATATCCTGATGAATTGTGAAGAGGTCAAATCGTATCTTCAGTAAGTAAACCCATCTATTGCTTCATTTTTGTTATATAATTAAAAGCATCCAAATAATAATATTGTCATTTAATTTGTAACTCAGGAAATTTGTCAGTGAAGTACATGACCAAACTCCGCAGATAACGGAGGGAGAGCTTCAAAGCCGAGTTTATAATGATTTTTCCAAATGGTTTGGAACTCATGTAAGTTTTTGTGTAGAAATGTACTAGTCTTAAGAATGCCTAAACTAATTTAACTTTTGTTGTTCACAACAGATACATAACCTTCCGGAACATTCCGAAAGGTTGTTGAAAAATCTGTCATGGGGCCCGTCAAGGAGAGTGATGTCATACACCAGTTACTTTTTTAACGGTTATAGATTTCACACAAAAGCCCACATCGATGGAAAATGAACGACAAACAGCAGGGTATGGGTTAAAGGAGATAATTAAGGAGAGTTGAAACAAGTCATTGAGGTTGAACTTGTTGGAGTACCTGACCAAAAACTAATTCTTTTCAAATGTGACTGGTTTGATTCTACTCCAAATCGAGGTTTGAGGGTGCATCCTCAATATAAACTAGTAGAAATCCATAGGAAAAGAACGTACCAGGGTTACGATCCATTTGTATTTGCTTCCCAATGTCAACAAGTCTACTATACACCTTATCCGGGTAGTAAGACAACATATAGGGCTGATTGGTTGGCTATTTGTCGTTCCAAACAACGTCTAATTGACGTTACTGGTGTTCCGGTACCATATCAGGAGGAAGTACGCGAGGAGGAGACCAGTCACATTGATCCAATTGTTACTGAAGTTGGTCAAGTTGCACACCGGTCTGGGAAAATTGAAGTTTTACTTGTGGCCGGTACGAGTCGTGTTGATGAAGAAGATGATGATGATGATGAAATTATGTCGGGTGATGACAATTCTGAAGAAGAGGATGAATTTATGTCGGAGGATGATTTAGAATGATTAATCTCTTTCTCGCTTCTTGGAATTCCAAATATTGAAGGTGAGTAATATTTGTTGATTTATTTTTTAGTACTTTATTACCATAAATTAATTGTCGTATTGTATAACTTTTTAACATAATTCAAAGTGGTAATTTTATTGCCATAAAATAATTTGATTCTTCATTTTTCAGATTGCAACTCATGTATTTCCAAGGATATATATATAAATGACATCAAGGAGTTAATGAGAAGTGTAAACTTTGATTGTTAGTGTTGTAATGTAAATAAGAAGTGCACACTTTGATTGTGACTTTTGATAATTCAAAGTGTGTGAGTGTTGTAATGTAAATGAGAAGTGCACACTTTGATTGTGAGTGTTGTAATGTAATTCAAAGTGCACACTTTGATTGCGAGTGTTGTAATTCAAAGTGCACACTTTGATTATGAGTGTTGTAGTGTAAATAAGAAGTGTAAACTTGTGTTTTTGGCAAGATAATTGGTTATGTAATGTTATTTTTGGGTTTATTGATTATTTTTGCTACTTGGGATCTTATTAATATTGTTTCTGATTTGTATTTCTGTGTGTATTGCTGTTTTTTATAATAAGGATTTAATTAAATTTAATATTTATTTTTTTAAATCAAAAACAATTTAGCGACGGACGGCGCTATATTAGCCGTCGGTATTCGGTAGTTAACCAGTCAAACGTCAACAATGTTGACCATTCGGTCGGTAAATAGAGACCGAATATTCGGTAGCTAGACTTTCTGTCGGTATTCGGTCGTTAACAAGTCAAAGTCAAACGTCAACAATGTTGACCATTCGGTCGGTAAATAGAGACCGAATATTCGGTCGCTAGACTTTCTGTCGGTATTCGGTCGTTAACAAGTCAAAGTCAAACGTCAACAATGTTGACCATTCGGTCGGTAAATAGAGACCGAATATTCGATCGCTAGACTTTTCGTCGGTATTCGGTTATTAACCAGTCAAAGTCAAATATCAACAATGTTGACCATTGGTCGGTATTCAGTCAGTAAATAGAGACCGAATATTTGTTCGCTAGACTTTCCGTCGGTATTCGGTCGGTAATTTGCTTAGCGACGAAAAATATACGACCACGTCATATAAAGCTATAACTTCCATAAAAGTTTATACATAACTTAAAGGTAGTTTACATCATCCTTATAAAAATACTATTAAGAGTCTTGTTTCTAAACTCAAAAATCAAATAACAAGGTACAACTGATACAGTACTAAGCTATCTATTATATCATAAACATAATTGGTTGACTCATTGATCCAAATTTACTTAACGGTATCTTCCACATGTTCATTTGCAAAAGAATAAGGTGACTACACAAGTCTGGACGAAACATCGTTAGACTTGAAAATATTTCCCTTTTTTCCAAAACATATGAAAACATAACTTTCCTTAACTTGATTTGAAACATCAGTCAAATACTTGCAACATACTTGAAATAGTTTGGAACAAACTTAAATTGGATACGGAGCTTAAAGAATTGCAAACACAGTCCAAACGGCCTTCAAATGATGGCTCAAGAAGATGCATCGTCTGAGGCAGTCTGGAAGAGGTGAAAGGAAACCCCGGTCTACCGGAGGTTGTTAGAGTTTCGAACAGTAGACCCAACAAAACATTCGGACGATCTAGGGCTTTGTCCAGTCGACCGAATTAGTCGTCGGGGATTCAGAGATAGCTCTTAGTAGTTTCTCCGGATGAGGTAAAGCCCCATCCGATCGACGAAAGTGGCCGTCCGGGTTTCAAAACTCACTTTTTTCAATACAAATAACAAAGGAAATCCACCTTTCTGAAAACAAACACCACTCTTCCCAAAATACATACTTGACAACCAAAAATATACAACCTTATGCACATACAAACAACTTCACGCATTTCAAAGTACTTTCAGATAATGCACATTTCTTACATTCAAATCACTTCACAATTTCGAATTCCTTCACATTTATAATCCGGTACTCCGAGTACCTTTCTTTTAATGCTTACAAACATTCTCACACATAACACATAATTTAGAAAATTGAGCTTAATTGCCCAATCCCGACTCTATAACAAACTGCTAACAATCCCCTATTTTGTAGTCCCGTTAGGGGTCGGGCCACATTATGCCTATCAGGTCTGGGTATTTTAACCCCCCGGACTATGCAGCTGAGTTTAAGGATTTGTTATGTTGTGTTATGTCATTACTCAACTCGGGGAGCTTCACAACTAACTGTTTGCAGCCCCTAACTTTTTAGTCCCGTTTAGGGTTTGGGCCACACACTAACTCACATCACATAACAAACAATCGCGAACTCCCGAGTTCAAACGATATAAAATGAACACATCCTGCTATATAGTCATTCTCAGACAAGAGATCAAGATTTAAGAATGCACAACTTGCAGACTATACAAAATAACCAATCAAGAACATATATACAAGTATCAAACGCAGAAATCCAAATATAACTTACATTTCATACAAATGATATACTACAATATTCCATCCAATTTTGATACAATAAAAATGAAGAAATCATTTCACACAATTCATAACTTTAACAAAACAACATTTTCGTGTTTTTTGTGACAGAAAATCAAGAGTAAAAGAACCTTACCTTACCTTAAACGCTTAACAAATTCTTCAAAGAAACACGAATTCTACTTTTCCTCAAATTTTCAGTCCCTACTTCAGTGAGCAATAACTTTGAATTCCACTGTTGGAATTTGATCTCCACCATTTAGATCATAGTCCTACGAGGCATGTAACTTTAGCAACAAGAATCAGGCAGATCAGATTCTATTTGATCAGCACTCTATTTTTTTCAGATTTTCTCCTATCTTCATTTTCTCTCTTTTCTTTCCTTTCATATCGTGTTTAATTGGGATCCATAACATATACTCCCTTCGTCCCAAATTATTTGTCCAAATTTCCTTTTTAATCTGTCCCAAATTAATTGTCCACTTTCTAAATGAAGGGATAATTAATGATGGTTTTTTCAATACTATTCATTGCTTTGAATGTTGGAGAGAAAAGAATAGAGAGAAAAATACGGTAGAATATAATTGGGAGTAACATTAATTATGGTCATGTTTGACATTTCACCATATTCTACTATAGAATTTCATGAAATCATAATTTCTGTGCAAAGTACAAAGTGCACAGATAATACGGGACGGAGGGAGTATAAAATAATGTAGTACTTTTTTCTGACATATAAATATAGTATTTGGAATAGGATTATTCAGACATAAGACTTAAGTGACTTTGATTTTCGCTTAAAATTTATGACTATAATTAAACATGTCGTAAACAATTAAAATATTTTAAATAAAATATTGCCGAATGCACCTGCAAAATAATCACTTATTAATATACGTTATCAAACACACTTAATGTAATAAGTTATGAATCAATTAGTTTTTAAGAATTAACTTAGTTATCAAATATGCTTTAAGTCCCAAAATATTGATACTCTTAAGACCCGTTTTTTTTTTTTTGAACTTACTAATTAACCCCTAAATCGTATTTTAAAAGATAATCATAAGACCTCAAAAGTTTAAAATGGTTATATATTTCTGCTCCGTATGTTCTACACAATTGTTCACTCGTTCCAATAAGATTCAATGACATATTTGCTATTGAAGCACCTAACGGAAATTCAAACAGTTTATCATCAAGACTACGAGTTCGTAAAGTCAAGAGGTTTTAAAGTGTATAACTTTGCGCTTGGAGATTTTATTTAGCCGATTCAAGTTCCTATCTCAGTTATTTTTTTTATATCTACTTTGAAGTGCCTATTTTATTGATTTTCTTAGAGAACCGCGATTGTTAAAGTAATTTGATTTTAAGATAAAACAGAAAATTTTAAACTATTTACCTTCAGATAACTCCATATTCGTTACTAAGAATAAGACTATTTTACTCTTTCGTTTAATTTCAATGTTTCATGATTGAATTTTTAAACTTCGGACCTTGAGGAACTTTTGCGACAGACTCAAATTTGTCACAATTCCCATTTAACAACCAAATTGCGACCAGTTTGTAGTATTTTGCTTCAAAATGATTACCTTTAAGTGGAACTACGTTTAGTGATTCTTTTAAAATGTATGCTATTGAAATTTTAGTTGACCTACTCATTACAAAAATTTAGATGTATGCCTTGTACAAAGTGTAATAGAATGAACAATTGCACTATAGAAGAATCGCATATTCATTCTAACTGTTGTACTTCAAATGTGTCTTATTATGGTGATGCAACCATGATGAAACAAAAGATAGTGAAACTGGAGTTGTGTCTGCCACTTGCATTTATATCTCTCTGAATCTAAATAAGTTATTCAAATCAGTCTTCTATATTTTACATGGAGGATTTTTTATTTGCATTCTTATTTTAAAAATCCGAAACATTGGTGATGTTGGGCATGCTGGACTTGTAATCGATTTAACTAAAGATAAAGAAACAATCCTTGAAACTGGAAATGTGGTTAGTCAAGGTTAGTACTTGTAGAGAAATAGTGTTATTATTCTCCATTTGTTATTCTACATTTTTGTGCTTTCATTTTATGTTTTTTAGCCTAAAAAATAGACTCTGAGAATCATTCCAAAATATGGATGTCCAAACATTTTTATATGCTCTGATTCATGTTTCTTGTATGCTAGGACATTCTTTTAAGAATGGACAACCAATGTGATATCATCTTTCTTTGTCTATTCTAATTAAAAAAAATTGTCCAATTCATAAAGAGGCTGCAAATACATCATTATCTCCCGACATTTTATTCTAATTGATGGGAGGGTTTTGTGAAGCCTGGAGGATAAGTCGTCGCATCCCAAAATTAAGGTATGACATGGCATTACTGATAATAGTGATAGATTGTTAAAATATTATTCTTAAGAGGCTATTAATTAGTCTTTGAGATTACTTTTATTTATACATTTAGTATTTGTGTGTTCATTTATGTATTTTTGTCACACCCCGAAACCAAGGTCGATGACATGGCAGTGTTTCATTGGTTAATGAAACACCAAAGCCGACAAACAGAGTTACTAAAAGGAAATTCAAATATGAAGTAATCTGAAATAAGAGTTCAACAGAGGAGACTAATTATTAAGTGTGGAAATACCGAGTATTACAAATGAAATAGTTTAACAATGCTATAACGAGATACTCTAAATATAAATGAAAAGTGAAATAATCTAAGTTCTTTATTTGAAGTCGGTTATGAGTCACTCTTCATTGTCCCCTTCCCAAGCATCAACAACGTCATCATATTGCTCATCATCACCTGCACAGTAAAGCGGATGGATTGAGCTCCGGTGCTCAGTAGGGACCGATAATCACAAGTATCAAATAGGACCAAACAAGAACAACTAATTAAGAGATAACAATTAAGCTAAATAACCACGCTCTTCATTTCCAAGCACTTATACAACCGAATGTACGAAGGGCACCGTGCTCTGTCCAAACGGTACGCACGATTGTATACTTGCTTAGACACTACGAGTATAGCTACCGCTGTGACACAACTTCCCACAATTCGAGCTCAAGTATCTATTCACGACTATACGACAATAACTGTAACGGCCCTAACACTTTGCCTTGTTAGGAAGACCCCAAGAAGTTCATATGCACTGGGTTCAGTTTCACCCCCTGAACGAACGGGTTCACGCCTTAAGGACTCATCCTACATTGTATCATCATCCAATATAACTTGGACTCCACAAAACCGTTACAGTCCCAATGATTTTCCCTCATCAGGTGAAGGTCCATGAAGTGCCACGCATGATCCCCGGGATCACCACATTCGCACATTATCGTGCTCACAAGTATACCTTTCGAATGAGTCATGTCATTTAGTAGATCCTAGACACGAGCTCAAAATAGGGCGACGACTCGGTCGACCAAAACCACTTAGGACTAAAGACGAACGACTCCAGGTATTATTCAATTAAGCAACCAAAGCGATAAAACAATTAGGCGAGTTCGTAAAATAGCCAATTATAATCCATGTTACACGTGTAACACTTAACACTAACGAATTACGTAATTTCAAGTATAATAACGCAGTAATTTAATTTAAGATTCAGATTATGTCGCATTTAAATGAAGTTCAAAACAGTTTATGCAATATCGGAAGCCATAAATTCAATTCATGCAATTGACACGTAAATTTCACAATTCATGCAATATATAATGCCCCAAAGCTCCCAAATCATTAACCCATCAATACCCACTGATTATGCAAGGTTAAATGAGAGAATTAAACGACGTAGGTGTCCCTACCTCTTACGAAGACAAAAGATAACAGAAAAACCAAAACAACACTGCCCAGTCTTACTCTCGAAGCTATAACTTCCTGCTCAGAACTTGGAATAATATGTCGTCTGCGCTCACTCGAAGCTTATTCGATTTCCTTCGAATCGGAATATTATGGGCTGAAAATGGATAAGTAACTATCCCTCGATAATCTCTCAAAATCTGCCAAAAAATCACTCAACTCGCAGAATCTCTCAAAACTCACTGATGGTGCCTTGCGACTGCCCTTTAATTATTTCCGGTAGCTTGGCACGACTCACCAGAAGCCCACTAATCCCCTGATCCCATGAACCCATGTAAGTTATTTCTAGTTTCTTTTATTCTTTTGTTTTGGTGAATGCCGAATTTCCCACTCTATATATATACACATTACATTTTCTTTTAAAAACCTTAACTCCCAACCCATGAAATGCCTTGCCTTTATTTCATTTATTTTATTGATTTCTAAAACCCACGAAACTAATGTTTCTTGATTTTCTTTCACCTTATTATTGTTATTTTATTTATTGATAATATATTTTATTTAATCCCCATTAAAACGTACACAAAAGTAACACGTAAAATGTTATAAAAAAATAAATAGACACATAAATACATAATCGTACAAAATAAATTACGCCTACGCACTAAATCACACAAAATAAATTACACGCAAAATTAAAACGTAAGAGAAAAATTACGGTTATCACAATTTTACAGTTAAACGGAAAAGTACAAGCAGGGTCAAAATATCAAGAAAGAGAGAAATTTATGCCAGTAGAAGAATTAAATTTCTTTAACAGAAATATTTTATATGATTAAGTGATATCGTAAATTACATGTGATAAGAAAAATCTCAATGCGTCTCCAAACTATTGAAATGAGTTTCTAATATTACAATATATTTTGCAAAAAAAAAAAAAAACCAATAGATAACTATAGCTGTGATGGAGTGTAATTTTTTAAATATATGGCATTTTATCTCATAAAGTAGAAATACATGAATCTAATGAATGAATAGGTGAATGAATAGATCCAGGGCCGGCCGGAGAGGGAATGAAGGTGGTGCAACCGCACTGAGGGGAGCCCCAAAATTTTCAAGTATAACCTGTTTATATGTTAAGCCCAGCCCAAATATCCAAGTTACCATGTAGTCAATAATGTCCATTACTCTAATAGTCCAATTATTATTGACGATTTTGCCTCCACCAATGCTCGAAGAAAGCATATTTTGTAGTTTTATAATGTCATATTTCGTTTATTTTAAAAATTGTAACAAGTTAAAATTTTTAATGTTCATACGAAAGACCCCATTTTTAGTTTTCGCACAGAGCCCCCGAAATGTCAGGATCGGCCCTGAATAGATCACTTAATATTTATAATTAATAAAGGAGAAAAACACTATATGCCTACATCAACAATTTTTGGCATTTTCTTTTGTCAATTTTTGGTGTTTTCGGTGAATTTGGGTCACACATTTTACCAATATAGGCGGACTAAGGGCAACTTTGTGCTTTCAAAAGATAAAAGATAAACAAAATTAAAAAGTCCCCTTAAAACTTTTCCAACCTCCTTCCGCAATTGTCCGCCCCTAAGCTTCCTACAACTCTCCCTAATATACCTACTTGGGTCGGGCAACCCATCCCGAGACCCAACTCCATCATTTGCCCTTCCGCAAAGCATGACTACAAAGCACTTAAGACACATAAACGTCATTTCTAAAATATGTTTCTTTAGTTCCCTCTGCAACGGATAGTCTCTATAATTATGACATCAACGTCACTCGAGTAGACGCATACCGCCCTGGGTTTACCGATAAAAGATTACACTCGAGCAGGTTCCATCATCACAATTGTCTTTCTTTGAAAAATCATAAGAGAATAAAATATTTCTTCTTCCTCTTTCATTTTTGTATATCCAATCCTCAACAGAAATGCGCCCACAAACAGCTTCAAGCTCTAGCATAAAAGTACCAATTCCCTAAATGTAAGAAGGTTACAGTAGATTGTCCTTAATTGACCTACGGCCAAGCCGTTGTCAAATTTCTGGCCAAAACCCCATCGATAATGATCAAATTCCATATTCTTATGCTCGTCGATGCCACACAATCATCAGAGAAGAAGTCTTGGGGACTCAATTCGCCGAAGATACCACGATAAATATCATGGCCCGAGCTCAAGTGGACAAATATACCAAGGCTATTGATATGACTTCTGACTTGGAGGTTGTGATGCCTACAGAGGCCAATAGGGAAAATGCCCTACCCAAGTGTTGTTTCACAGTGTTCAAAAAGCATATGTAGGGAGGTCTAGTTTTCCCGTTTCTTTATCTACTTCTAGATCTGTTGAATTATAAAACTTTAGTGCCCGACTAATTCTAGTTTAATGACATCATGATTGTAATGGGGTATATCTTAGGGTGTCGGGACATTGGAGTGTCAACCAACTTAACGTTTTTCGATGTAGTTAGAAGTCGGGCCCCTAATGCCGAAAAACAAAGGATTGTGCTGCGCAATGCAGGACTTTTCCCGAAAGCCACATCAACAAAAAGAAACCAAGACTTCTCTGACATAATAAATGATTTTTACATACTACCCATGTTGCCCTCCCCCAAAGAACGGGTATGATTTAATCTCGTTCCTTTGTTTATCTTTCATTTCATTATTAGGACTCACCATGAATATTCATCAAGCCATGCTTCACCAAGGATGGGCTGCCATGGCTGAAAGTATTGAAGTAGTGGGCCTCTAAGAGAAGGCAAAAACGGATGTTGTTGAGAAAGAAAAATTTATTGTCCCCGAGCCTTTAGAAATAGGTGAGGAATCCCCTAAATTTGTTGACACTACCGCGGAAGTATCAAACGTGTCAAGGAATAAAATCCACGAACAAAAGGCATTCCAACCCCTACTAAAGTGTTTAAAAATACTCCCTCTCCGGTTTAAAAGTTACTGGAGAAAGCTCAATGACAACTCCAGTACAAAGAGAGGCAATGATGAGGTACCATCCAAGGGGCAGCCCTACTCAAAGGATCCCTTATCCAAGCTAAGAGGACCAATGACAAGACAAAGGACTGGGATGTGAATCAACTAATTTCAACATTGGCCCGAGACTTAAAAGCCAAAGAGGAAGCTAAACTTCACTTACAAGATGATATCAAAGTCAACCTCTTAAGTTTACAAGACATTCAATTCGGCCCAAACAAGCAAAGTGGCTAAGAAGGGCATTTTAGTCTTTTTGTACATTAAAGTCTATTCTAGACTTTAATTATTTTCACCTTTATTATTTACTATTTTTAGCCATGTTGGCGAGTAGAATAAGTGCTACCTAAATAATAGGTCATGTTGTCCATTATCTTAGATAGTGTTTTAGTTGGTTAACTAGTTTGTTATTGAAGAGTCCTAATTCTTCACAGACTCTTTCTTTTGGTTCAATTGAGCCGAAATCCTACTCTATTTAAGAGGTATTTCGGCCACCATTGTAAGATACGTTAGATATATGATATATTGGTAATGTTATTCCTTAGCTACTTGTGAATTGAACTTCTTTATAGAATTCATTCATCTTTGAGTTACTGTATCAACAAGTTAGTTTCACTTGTTGTGGTGTTTCAGCCTCATCGATACTTAGCCTTCTTTAGAGTTGCGTTTAGTATATTCCCATTGAAACTAGTTCAAGAATAGAGAAAGATCCGATCATAAACCTAAGTGTCGAATCTTGATACTTGTTATCTCAGTTCTTCATCCAGTGGTATCAGAGCAAAAGGTTCATCTCATTCTTGGTATACTTTCTACAGCTTACTATAAATTTTTCTTGTTTGCTTGAATGGACAAAAAAAAAGCATACGTCTTTATTTAAGAAAAAGTAGCCGAGAATATTGTAGACACAAGTGAACAATCTAAAAGAAAACTTCTTGATTCCTAGTGCTTTGAGCCTCGTTTCAAGAATTGGTTTTTGTTCACCCCTTATGTTGTCATTGCCGTGCACATAACCACACATCAAGAATTGTAGCATCTTCAAACCTGAATTCTTTGATACCGTGCGGCCAAGAAAAAGGGTAAGTCTAAGTGGAAAAAAAAAAGAAGTCAAGAAAATCAAGAAAGTAAAGATTGAGAATTGCTCTTCCTAAACACAAAAGAATACCTTTTAAAAGTATCTCGTTTCTTTAATTAGGTCTAGGAATTTTTTCAAGATTAGCCGTGCACATAACCACACATCAAGAATTGTAGCATCTTCAAACCTGAATTCTTTCTTTAAGCTTTTCATGTAGGTCAAAGATAGGATATCTTTCCATTATTTTTCAGCTTTGTTATCAATGCAACAAGTTAGAAACCTTTTAATTCATCTAGAGTTTGAAGTTCTTTTACGAGCAGTGTTGGAATAAAGAGATAATTTTTCTTTGATATCTAACAGTTTGTGTGTTTTCTTGAAAGTATAACATGTCTCATCAGGCAAGTCCATCTAAGCAAACCGAAGTATTTGATGAAGACAAGCTTTATAAATAGGCGATGCAAAGGATGTTGATCAAGATGAAACAAAGAATGGATGAGATGGCGGGAGAGATGAAACTTCTTAGAGTTTCAAATCAGCAAAGTAATGCGGGAGATGATGCCGAGAGTGATGATCATTCCATTGATGTAATTGAGCAGCCTAGAAACAATCCAATTCCGAGAGCAAATCCACAAAATCGGGTAATCAACAATCGGATTTTTTAGCCGAGAAGAGGGGACCAAATTTAGCGGAATGACAACAATCTTGGTGAAATCAAGACCAAGATTCCCTCTTCCGAAGGTACAAACGATCCCGAATTCGTAAAGTTAACCATGTTTTTTCCGTGCATAATTATTCCGAGGAAAAGAAAGTAAAATTAGCATCCATGGAGTTTTTCAGTTATGCATATATTTGGTGGGACAAAGAAGCCGAAACAAGGGCAAGAGTTGGCCAAAGAGAAGTTGATACATGGGAGGAGATGAAAGCGGTGATGAAGCGTCGTTTTATTCCCCAAAATTACATAAGGGAACTTTACAACCGCTTGCAAAGAATGAAGAAAGGAGAAAGTTCGGTTGATGAATATTACAAGGCGATGGAAATTGT
This sequence comes from Vinca minor, assembly GCA_026122235.1. Lineage (NCBI taxonomy): Eukaryota > Viridiplantae > Streptophyta > Magnoliopsida > Gentianales > Apocynaceae > Vinca > Vinca minor. Next base: position 14,118,321 of record JAOCZM010000011.1, read on the forward strand.
GATGATTAGAGCCGATATTCAAGAGGGTGATGAGGCAACAATGGCGGTTCTTGGCTGGCCTAAATGATAAAATTCGGTCAAAGGTAGAACGTGCTAACCTTGATAATATTAAATCTATGTTGTACTATGCATAACAAATTGAAAGGCGGCAAAAAGAAAAGAGTTCAAGGACCAAAACGGCAAATTTCCAAGCTTGGAAAAAGCCGAATCAGCCCCAGAATTTTTCTACTGTTTTGCCGAGCCTAAATAAGGGAAAAGAGGTACAAAGTGGTGCAAATGCAGCCACGTGTCAATTCGGGGCTGCCAAGTCATCAATCACAACCGGTTCGTCTAATTCGAGGGTAAATTCTACTCCAAATCTTGTTCGGGAATATTTTAAATGTAGGGGAAAAGGACACTTTGCTAGGGACTTCCCTAACAAAAGTACATTGATCATGTTGGATGATGGAATGTGGGTTAGTGATGACGAAGCCGAAGAAGAGAAATTTGAGGAAGAAACCGAAAAGATAGACGAAATTCCGGAAGATGGGAATCAACTTTTGGTTACGATGAAGCTACTTCATTCACAACCTCTAGATGATGTTCATCAACAAAGGACAAACCTCTTCCAAACTAAGTGCAACGTTAAAGGCAAGCTTTGTTTGTTAATATTTATAATAGAAGTTGTAAAACACAAGAGGGGGAGGGGGGGTGAATTGGGTTTTAACTAATCTTGCTAACTTTTTCGAATACTAATCAATGCAAGTGAGAACTTGAGCAAGATGAATGAAAGCTAAAGCAAAAACCCAATCAACAAGACAAAGGATTTAGAGTGGTTCGATTCACTTAGAATCTACATCCACTACCTTGAGCCGCACCCAAGGATTTCAACAAACTTCACTAAGAAGATGCCCACACAAAGTAGGACTTTTACAATTGCCCACACAAAGTAGGACTTTACAACCAAAGGATGCCCACACAAAGTAGGACTTACAATAATAACCCTATCACTAAGAAAGGGAATTAAGAAAGGTTAAGTACAAGGTTTGATCACTCTTAGAAGTGAGAATGTATACCTTTGAAGCACAAACAATTTAGCTCTTGAACATATGAAGTCCACTCTTTGTCTTGCTTTTGAAAGAATACTCTTGAATGATTTAGATCATAGAGATGAAGAGTATTTTGCTTTGAAAGTGTTTAGACTTGATAAGATATCAATGTTTTATGTTTGTCAAAGTCTTGGAATGATTTTCAGCTTTAGAGTATATATACATATCAAAATAGGCTGAAAATCGAGTCTGCAACGGTCAAATAACGGCTAGTAAAAGACAGAGTTCGGTTGACCGTTCGCAGACTTCGGATGACCGAACCAAGCTTCGGTTGAACCGAACCAAGGTCGGTCGACCGAACCAGGCCTATTAGGTCGACCGAACTACAACAAAGTCGACCGAACCTTCTCACCAAATCTCTCAAGTATCTCTTCGGTTGATCCGAACTTGAGCTCGGTTGACCGAACTTCCAAAGTGATTTTTCACACGTTTTGAAATCTTTTGAAGTCTTTTAAAGTCTAAAAATGTTTTCCTAAAAGGTAACAAGTAAGAACACTTGGAAAACTTTTCTAAAAGACTTATCTATGAAATCAAAGGCTTTTTGGATAAGAACACATGTAAAGATCATTTTGAAACTTAAGCCTTTTGAAAACGTGTTTATGAAAACATGTATGCAAGACTAGAGTGAGAAGCTTATGTTCATAAGAGCTTTGGTTAGAGCTTTAAAGATTACGACTAATGACGACAAAGCTAAACTAACCAAACTAAGTCTTCAATCTTCATAGATGAGCCTTGAATAGTATGACTTTGAATCTTGAACATGGCTTGATTGAAGTACTTAGTGCTTCCTACAAGATTTCCAATATTCTATCACAAAGATTAAGATCATTAGACACAACATCAAATGTTTGTCCAATATCAAAAACAGAGTTCGTTCGCCCTTAGGGCTTACAATCTCCCCCTTTTTGATTATGACAAACTTTGATGTAATAAGATAGAATATGGACAATGTAAGTACATGGAAGCATGGCAAAAGGATCTAAGAACAAATAAGTACAAAGACTAATGCTTAGAAGATACCAATTGTATACGATACCAATTGTAAAGACAAATATATGCAAAGACATAAGCACTAGCATTATAAGTTCTTTTGCCATATAAACTAGGGACTCATAGAAGAGCCCTATTTCCCAACCATCCTCCTTGCCTCCTTCCTTCCATCAAAAGCAAGTTTTGAGACAAATGATATATACAAACATATAAAAGCTCCCCCTCAAAACATGCCGGGTGAAAAGATACAATATAGATAGAAACATGTTAAGAAAACTTCCTACATATCTTTTCCCTTTTTCTACATTCAAGCTAGAAGCATGTAAAGATAACTCCCTAAATTTCTCCCCCTTTGGCATAATCAAAAAGATTTCAAACACCAAAGAAAATAAGACAGTTAAGAACATGGGAACATGCTAGTAAACACAGCTTGAATTCATCCAACAACAAGAGTATGTAATATCCATAAAATTCTAGCACATCAACTACCGGCGGCTATTAAGTCCGCTTTGGTGGTGGAAAAGGGATACTCATGCTTGTTGTGAAGCTAAGACAAAAGGAGATAAGGAATAAAACTTAAAAGAACAATCTCCCCTTTTATCAAACATACCATGTTAGCTATTTGAGATGGAAACAAGTTGAATACCAATTGTAATAGTCATAAACACATTGATACCAATTGTGAAATACATTTGAAAATATAGCTAACAAGAGTTGGAAGCAATACCATAAATACATAAGTAAAGCATATGTATTGCAACCAAAAGATTTAGAGGAAGTATAAGATGACACTTCAAGTACATCCCTCTAATAAGTTAATGGTTAGCTAAATGAGTATTACAACTCTAGAAGCTAGACTAACCAAAAACTCTAATGAGATCACAAAGGATATGAATACCAATTGTAAAGAATATGATCTCAAGTTTATTTAAGGAGAACACATGTTAGAATATGAACATGTATAACATGTGTAACTCCCAAAATAACTAACACATATTGGCTAAATGATATGAAAGATGAAAAACCAAGCCAACAAGTGTTAAAATCTCTAAATGATGCAACATTTTAACATGATGATCAAGGATGATAAAGATCAAGCACATCATGTTAAACATATGTAAATAAGGATCAAGCACCAAAGAGATATGGTATGTGCATTCTTGAAGATATTGAAACCAATTGTGATTGTGTTTGTACTTTAAGCAATTAAGATCTTATAAGTAGAACACAAGACACATTATCAAGATAAAAGAACCATGCACATAAAAACAGAGAGTTTCAATAATCAAGTTTATGCTTTTAAATCATCATTCTTGTCAAGTTTGGAATGAAAAATAAGCATAATGACAAGCAAAATATGATGTACATAAACCATAAGCAAAAATGCACAAACTCTCTTTGACTTACAAAGACTAGAAGTATATCCTAAGCTACTTGCACTAACAATCCACAAAGTGATCATGCAAGTTGACAATTGAATGAGCAAATACTTCTTAGCCATTTAACTAAACTCATCATATAGGAATGTTATAGCTCATAAGGATAAAAAAACAACATAATGACCACTAATCAAAAGATGAGTTAAGCCTTGTACCTCAACGCTCTTTGAGCTTGGACTTCTTACCATTTTGGTAGATCTTATTTATCAACAAGTCCATTTAGGCCTTTTGTGTGATCACTTTCATTGATCATCACAATTTTGTAATCCTTAGCATTTGACTCTTTTCTTGGAGTCTTAGCTCACTTGTGCCATTCCTTGTAGTTCATATCTTCTTCTTGAAGGATAGAACTCTTTGTTACCTACAAGGAATTCTTGATGACAAATTTGGTACCTTTTTAAGGTCCTTCATGATTAGCTCAATATCATCAAGTAACACATATATGCTTAAGGATCATGGTTATCAAAAACCAAACCAACTAGATAGATTCTTAAATTATGACATAACAAAACAAGAATCAATCAAGTTGCATATGCTACATCTCATAGATACCTTAGCTCAATAGACATGAATAAACAAGAGCATGCTAAAGGTCATCTATATAATTATTGAATTCAAGCATGTGAGATGCAACATTTATAAGAGCAAGCATGTATATATATCAAAAACACTTAAACACATTAAGTAAAGTGTTAAGAGAAGGTGATTTTGATACCTTTGCTTTCTTACCAAGTGATGAAGACATTGTATTGACACTTAGGCTCATGTCATCACTTGATGCTTTGCTCTTTGTATCTAAGCAACTTGGTTCTCCAATTGATCAACTTTTGAGCTTTGAGAATCCAAGTGTTAAGGAGTGCTTTTGAATTTCTTCTTTTGGCACATCTCCTTTGACTTCTCCCCAATGCCACTTCTCTTTGAATTAATTCCATAGAAGCTTTGTGGCATACATCTTTATAAGAACCTATAAACTCAAGGGAGGTGTAGCTTTTGGTACCCACTTTTGTTTGGGTCCATTGGGGTTAGTTAAAATACGTTTGACTCTCCAAACCGTTTTTACCCCTTTTTCAATCTTTTTCTTCACATAGCATCTAACACTTGTATGACCATGTTTACCACAATAAGTGCAACAAGTAGATGACATAGCAAATTTATGAATATGCTCATGATATTTGTTTTGCTTATGTGAAGTGCTAGCATGCACAAATTGATTTCTAGGTGCCTTAGAAGAGCTAGCAATAGCAACATGATTAGCAATATAACCTAATCCATGTTTAACATGTGAAGCACATTGCATGCCAAGAATTTGATCAAGATTTTTCTTACCCTTAGTAAAGTTATCAACGAGAAGGGTAAGATCTTTAACTTTGTTCTCCAATTGATCAAACTCAACAAGCTTGTTTTCTAAAGATGACAATTTATTACAAGCTTCTAAGTATTGTAATGAAGATGTATTGCAAGTAGTAATAAGATCATCATTTTCACATTTCAAGCAATTAACATCATCACACAATTTCTTATTTTCATCAACCAACTTAGCTCTTTCATCAAGCAAAGATTCAATTTTAAGATTCATTTCTTTGTTTTTCTTTGCACATTTTTTCAATTGATCATACATATCAATTAAGAGCTCATTAGGATCATCCTCCTCATCATCATAAGAATTTGAAGTAGAAGAAGAATGATGTACCTCATTACCAAATGCCATGAAGCACAAGTTGGCGTTTTCATCATCACCGTCATCACTTGTAGAGCTTAATCCTTCATGAGTATCTTCAAGCGTTTTCCACATTGAGTGGGCGGATTTGCTCCCAAGGACACGGTTGTACTCCTCCGGACTTAAGGCACAACTAAGAATGTTCATAGCCTTAAAATTTCGAGTCATTTTCATGGACTCGTCTTCATTTAGCTCATTGTCCGTTTTTGGAGTTTGAACACCCTCCATTACTTTCATCGGTACAAATGGACCATTTTCAAATATATGCCATAACGAATAATCTATAGAGCATACATATATTTTGAATCGTTCTTTCCAATCATCAAAATGATTTTCATCAAGAAGTGGTGGTCTATCGATGGAAGATCCCTCTTGGTATGCTAAAGCGGAATAATCGGCCATTAATCTTTTCTTCAAGCTATTAAGCTAGAGATGAAGACGAGGCTCTGATACCAATTGTAAAACACAAGAGGGGGGGGGGGTGAATTGGGTTTTAACTAATCTTGCTAACTTTTTCGAATACTAATCAATGCAAGTGAGAACTTGAGCAAGATGAATGAAAGCTAAAGCAAAAACCCAATCAACAAGACAAAGGATTTAGAGTGGTTCGATTCACTTAGAATCTACATCCACTACCTTGAGCCGCACCCAAGGATTTCAACAAACTTCACTAAGAAGATGCCCACACAAAGTAGGACTTTTACAATTGCCCACACAAAGTAGGACTTTACAACCAAAGGATGCCCACACAAAGTAGGACTTACAATAATAACCCTATCACTAAGAAAGGGAATTAAGAAAGGTTAAGTACAAGGTTTGATCACTCTTAGAAGTGAGAATGTATACCTTTGAAGCACAAACAATTTAGCTCTTGAACATATGAAGTCCACTCTTTGTCTTGCTTTTTGAAAGAATACTCTTGAATGATTTAGATCATAGAGATGAAGAGTATTTTGCTTTGAAAGTGTTTAGACTTGATAAGATATCAATGTTTTATGTTTGTCAAAGTCTTGGAATGATTTTCAGCTTTAGAGTATATATACATATCAAAATAGGCTGAAAATCGAGTCTGCAACGGTCAAATAACGGCTAGTAAAAGACGAGTTCGCTGACTGTTCGCAGACTTTGATGACCGAACTAAGCTTCGGTTGAACCGAACCAAGGTCGGTCGACCGAACCAGGCCTATTAGGTCGACTCGAACTACAACAAAGTCGACCGAACCTTCTCGACCAAATCTCTCAGTATCTCTTCGGTTGATCCGAACTTGAGCTCGGTTGACCGAACTTCCAAAGTGATTTTTCACACGTTTTGAAATCTTTTGAAGTCTTTTAAAGTCTAAAAAGGTTTTCCTAAAAGGTAACAAGTAAGAACACTTGGAAAACTTTTCTAAAAGACTTATCTATGAAATCAAAGGCTTTTTGGATAAGAACACATGTAAAGATCATTTTGAAACTTAAGCCTTTTGAAAACGTGTTTATGAAAACATGTATGCAAGACTAGAGTGAGAAGCTTATGTTCATAAGAGCTTTGGTTAGAGCTTTAAAGATTACGACTAATGACGACAAAGCTAAACTAACCAAACTAAGTCTTCAATCTTCAATCTTCATAGATGAGCCTTGAATAGTATGACTTTGAATCTTGAACATGGCTTGATTGAAGTACTTAGTGCTTCCTACAAGATTTCCAATATTCTATCACAAAGATTAAGATCATTAGACACAACATCAAATGTTTGTCCAATATCAAAAACAGAGTTCGTTCGCCCTTAGGGCTTACAGAAGTTGTACTAACGTTTGTTCTTATGATATGGTTTTCCGCGCTTGATTTACCGTGTAAGGCACATCCTATGCCTTATAAGCTATATTGGTTAAATAATAATGGTGAAATTAAGGTGGATAAGAAGTGGAGATAGAGTTTGGAATCGGAAAGTTCAAAGATAAAGTTTTGTGTGATGTGGTGCCTATGACCACAAGTTACATGATTTTGGGAAGGCCATGGCAATATGATAGATAAACGGATCATAGTGGAAGAAATAACGTATATGATGTCACTATGGATAAAATTCGATTCATTTTACATCCATTATCACCTAGTCAAGCTTGTGAGGTACATAAACAAATGGCCATGAATAGAGAAAAGAGAGAGAGAAAAAAAGATAGCGAGTTGAAAAAGAAGAGTGATCCTACCCATGAGGTAAAATCCGAGGGAGAAAATTACTCAAAAGCCGTGAGCTTAGTAAGACAAAAGGCAAGCTCACAAAAAGAGAGAAAAAAAGTGTTTATTTATCAACCCTGGAAAGGTAGATAGGGAAATTCGAGCAAAACAACTTGTTGTTTTGTTAGTTTTTAGAGAAACTGGAAGGTCTCTTGTCACTAACACTTTTTCTTTTGATCTAACTTCTTCTTCTCTACCTAGTCTTTCTATTGAGATCTTACAGGAATTCAAGGACGTATTTCCCAAAGAATTGCCGAAGGGGCTGCCTCCAATTCGAGGAATTGAGCATCAAATCGACTTCATTCCGGGAGCAAGTCTTCCAAACCTCGCGGGCTATCGAGCAAATCCAGAGGAAACTCGGGCAATTCAAAGGCAAGTCGATTTACTTTTGGATAAGAAGCAGGTAAGGGAATCCTTAAGTCCTTGTGCTAGTCCTGTTATTTTGGTACCTGAAAAAGAAGGGACTTTTCGATTATGTCTGGATTTTCGCGATATTAATGAAATAACTATTAAATATAGACATCTGATACCTCGCTTAGATGATATGATATATGAGTTAAGTGGCACTTTAATCTTTTCTAAAATCGATTTAACTCAAGGCTATGACCAAATTAGAATGAAAGAAGGTGACGAATGGAAAACCGCTTTTAAGACTAAATATGGATTATATGAATGGATTGTTATGCCTTTTGGTCTTACTAATGCACATAGTACTTTCATGAGATTAATGAACTACACATTTCTCCATTACTTTGGAAAATTTATTATAGTTTATTTTGATGATATACTTGTTTATGGTAAAAACCTAGATGATCATATTGAACATCTTAGGGCTGTTTTTACTATATTAAAAGAGCAAACTTTGTATGCCAAACTCGAAAAGTGTGTTTTTTGCACTAATTCTATTAACTTTCTTGGATACATTGTTAGTTCTCAAGGTATAAATGTTGATCCGGCAAAAGTCCAAGCAATTGTAGATTAGCCGAGACCAACAAGTGCTACAAAAGTTCGTTCATTCTATGGGTTGGCAAGCTTTTATCGGCTCTTTATTCGTGATTTTAGCACGATTGCTGCCCCATTAAATGAAGTAGTGAAGAAAGACGTCTCATTCTTTTGGGATAAGCCCTAAGAAGAATGCTTCGAGAAGCTAAAGAAATTACTTACTTGTTCCCCTGTTTTATCTTTACCTAACTTTGATTTAACTTTTGAAGTTGAATGTGGTGCATCAGGGATAGGTATCAGGGCTGTTTTGCAACAAAAATGCAAACCTTTAGCATATTTTAGTTAGAAATTAAGTGGTGCTTCTCTTAATTATCCTACATATGATAAAGAGTTATACGCCATTGTTATAGCTTTGGAAACATGGCAACACTACTTGATCGCAAGAGAATTTGTGATACATACCGACCATGAGTCCATCAAGTATCTAAAGGGACAAAGTAAGTTGAACAAGAGACATGCAAGGTGGGTTTCCTTCATTGATACGTTTACATACATTATCAAATACAAGAAAGGTAAGGAAAACATTGTAGTCGATGCTATCTCTCGAAGGTATACTTTACTTTCCATTATGCATGCTAAATTACTTGGATTTGAACATCTTAAAGCATTGTATAAGGGAGATAATGATTTTTCATATTCATACAAATCTTGTGAGCTCTCGGCTCAAAAATAATTTTATATATTTGAAGATTTCCTATTTAAAGGCAATAGATTGTGCATTCCATCATGTTCTATTCGAGATTTAATTGTTAGGGAAGCACATTGTGGCGGGTTAATGGGTAATTTTGGTGTTGTTAAAACTTTGGATATTTTACAAGAAAACTTTTATTGGCCTAAGATGAAAAGAGATGTTAGAAAGATATGTGAAATTTGTTTTAAGTGTAAACAGGCTAAAAGTACAAGGAAAGCTCATGGATTATACATGCCTTTACCTACTCTATCTTCACAACTTGGATTGACTTATCCATGGATTTTATTCTTGGATTTCCGAGATCTCAAAGAGGTGTGGATAGTATAATGGTTGTTGTAGATAGTTTTTCTAAAATGGCTCACTTTATTCCTTGCAGGAAAACAAATGATGCAAGTCATGTTGCGGATTTGTTTTTAAAAGAAGTGGTTCGGCTACATGGTATACCGAAAATCATTGTGAGTGATAGGGATGTGACGTTTCTAAGTTACTTTTGGAAGACTTTATGGAGCAAGTTGGGGACTAAATTGTTATTTTCTACATCAAGTCACCCACAAAATGAGGCAACAAATAGGACCTTGGGAGTATTACTTAGATATTTAATTCAAAAGAACTTAAAAAGGTGGGAAGATTGTTTACCTATTGCTAAATATGCTTACAATAGGACTTTGCATTCTACTACAAATAACTTTCATTTTGAAGTTGTTTACGGTTTTAACCCCATAACCCCTTTGGATCTAACTCCTTTACCTGTTGATGAGTATTATAATGTAGAAGGTGATTCTAGGGCAGATTATATACAAAAAAAAATGCATCAACAGGTAGCCGAGAGCATTACAAAGCGGAATGAGTAATTTGCCAATTATGCCAATAAAGGCGAAAGAAAATATCCTTCGATATTGGTGATTGGGTTTGGTTACATCTTAGGAAAGACTGATTTCCTAATGAAAGAAAGAGTAAATTGCATCCATGGGGTGACAGACCTTTTCAAGTTGTTGCAAAAGACAATGATAATGAATACAAAAATAGACTTGAAAGGTGAGTATGGCTTACATTCTACGTTTAATGTGAAGGGATTCATGGGCAGAAACTCGTTCCAAACACCCATGAGTCCTCCCCTAAAGGATCTGCTCATACAAAACAAATCAAAAATTACAAGAAAAAGACTTACGTTTCTTAGCTCAAGAATCTGATTCTTGAATGAAAGATTCTGTCTTTATCCTCTCAGCAACGATCACCTTGAGTCTTCCCTTGCGGAATTACTCCCTACCGGTATCCACGCGACGAAACGGGCAGCGAGTGCTAGCTCTTCGTTTTTCTGAGTTTCGGGAATTAGGGAGAAAGGGAGGCAGAAAACAGTTTTCTGGATTTCTTGGTATTTCGGCTGGAAAAATCTCTGACCCTAGGGTTTCAGCCAAGAGAGGTTTATATAGGGAGTGAGAGGTTGTTTCCAGAACAACTCCCACGTCCGCTCCACCTCTTCTGTCAGTGGGAGTCTTTAACTCCCACGTCCCCTATACTTCTGCTGGTAGTGTGAGTCTTTATCGGATAACAACTCCCACATAATCCCAGCTATACCGAAAATGCCCCCTTATCTCTAATTCGAATAATAACGTCATATTATCCTCAGAAAAATAAATGTCCTATACAATGAACCTAGACACTTTCTAGATTCATTGAATCCGGACATGAAGCTCGTTAGCTCGTCTATGCGTGTGACCCTGTAGGTTCATATCACAATAGCAATGAAAACACACTTAATAGTAGTGTGAGTTCATAAATCACAAGCGGTCCCTAGCATGACAATGTGACTACCCAAAGTGAATGTATATACAACGAAACCTAATATCAATCAACTATTTAATCCCTTTGTCTCGCGATATCCTAATTAAGCATAATGTTAGTAATGCCCTAGGACCATTAGCACATGTTGTGCATTTTGTTATCTTTTGAGCATGTAATTGAATAGTTAATTTTGCTTTTGATTATCAAATGTGTGATTTGATAGTAAAACTCATTAGCTTATGTAATTACTATTCTAGAAGTCCCTAGTTTTATGTAATGCTTAATTACTATGAAATAAAACTAGTATGATTGTTGATTGATGATCTTGTTTTACTGATCATGTGTAATGGATACAAATCACATCATAGATGCAATATATAGGGATACATTGTATTGGGCGTGATCCGTCAGAGAAGTAATACTTCATGGTCTTAAGTCATAAGTATTACTTCCTCAATACTATTTTAGAATCCTTAGACCTTATGTCTTCATTGATTCTAGTATGAATGGAGCCACGTTTTGACTCAGTCGGACGTTACTTGTAACAGAGTAATCAATACGACTGATGATCGGACGTAGTGTCCTATCATAGCTTGAATGTGAGAGACATTGTAAGGAATTTGTCCCTCTCTATTATTGGAGAGAGATATCCATGGGCTCCTCGATAGGGAAAGACTCGTTTAAATGCATGGCCGTGCTCAAATGTATTTGATAAAGTGGTTATCAAATGCTATTTGTCGAAACAATCTACCCGGGAGATCGAGCATAAATATAATTAAGCTTAATAAGGGTGACGACCACCATGCCTTATGCTTAATTAGGATATCGCGAGACAAAGGGATTAAATAGTAGATTGATATTAGGTTCCGTTGTAAATTCATTCACTTTGGGTAGTCACAATGTCCTCGCTAGGGGGCCGCTTGTGATTTATGAACTCACACTACTACTAAGTGTGTTTTCATTGCCATTGTGAGATGAACCTACATGGTCACACGCATAGACGAGCTAACGAAGCTTTCATGTCCGGATTCAATGAATCTAGAATGTGTCTAGGTTCATTGTATCCGACATTCACCTTTTCCGAGAATGATAAAGCGTTATCATTCGAATTAGAGATAAGGGGCATTTTCGGTATAGCTGGGATTACGTGGGAGTCATTATCCGATAAAGACTCCCACTACCAGCAGAATTCTAGGGAACGTGGGAGTTAGAGACTCCCAGTGCCGAGAGGAGTTGGGGATGTGAGAGTTGGTTATGGAAACAAACACTCACACCCTATATAATTATCTCTTGGTCGAAACCCTAGGGGATGAATTTTTTCAGCCGCAACCTTTGCCATTCTCTGAAATCTGATTTCAGTTTTGGTCTCCCTTTTTCTCTCTAATTTCCGAAAATCAGAAAGACGAAGAGCTAGCACTCGCCGCCCGTTTCGTCGCGTGGATACCGGTAGAGGGATATTCCGCAAAAGGGAATTCCGTTTGGTGGCAGCAACACATCCAAGAAACATCATCCTCCATTCAAGAAGTAGCTTCTTGAATCCAAGAAACGTAAGTTTTTCCGCTGTTTTTCGATTCGTTTACGTATGAGCGGATCCTTCAGGGGAGGATCCATGGGTGTTTGGAATGAGTTTCCGCCCATGAATCCCTTCACATAAGGCATGGTAGTCGTCACCCTTATTAAGCTTAAATGTATTTATGCTCGATCTCCGGGTAGACTGTTCCAACAAATACTATTTGATAACCACTGTATCAAATACATTTGAGCACGGCCATGCATTTAGACAGTCTTCCCTATCGAGGGGCCCATGGATATCTCTCTCTAGTAAGAGAGGGACAAATTCCTTGCAATGCCTCTCACGTTCAAGCCATGATAGGATGCTACATCCGATCATCAGTCGTATTGATTACTCGATTAAAAGCAACGTACGACTGAGACAAATCGTGGCTCCATTCATGCTAGAATCAATGGAGACATAAGGTCTAAGGATTCTAAAATAGCATTGAGGGAGTAATACTTATGACTAAGGACCATGAAGTATTACTTCTCTAACGGATCATGTCCGATACGATATATCTCAATACATTGCATCTATGATATGATTTGTGCTCATTACACATGATTAGTAAAACATAATCATCAATCAAACATCATACTAGTTTTATTTCATTGTAAAGTAGATTACATAAAACTAGGGACAACTAGAATAGTAATTATATAAGCAAATGAGTTTTACTATCCAATCACGCATTTGATGTTCATAAGAAAAATTAACTATTCAGATGAAATGCTCAAAAAGATATAAAACGTACAACATATGCTAATGGTCCTAGGGCACTACTAACATTCACCCACTTGCCCTATGTCCAATCATACATGATCCTCAATCCCATTGACCTAGTATGCTTCTCATGTTTAGGCTGCGGGAGTGGCTTGATCAATGGATCTGCAATGTTGTCGTCTGTATGAACTTTGCAAATACTAACGTCTCCTCTGTCAATGATCTCTCTCTAATCAGATGGAAACGCCTGAGAATGTGTTTGGATCGTTGGTGAGATCTAGGTTCCTTAGCATGTGAAATGGCACCAGTACTATCACAATAGAGGTCCACTGGGTTCACAATGCTAGGGACGACACCTAATTCATCAACAAACTTCCTGATCCAAACAACTTCTTTAGATGCTTCAGAGGCAGATAGATACTCAGCTTCTGTTGTAGACTTCCTTCCTGACCTCCGTAAACTAAGAACATATCTTTAGTCCGTCTCATGTACTTAAGAATGCTCTTGACTGCAGTCCAATGTGACTCTCCTGTTAGTAGTGCCCTAGGACCATTAGCATATGTTGTACGTTTTATATCTTTTTGAGCATTTCATCTGAATAGTTAATTTTTCTTATGAACATCAAATGCGTGATTGGATAGTAAAACTCATTTGCTTATATAATTACTATTCTAGTTGTCCCTAGTTTTATGTAATCTACTTTACAATGAAATAAAACTAGTATGATGTTTGATTGATGATTACGTTTTACTAATCATGTGTAATGAGTACAAATCATATCATAGATGCAATGTATTGAGATATATCGTATCGGACATGATTCGTTAGAGAAGTAATACTTCATGGTCTTTAGTCATAAGTATTACTCCCTCAATACTATTTTAGAATCCTTAGACCTTGTGTCTACATTGATTCTAGCATGAATGGAGCCACGTTTGGACTCAGTCGTACGTTGCTTTTAATCGAGTAATCAATAAGACTGATGATCGGATGCAGTGTCCTATCATGGCTTGAATGTGAGAGGCATTGTAAGGAATTTGTCCCTGTCTTATTAGAGAGAGATATCCATGTGCCCCTCGATAGGTAAAGACTGTCTAAATGCATGGCCGTGCTCAAACGTATTTGATAAAGTGGTTATCAGATACTATTTGTTGTAACAGTCTACCTGGAGATCTAGCATAAATACAATTAAGCTTTATAAGGGTGACGACCTCTATGCCTTATGCTTAATTAGGATATCGTGAGACAAAGGGATTAAATAGTGGATTGATATTAGGTTCCACCGTAAATTCATTCACTTTGGGTAGTCACAATGTCCTGCTAGGGACTGCTTGCGATTTATGAACACACACTTCTACTAAGTGTGTTTTCATTGCTATTGTGATATGAACCAACAGGGTCACACGCATAAACGAGCTAACGAGCTTCATGTCTAGATTCAATGAATCTAGAATGTGTCTAGGTTCATTGTATCTGACATTTATTCTTCTGAGAATAATAAAGCGTTATTATTCGAATTAGAGATTAAGAAGGGTATTTTAGGTATTCTTCAGGGGAAGACTAATGGGTGTTTGGAACGAGTTTCCGCCCATGAATCCCTTCATCTCCAGGGTCAGATTGATATCTGCTAGTCATACTTAAAGCGAACGAGACATCCGGGCGAGTGCATATCATGGCATACATAATAGACCCAATGGCTGAAGCATATGGAATCTTACTCATGCGCTCTTGGTCCTCCTTTGTGGAAGGTCCTTGAGTTCTGTTGAGTTTAATGCCATGTGAGAATCCCTTTTTGGAGTCTTGCAAACTGAACCGTTTCAGTACCTTGTCAATGTATCCACTCTGGCTTAGGCCAATCATTTAGTTAGATCTATCTCTATAGATTCTTATACCCAAAATGTATATAGCCCCGCCTAAGTCTTTCATGGAAAAGCACTTCCCCAACCAAGCTTTTACGCTTTGTAATGTGGGGATGTCATTTCCAATCAGTAAGATGTCATCCACGTAAAGCACAAGGAACACTACTGCATTATTAGTTACTTTCTTAAAAACACAAGGCTCGTCTTCGTTTTTTATGAAACCAAATTCTTTAATACGTTCATCAAAGCGACGATGCCAGCTTCGAGATGCTTGCTTCAATCCATAAATGGACCTTTGAAGCTTACACACTTTGCTAGGATTCGTTGGATCAACAAACCCCTCAGGTTGTGTCATATACACATCCTCGAGAAGGTTTCCATTAAGAAACGCAGTCTTAACGTCCATTTGCCATATCTCATAGTCATAATATGTGGCTATGGCAAGTAAAATCCTAATAGACTTTATCATAACGACAGGAGAAAAGGTTTCGTCATAGTCAATACCAAGAACTTGTTTATAACCTTTAACTACTAGTCGAGATTTAAAAGTGTGTACATTACAATCCATTTCAGTTTTCTTTTTGAATCACCATTTGTTATCAATGACCTTACACCCTTCGGGTGGGTCAACCAAAGTCCACACTTGGTTATCGTACATGGATTGCATCTCAGACTTCATAGCTTCTAGCCACAACCGACTCGTAACTACGAATCGCCTCTTTGTAGGTAGTGGGTTTATCTTGATAAATCGGGCTCAACTCGATGATCATCACCACGAGAAATCCATATCTCTCAGTCGTTGATGTACCCCCAACTCGACCTCCTCGGGGCCTTGTGTCAAAGATTAAAGCTCGATGACGCACGTGAGCTTGCTTGAAGTTCCAAAGTTGGTTCAGATGTTGTTTGGGGATCTTGAATTTCCTCAAGATGGATCTTACTCCCACTATCCTCTTTGGAAATAAATTCCCTTTCAAGGAATAAACCATTACGAGCAACAAACACTTTGTTCTCTGATGCAAGATAGAAGTAATATCATTTAGTTTCTTTAGGATATCCCACAAACAAACACTTGTCGATTTAGGGGGTGAGTTTATCGATAACAAGCTGCTTTTACATACGCCGCATCCCCAAATTTTGAGAAATGACAAACTAAGTCGCTTTCACAATCCATATCTCATATGGAGTTTTCTCGAACCGCTTTAGAAGGAACTCTATTCAATATAAATGCAGCAGTTTCTAGGGCGTAGCCGCAAAAGGAAATTGGAAGACTTGTTTGACTCATCATAGATCGAATCATATCTAATAAGGTGCGATTCCTCCATTCTGACACGCCACTCCATTGTGGTGTGCCAGGAGGAGTTAGTTGTGAAACAATTCCACAACCTCTAAGATGTTCGTCAAACTATTGGTTAAGGTATTCTCCACCTCGATCTGATCGAAGTATCTTAATACTTTTACCAAGTTGATTTTGTACTTCATTTTGAAATTCTTTGAATCTTCCAAAAGATTCTGATTTATGTTTCATTAGATAGACGTAGCCATATCTACTGAAATCATCTGTGAATGTAATGAAGTACTGGAACCCTCCTCTAGCACTTGTGTTTATTGGTCCACAAACATCTGTATGTATGAGGCCCAATAAATCGGAATGGTGCAAATTTTATTTAGAATATTTAATTCAAAATCTTCAATATCCAAACAAAAAACTGAAATAATATTCCTACTCAAAGTTGGAACATAAAGACAATTATTCAGTTCTATAATAAGGTCACTTGGAAAAACTAAATTAAATGTCCCGGTAGCTACAACAACAACTCTTGCTCCGTTCGCTACTCTCAGGTCCACTTCTCCTTTTGTAGTTCCGTTTCCAATGACATGGTTCATTGCAATGGAAGCAAACTCCTTCCTTTGGTGCCTTGGCCTTGGGTTTGGGCTTGTTATTGCCTTTTCCCTTCTTGGCCATGGGCTTTCCCTTTCCTTTCTTCTTGAAATTCCCTTTTTTGAACCATTAAGACTTCAGGGGTCTTCTTAATGTTCAGTTCAGTCTACTTGAGCATCCCGTGTATTTCGTGTATGGTCTTTTCCATGGCATGCATGTTGAAGTTCATAACAAATTGGTCATACTCCGGTGGGAGTGAGCCCAAGATCATATATGTGGCCATATCATGACCTACAGTAGCCCCAAGCTTCTCAAGTTGGTCAAAATAGCCCTTCATCTTAAGAACATGTGCACTTACAGAGGTGCCAGAGGCCATCTTGTAACTATTCAACGCCTTATTAGTGAGGAATCTTTCATGACGAGCTTGCTCTTGCAACATTTCCTTAAGCTGGCCCATCATCTGGAAAGCCTCAACTCCTTCAAATTGTTTTTGAAGGTCAGTGCTCATTGTGACTAACATGAGACAAGTCACACGTTAGAGTCATCAAAATGCTTCTTCCAAGCATCTCTTTCAGCTCTAGGGGCATTGTTTGCATGCTGTTCAGGAATTTCCGTATCAAGAACGTATAGCTTTCTTTCCTGCTTAAGGACAATCCTTAAGTTGCGAGCCCAATCAAGGAAATTGGTCCCGCTTAGTTTTTCCTTCTCAAGGACGGATCGTAATGAATTGTGTGAAGTATTGGTTGCCATTATCTACATTAAATTATTTGCAAAGTTTATTAGTTTTGAGAAAAAAATCTTTCCACAATTTCAACACTTGATAAATAGTGGGCAAAAACATTTTACAATAGTTATAGGAAAGCTTTGGCTTAATACCCATAATTAAAGTAAAATCAACTAATGGGAATGACATCTATACGTCCCGACTATTTCCCATTTTATGCCCTAGGCTCAAAACTATTTTGTTAGCCTAGTTAAGTCGAACCATGTCTAAGCACATGGAAATCACTATTTTCCCATCTCCTTTTACTTAGATAACCACTTATCTGTTGCTTTGGCAAGCAGACATAATGATGATCCAAGCTCATGGAGTGCTTAGGATATGGTAGGCATTTTTAGACTTAATTAAAATGATTTTATGTGACGTATAACAGTCAATCCTCATAAGACATAAAATAAGCATCACATGCAAGATATCAAGCGTAAATGTAAATGTGATATAGCATGGCCTAATCCTATAATGACTCCCACGAGCCTTGTGGGAGCCAAGGGTCAATCTAAGTCTATATCCATCTCATGGATAAAGTCATCTATCTAGCGTCCTCCAATCTTGTTACATAATTACATGGGCATACCCAGCCTTCAATGTAAAGCAGTAAAACTAATCTAAGAAAGCGATTACAATTTTACAACATTGAAAAACGGCTCGCAAGCCGTATTATAAAATTACAACCCAAAAAAATATAAAACAAGAAGGGTATAGTAGGCCATGCTATTCACCATGCTAAAACTCACATAAAGCATAATGAAATAAAAGAGAGTACATAAACAAAGTCTTAGGTTAGCGGAACGCGTACGGTCGAGCGACGCAGACGGCGGTCCCACTAGCCGGAATCATAACCGAATTAATCGATTTAAACGATAACATAAACAATTTATGCGATATAATTAAAGACAGGTTCATAAACAGTTTATGCGGTATAATCGAATTATGGACAGAATCATAAACAGTTTATGCATATTATAATCACAGAAACATATGATAGGCAGTCAAAGAAACAATCTTTTCTCTTTTTCACAAATACACATACCAAATCGAATTTGATATATGTTATGATGTGATTAACATTATCGAATTCGAATCGTTTGAGCAAGGCTCTGATACCACTGAAGGGATTCATGGGCGGAAACACGTTCCAAACACCCATGAGTCCTCCCCTGAAGGATCCGCTCATACAAAACGAATCGAAAAATACAAGAAAAAGATTTACGTTTCTTGGCTCAAGAATCTGATTCTTGAATGAAAGATTCTGTCTTTATGCTCTCAGCAACCATCACCCTGAGTCTTCCCTTGCGGAATTACTCCCTACCGTATCCACGCGACGAAACGGGCAGCGAGTGCTAGCTCTTCGTTTTTCTGAGTTTCGGGAATTAGGGAGAAAGGGAGGCAGAAAACAGTTTTCTGGATTTCTTGGTATTTCGGCTGGAAAAATCTCTGACCCTAGGGTTTCGGCCAAAAGAAGTTTATATAGGGAGTGAGAGGTTGTTTCCAGAACAACTCCCACGTCCGCTCCACCTCTTTTGGTAGTGGGAGACTTTAACTCCCACGTCCCCTGGACTTCTACTGGTAGTGGGAGTCTTTATCGAATAACAACTCCCACATAATCCCAGCTATACCGAAAATGCCCCCTTATCTCTAATTCGAATAATAACGTCTTATTATCCTCAGAAAAATAAATGTCCTATACAATGAACCTAGACACTTTCTAGATTCATTGAATCCGGACATGAAGCTCGTTAACTCGTCTATGCGTGTGACCCTGTAGGTTCATATCACAATGGCAATGAAAACACAGTTAGTAGTAGTGTGAGTTCATAAATCACAAGCGGTCCCTAGCATGACAATGTGACTACCCAAAGTGAATGAATATACAACGGAACCTAATATCAATCCACTATTTAATCCCTTTGTCTCGCGATATCCTAATTAAGCATAAGGCATGGTAGTCGTCACCCTTATTAAGCTTAATTGTATTTATGCTCGATCTCCGGGTAAACTGTTCCAACAAATAATATTTGATAACCACTTTATCAAATACATTTGAGCACGGCCATGCATTTAGACAGTCTTCCCTATCGAGGGGCCCATGGATATCTCTCTCTAGTAAGAGAGGGACAAATTCCTTACAATGCCTCTCACATTCAAGCCATGATAGGATGCTACATCCGATCATTAGTCGTATTGATTACTCGATTAAAAGCAACGTACTACTGAGTCAAAACGTGGCTCCATTCGTGCTAGAATCTATGGAGACATAAGGTCTAAGGATTCTAAAATAGTATTGAGGAAGTAATACTTATGACTAAGGACCATGAAGTATTACTTCTCGAACGGATCACGTCCGATACAATATATTTCAATACATTGCATCTATGATATGATTTGTACTCATTACACATGATTAGTAAAACATAATCATCAATCAAACATCATACTAGTTTTATTTCATTGTAAAGTAGAATACATAAAACAAGGGACAACTAGAATTGTAATTACATAAGCAAATGAGTTTTACTATCAAATCACGCATTTGATGTTCATAAGCAAAATTAACTATTCAGATGAAATGCTCAAAAAGATATAAAACGTACAACATATGCTAATGGTTCTAGGGCACTACTAACATAATGTTTCTGACTTGTCCCCTTTTGATTTTGATACAGATTATGTTGGTGATGATGATGATGATTTGAGGACGAATCATGCTTTTCAAGGGGGAGGGGATGATGAGGGACCATCCAAGGGGCTGGCCTACTCAAAGGATCCCTTATTCAAGCTAAGAGGACCAATGACAAGACAAAGTAAAAGGAATGTGAATCAACTAATTTCAACATTGGTCCGAGACTTAAAAGCTAAAGAGGAAGCTAAAATTCACTTAGAAGATGATATCAAAGTCAACCTCTTAAGTTTACAAGACATTCAATTTGGCCAAAACAAGCAAAGTGGCTAAGATGGGTATTTTAGTCTTTTTTGTACATTAAACTCTATTCTAGACTTTAATTATTTTCAGCCTTATTATTTACTATTTTTAGCCATGTTGGCGAGTAGAATAAGTGCTACATAAATAATAGGTCATGTTGTCCATTATCTTAGATAGTGTTTTAGTTGGTTAACTAGTTTGTTGTTGAAGAGTCCCAATTCTTCAAGGACTCTTCCTTTTGGTTCAATTGAGCCGAAATCCTACTCTATTTAAGAGGGATTTCGGCCACCATTGTAAGATATGTTAGATATATGATATTTTGGTAAGGTTATTCCTTAGATACTTATGACTTCTTTATAGAATTCATTCATTTTTGAATTACTATATCAACAACTTAGTTTCACTTGTTGTGGTATTTCAGTCTCCATCGATAGTTAGCCTTCTTTAGAGTTGTGTTGAGTATATTCCCATTGAAACTAGTTCAAAATAGAGAAAGATCCCCAAGTGTCGAATCTTGATACTTGTTATTTCTTTACCAGGCAAGAACCATGCCCAAGTTTCGCCCGACCTGGGATCAGCCTGCCGACTTGTCGATGGAGAATCCTGCCCATGCATATGTAATATTTACACATCTGAGATCCCCTACAGGTTGCATGGCCTTGAAGTTCCTTCCCACTTACACCTTAAAGGATCGATTTGGTGCTCACTTTGTTGTATTATTTCTATGATACAATAATCATTTCTGATACAATCTCGTATATCGTACATGCACTCATGTAACACAGTGATATGTCCAAGGCTCAACAGATGTGTATAGCTAAGAATTACATGCTTCAATCCCTGGTAACCGATATCTAAACTTGACTGCGCCTAAGAAAACTTATCTGAATTACATTCGGTCAAGAGAGGACTTCTTATTGCTGTTCAACGTGAACTTGAACAAGCCGGGGAAAATTGAAGTCCGTCCAGGACCAGTACATCAAACTGCTCGGGATGATCCATGAATGGTTTGATGAAGATTGAGAGCTTCCATCCGAGAAGTGAGACCATCTCTTGCTAAGCTCCATTAAGATAGAAGAGAAATAGAACAGTTTCGATGTTATCTTACTTGGGTCATGTATTATTATTCCAATCTGTTTGATCACTTGAAGTCATAGCATCCCTAGTTGATCTACCTAGAGAATTTCAAAATGGTGGAAGTGGATGTGTCGATCCCTATATGTCCATGGAATAAATCGGACATGGTTCCATCTAATTGGATGAAGACCCAAGGCCTATGTCCAAAGAGGGAAATATTCATAAGAGGTTGCCACTCTCTAGCCAACCGATACCCCGGCGAAGGAATTTGATTAAGGTGCTTCTGCACCAGAAATGCCTGAAGATCCTTCCCGCTTAGGAGTCTGGGCATTTCTATGAGATGAAAAATTGAGATATAAATAAGGATAGCTAGGCCTATCCTTTAGCTAGATAATCCTTTTTTTGTTTTTGTACTCCATCCATCCCGGAGATTTAATGAAAAATAACTTTTTTATTTGTAATACTTTCAAAATTTCTCTAGTTTTAATAATCCTTATACTATAGTACGCAAATTTTATGCTCCCCAGCCATTGTGCGATTGGGAACAATACATATCCCATGTCATTTCCCAACCAAGCTGTCCATGCCTAGATAAAATTAAAGATCAATCCATGATCAGGCATGTCCCTATCATAAAAAGATGAGGTCTCCCGACATAAATATCTAGACCCACAAATAAAATAGGGCCAACTCAAGAAATCCAATCCCCCTTTTCCTCGCGTCGAAGGTTCATCTAAACCTGACTTTTCGCCTTAGTCTTCCCATTTAACGACTTTCTTTCCCTGAAGTCTTAAATGAAAAGGGATATCCTGCTCCCATCAAAATTTGAAACCGCACTCTCCAATTTTGAAAGGACGCCCTTGCGTATATAAATAGAAGATAAATTAGTGATTATATCAAATCATAACATTACCTTTTTCTCGCCCTTCTCATCATTTTCATTGTCTGTCTAAAAAGAAGCTTTCCTCCATCATTGTCTTCTACAATATATAAGTTTCAAGTTATGGTGTTCCTCTGTAGAGGTTTCACCTTCCCAACTTCTTTCCCCTGGCCATACTTTCTTCAGAAAAACGATATGACCTACGCATATGCAAGAAAACATTTCCACCCTTCCATGGATTCTCTCTTCCACCCCAGTAGACTCTTCCTCGTTATGGGAAGTGTTACCTCTTGGTTTAAATAAAATAACCCCTATTGGTTACATAAAATTTTATAGGGTTATCTTGGTCCTTACAAAATTTTGAGGATTCCACTAGGGAGCAAGGCCCTTTTTGTAAAGAAGAAAAAAACACCTCTTACATGTATCATTCATAGGTACCAACTGTATGTTTAATTATTAGAGACTCCTCTGGTCATCTTATTTGACTTTGACAACCTGATTGAGTCTTGAGATAACTTTAATCACTATAAGCTATTCCGTCTTTTGAGGATGTGCTTGTGCTGGCCATACCAAGGCAGCTCTTCCATCACCACATCCCTAAGGCGGTAGAATCATTCCCTAGTTCGATAAGTTGTATTAGTGTGGCAAAGAATGGGGAGAACGAGTGATATATTGGCCCGGACCAAAGCCACGCTCGTGGTACCTAGTTTTAGAAATTTTGTTGTAGTTCATTTTGTGATTAATAAAAGAAAAAACATTTCTTGCTAATTTTTCCCTTTTTCTATAATATGATTTAATTTCCTAACTTTCTTTAGGTCTATCAATCCTCCTCCGCTTCCTCGAAAATAGGGGCACATGTCCCTCACTTGTAGGTAATTTCCAGGCCATTCCTAGTTTTTCATTCTAGCAAATAGGTCATGAAGTGGTCGTGTCATGATGAGGATGAATGGTCGCATCTATGCATATTCTCCTTGAGCAGGCAAAACAACAGTAATAATGATGGTTCATCATGTTTCTCGTTGAACGTGATGACGATTTCAATTTTCTATGGAAACATTTTGACTTTTGGCGCGCTCGAGTCCTTCAAATAAATTATGTTTTGCGTGTATAAATAGGGGATATTTTATAGGAGTTTTCTTTTATCGTGTTTCTCACTCTTTTTCTCTCTCTCACTCTCGAAGCGTTCTTCGAAAAATACTCTTCTTCAGATATTGTTCGCCCGAAACTCCCTGATTCTTTAATGGAAATTATTCATGCCATCTCTTGGGAACATTAGGAGAGAACGTTTACTAATGTTCCATGGTTTATTTCTCATCTACCATTTTCTCCCGGTCGGACTCTCTACTGTATGGTCCCTCTATATGCACTTCAGTAGTTCTTCAGCCAATAATCTTAGGTGGGCTACTAGTGAATTAACCCATTGTTTGAATGGCCTTCTCATGGACTGGGGATAATAGGGATGCAATCACCTTTGTTCTGAGGGTGCATTCCAAGTATCTTGAGAGATGAAACAGTTAGCTAGTGCTTTACCTGAAAGTGCTGCAAATTTACGTAAATCTTCTCCTTGCTCGACCTGTCATCCACTACGGTTCTTACTATGTGGTGCGACAAATGAAATGCTTGAATAGGCGACTCATCCACTCCATGGAATATGTTCACTATAATAATGAAAAAATCGACCTAAAGTTTCTGACAATGATTCGTCTGGGTATTTTGATGGGATATGTCGGAAGTATTATTTTGACGTTGATCCCTAGTTTCTTCCCCTATTTGGGTGGTAAGTATATAGTTATCCGAAGTATGTATACTTTTTCTTTAACGAATAGTTTCGTTATCTTGTGTCTCTTTTTAGTTTTTTTTCTTTCTTTACTATTGTTATGATGTACTTTTCGAGGTCTCAACATCACTTAATATTCTCCCTCTTTCAACTTAGAGAGCATATCAGCTCTGGTTTTTTGCTTTCTTCCCACATTTTCGAAGTGACAAGACTTGAATTCCCCTACCAGAATTTTTCCTACCTATGGGTATTTTTTCATATTTTCCTCTCGAGGTTCAAATTCCCCAGCGAGTTTTCCAACCACCTAAAAATCTCCCCATAATATTATCCTCTCTACTTTGAAGTAATGGGCCAACTTGAGTTCCTCTATCAATACTTCATACTCGCATTTGTTTTTTGTCACAGGGATGTGATAATTTTGGGTGTATGTAAACTCCTTCCCCTCAAGGTTAATCAAGATTATACCGGCTCTCCGATTCCATCTGTTGGTGATTAGTACAAGTAAAGGACCTAACACTTGCTCCAGTCCGAATCTTGTTCACCTTCTGATTTCTCTAAGATACCTTGCATTTTGCACTGCAGCCAAAAGCTCGATTCTAGTGATATCAGTTTCATGTTTAGGCATTTGCACTGCGGCCAAAAGCTCGATCCTCGATCCTAGTCCTGCATTGGGATTGTTTATAGGTAGAAATATTCCTCTTCCAGGATTACCCTTGATACAGAGAACAACTCGAATTGCAGCATCCCAATGTCTTTCCCTTGGATTTTTCATGAACTGTCTAAGATTATGGACTGCATAAGTAATGTTGGGCCTCGTTATGGTGAGATAAAGTAATCGCCCCACTAATCACCTATATTGTCCTGAATCTCTGATCAACTTTCCACTAGCATCCTCGATTATCAGCTAGAGTTGTCTCTCCATTGGTGTAGAACATGGTCGTGAACCAGATAAAACACATTTTGTCAGAATGCAAACAACATACTTTATTTGACATAGAAACAAACTTTCTTTGGGTGAATGTGCCACTTCTATGCCCAAGAAGTATTTGAGAACTCCACGGTCTTTGATTGTAAATTTAAAGTCCAAGTATCCTTTTTCTTCTTGACATGTTTTGAGGTTGTTTCCTGTGAGAATGATGTCATCAACATAAACTAGTATCACAAAAAAAATATTACCTCTCCGATAGATTAATAAGGTAGGTTCTGTTACAACCTACCTAAAGCCAAATTTGGAAAGCTCTGTGGTGAGCTTACCAAACCAGTTTCTTCTTGCTTGTTTCAACCCATATATGGACTTCTTAAGCTTGCAATAACTATTTAGCCTAGGTGGCGGAAATCTAGGTGGCGGTTCCATGTAAATATCCACTGCACGATCACCATGAGAGAATGCATTGTTAACATCTAATTGGAAGATGCTCCAATTTTTGGACATTGCTAAAGCCAAAAGACATCGAACTGTGGTCATTTTGGCAACATGAGCAAAATTCTCAGTGAAATCCTCCCCATCGACCTGAGAGTAACCTTTAGCCACCACACGGGATTTAGGGCGTTGTAGAGAACCATCTGCTCGAAACTTCAATTTATACCAACGGTTGAAAACAGACTTCTTTCTAGGAGGCAATGGTGCATAAACCCAAGTGTTGTTACTCTCAAGGGCGCGCATTTCGGCTGCCAGAGAATCCCGCCACATAGGAGAACGAGCGACTTCTGCATAGCTGCGAGGCTCGGTATAACGGGACTGGGAAGCCAAGTAACATTTATGGGAAGCAAAAATTCTCATAAGACATATAATTATGAAGTCGATAGACCATACCTGAAGAATCCATTTAAGAAGAGTGAGCCGGGGGAGCAACGGTGTTGCAAACATAATCGCGAAGTCGAACAGAGGGTTGAGTGCCTCGTGTGGACCTCGAAGCGGGACATCCGGACTTAAAGGAGGGAAGCTGTTCAAACGAATTTTGGGATATATTATTGGAAAGGATACTAGGAAGGAAAAAAGGACTTTGGCTGATTTGAGGGTTGGTCTTGAAATTTGGGCCAAGAATGTTGTTGAATTCGCTAAGCCCAGGAGAAGGAAGAAAATCGCGGCGCGAGCTACAAGATCCGCGAGAGGAAGACGGTGGTTGCGATGGTGGGCTAGGTTGGGGTGGTCTCGCAGGACAAATGCGTAGAGGAAGGTGGTGCGATTTCTCGGGTCGGAGGAGAACCCAGATTAGCCGACCCGCACATTTTGGAGGTGGAGCGGGCAGGATTGGACTCTAGCTGAGTAGGGACTGGATTGGGCCGAGAGCTAGCTAGGTTGGCTAGAGCAACTGGATCGGTTGGGCTAGTCTCTACCGGATTGGGCCCTACTGGAATGGGCTGAATTTCTGGACTAGGCTCAAATGGTTGGGATATATTGGCTGTCTCGGCTGATGGAAAATTTTGTGAAGTATTTTCCACTGAGTTTTGTTCCTTTTCGGAAAGATTTTTTGTCAATGGTGCGAATGGAAAATTATCCTCATAAAAGTGAACATCGCGAGAGATAAATAATTTCCTAGACTGAAGATCATAGACTGTCCAACCCTTTTGTCCCATTGGATATCCTATAAAAATACATTTGGTGGATCGTTCGGTGAATTTATCTCTCGTGGGATTGGTATTATTGGCGTAACATAGAGAACCAAAAACCCCGAAGATGGTCAAATTTTGGTGGTTTTCTAAATAAATTTGTAAATGAGTTTTATTGTTTAAGATCTTGCTAGAAGTACGATTGACAAGATACCCTGCGGTTAGTATACATTCCCCCAGAAACGAATGGGTTGATGGGCTTCAAAACGAAGGGCTTGTGCAACATTTAGAATGTGCCTATTCTTCATTTCTACCCGCCCGTTTTGTTTAGTATTGTAGACACAAGATGTTTCGTGAAGAATTTCAGTTTGGAAAAAATAATCTCTAAGACTTAAAAAATCGGTTTCATTATCACTTATGATTCACTTTATGACTCCTTTAAATTGTGTGGAGACCATGTTGTGAAAATTAATAAAAACAATTTTTGTTTAACTTATTTCCTTAAGGAGATAAACCCAAACGGACCTAGAGAAATCATCCACCAAACATAAAAAATAATGTGCCCCAGACAAAGAGAGTGTTTGGTATTTACCCCATAAATCACAATGTATTAATTCAAAAGGACGATCCGCCTTCTTTTGACTAAGAGGAAAAGGTAATCAGGAACCTTTCGTAAGATGACAAACATCACAAGGTAGGGATTTATCATTTGAAGGATTTAAAAAACAGGAATATGAGATAAAATACTAAAAGATGGGTGCCCGAGTCTTTGGTGTCACTGAAGGGATTCATGGGCGGAAACTCGTTCCAAACACCCATGAGTCCTCCATTGAAGGATCCGCTCATACGTAAACGAATCGAAAAACAGTGAAAATTACTTATGTTTTCGGCTTAAAGGTTGTATCTTTCGGATGAGTGCTGCTGCCACCAAAAGCCTTCCCTTGCGGAATCGCTTTCTACCGGTATCCACGCGACGAAACGAGCAGCGATTGCTAGCTCTTCGTTTCCGAGTTTCGGGAATATAGAAAGAAGAGAAGGGCAGAAATCCAGAAATCTGATTTCGGGAATAGAATTGGTTTATTGCAGCTCAAGCATTGACCCTAGGGTTTCGGCCAAGAGAGGTTTATATAGGTTGTGAGAGTTTGTTTCAAGAACGACTCCCACGTCCTATCCACCTCTTTTGACAGTGGGAGTCTTCAACTCCCACGTCCCCTAGACTTCTACTGGTAGTGGGAGTCTTTATCGGATAATAACTCCCACGTAATCCCAGTTGAAACCAAATACCAAAAATACCCTTCATTCTCTCTAATTCGAAATAATAACAACTTTATTATTCTCAGAAAATAAATGTCATATACAATGAACCTAGACACATTCTAGATTCATTGAATCTGGACATGAAGCTCGTTAGCTCGTCTATGCGTGTGACCCTGTAGGTTCATATCACAATGGCCATGAAAACACACTTAGTAGTAGTATGTGTTCATAAATCACAAGCGGTCCCTAGCAGGACATTGTGACTACCCAAAGTGAATGAATTTACGGTGGAACCTAATATCAATCCACTATTTAATCCCTTTGTCTCACGATATCCTAATTAAGCATAAGGCATGGTGGTCGTCACCCTTATAAAGCTTAATTGTATTTATGCTCGATCTCCGGATAGACTTTTCCAACAAATAGTATCTGATAACCACTTTATCAAATACATTTGAGCACGACCATGCATTTAGACAGTCTTTCCCTATCGAGGGGCCCATGGATATCTCTCTCTAATAATAGAGAGGGACAAATTCGTTACAATGACTCTCACATCCAAGCCATGATAGGACGCTACATCCGATCATCAGTCGTATTGATTACTAGATTAAAAGCAACGTACGACTGAGTCAAAACGTGGCTCCATTCATCAAAGAGGCATCTCCATAAAAAATACGATCCTTATGAATGGTGCAAATTTTATTCATAATACTTAATTCAAAACCTTCAATATCCAAACAAGAAACTGAAATAATATTCCTACTCAAAGTTGGAACATAAAGACAATTATTCAGTTATATAATAAGGCCCTTCATCTTAAGAACATGTGCACTTATAGAGGTGCTAGGGGCCATTTTACGACTATTCAACGCCTTAGTAGTGAGGAATCTTTCATGACGAGCTTGCTCTTGCAACATTTCCTTGAGCTGGCCCATCATCTGGAAAGCCTCAACACCTTCAAACTGTTTTTGAAGGTCAGTGTTCATTGTGACTAACATGATACAAGTCACATCGTTAGAGTCATCGAAATGGTTCTTCTAGGCATCTTTTTCAACTATAGGGGCGTTGTTTGCTGGCTGTTTAGGAATGTCCGTATCAAGAACGTATAGCTTTCTTTACTGCTTAAGGACAATCCTTAAGTTGCGGGCCCAATCAAGGAAATTGGTTCCGCTTAGTTTTTCCTTCTCAAGGACGGACGGACCGCAATGAATTGTGTGATGTATTGGTTGCCATTATCTACATTAAATTATTTGCAAAGTTATTAGTTTTGAGCAAAAAACTTTTTCCACAATTTCAACACTTGATAAATAGTGGGGAAAACATTTTACAATAGTTATAGGAAAGCTTTGGCTTAACACCCATAATTAAAGTAAAATCATCTAATGGGAATGACATCTATATGTCCCGGCTTTTCCCATTTTTATGCCCTAGGCCTAAAACTATTTTGATAGCCTAGTTAAGTCGAACCATGTCTAAGCATATGGAAATCACTATTTCCCATCTCCTCTTGCCTAGATAACCACTTATCTGTTGCTTTGGCAAGCAGACATAATGATGATCCAAGCTCATGGAGTGCTTAGGATATGGTAGGCATTTTTAGACTTAATTAAAACGTTTGATTTGAATAAGATATTAAAATGCGTAATACAATTACAAGCATCTCATGCAATATATAAAGCATAAAAAATTAAACGTGAGATAGCATGGCCTAATCCTATGATGACTCTCATGAGCCTTGTGGTAGCCAAGGGTCAATCTAAGTCAATATCCATCTCATTGATAAAGTCTTCGATCCAACAACCTCCAGCCTTGTTACATAGTTGCATGGGCATACCCAGCCTTCAATGTAAAGCAATAAAGCTAATCTAAGAAAGCGATTACAATTTTACAACATTGAAAACAGCTCGCAGGCCGTATTATAAAATTACAACAAAAATTTGTAGAACAAGGGGTATAGTAGGCCATGCTATTCACCATGCTAAAATCACATAAAACACAATGAAATTAACAACGAGTACATATATTAAGTCTT
The DNA here is from genome assembly GCA_026122235.1 of Vinca minor. NCBI lineage: Eukaryota > Viridiplantae > Streptophyta > Magnoliopsida > Gentianales > Apocynaceae > Vinca > Vinca minor. Next base: position 14,148,538 of record JAOCZM010000011.1, read on the forward strand.
AAGTCAGCGGAACGACGAATCTGATTCTACATCAGCTCATCGAATGAGTTTTTCTTCCCCGATTTACCCCTCAATTGCCTTACTTACATAATCGGATTATGCATTGGTTAATCAAATTAACGGCAAGAGACATACAATCTGTTTATGCGTAATAACCGAATTAATCCAATTAATTACAGATTCACAGAACAGTTTATGCAGAATCGAATTTACAGAAACAGTTTATGAAGTCTCGAATTCACAGAAACAGTTTATGCAGTATTAATCTAATTAATAACATACGACAACAGTTTATGCATTAACAGATTTAACATAAACAGTTTACGCAATATATCACATATATCATTATCAAAGAAACAATCTTTAAACGCACTAAAACAGTTTATGCATATATCACATATATCATAATCAAAGAAACAATCTTTTATGTTTTCACGCATACACATATCAAATTGAAATTGATACGTGATATGTTGTGATTAACAATATCGAATTCGAATCGTATGAGCAAGGCTCTGATACCACTAAAGGGGTTCATGGGCGGAAACTCGTTCCAAACACCCATGAGTTCTCCCCTGAAGGATCCGCCCATACGTAAACGAATCGAAAAACAGCGAAAATTACTTACATTTTCGGCTTAAAGGTTGTATCTTTCGGATGAGTGCTGCTGCCACCAAAATCCTTCCCTTGCGGAATCGCTTTATACCAGTATCCACGCGACGAAACGAGCAGCGATTGCTAGCTCTTCGTTTTTGAGTTTCGGGAATATAGAAAGAAGAGAAGGGCAGAAATCCAGAAATCTGATTTCGGGAATAGAATTGGTTTATTGCGGCTCAAGCATTGACCCTAGGGTTTCGGCCAAGAGAGGTTTATATAGGTTGTGAGAGTTTGTTTCAAGAACAACTCCCACGTCCTATCCACCTCTTTTGACAGTGGGAGTCTTCAACTCCCACGTCCCCTAGACTTCTACTAGTAGTGGGAGTCTTTATCGGATAATAACTCCCACGTAATCCCAGTTGAAACCAAATACCAAAAATACCCCTCATTCCCTCTAATTCGAAATAATAACTACTTTATTATTTTCAGAAAATAAATGTCAAATACAATGAACCAAGACACATTCTAGATTCATTGAATCTGGACATGAAGCTCGTTAGATCGTCTATGCGTGTGACCCTGTAGGTTCATATCACAATGGCCATGAAAACACATTTAGTAGTAGTATGTGTTCATAAATCACAAGCGGTCCCTAGCAGGACTTTGTGACTACCCAAAGTGAATGAATTTACGGTGGAACCTAATATCAATCCACTATTTAATCCCTTTGTCTCACGATATCCTAATTAAGCATAAGGCATGGTGGTCGTCACCCTTATAAAGCTTAATTGTATTTATGCTCGATCTCCGGATAGACTGTTCCAACAAATAGTATCTGATAACCACTTTATCAAATACATTTAAGCACGACCATGCATTTAGACAGTCTTTCCCTATCGAGGGGCCCATGGATATCTCTCTCTAATAATAGAGAGGGACAAATTCCTTACAATGCCTCTCACATCCAAGCCATGATAGGACGCTACATCCGATCATCAGTCGTATTGATTACTAGATTAAAAGCAACGTACGACTGAGTCAAAACGTGGCTCCATTCATGCTAGAATCAAATGGAGACATAAGGTCTAAGGATTCTAAAATAGTATTGAGGAAGTAATACTTATGACTAAGGACCATGAAGTATTACTTCTCTAACGGATCACGTCCGATACGATATATCTCAATACATTGTATCTATGATATGATTTGTACTCATTACACATGATTAGTAAAACGTAATCATCAATCAAACATCATACTAGTTTTATTTCATTGTAAAATAGATTACATAAAACTAGGGACAACTAGAATAGTAATTACATAAGCAAATGAGTTTTACTATCAAATAACGCATTTGATGTTCATAAGAAAAAATAACTATTCATATGAAATACTCAAATAGATATAAAACGTACAACATATGCTAATGGTCCTAGGGCACTACTAACAGTCACAACTTCATATTTTCCTTTGAACGGACAACCGCTATTATTCTGCTTTGGTGAGTCACGCTTTGAAGACGATAGATTCCCCCACTTAGCTCTCCTTTCCCAATCAGCGTCTTAGGTCCTGCTCAACACAATACTCATCAAAGTAGGTGACACAACATTGTAATTCACGTGTTAATTGAGAGATAGAAATCAAATTGCACGAGAATTGTGGCATATACAATACTTTAGTGAGACGAATATTGGGATTTAGAGTCACTATACCATACTGTTGTGCCCAAATACTTTTCCCATCAGGTAAACTCATGCTGGTAGGAATTACCAACTTTTACAAATCCTCCAATTTATTTTTCTCGCAAGTAATGTGATGAGAGGCACTGCTATCAAGAATTCATAGGATAGAATAAATTCGACGTTTTTACCAGTGGTATGGATTGCTGCAACTTTATTTTCTTGGAGTATTCTAGCTATCTCATGAGCCAACTCCCTCAATTGCAATTTGTCCAAAGAGGAGGTAGCTGTTTGCTGCACCGAATAGGCTGAACCGTGTGCTGGTCCTAAGTAGATTGTGCAATGCGCAGTGGTGTCAATGACACTGCTTCTCTCCGACATATTTGTCTAGGAGATGAAAAATTGATATTTGTTTTTGGAATTTAGTAAAAAGGCAGAAGGAATTCACTGCAATGGAGATGATCCGTTATCAATGGTTTTCTGCACTATATAGGGGCTTACCTTTCTAACCTCACTTTTTTTTTCCAGGATCGATTTTTATCTGATATCATAAAAGATTTGCAGGGAAATTATTGTAAAATTCGCTCATGGGCCACCATATCCTCTCAAAACTAATTTGCAAGGAGAGGTGTTAACCCATGAGCTTATATGTTATTTGAATCTTCCTTTGGCACTCGATGTGGGACTTCATATTTCAACACTCCCGCTCATATCGAGATGGGAGTCAATTTAAGGTCCGCCTCCCTTATTGGGTCGTATGGGACAATTATAGCCCACTTGAGCATTATGAGCCCACACATCCTACCTAAGGGCCCGCTTTGATACCATGTGAAAATTAGCTCATGAACTTCCATATCCTCTCAAAATCAATTGGCAAGGCGAGGTGTTAACCCATGAGCTTATATGTTATTTGGATCTTCCTTAGACACTCGATGTGCGACTTCATATTTTAACAATTATGTTCCATGAAACGACACTAACATCTGACAAATTATTAAAGATAATTTCAGCACCGTCCATCTCCCCACTTTTAGCATGCATATCAAGCAATGAATTACTCAAATCAAGATCACTCTCAAATCCAAGTTTTAGAACAAGTCCCAAAAATTTGTTCCCCGTGCAAATCATATACGCAAAAGTTGTCCTCACTATTAACCCCAAGATCACAAGCCCCACCTCTTTTACAAACACCCAAAACACTTGACAATGAAACAGTGTCAATCTTAATCCTATTCCTAAGCATCAATTTAAACACATGAAATGCCTCCTCAAGCCTATGAGTCTCAACTAGTGCTGCTGTCAACGCAGTAAAGGAGCTCTCATTGGGCTCCACCAAGTCGCGAAAAGACTTAAATGCTTCACTTACACACTTACAATTTGCATACATTGCCAACAAAGCATTTCCGAAATAAACATTCGTGTATAGGCCAACCTTAACAGTAACACCATCACGGGCGGATTTAAAGTAGGACTTGCCCCACCAGTTTTTTCTTAAAAAACTTTAAAAAAAATTTAGTGTTATTTTTGTAACACCTCGTCCCGTGAACATTGTTTATTATACCCATTTTAAATCACTTTACGATTTAAAATTAGATTATTTAGTTCGTGAATTATAGGAATGACACCACTTAGGGGAGTAGTAGAAGCCCGTTGAGCGGGTGTCGTAGAAGCTCGTTGAGCGGGTGCCCCGTGAGGGGAGTATGAAGGGATTCATGGGCGGAAACTCGTTCCAAACACCCATGAGTCCTCCCCTAAAGGATCCGCTCATACAAAACAAATCGAAAACAGCAAGAAAAAGACTTACGTTTTGGATTCAAGAATCGGATTCTTGAATGGAAGAAGTTGTTTCTTGGATCGGATGCTGCCACCGATTGATCTCCCTTTGCGGAAAGTCTCTCTACCGGTATCCACGCGACGAAACGAGCAGCGATTGCTTGCTCTTCGTTTTTCTGAGATTCGGGAATTTGAGAGAAAAAGGGAGAGGCAGAAAATTGTTTTCTGGATATCAAGGTATTTCGGCTGAAAAGCATTAGTAGTCTAGGGTTTCGGCCAAGAGATCTTTATATAGGGTGTGAGAGTTTGTTCCCAGAACTAACTCTCACGTCCTCAACTTCTCTCGGCAATGGGAGTCCTCAACTCCCACGTCCTCTAGACTTCTGCTGGTAGTGGGAGTCTTTATCGGATAATAACTCCCACGTAATCCTAGATATACCGAAAATGCCCCTTATCTCTAATTCAAATAACAACACTTTATTATTCTCAGAAAAATGAATGTCAGATACAATGAACCTAGACACATTCTAGATTCATTGAATCTGGACATGAAGCTCATTAGCTCCTCTATGCGTGTGACCCTGTAGGTTCATATCACAATGGCAATGAAAACACACTTAGTAGTAGTGTGAGTTCATAAATCACAAGCGGTCCCCTAGCAGGGACATTGTGACTACCCAAAGTGAATGAATATACAACGGAACCTAATATCAATCCACTATTTAAACCCTTTGTCTCGCGATATCCTAATTAAGCATAAGGCATGGTAATCGTCACCCTTATTAAGCTTAATTATATTTATGCTCGATCTCTAGGTAGACTGCTCCAACAAATAGTATTCGATAACCACTTTATCAAATACATTTGAGCACGGCCATGCATTTAGACAGCCTTTCCCTATCGAGGCCCATGGATATCTCTCTCAATAATAGAGAGGACAAATTCCTTACAATGCCTCTCATATTCAAGCCATGATAGGGACGCTACATCCGATCATCGATCGTATTGATTACTCGATTAAAAGCAACGTACGACTGAGTCAAAACGTGGCTCCATTCATGCTAGAATCAAATGGAGACATAAGGTCTAAGGATTCTAAAATGGTATTGAGGAAGTAATACTTATGACTAAGGACCATGAAGTATTACTTCTCTAACGGATCACGTCCAATACAATGTATCCCTATATATTGCATCTATGATATGATTTGTATTCATTACACATGATTAGTAAAATAGATTACATAAAACTAGGGACAACTAGAATAGTAATTACATAAGCAAATGAGTTTTACTATCAAATCACGCATTTGATGTTCATAAGCAAAATTTACTATTCATATGAAATGCTCAAAAAGATATAAAACGTACAACATATGCTAATGGTTCTAGGGCACTAATAACAATATCCCACTTGCCCTAGGTCCAATCATCATGATCTTCAATCCCATTGACCTAGTATGACTCTCATGTTTAGGCTGTGGGAGTGGCTTGGTCAATTGATCTGCAACGATGCCAGCTTCGAGATGCTTGCTTCAATCCATAAATGGACCTTTGAAGTTTACCATGAACTTGTTTATAACCTTTAACCACTAGTCGAGATTTAAAAGTGTGTACATTACCATCCATGTCGGTCTTCTTTTTGTAACACCATTTGTTATCAATGACCTTGCACCCTTCGGGTGGGTCAACCAAAGTCCATACTTGGTTGTCGTACATGGATTGCATCTCGACTTCATAGCCTCTAGCCACTTATCCGACTCGTAACTACGAATTACCTCTTTGTAGGTAGAGGGTTCATCTTGATCAATCAGCTTCAACTCGATGATCATCACCACTGAAAAATCCATATCTCTCAAAGTCGTTGATGTACCCGACTCGACCTCCTCGGGCCTTGTGTCAAAGATTGAAGCTCGACGATCAGCACATGAGCTTGCTTGAACTTCCAAAGTTGGTTCGAGATGTTGCTTTGGGGATCTTGAATTTCCTCAAGATGGATCTTACTCCCACTATCCTCTTTGGAAATAAATTCCCTTTCAAGGAATAACCATTACGAGCAACAAACACTTTGTTCTCTGATGGAAGATAGAAGTAATATCCTTTAGTTTCTTTAGGATATCCCACAAACAAACACTTGTCGATTTAGGGGCGAGTTTATCGGATAACAAGCGCTTTTACGTACGCCTCGCATCCCCAAATTTTGAGAAATGACAAACTAGTTCGCTTTCCCATCCCATATCTCATATGGAGTTTTCTAAACCGCTTTAGAAGGAACTCTATTTAATATAAATGCAGCAGTTTCTAGGGCGTAGCCCCAAAAGGAAATTGGAAGACTTGTTTGACTCATCATAGATCGAACCATATCTAATAAGGTGTGATTCCTCCGTTCTGACACGCCATTCCATTGTGGTTTGCCAGGAGGAGTTAATTGTGAAACAATTCCACAACCACTAAGATGTTCATCAAACTCTTGGTTAAGGTATTCGCCACCTCGATTTGATCGAAGTATCTTAATACTTTTACCAAGTTGATTTTGTACTTCATTTTGAAATTCTTTGAATCTTCCAAAAGATTCTGATTTATGTTTCATTAGATAGACGTAGCCATATCTACTGAAATCATTTGTGAATGTGATGAAGTACTGAAACCCTCCTCTAGCACTAGTGTTTATTGGTCCACAAACATCTGTATGTATGAGGCCCAATAAATCGGAAGCTCTCTCACTTTGTCCAGTAAAGGGAGCTTTAGTCATTTAAACAGTTTATTTTTTTAATGATCAAAGTAACGATTTTTCTGTTTTCAAACATACACATATCAAATCGGAATTGATAGTGTTATTGTCTGATGAACAGTATCGAATTCGAGTCGTATGAGCAAGGCTCTGATACCACTGAAGGGATTCATGGGCGGAAACTCGTTCCAAATACCCATGGATCCTCCCCTGAAGGATCCGCTCATATGAAACAATTCGAAAACAGCAATAAAGAACTTACTTTTGCGGATTCAAGAAGCTACTTCTTGCATGGAAGATCACGCTTTCTGGATTCTTTGTCGTCACCAATGGAATTCCCTCATGCGAATGTCCCTCTACCGGTATCCACGCGACAAAACGGGCAGTGATTGCCAGCTCTTCGTCTTTCTAAAGTTCGGGGATCAGAGAGAAAAGGGAGAAGAAAGAATAGAAAACGGTTTTCTGATTCTATATCTTATTTCGGCTGAAAACCTTAAACTCCTAGGTTTCGGCTAAGAGATGTTATATAGAGTGTGAGAGTTTGTTACTTGAACAACTCCCACCTCTACTCAACTTCTTCTGCAGCTGGGAGTCTCGTAATCCCACGTTCCCTAGACTTTCACTGGTAGTGGGAGTCCTTATCTGATAATAACTCCCACGTAATCCCAGCTATAGGTAAAATACCGAAATTGCCCCTATCTCTAATTCGAATAATAAACACTTTATTATTTTCGGAAAGACAAATGTCAGATACAATGAAACTAGACACTTTCTGGATTCATTGAATCTGGACATGAAGCCCGTTAGCTCGTCTATGCGTGTGACCCTGTAGGTTCATCTCACAATGGCAATGAAAACACACAGAGTATTAGTGTGAGTTCATAAGTCACAAGCGGCCCCTAGCAGGGCATTGTGACTACCCAAAGTGAATGAATTTGCAACGGAACCTCATGTCAATCCGCTATTTAATCCCTTTGTCTCGCGATATCCTAATTAAGCCTAAGGCATGGTGGTCGTCACCCTTATTAAGCTTAATTGTATTTATGCTCGATCTCCAGGCAGACTGTTTCGACAAATAACATTTGATAACCACTTTATCAAATACATTTGAGCACGGCCATGCATTTAAATAGTCTTTCCCTATCGAGAGGCCCATGGATATCTCTATCTAATAATAGAGAGGGACAAATTCCTTACAATGTCTCTCACATTCAAGCTATGATAGGACACTACATCCGATCATCAGTCGTATTGATTACTCTGTTACAAGTAACGTCCGACTGAGTCAAAACGTGGCTTCATTCATACTAGAATCAATGAAGACATAAGGTTTAAGGATTCTAAAATAGTATTGAGGAAGTAATACTTATGACTTAAGACCATGAAGTATTACTTCTCTGACGGATCACGTCCAATACAATGTATCCCTATATATATTGCATCTATGATGTGATTTGTATCCATTACACATGATCAGTAAAACAAGATCATCAATCAACAATCATACTAGTTTTATTTCATAGTAATTAAGCATTACAAAAAAACTAGGGACTCCTAGAATAGTAATTACATAAGCTAATGAGTTTTACTATCAAATCACACATTTGATAATTAAAAGAAAAATTACATGCTCAAAAGATAATAAAACGCACAACATGTGCTAATGGTCCTAGGGCACTACTAACATTTTTCTCTCTAGATTCCAAAACTCAGAAAAACGAAGAGAGGTAGTACTCCCTGCTCGTTTCGTCGCGTGGTTACCGATAGGGAGTAATTCCGCAAGGGAGGACTCTGGTGGCAGCAACACACATCTGAAAGACAAATCTTTAGCCGAAAAATGTAAGTCTTTCCCAAGTATTGTTTGATTCGTTTTGGTATGAGCGGATCCTTCAGGGGAGGACTCATGAGTGTTTAGAACGAGTTTCTGCCAATGAATCCCTTCATTTAAGAATAGTGACATCAACCCTCCCAGCTTGGCCAACCGGGGCCTTCTTCGTGACATCAGCCCTAACATCAATCAATTTATTCTCTTGTGGGCGATTCTTGCAATCTGATTTACCATGTCCTACCTTCATACATTGAGAGCAATATTCAAAACGTATCCGCGTATCCAAATCGATTTTTTAAACAAGTGTATTGGTAATCCTTCCAAACGTATCCAAATCAGCACAATTGAGGACTCAATCATTTGATCAAAATCATATGACCATTTGAAAACCCGTATCCGTGTTCCTCCATACACCCATGCTCCTTTTCTCCAAAATCTACAACAGTCTTCTTCATTATATAACCGAATGATGACATGACGCGAATCAAGCCATCCAATCCAATCCAATATGCTCCTTTGAATTGGAGCCTCTGAAAATCTTAGCGTAGAGAATCAATTAGAGGCCCTCTCCGAGAGAATTCCCCCACCAATGCTTGCTTCCATTGCGTTTCTAGAACATTTAATGCTTCATCATCAATCGACAAAGACGGCTCACCCTTGAATTAGCCAAGAGGTTTAACGGGAACAATCTCCGCCGGTCGGGTGTTGCTGAGTAAATTGGTAAAAGATTTCTTCGCCAATACCCTCTAGTGCAGCCATAGGGGCGCGAATAATATCGCATAAGGGAGCGACTGGTTAGAGAGAATTAATTTTTTTTATTTATTTTAAAGATGGCTTGGTCTCCCGCACCTTGATCATAAGGCTCCTTGCCACCACACTCATTTGTTTGTTCTAGGTCAGTTGAAACTTTAATAGAGCACAAGTTGACCTCTCTTTCTACATTCTTTTGCTGAACTTCTACACTTAAGTACAACACATTTTGAGCATGAAAATTTATTTCCTTGGACGCGCCTTCCCTTTCCAGCTGCAAAGAACTGCACAAAGATTCTACATTTTCTTCTAAGTCCTTAACCAGTCCAGCCTCTCTACCAATTATGGAGATGGTCAAAACTATGTTTGTTTGTTGGGAGGAGGACAACAAAGTTTCTCCTCTGTTATTGTTAATCTTAGACTAACAATCTTCAAAATTGGAAAAAATATGGTTTTGTTATTTCCTCCTTTTCCCTCTGCCAACACTTCACTCAATAATTAAAAAAAGATTCAGTTAATTAGTTTTATATTCGACATTATGTTTCTAATTTATTTTGTTGTTGTGTTTTTGGTAAATCGATTACTTTTTTTGTACAATTCAGAAACTCAAGATAGTAAAGAAAACATCCTTGTCTTTTTTTTTTTTTGTACAATTCAGAAACACATGATAGTAAAGAGGACATCCTTGTCAAGTGCGAATGTTGAACACATCATTGTTGGTATATGGTTGTGGAGTCTCAAGCCATAGAGGTTCCTAACCAACAATCCAATCCTATAGTTGGATGAGGGGTACAAGTTGTTGCTGCCATAGGTGATGTGATCTTCAAATTGATATAATTATACTTTTCCATTTTCAAGATTACATTACATATTAATTTCTTTATTTGTCTTTTTAAAGAAAAAATAATTGTTAATGCGAAACTCTTGAAGAATTGCTACAGAAAAAACAAGATATCCAATTCCCCCATTCAAAGTTTAAGGTATTTGATAAGCATGCCAAGATCTTCAAGAAAGAGTCACTTAATTATGAAATTAAATAGAGGCTCCTGAACAAGAATACCTGGTCAAAAATTTGAAAAATTCTGTCTTTAGCCTAGAGTCTCCTACACCGCCTCATCCTCCTTGCGGCCTCCTTCCTAGCGGTCTCCAATGGCTGCCGGCCAGCTGGCTGTCCTGGCACCCGCCTCGGTAGCCATTTCCTCTTGGAAAAATAAAAGCTTTGCGGACACTCGAAACCGGTATCCGCGATTGCCTCTCTCCCCATCACCCCACTAGATCAATACAAAGGTGAACCCAATTTGATAATACCGGTGGATGAACACGATATCCTTATCTAACCATGGCAATTTGCCCTTGTTGGAAAATTCCAAAAACATGTACCAAACATGGAAGCCTTGCAGAAATATTTCCATAAGGTTGGGTTTAAATGAAGTTTTAGGATTGGTAGAATGGATCCACACCATATTCTGATTAGATTTTATTCGGAAGAAGATTATTGTAGATTATGGCGACAAGGGATTTGGACTTTTTGTGGATTACTAATGAGAGTATTCAAATGGACTTACGATTTCAATGTCAATGAAGAGCCATCGATAGTGCCAATATGGATTGGACTTGAAGGTTTGCCGATTCACTTATACAATAAATCTAAATTATTCTCTTTAGCACAAACGGTAGGGAGGCCGCTTACTTTAGATGGTCCTACCGCCGCCGCTTCCCCCCCAAGCATTGCCAAGGTATGTGTGGAGGTGGATCTCTTAGCGGAATTGCCTCAACGGATCCGTATTACACATGCCAAAACTGGAAAAGGATATTGGCAATCTATCATATATGTTGATCTCCCTGATTATTCCCTTAGATGTATGGAAATTGGTCATGATCTGAGTCAATGTGGTAATAAAAAGATACCGCCGGTGTAGAAGAAAGATTTACCGCCGGCCAATGTTGTGAAGAAGAAGGATATGCCACCACTGCCACAACCTCAAGTCAGAACCTTTGCCTCGGTCACGCAGGTAACATATCCAACAAGGCAAGAATGGGTTCTTGTAGGTAAGAATGGTAAAGCAAAAAAATGTTTTTTTGACTGTCTTGGTACCCCCCCCCCCCCGCGGCTACTGCGATCACAACCTATGAGGTGTGATCGGGATCTGCTCCTATTAATATTTTATCTGATTGAATTTATACTAACGATACTGACATAATTGAAAAAGAATTTAATACAGATAATCCGTCCGTCAATGATCAAGGTATTTTAATAAAAACTCCATCAAAATCCATGCCCGATAGTGTTGATGACATTAATGTGGGTTGTAAGAGCCCGTTGCCTGATGGAAATGAAGGGATTCATGGGCGGAAACTCGTTCCAAACACCCATGGATCCTCCCCTGAAGGATCCGCTCATATGAAACAATTCGGAAAACAGCAAGAAACAGCAAGAAAAACTTACGGTTTTGGATTCAAGAAGCTACTTCTTGAATGGAGGATGACGTTTCTTGGATGCTAATCTGCCACCAATTGATTTCCCTTTGCGGAAAGTCCCTCTACCGGTATCCACGCGACGAAACGGGCAGCGATTGCTAGCTCTTCGTTTTTTCTGGGTTTCGGGAATTAGAGAGAAAAGGGAGGGGCTAGAGTAGAAAACGGTTTTCTAATCTTCAGTATTATTTCGGCTGAAAACATGTCCTAGGGTTTCGGCCAAGAGATCATTATATAGGATGTGAGAGTTTGTTCCCATAACCAACTCTCACATCCTCAACTCCTCTCGGCAGTGGGAGTCTCTAACTCCCACGTCCCCTAGACTTCTGCTGGTAGTGGGAGTCCTTATCAGATAATAACTCCCACGTAATCCCAGCTTTAGTAAAATTTCGAAATTGCCCCTATCTCTAATTCGAATAATAAACACTTCATTATTTTCAGAAAGACGAATGTCAGATACAATGAACCTAGACACATTCTAGATTCATTGAATCTGGACATAAAGCTCGTTAGCTCGTCTATGCATGTGACCCTGTAGGTTCATCTCACAATGGCAATGAAAACACACTTAGTAGTAGTATGTGTTCATAAATCACAAGCGGTCCCTAGCAGGGGACATTGTGACTACCCAAAGTGAATGAATATACAACGGAACCTAATATCAATCCACTATTTAATCCCTTTGTCTCGCGATATCCCTAATTAAGCATAAGGCATGGTGGTCGCCACCCTTATTAAGCTTAATTGTATTTATGCTCGATCTCCGGGTAGACTGTTTCGACAAATAGCATTTGATAACCACTTTATCAAATACATTTGAGCACGGCCATGCATTTAAACAGTCTTTCCCTATCGAGGGCCCTATGGATATCTCTCTCTAATAATAGAGAGGGACAAATTCCTTACAATGTCTCTCACATTCAAGCTATGATAGGACACTACATCCGATCTCGGTCGTATTGATTACTCTATTACAAGTAACGTCCGATCGAGTCAAAACGTGGCTCCATTCATACTAGAATCAATGAAGACATAAGGTCTAAGGATTCTAAAATAGTATTGAGGAAGTAATACTTATGACTTAAGACCATGAAGTATTACTTCTCGACTGGATCACGTCCCAATACAATGTATCCCTATATATTGCATCTATGATGTGATTTGTATCCATTACACATGATCAGTAAAACAAGATCATCAATCAACAATCATACTAGTTTTATTTCATAGTAATTAAGCATTACATAAAACTAGGGACTACTAGAATAGTAATTACATAAGCTAATGAGTTTTACTATCAAATCACACATTTGATAATCAAAAGCAAAATTAACTATTCAATTACATGCTCAAAAGATAATAAAACGCACAACATGTGCTAATGGTCCTAGGGCACTACTAACAGGAAAGCATAGCAAATCCGCCGATGGTATCATCATTGATTCGTTACTACCCAGGGATGTTATGATAGGTCAATTATTAGATTATGGAAAAAGCTTAAACATGTCGGAATTAATGGCATCGAATTCGTTGCCGACGGAATTAATGGCGACAGTAGAATCGGCGGCAATTGTTACTGTGATTCCTTCAATCACGGCTCAATTTATGACACACTAATCCAATCAATCTGAGCCAAATCAATCAGTCCCTAATCTTGCCGAAATTTCTATGAAAAACCCGCCAAATGTTGCGGGACCCGACCTGACCCAGGATATTAATTCACCTGTTGATGAGACTAATCAATTTATGGTTACAGGTCTAACTCTAGTAGAGACAGCTCCCACTTGTGTGGAGCCTGCTGTTGTAGAGGATCCCGCACAGCCTCAAGGCCCGGTCCCCGTCGGACCAGAACACGAATACTAGGCTCAACCGGTTGGGGATAACTCAGCCGAGCCGGATGGACAGGTTCACTAGGTAGCCCGCATTCCAGCCGAGTCTACATCAATTGACCAGGTCACCATCGATCTTACCTCTTTTGGCATAAACAGAGAGGTAAACAATGATACCCCTAATCAATTTCCTTTAAGGCGTTCCCCTAGACTTGCTCAAGAGGGTTCGTCTTCTACTATAAATTAGCGTTTTGCTACTTTTATTCATTCTACATTTGTATTTAATGAATGCTATTATCTGGAATATTCGGGGGATTGGGAATGATAGCACTTTATCTAGTATTAGACAACTTAAAAGGGATCACCGTTTGAATTTAATTGTATTGCTTGAACCTATGGTGGGACTGGCGGACCTACCTGCTTACACTAGGAGACTTGGTTTTGATCATAGCTATGGTAATTGTTGTAGCAAGATTTTGATTATGTGGGATGCCTCGCTTGATTTATTAGTTTTGGGGGATATGGAACAGGTGGTCCATTGTCAGATTAATTCTTTTCGGGTTCTAATATTTATTGCTCGTTTGTATATGCAAAGTGCTCACATGTGCATCACAGAGTTCTTTGGAATGATCTACGTTCTTTTCACTCACAAAACGATCAACCACGGCTTGTTGGTGGAGATTTCAATATTGTATTACGAGCCTCTGAGAGTCAAGGCTCAGTCCAAGCTTCATTACCGATGTCAGAATTTGGTGATGTGGTGCACGATTGTGAGTTGCTGGAGATTCCTTGTACAGGTAGTCCTTTTACTTGGTAACGAGGGGGAGCTCGGCCACTGATAAAACGGTTAGATCGTGTTCTAGTTAACAATTCTTGGAATGCTTTATTTAAAAATACTAGTATTTTACATTTTCCTAGAACTGTTTCGGATCATTGCCATATTTTACTTGATATTCGTTTAACTATTCAGCATGGTGGTTCTGCTTTTCGCTTTCAGGATATGTGGGTCAAACATTCTAATTTTCTTGATGTTGTTAAATCTTCTTGGGGTGTTGAGGTTGATAATTCTGGTATGTATGTTTTGCAAGAAAAATTAAAGAAACTGAAAATTGCGTTGGGTGAATGGAATCGTCAGGTTTTTGGGAATTTTCATTCCAATCTTCAGAAATATGCTACTGAAGTGTCACGGCTAGAAGCCGTACATGATGCGGCTCCTACGACACTTTTGCAAGAAGATCTTAAACAAGCTAGAGGAGTACATGCCCGAAATCTTGAGTTAGAAGAAATATTTTGGCGGCAAAAATCTAGACAAAGATGGTTTAAAGATGGTGATGCTAATACTAAGTTTTTCACTCTTATTGCAGGAACCGTCAAAGAAAACTCCGTATCACTACTCCGGATGGAACTTTTGCTACTTCACCCGATGCCATTGGTTCGGCTGGGATAGAATTTTTCCAACGGCTTTTTTCCTTTGACCCGGCTCCATGTCGAGACCAACATCTTCTTGACTTAATACGTACCTTGTTTGATCAATGATGATATTAATGCCTCACTTGATTGTCTGCCCACAGGTGTGGAAGTAAATGTAGCTGTTTTCAATTTGAGCAGGTCCAGCTGGTTTTACAAGTAGATTTTTTCAGGTTTGTTGGGACATTATTAAAGCTGACGTTATTCGGGCGGTAAGAGACTTTTGGGTTTGTCTTCCCCTTCCTCGTGCAATGTCTAGTTCTTTTTTAGTCCTTATTCCAATGATTGACAATCCTAGTTCTTTTGGTGAGTTCCATCCTATTTCTTTATGTACTTTCTCTAGCAAAATTATCTCTAAGGTTATGGCGAACAGATTGGAGAAATTGTAACCTTGTGTTATCAGCAGTAATCAATCGGGTTTTGTTCATGGGCGTGTAATTACTAACAATGTCTTCCTGGCTATGGAGATGGTAAGCTCTATTAATAAAAGGGTCAGGGGTGGCAATATGATTATTAAGTTAGACATGATGAAGGATTTTGATAGGGTCTCTCATGTTTTTCTTGATGTTTTGACTCGTTTTGGTTTTAGTGCTCATTTCCTGGATCTTATTAAAAATCTTCTTAATAACAACAAGTTTTCGGTGCTCATTAATGGTTCCCCTTATGGATTCTTCCAGTCAGGTAGGGGTGTGAAGAAAGGGCATCTACTCTCCCCTCTTTTATTCATTTTTGTTGAGGATGTGTTCTCGCGAGGTTTCGATCGCCTGGTGCGATCGGGGAGTGTGGGTCCATACATGGTGCCTCACACTTCTACGATGGTTTCTCATTTTTCTTATGCAGATGATGTAGTCATCTTTCTTAATGGGGGGTAAGAGAGGATTCCAAGCACTCATACACTACATCCGTCAATGTGAGGCTTGTTCGGGCCAACGGGTTAATGATAACCAATCCAACAAAAGCTCAACCTAGGAAAATTCAAATGGTCATACGCGTTACTGGCTTCTCGCAAGGCTCCTTTCCATTCACGTATTTGGGTTGCCCCATATTTTAAGGGCGAACCAAGGTTACTTATTTTTCTAGTTTGATTGATAAACTAACTTCCCGAGTTGCAGGTTGGAAAGGTAAATTGCTTGGCATGGCGGGTCGACTCACTTTGATTGGTTTGGTATTATCCTCTATGACTTTACACATCCTTGCAGCATCACAACCACCTAAACAGGTTTTTGTAGCCATTGAGAGGATTTTTTCGAATTTCATGTGGGGGAAATCAGAATTCGGCGAGCGGAGGTATTGGATGTCTTGGAATCGACTACGCCGGGATACCTCTCAAAACGGTTTTGGGCTTATTTACTTTAAATTCATTTAATATTGCTTTCTCACAGAAACTTTGGTGGCATTTCCGGACCACAAAATCACTTTGGCTGACCTTTCTGAATGATAAATATTGTTCCAATAATCAACATCCATCTTTGATTAAAGCCACTTCTTTTGACTCGCCAGTATGCAGGCGCATGTTAGTTGCACGAGTCTCGGTCGAGCCCAACATTGGTGTTCTTATAAGGGAAGAAAGTTCTTCATTTTTGCATGATGACTTTACACTTCACGGGCGTATGTGTGATGTGTTGGGCCAGCCTGGAGATGCCTCTCGCATTAATGAGCACTGTGATGCAACCAGATGGAAGATTACAACTAGACGGCTCCTAAATTGGGATAAGAATCGTCTCATGCCTTCTATATTGATGCAGCCGGTTACGGATGAATATATATGGAAGATGGAATCAAATGGTCACTTCACGATTACTTCTATACTGAAACTCTTTCAACCTAATGGAGTTACACAATGTACACGGCGGTATATTTGGGTGGCAAATATGCCTATTTTTTACATATTTTTATGTGGCGACTTTTTAACTGGTTTTTAGCATTGGATGAGGTTCGTAGAGGCTGGGGTGTACCTTTAGTTTCACGTTGTCAATGTGGTCGGGGAGAAGAGACTTTCAATCACATCTTCTTTGAGTTTGAGCTGGCTAAAACTCTTTGGCGGAGAGTTTTGACTTCAATCGGTATACATCAAAGGGACATAATGTATTCTTCTCATCTTGATATGATTAAGTTTCTTTGGTGGAAGGGGAAGGGGCAATGGCGTGATATTCATACTGTTAGCCCTAAGGGCGATCGAACTCGATTTTTGATAATGGACAAACACTTGATGTTGTGTCTAATGTTTATATCTTTGTGATAGAATATCGGAACATATTTTGGAAGCTCTACGTACTTCAATCAAGCCATGATCAAGATTCAAAGTCATATCATTCAAGGCTCATCTATCAAGATTGAAGATTGAAGACTTAGGTTTGGTTAGTTTAGCTTTGTCGTCATTAGTCGTTATCTTATAAAGCTCTAACCAAAGCTCTCATGAACATAAGCTCTACACTCTAGTCTTGCATGTTTTCATAAACACGTTTTCAAAAGGCGTAGTTTCAAAATGATCTTTACATGTGTTCTTATCCAAAAAGCCTTTGATTTCATAGATAAGTCTTTTAGAAAAGTTTTCCAAGTGTTCTTACTTGTTACCTTTTAGGAAAACCTTTTAGACCTCAAAAGACTTCAAAAGATTTCAAAACGTGTGAAAAATAAGCTTTGAAGTTCGGTCAACCGAGCTCAAGCTCGGATCAACCGAGCACAAACAGAATGTTGGTCTGGCTCACTTCGGTCGACCGAAGTCTATGGTAGGTCGACCGAACCTGGTTTCGGTCATCCGAGGTGGTCAGTTCGGTCCACCGAACTCTGCTTTTACTAGCCGTTATTTGACCGTTGGAGACACGATTTTCAGCCTATTTTGAAATGTATATATTCTCCAAAGCTAGAGAAACATTCTATGACTTGCACATAGATTTTAGATTGATTTCTTATCAAGTCTAAACACCTTCAAAGCCAAAAACACTTGATCTACATGATCTAAATCATTCAAAGGTGTTCTTTCAAAAAGCAAGACAAAGAGTGAACTTCATATGTTCAAGAGCTTAAATTGTTTGTGCTTCAAAGGTATACATTCTCACTTATAAGAGTGATCAATCTTTGTATTTAAACAATTCATTCCCTTTCTAAGTGATTGGGTAATTCTTGTAAAAGTCCTACTTTGTGTGGGCAATTTGCAAAGTCCTACTTTGTGTGGGCAAGCTCTTAGTGAGTTTTTCATTGTGTGGTTGTGTTGTAAAACTCTTAGTGAGTTAGCCACATTTGTAAACATTATTCTTAGTGAAGTTGTTTGAAATCCTTGGGTGCGGCTCAAGGTAGTGGATGTAGATTCTAAGTGAATCGAACCACTCTAAATCCTTTGTCTTGTTATTGGGTTTTACTTTGCTTTAGTTCATCTTGTTCAAACTCCCACTGAAGGGATTCATGGGCGGAAACTCGTTCCAAACACCCATGGATCCTCCCCTGAAGGATCCGCTCATACGTAAACGAATCGAAAACAGCGGTAAAACTTACAATTTTCGGATTCAAGAAGCTACTTCTTGAATGGAGGATGACGTTTCTTGGATGCTAATCTGCCACCAATTGATTTCCCTTTGCGGAAAGTCCCTCTACCGGTATCCACGCGACGAAACGGGCAGCGATTGCTAGCTCTTCGTTTTTTCTGGGTTTCGGGAATTAGAGAGAAAAGGGAGAGGCAGAAACTATTTCGGCTTCTTGGGTATTTCGGCTGAAAGCATTTTTTTAAGTCTAGGGTTTCGGCCAAGAGTTTATTATATAGGGTGTGAGAGTTTGTTCCCAGAACTAACTCTCACGTCCTCAACTCCTCTCGGCAATGGGAGTCCTCAACTCCCACGTCCCTTAGACTTCCGCTGGTAGTGGGAGTCCTTATCGGATAATAACTCCCACGTAATCCCAGCTATAGGTAAAATACCGAAATTGCCCCTATCTCTAATTCGAATAATAAACACTTTATTATTTCCAGAAAGACAAATGTCAGATACAATTAACCTAGACACATTCTAGATTCATTGAATCTGGACATAAAGCTCGTTAGCTCGTCTATGTGTGTGACCCTGTAGGTTCATCTCACAATGGCAATGAAAACACACTTAGTAGTAGTGTGAGTCCATAAATCACAAGCGGTCCCTAGCAGGACATTGTGACTACCCAAAGTGAATGAATATACAAACGGAACCTAATATCAATCCACTATTTAATCCCTTTGTCTCGCGATATCCTAATTAAGCATAAGGCATGGTGGTCGTCACCCTTATTAAGCTTAATTGTATTTATGCTCGATCTCCAGTAGACTGTTTCGACAAATAGCATTTGATAACCACTTTATCAAATACATTTGAGCACGGCCATGCATTTAAACAGTCTTTCCCTATCGAGGGGCCCATGGATATCTCTCTCTAATAATAGAGATGGACAAATTCCTTACAATGTCTCTCACATTCAAGCTATGATAGGACACTACATCCGATCTCGGTCGTATTGATTACTCTGTTACAAGTAACGTCCCGATCTGAGTCAAAACGTGGCTCCATTCATACTAGAATCAATGAAGACATAAGGTCTAAGGATTCTAAAATAGTATTGAGGAAGTAATACTTATGACTTAAGACCATGAAGTATTACTTCTCTGACGGATCACGTCCAATACAATGTATCCCTATATATTGCATATATGATGTGATTTGTATCCATTACACATGATCAGTAAAACAAGATCATCAATCAACAATCATACTAGTTTTATTTCATAGTAATTAAGCATTACATAAAACTAGGGACTACTAGAATAGTAATTACATAAGCTAATGAGTTTTACTATCAAATCACACATTTGATAATCAAAAGCAAAATTAACTATTCAATTACATGCTCAAAAGATAACCAAACGCACAACATGTGCTAATGGTCCTAGGGCACTACTAACACCCACTTGCATTGCAAAGATTCGAAAAAGTTAGCAAGTTTAGTTAAAACCCAATTCACCCCCCCCCCCTCCTCTTGTGTTTTACAATTAGTATCAGAGCCTAGTCTTCATAGTTAGCTTAAACGCTTGAAGAAAAGATTATGGCCGGTAATTCCGCATTGGCGTATCTAGAGGGGTCTTCCACCATTAGGCCACCACTTTTTGATGGAAATAATTATGAGGCTTGGAAAGAACGTTTCAAGATATATGTGTGCTCAATAGATTATTCTTTATGGCATATATTTGAAGATGGTCCATATGTGCCTATGAAAATGGTGGATGGTGTTCAAGTGCCAAAACCGGACAAGGAGCTAAATGAGGTTGAGTCCAAGAAGATGACTCAAAATTACAAGGCAATGAACATTCTTAGTTGTGCCTTGAATCCGGATGAGTACAACCGTGTGCTTGGAAGAAAATCCGCACACTCCATGTGGAAAATGCTTGAGGTTACTCATGAAGGCACAAATCAAATCAAGGAGTCAAGGTTAAATTTGCTTGTTAGAGAATATGAGCTCTTCTCCATGAAGCCAAATGAGTCAATAAATGAGATGAGCACAAGATTCACAAATGTGATAAATGGCTTGAAGTCTTATGGCAAAGAGTACACCATGGGTGAAATGAATAGGAAGATTCTCAATTCTCTTCCTAAAAGTTGGGAAAATAAAGCCCTTGCCATTGAAGAGTCCATGAATTTAAAGACCTATTCAACGGAGGAACTTCTTGGCTCACTACTAGCCTTTGAAATGAAGATAAAGAAAAATTGCTCTACAAAGGGTAGTAATCTTGAGTCCATCATCAATAATGAAGAAGGAGAGAACTTGTTCTTCAATCTCAAAAATGCAAAGTGCTTGTTAAGCCATTGGGATGAAGATGAAAGTGATGATGATCAAGAAGAAAATGATCACACATGTCTTATGGCATTTGATAATGAGGTACATCCTTCTCCCTCCACTTCTATTTCCTATGATGATGATGAGGATGATCCTAATGAGCTATTATGTGACATGTATGATCAATTGAAAAAATGTGCAAAGCAAAACAAAGACTTGAAGTTTAAAATTGAATCTTTGCTTGAAGATAAATCTAGGTTGTCTAGTGAGAATAAAAAGCTATGTGATGATGTTGATTGCATGAAAATTGAAAAAGAAAAGCTTACTTCTACTTGCAATACTTCATCATTAAAGTACCTAGAAACCTATGATAAATTGACATCTCTTGAACTCAAACTTGTTGAATTTGATCTTTTGGAGAACAAAGTTAAAGATCTTACCCTTCTTGTTGAGAACTTTACTAAGGGTAAGAAAAATCTTGATCAAATTCTTGGTTTGCAACATGCTTCACATGATAAACATGGTCTTGGTTTTAATGCTAATCACATTGATCATGCTAGCTCTTCTAAGTTGCCTAAGAATCACTTTGTGCATGCTAGTACCTCACATAGGCAAATTAGATATCATGAGCATGTTCACAATTCTTCTAAGCCACACATTTGTTGCACATATT
Organism: Vinca minor; assembly: GCA_026122235.1. NCBI lineage: Eukaryota > Viridiplantae > Streptophyta > Magnoliopsida > Gentianales > Apocynaceae > Vinca > Vinca minor. The sequence continues at coordinate 14,170,129 of JAOCZM010000011.1, forward strand.
GTGGTAAACATGGTCATAGTAATGCTAGATGCCATGTTTAGAAGAAGATTGAAAAAGGGTAAAAACTATTTGGAAAGTTAAACGTATTTCAACTAACCCCCATGGACCCAAACAAAAGTGGGTACCAAAAGTTACTCTTCCCTTGATCTTATAGATTCTTATAAGTTAGATATATGCCACAAAGCTTAAATGAACTTGATTCGAAGAGAAGTGGCATTGGGGAGAAGTTAAAGGAGATGTGCCAAAGGAAGAAATTCAAAAGCACTCCTTAACACTTGGATTCTCAAAGTTCAAAAGTTAATCAATTGGAGAACCAAGTTGCTTGAATACAAAGAGCAAAGCATCAAGTGATGACAAGAGTCAAAGTGCTAATACAATGTCTTCATCACTTGGTAAGAAAGCAAAGATATCAAAATCACCTTCTCTTAACACTTTAATTCTTGTGTTTAAGTGTTTTTTATATATATACATGCTTGCTCTTATATATGTTGCATCTCTCATTCTTGAATGTTATATTCATATAAATAACCTTTAGCATGTTCATTATTGTCCATGTTGAGTTTAGCTAAGGTATCTATGAGATGTAGCTTATGCAACTTGATTGATTCTTGTTTTGTCTTGTCATTTTCATTTAAGAATCCATCTAGTTGTCTTGGTTTTTGATGTGCATGATCCTTATGCATATTTGTGTTACTTGAGATTTTGAGCTAATCATGAAGGACCTTTAAAAAGGTACCATATTTGCTCTCAAGAATTCCTTGTAGGTAACAAAGAGTTCTAAACTTCAAGTAGAAGATATGAACTACAAGGAATGGCACAAATGAGCTAAGACTCCAAGAAAAGAGTCAAATGCTAAGGATTACAAGATTGTAGAGGGTTCTCAAAAAATGAATAGTCACCCATCATTGATGACTCTACAATTGTCATGAAAAGAAGAGGAGATTGCTTTCATTTCATCAATCAAGGATGAACAACAAAGAAAATGGAGCAATCACATGTCAACCTCTAAATGAGCTTCAAATGGTAGTGATGATCATGAAATAGATCACACAAAAGGCCACTATGGACTTGTTGATAATGAAGATCAACCAAAATGGTAAGAAGTCCAAGCTCAAAGAGCATTGAGGTACAAGGCTTAACTCATCTATTGTAGGTGATCAATGTTTTGTTTTTGATCCTTGTGATGCAATCTCATTTTAACAACCCCCCTCCCTTCTATTATGTAGTGTCTTATGCTTTGGGGAGTTTGTATATTCTATGCTTTGTTTTCACTTGATCTTCATTGCATATAGGGGTTGTGTTTATATTCAAGTCTATAGCATTTATCTTATTTGGTTGATCGTCTAGATGCTTAACTTAGGATATAAACTGTGATTGTGGCATTGATTATGCCATGGGTTGTGTCTATTTGTGTGTTTGGAAGTGGCATAACCTAAGAGGGAGTTTTTTTTCAAATGTTTTCAACTCATACCTTCCTCATAATATGTGATGTATGCTCAATTGTTCATATTTTACATCATCACATCACTTGTTGGCTTGCTTTTCATCTTTTAACTCTTATAGCCAACTTGTGTAAGTTATTTTGGAAGTTATATGTGTTTTAAATGTTTATGTCTTCAATTGGTATCACATATACTCTCCCTTAATAACTTTGAGATCATTTTCTTCATTCTCTTATCCTTTGTGATCTCATTATGGTTTTTGGTTAGTATCACTTTAAGAGTTGCTACACTCATTTAGCTAACCATTAACTTGTTAGAGGAATGTTCTCCTAGTGATATCTTACACTTCCTCAACTTCTTTTGGTTGTGATACATGTGCTTAACTTATGAATTCATGGTATCACTTCCACTAGTACTTTGTTAGCTATATTTTCAAACGTGTTTTACAATTGGCTATATTTACAATTGGTATCATGTTTTACAATTGGTCAATTTGTATCATACTTGGTTTTATCTCAATTAGCTAACATCGTATGTTTGATAAACGGGGAGATTGTTCTTTATGGTTTATTCCCTATCTCCTTTGTTTTTAGCTTAGGTTGATATTTTTTTTGAGCCATACATGACCATCTTTTGGATTTATGTGTTATTATGGACTTGTTTTTTTGAAATCAACCAAGCTTATTCATAAGTAATCCTTCTTCATAATTATTTTTGGTCTTTAGGATTGATCTTTTGGTTCTTATTTTATCAATCTACAAGACCATCAAGTTGTTTTCATGGTTTTTAAGTTTGTCTTTATATGGGGAGGATTATTAAAATTTCATCAAGCTTCTCCAATATTAATCTTTACTTTTCGTTAAAATGCTTTTCTTATTGGCGCTCTGATATCCCTTTTTGATTTTGACAAAAAGAGGGAGAGTTTTTATTGTTGCAAATGTGCCAAGAGAAGTAATTTACAAAAGGAGAATGCTTAGAACTTGCAATATGGGAGAGATAAGGGATTCTTTAATATAGGGGGAGTAGATTTTTTTTTTTTGAGAAAACTTCTACTTGTCTAGATCCTTAATATCCTTATCTCATGCATACATTTGGTATCTTATTTTTGCATATTATTCCCATTTGCATCAATGTTTTGTCATCATCAAAAAGGGGGAGATTGTTAGCCCGAAGGGCAAAATATTCTAGGTTGTTTTGATGATAACAAACCATTGTTAGTTCTAATGTTTGTGTGAGCATGTTCTTTGTAATAGGATCCTTAGCACTCACATCGACATTGATGAAAATGGTAAGTTAGCTTCTTGTGTAAACTAAGGTATGTATAATACACACAAGAAAGCTATTTTTATGGAAGGAAGGAGGCAAGGAGGTTGGTTGGGAAATAGGGCTCTTCAAAGAGTCCCTAATGTATATGGCATAAGAACTTAACTTGCTAGTGCTTATGTTTTTCGTTCTATCTTGTTTTATCTTATAAGCACTTAGCTTTACACTTATTTGTTCTTATATCCTTTTGCCATGCTTCCTTGTACTTAAAATTGTCCATATCCTATCTAATTACATCAAAGTTTGTCATAATCAAAAAGGGGGAGATTGTTAGCCCTAAGGGCGATCGAACTCGGTTTTTGATAATGGACAAACACTTGATGTTGTGTCTAATGTTTATATCTTTGTGATAGAATATCGGAACATATTTTGGAAGCTCTAAGTACTTCAATCAAGCCATGATCAAGATTTAAAGTCATATCATTCAAGGCTCATCTATCAAGATTGAAGATTGAAGACTTAGGTTTGGTTAGTTTAGCTTTGTCGTCATTAGTCGTTATCTTATAAAGCTCTAACCAAAGCTCTCATGAACATAAGCTCTACACTCTAGTCTTGCATGTTTTCATAAACACGTTTTCAAAAGGCTTAGTTTCAAAATGATCTTTACATGTGTTCTTATCCAAAAAGCCTTTGATTTCATAGATAAGTCTTTTAGAAAAGTTTTCCAAGTGTTCTTACTTGTTACCTTTTAGGAAAACCTTTTAGACCTCAAAAGACTTCAAAAGATTTCAAAACGTGTGAAAAATAAGCTTTGAAGTTCGGTCAACCGAGCTCAAGCTCGGATCAACCGAGCACAAACAGAATGTTGGTTTGGCTCACTTCGGTCGACCGAAGTCTATGGTAGGTCGACCGAACCTGGTTTCGGTCATCCGAGGTGGTCAGTTCGGTCCACCGAACTCTGCTTTTACTAGCCGTTATTTGACCGTTGGAGACACGACTTTCAGCCTATTTTGAAATGTATATATTCTCCAAAGCTAGAGAAACATTCTATGACTTGCACATAGATTTTAGATTGATTTCTTATCAAGTCTAAACACCTTCAAAGCCAAAAACACTTGATCTACATGATCTAAATCATTCAAAGGTGTTCTTTCAAAAAGCAAGACAAAGAGTGAACTTCATATGTTCAAGAGCTTAAATTGTTTGTGCTTCAAAGGTATACATTCTCACTTATAAGAGTGATCAATCTTTGTATTTAAACAATTCATTCCCTTTCTAAGTGATTGGGTAATTCTTGTAAAAGTCCTACTTTGTGTGGGCAATTTGCAAAGTCCTACTTTGTGTGGGCAAGCTCTTAGTGAGTTTTTCATTGTGTGGTTGTGTTGTAAAACTCTTAGTGAGTTAGCCACATTTGTAAACATTCTTCTTAGTGAAGTTGTTTGAAATCCTTGGGTGCGGCTCAAGGTAGTGGATGTAGATTCTAAGTGAATCGAACCACTCTAAATCCTTTGTCTTGTTATTGGGTTTTACTTTGCTTTAGTTCATCTTGTTCAAACTCCCACTTGCATTGCAAAGATTCGAAAAAGTTAGCAAGTTTAGTTAAAACCCAATTCACCCCCCTTGTGTTTTACACATACTATAGTCCTTGCTAGTGTTTCTTGGATTTTGTGGCATAGTAGATGTCGGTTTGTTTTTTATGGTACAAAATCTAATGGTCGTAGTTTACTTAAAGAGATGTAATTTTTTATTTTTCCTATATTACAAAATGCGGGGCTTTTGGCACCATCTATGGCATTTTCTGTCACCCGAGGTAGGCTCATGGCAGTCAAGTGGTTGTGCGGTATGGAAGATTTTATTTTGAACATAGATGGTGCCTCTCGTGGTAATCCCGGAGTTGCAGGAACGGGGGAATACTTAGGCATACTGATGACACTTTTATAGGGCTTATGCGACTTATCTGGGAGAATTGATAACTAATTGTATAGCCGAAATTGAAGCTATGATATTCGGCATATAATATGCTTTGGAACTCGGTTATACTAGGTTTCTGATACAGACGGACTATAAGTTTTTGTACGACTCAATCCAGGTACGTAAAGTTAATTATTGGCGTTTGGATGGACTTTTTCGTAAACTTCTCAATCTCTTAGGTTCGAACCTAGTTAATCATATTTATCGGGAGGCAAACAAGTGGCAGACAGTTTGGCCAATCAGGTCTGTGATGAGCAACGAACCACAACCTTCTCTTCTATTCAAATGCTCCCATCTTCGACACGGGGGCTGTGCCGTTTGGATTGCTCTGGGACTCTTTATTTGAGGCATATGGTATAATTTGTCTTTAGGCTTCAAGCATTGTATTTTTCTTTTAATTATATTTCTCTTTGCTTTGTATTTACTTGTATCCGTAGGATCGGGGACATCCCCAAATATCCATGGATACAATCTCTTTGCATACTACTTCATATAGGATTTACATTGTATCACCTGATTCATAGTATGCATGAATCAGTTTTATGCATTGTTCTATTTGTATGAAGTGGATTTGTTTCCACCTACTTAGAGGTTTTGTCTTTGTCCCCCCCCCCTCCCCCTCTATGTACTTTTATCTGCCTTTTCCTGGCACTATCAATAAACGGGTAGGGATCCATACCAAATCCCCCACCATAACATGTGGCTTTCCTTAAAAAATATTTTTTTAAAAAAAAGAAGAAGCAAGAAGTCACTATTAGGATTCGACAACATGCTCCATTTCATGTTGCTAGCTGGAAGGATATTTCTGTAGATGATTTCAAAGAAATGTGGTCATTTTAAAAGTTATGGATTGATTTCAAATCATGCAACTCCTGTTTTCTAAATGCACAATATATTGTATGCTTCAAGGCTTCTAAATTCTGCCATTAGTCACTCATCATATGGATACAATTCCATTGTTCTGTTGTCTAGTTTAGGAGTTTTTGAACAAGTACTTTCAGAGGAGGTGAAAGATGTGTGTAGATATTGAGAGAGCCTCCCATCATAGCTTATTAAGTTTGCCATTTCTGATTTTTCATTTTTCAATCTTATTTCTCTATTGTTACTGAAAATAGTAGGAACTCTTCATTTCCATGACCTTTGCGAGTCTAGGGGATAAAACCAAAAAATACAGCAGGTGTTTATAACATTGTATTGAATACAAATCATGTATACAATTTTAAATGAATTCTAATAGGTTTTCCTAATATGGTAAAAATGGTGAGTATCTATAACAAAAAAATTAAGCTGTTTGCCCCCCCCCCCCCGCCCCTCACCCGTGTATTCTTAACCTTTTTCAATAACTTTTATATTATTTAAAAATATTATAAATTTTGCAAGTTACTACTAAACTTAATTTTCTAATATCTTATTTCAAGTATTGTTTTTTTTTCTGTAAAATTAATGAAATTAAGACCTATATGAGAAAATAAATTAGTTTATCATTCCTTCAACAAAGAATGCATAGGTTCTGAAAGAATTTTATATTATTACTAACATAAAGCTCACATAGAAGTTTGAATCTCCATGAAACAAATGAATTCATTAAGCCATTATTTAGAATAGCAACATAACATCCTTAAAACAAAACACATAAATATTTTAATTTGTCGGACATAAAACATGGAAATTATACAGGAACATAAATACATTCTATTTCATCCTTCTATTTGTAGTATAACACAAATCACCATACTTATTCTTGCGATTATCAATTTCCATCACAACCATCATGAGACATGTGGAACCAAAGTAACAAGAAAAACCAACTTAACAAAATCATAAGAGAAAATTAAAGAAATAGAGTTTTGAGAATTTACCATTTCATAATCAATCTGAATCCTGTTAAACAACAAAGACAAAAACAAAAAGTTAGCCTAACAAGAGAGTTAACCAAATTAACAATATCATAAAATAGTAAGTAATTAAGAAAGAAAGAGTTTGGAGAACTTACAATTTCGCCCACAATCCAAAGACCATTAACCCACTCTTGATGTAGTCTAATCTCTTCATCGGTACTTTCAAAATAAACATAATACGTATCATTTTCTTCCCTATAGATATCACCTTCCTACCAACCATCATTAGCAAAAACATCGACAATCAAACATGTATATACATCGTCTATTGGATAAGAAGGTGGTCGTGGTCGGAGGTTTTGAGCTTTAACTAATCGGGCCGAGGCCCAGAAAGATCGTCTTTTCCTAGGTCTAAGTAAAAAAATTTATACTTGTTTCTTTTTAATTTTTTAACGGCAGTTCCCTCATAATATGATCCGAAGAAACCCTCTGCGTATCCTATGACTTCTATCAATTCCCTCGGTCGGAATACAACCATTTTCTTTGTTTGAAATGAAGAACTGAAAAACAAGTCTTAAGAAGAAGAACTAGAAAATGAAATGTAGTTTAAGTTATGATACATTGTCTTTTATAGATAAACCCTTCTAATGTAGCAAACTTATTTCCTTGAATGTGGAAAGAAATTAATGTTTAGATTTGTAGTAAAACTATATGGATCATGTGTAGAAGATTTTTAACTTTCTATTCAAAAAGTCAAATATTACTTTTAGAATGTATTTATTATGAACCATTCAGGAACATAAATGACAAAACAAATACACTCTTTGTCACAAACTAAAGGTCCACATTTCACATGCAAAATAGTTAAGAAGAGTAGGCTGACAATTATAGTTATATTGTAATAATATCTTTAAATATAGAAGGACTCATACTTTAGTCGTTCTTGCATACCCTAAATGTAGTAGAGTAGTAATTGGAGTTTATGAATAAAAATATATTCTTTTCAAGAGAGATGACATTCTATTTGAAACAGGGAAAGTATAAATCGGACCGTTGTCTAAGGTTCCAACCATGTTTATTTTCTCTATTTTTTTAAGAGGGCCAAACAGCTTCTTACAGTAAAGGCCATATATTTTTTATCAAAAAATTTCGTAAAACAGGCCAGCGTAAATTAGGAAACAATAAATTTTAACAAAACAATAAACTATTATTATGTAAATTTGAAACTTACCATTTATTTTAAAATATGCGACCTAACAAATTAGCTATTAAATCTATTTTATCAACTTAATTTTTTCCTTATAGATACTCACCATTTTTACCATATTAGGAAAACCCATTAGAATTCATTTAAAATTGTATACATGATTTGTATTCAATACATATGATTTTTGCATCGGAAGAAGATGCAATCTATGCAAGGCCGACTCAATCATTCATGAGAGCTGTGCTAATTTTAAAATCACCTTACATAACCGAAAAAGAAGTTCCATATAAATATATTAAAAAAATCATTACAATTGTATCATAATTGTTATTCTCCAAAAATTACTCAAATTTTCAACGTAATATTCAAAATAAAAATATTCCAAACCTTTTGCTCTTGAAAAGCAATTCTTCTAGCATTTTTCGAAAAAATTTCACCAATAAAATCTTTATCTTCATTTTTTATTTGATATATTTGTTTTATAGAAACTACACCCCTAACATTCCATATTATCCATTTCATCATAAAAATGTAATATAAAGTGTAAAAGATGGCAAAATACCTTGTAATGTTCTTTAGATTGCCCATTTTGAGCAAGCCCACTCAATTTTTGCAGTTCAGCGGTTGTTTGCTTAGTGCGGTATATTTCTTTTGTGTTTTACCTTTCCTAGAGGCAGCACCAATAGTCTGTCAATTTTTCTTTTAAAAATTGTTTATTGATCTACATTTTTTTTTAGAAAAAGTTGCACGAAATGTAATGATACTTCCATTATCATTAGGTTTTCCATTATCATTACAAAAATTGTACTTCCATCAGCATTATAAACGGAAAACCTATTTACCAACGACATCACCGTTAGAAAAATTGAAAGGTAATGATACTTCCATTATCATTATGAAAGGGTTAATTTGGAATTTGTTGATAATTTTCAATGATACTTCCATTACTTCTGTTATACATTTGAAGCATGATCATAGCTTATTCTTTATAGTGTTTCTAGAGCCGATGGTTGATTTATTTGAACTTCCTCCGATTACGAGGCTACTTGGATTTGATTATAGATTTGGCAATTGTAATAGCAAGATTTTGTTGTTTTTGGATAGCTCAATGGATATTACTGTTGTTGGGGACTTGGAATATGTGTCCATGTTAAAGTTAATTCTTATTCTGTGGTTTCCATTTTTCGCTCCTTTGTATATGAAAAGTGCTAAATATATTCTTCGATGGTCCTTGTGGGCTGATATGCGGCATTTTCATTCTCATCATAATGAACCGTGGTTAATTGGAGGAGATTTTAATGGTTTTAAGTTTCGGGTAGCGTCTCGGTCTAATCCTTGCTTTGCTCCCCATTAGGGAATTATAAAATGCAATTAGTGAGTGTGGACGGTTGGAAGTCGGCTCTGGTAATCATTTGGTGTTAAGGCAAGATGACACCGTTGTTAAGGCTCCTGGATAGAGTTCCTGTCAAATCGGATTGAAATTATTTTATTAATTCACCATAGGTGGAGCATCTAACTAGGACTGTTTCAGATCATTGTCCGCATTTATTAAAATTCGAGTTGTCTTCTGAAAATCCATCTTCGACCTTTTGTTTTCAAAGCATGTGGACAAAACATGTTGATTTTATGGATGTGGTTAAAGTGAGTTGGGATGAAGATATTCATAATTCTATTTTGTATGTTATAATGTGTAAACTTAAAAGGCTAAAAGGGTGCTTGAGTAAATGGAACTATTCCACTTTTAGGAATTCAATCGAATTTGCAGAGGGTTGCAACTCATGTTAAATGTGTCAAAATTGCTTATGATGCTACTCCTACCCCTACCCTACGAGATGAGGTATCTCGAGCTCAGACAAGTTATTCTCAACTACAATCTTACGAAGAAATATTTTTGTTGCAAAAATCACAGCTTAAATGTATTAAGGAGGGAAAGGCGAACACTAAATATTTCCACACATTTTGTCGCAATAGGAAGAAGATTATGTAGAGTCATTACCGACAATATCTTACCTGCAATGGAACTCATGGGATCTTCAAATAAGAAAGTTAGAAGAGGAAATCATATTATTAAACTAGACATGATGAAGGCTTTTGATCGAGTCTCCATTCTTTCCTTATTTCAATCATGTAACGTTTTGGTTTCAACCCTCATTTCATTCATCTAGTGCGGAATTTATTAGAACACAACTGGTTCTTGGTTCTATTTAATGGCTAGCCTTTTGGCTCTTTCGTTCAGGCTGCAGGGTTAAGCAGGGTGATTCGCTGTCGACTCTTTTATTCATCAGTGTAGCGGAGGTTTTTGTGTCGTTTTTAGTGATATATGAGGCTACCTCGCGGTAACAGATTAATAATTACAAAAAGTACCTTCCATGTATCATCGAAAATGATAACGCAACAGATAGGCATCATCGCTGGTATAACATGCTTCACAAAGGGAGTTCTTCCTATGATCTATCTGGGTTGTCCACTGTTTACTGGACCAACTAAATTGTGCTATTATGAAAATTTGATCAATACAATTTCAAGTCACATTGAAGGTTGGTTGTTCATATTGATAGGTTTGGGTGACCAGCTTATTCTCATTCGTGATGTTCTCTCTTCAATGACGCTGCATACTTGGCAGTATCCAATCCACCAAAATTTGTATTACAAGGCATTGCGTGTATCATTTAAAAAAATTTATGTAGTCAATAAAAAATGGAAATAAACGTCATTGGATGTCTTAGACAAAGCTGTGCCGCGACACATCTTTGAATGCTTTGGGCTAATATCTCTTGCAACATATCAAAATGTCTTTTCCTATAAGTTATTGTATTGGTTTCAGACTATAGTTTCCCCATGGAGAAATTGTCTAAACGACCATTATTGTAGATGGCTGCCTCGTCCAAGTCAAGCATCTACATCTCCTTCTGATTCATTGGTATGGCGTCAAATGGTGGGTGTAAAATAAGCTGTCGAGACCAATATTGAGTTACTAATCTTGGATGGCACCTCCTCCTTTTGGTATGAGAATTTTACATTGAAGGGTAGGTTTTCCTCTGTTTGGCTGCATTTTAATGATCATGGCATGCATGCCTATGTTAGCTCTTTTTTTTGTGCACACGGCTGGGATAGCTTGTCACTTAACGGTATTTAGGCTATTTTAATAGGTTCGTATATTGCCTCTTATATCTCTTGGACCTGGCTCGGATAAAAGAATTTGGATGCTAGAGATCGATAGTCATTTCTCAATTAAATCAGTTGCGAGGTAGTTACAATCCTCTTGCATTATACAAGGTTGTAGTGAACTTATGTTGTCATCGTTTCTTCCACTTTATCTCAGTATATTTCTTTGGCGGTTCATGAACAAATTTTTTGGACTTAGATGAGCCACGTCGTCGATCGGGATATCTTTGTCGTCTAGATGTCATTGCGGTCGTGGGGAGACTCGTACGCTCATATCTTCATGAATTGTTCAGCTGCTACATCGCTTTGGAAGCATGCTTCAACCTTGGATAATTATTCCTTCCGATTGACATGTTTGCTTTATTAAAGTTCTTGTGGCAGAAAGAGGTACGTGATTGCCACAAACTTTAGGTCATGATGTCTAGTTTTGTTTCCTTGATTTTATGGAAATCACGTTTCTATTTTTTCTATGAGGGATCTATTGCCTTATTGTCTAGTATTTCCTTCAAATTTGAGAGCCATATGACGGCCTTGCTAGATGCTACATGGTTATATGATGTGTAAAAGGGTATCTTTGTGCTTCATTCAGATTTTAGTGTTGAAATGCGGCTATTTAGATGGCGGAATCCCACTTTAAACAACGTAGGGATTTTAAATGTGGATGGTGCCTCCAGTGGTAATCCGAGATTACCATTAGTGAGAGGTCATACGACTTAGCTTTGGAGTGTTTATTGTAGGATTTCACTCATTTATAGTGTCAAACATTACAAATTCAAGATCAAAACTTGAAGGACTCGTTCATACTGTGACGACCGGTAATTTCGGTACCAATTTAAAGGTTAGTATTATATTAATTTTTCACTTTATAAGGTTAAACATGTATTTTTAATTAAATAGCAAGGGTAAAATGGTCCAAACAATAAATTGGTAATTTTATTAAAAGACAAGGGCATAATAGTAATTCGATAATTAAGAAATAAAAGAAAATGAAATAAAGTCATACTTATCCATAAGAAAGTAATTGCATTAAAAGTCCCTGAATTATATGTTATTTACATCAAAAATTGTATTTACATTAAAAGTCCTTAAAAATCAACAAATTGCCACCAAGGGCCTCCCTACCACTATAAATAGAGGCCTTTGGCCTAAACTTTTACTTGCACCAATTCCTTTCCTAAACAAGGAATTCTTTCTTCTCTCTCACATTTCTCTCTAAGTAAAGCTTTGCCTAAGACTTCCCTAAAAGGGAAATTCTCTAAACTCTCCCTACACCAAAACTCTCTCCCAGTCTATAGTCTTTGGTTAATATGCTCTGAATTATTCACAGTCGCCTAATATTGGATCTTCTGTGAATACTTTCATCAGAAAACCAAAGACATTATTGAGTAGTTTTTCTAAAGTATTCCCTTACTCTGCCAACTATCAAGCTATCAAACAGGTACTTCTGCTTTCAATCTGTTATTTTGATCCTGCACAATAAATGAACTTAGGTTAATCGGGCTCATGAAAGAATTGGATTATATTCTCTGAGACTGTCCTACACTCCGTAACCCACCCCACTGGTGGAGACTTTTTCTAATCGGACTTTTGCCGGTTAAGACGGGTGAACCAGAAGAATATAAGTCTAAATTCTTAATTGATCCTAGACTAAAAAAGAGAAACATATATTTTGCATTATATTAAAAATTAAATAGACAAATAGGAATATCCAGTTCTAATATTGGAAAGCGAACAAGAGCGTTTCAATATTAGAATTGGAACCACTTGTTAATTCATACATGTTTATTTCATCTATTTTCATATTCAGTATATACTCACTGTGCCAGTGACAAATAATTATAAGGAGGGATAGTAATAATAATCACAGTAACAATGAAAGAAAGAAAAACAGTAGTGGTAGCAAGAATCGTGAAAACACTAGTAATAGTATTAATAGCAATCACAGTAACAACGATAAAAAGGAATTGAATGAAGATTTAGAAAGATTCCTCTCTGTAATCTTTAACAAGAAACTTACTGATCCTACTTATACTAAATAACAGAAATCAATTGATTAAATTGGGGGTCTTACAATCCTTAACAGGATGAAATTCTGATAATATAATAATAGTACTTAATTAGAAACAGAGGCAAAAAGGGGAGCAGCCGTGTTACCTGCGGTGGTGGCGAGCCGGCGGTGAATAGGCGGCAGAATCTGAGAACAATGGGTAAAATATATATAAAATTTTAATAATAATAATAATGGTGAGCATAATAATTATAACAGTAATTTAGTAATTGAATAATTAATAGGAAGAAAAGGAAAGACAGTAGATTACTTGAAACAGCGCGTCGTCGGAAAAGAGCTACGGCGGCTCTAAGCTCGCCGGAGGAGATTGTAGCAGCGGCAAAAAAAATATATAATTAAATAAATCAGAACAATAATTAGAAAATATTAAATAATTGTAATAACAGAATATTTAAATAAAATTTAAATAGAAAAAGGCTCACTACCTCGACGGAGAAAGGACGAGACCGGCCGGAGCAACGCCGACGGAGGAGCAGCGGCTGGCCGGCAGCGGCGATGGAGAGGGGAAAGGTGAGCTCCCCTATGAAGAAGAAGAAAAAGGAAAAGGAAATTTAATTTAGAGATTAGAAGAATTGGGGGAAAATAAAATAGGAGAGAGAGAGAGAGAGACAAACCTGAGAAGGCGGTGACAGTGACGGAGGAACAGCGGCGGCAGTGGTGGCTGGCCATTGACGGCAACCGGAGACCCGAGATGGTAAAGACAGCCAAGAAAGGAGAGAAAAGAGGAAGAAGAAAATTAAAAAAAAAAATTAATAATAAAGATAAGAATTAGGGATTTTGAATTTGGGGATCTAGATACTTTAGAGTTTGGGAAAAATTAAAGAAGAAAGGAGAAGGAAGAAGGAAGAAGGAGAAAAATAAAATAAATAAATAAACTGGGAGGGTGGTGCTGAAGTCGATGAAGAAGAAAGCGGGGAGTGATCTAGTGTGTGTTAGTTATTTTAAGAATTAGGGGAAATATCTAGTAAGGATCTAAAAAGCGAATAACAATTACAACATAAGTCCTATAAAAATTATTTATATTGCAAATAAATCCTAGATGGTCTACTTTATATTTTGAATATTTAATTGAACCATAGGTATAAAAGAAAACATTACCGAAAATGATTAAAAGAAAATATGGCAAATAGCTTATATTCGGAGTCCGAAATAACCTTTAGAAATTACATTTTAGTCCCAATAATTTTATAATTCACTGTTAAGGCCGTTAAAAGGTTATGAATTATTTCGGGAAAATTTATAAGACAAATAATAGCATATATGATATATTTATGTCTTCGAAAGCGTAGAAATGTCATAGAATAAATATTTGCAGTTTAGTCCCTAAACTTTAGGAATTTACCCAAAAGACCCCAGTAGCCTCGAAACTTAGTCTAGGCATAATAAGGCTTGCATGTCCTTAATTTCATAAGTATTTTCTAAAGAGTTGGTATTTGCGAAATAGGTACAAGACCCAGAAGAAAGTACGAACGAAGAGGCTAAGGTGAGTTCCCTCTCAAAACCGGAGAACTTGTTTTATAAATGTGTTTTATGAAAATTGTTTATAAATAAAAAGTTACGATATTTCTGAAATAAAATACTGGAAAATGTTTCTGAAAAGTATTTATTGGAAAGTATTTCTAAAAAGAGAAATTGTTTTCGAAGAAAAAGTTAAAGTATTTCTAAAATGGGAATTCTGGAAAATATTTCTGAAAAGTATTTTTGGGAATGTAAATGAACGGTAACTCTGGAATGTTACTGGAATTCTGATTGAAGAGGGCGCTTACACTGCACAAATATGGTAGCCCCTCGTCCCGACCATTGGGGGTCTGCACTGGTACGAGGCTAGTCACCCGTACAAGGGCATCTCGCACCTTTGGTTTTGGACACTTTTGATATCGTAATGGGATCCCAAACCCGTGTGGGAATCGTTAGAGGCGGGGGAAAGCAACAGGGTCGACTGGAACCTCTACGTGCACCACACATGGTTCTTAATTCTGACGGCTAACATGTCTCCGGGGTTAGGAGGTTTAACTCAGGAGCTGTTGGTATCTGGTTTCCAAGCTGGTGGTACCCCAGTTCTTGGTTACATGAAAATATAGGGGTGAGGTGGATAAATCGTAATTACGTCTGGTGTGAGGCTGGTATTGACTAAAAAGTAATTGACTTGGCCGGTCATGCACTCTTTTATTTCTGGAACTGATACACGGAATGATTTTATTATTCCGGAAAGATATTTCTGAAATTGAAAAGAAAGAATATTCCAGATAAAGATTGTTTCTTTTAAAACGAAGTAATTTCTAAATTATTTTGGAAGAAGATAAAGAAAATGTTTTCTGATAGAAAATGATTTTGGAAAAGGAAAAGTATTTCTAAATAAAGGAAGTTTCTCCGTGTCTTCAAAATAAAAATGTTTGCGAAATAAAATGAGTTTCAAAATCACTATCACACACTTCACTGGGGACTCACTGGGCTATTTATAGCTCACCCTTTTCTCTATTTTCTGTTTTAGTTCTTGCAGGATTGAGGAGATAGTACAAGAATATTTTGAAGTGTAGAGTTGAACCGAAACAAAGAATTGAGTCAACGCTAGACACAAACCCAGATTAGAAGATTTTGGCATCATAGTGCGCAACAAAAGCTTGGGATTAGAAATCTGTACATTGGGATTCAGTCAAAGACCGAAGTCAACTTAGAAGCCATAGAATAGTTTAGAAATTTTTTTTTATTCACATGTAAGTCATATTGTAAAAGATAGAAACCAGTGCCGAGAGGCACGCGGCGTAACCGACCCGAGAGGGACGGGGCGTCACACATACCCTTCAATTATCCACTTTGCTCGGCAACTTTGATATATTGGTACACTGTGACTTTTATTTTCTAGTCAATGAACTCAAAGCCCACACCATTTCTTCGTGGAAGTTAGACTATATTTTTCAACCCTCTCTTTCTCTACTTGGCTCGAATACTTCGGTGCATATCTCTAGAGAGGCAAATAAGGTGGCGGAAGGCTTAGCTAATGTGGCTTGCAATGATGGAACGATGACAACATAAAATATGATCTTCCAAGCTATTCATTTAGAAGCCAGAAGATTGTGCATTTTAGATGGGGATCGGTTCCCTTATTTCCGGCAATCTAAATGAATTCCTTTCCTCTGTTTTTGTAATGATTATTTACTCAACTCCTATAGATCTGCTAGGATCCTGTACTCTTTTTGCTATTTTATGGTCTTCCAACCTTAGATAGTTACTCTCAAAGTTAGAAATTTCAAACGAATAGCGAAATGGATTCAGCCCTGGAAGAGTATTTCAACCACCATTTTAAAATTGTTGTTGACAATCAAACCAATAGAAAAATTGTAATATTTTATTTTTTAATATGTATTTTTTTAATTGTTGTTGGGAATCTTGCCACGTCAGCCCATAACGGATTTGGGGAATCCATTCTTGCCAAAAATATTTGCCCAGGAAAAAGACTACCATGGTTGTCCCATTATGCCAAACCATGACCAGTCCAAAGCAAAGACCGATTTGTTTCAATATATTTTGAGTTTTTGGCTTAATCCCGCTCCTTGTATTTTGCTGGCTATTTGACCGTTAATTAATAAAGGGGTAGGGGTCCATGTAAAACCCTCAATCATAACATGTGGCTTTTGGGAATAAAAAAAGGTTAACTGAGAGTTCCATTTTTAACCCATATTACAATTTTTATTCATTATTGTTCATTGAAATATTAAAAGAAAAACGTTGATCCCATTATCGGGTACAAAAACAATTAAACATTTTTTATATTGTTAAGCATCTCTATCGCATAATTAAATTTTGAGCTTCTATTGAAAAAACTTTTAATTATTGCAAATGTGGCATTTAATCAGCGTTTGAGATTATAATTATCTCCATTGTACATTCTCTTAAATACTACCTGTGTTAGTAGTGCCCTAGGACCATTAGCATATGTTGTACGTTTTATATCTTTTTGAGCATGTCTTTGAATAGTTAATTTTGCTTTTGAACATCAAATGCGTGATTTGATAGTAAAACTCATTAGCTTATGCAATTACTATTCTAACTGTCCCTAGTTTTATGTAATGTTCTTTACAATGAAATAAAACTAGTATGATGTATGATTGATGATTATGTTTTACTGATCATGTGTAATGGATACAAATCATATCATAGATGCAATATATTGGGATATATTGTATTGGATGTGATCCGTTAGATCATAAGTATTACTTCCTCAATACTGTTTTGAATCCTTTAGTCATAAGTATTACTTCCTCAATACTGTTTTGAATCCTTTAGTCATAAGTATTACTTCCTCAATACTGTTTTGAATCCTTAGACCTTATGTCTCCATTGTTTCCAGCATGAATGGAGCTACGTTTTCACTCAGTCGAACATTACTTTTAATCGAGTAGTCAATACGACTGATGATCGGATGTAGTATCCAATCATGGCTTGAATGTGAGAGGCATTGTAAGGAATTTGTCCCTCTCTTATTAGAGAGAGATATCCATGGGCCCCTTCAATAGGGAAGACTATTTAAATGCATAGCCGTGCTCAAATGTATTTAATAATGTGGTTATTAAATACTATTTGTTGAAACAGTCTGCCTGGAGATCGAGCATAAATACAATTAAACTATATAAGGGTGACACCGACCATGCCTTATGCTTAATTTGGATATCGCGAGACAAAGGGATTTAATAGTGAGTTGATATTAGGTTCCACGACATATTCATTCATTATGGGTAGGCACAATGTCCTGCTAGGGACCGCTTGTGATTTATGAACACATACTACTACTAAGTGTGTTTTCATTGCCATTGTGATATGAACCTACAGGGTCACACGCATAGACGAGTTAACGAGCTTCATGTCCAGATTCAATGAATCTATAATGTGTCTAGGTTCATTGTATCTGGCATTTATCTTTCTAAGAGTAATAAAACGTTATTATTCGAATTAGAGATGGAGAAGGAGCATTTTTGGTATTTAGTTATAGCTGGGATTACGTGGGTGTTATTATCCGATAAAGACTCCCACTACCAGCAGAAGTCTAGAGGACGTGGGAGTTGTGTTTGAAACAACCTCTCACACCCTATATAAACTTCTCTTGGACGAAACCCTAGGGAGTAATGCTTGAGCCGCAAAATACCTAAATCCAAGAAATCTGATTTTTGGTTCTCTGCCTACTTTTCTCTCTAGATTATTCGAAACCCAGAAAAACGAAGAGCTAGCACTCGCTGCTCATTTCATCGCATGGATACCGCAAGGGAGTAATTCCGCAAAGGGAGGACTCAAGGACCCAAAACAGAATCTTTAACCAAGAAACGTAAGTCGTTTCGGTCTATTTTTCGATTCGCTTGGTATGAGCGGATCCTTCAGGGGAGGACTCATGGGTGTTTACAACGAGTTTCTGCCCATTAATCCCTTCAACCTGTATAACTCTTGGAGACGCTTAAGATTCCTAAAATCCCACCTCACCTCTTATCTTTCACTTAACAAGTGTATTTTTTCTACAATGGAGGCCAAGCTCAATTCATTTTCATGAATTATCATTGGTTAAATGTTCTTGTGAGAAAATATGAATTCTTCTTAGTATACTAGTTTGTGATTGCCTAATATGTTTCTTCAATCTTGATGCACTTGTTTTGTATGATCAGTTTAAGTCCTTCATGAAAATGCACAATGTATAGTAAGATAAAATTTCTAAATTGTAGGTTATTGTGTGACATGGATTTTCGTAAAATTAAAATTTTCTATTGATGCACAACGATATGTGATGAATCAAGTGAAAACACAGTACACAAATCGTCATCACCGTTTGCATGAGTGGTATCTCAAGTGAAAAGATTGCCAAAAAATGGATGAGAGTGTTTGACAATGATTGATTTTGAATAAATGGGAGACTCAAAAGTTTTTGGTAATTTGTTTTATCTAAGTAGAAATTAGCTTGTTTTATTTATAGAAACTAATTTTTTATCATCATACATAAGCAAAGTGAAAGAAACACAAATAATTGAGGGAATCAAGAGATAAAATTAATTTTTGGAACAAAGTCAAGAGTTCAAGAGATGAAATCAATTGTTGAAATAAGAAACTAATTGTTTGCTTCAAGGCTTCTAAATTCCGCCAGTAGTCACTCACCATATGGATACAATTCCATTGTTCTGTTGTCTAATTGAGGATTTTTCCAAAAAGTACTTTCGGAGGAGGTGGAACATGTGTGTAGATATTGTGATAGCCTCCCATCATAGATTATTAAGTTAATCACTTCTGAATTTTCATTTTTCAGTCTTCATTCTCCATTGTTACTAAAAATAGTAGGAACTCTTCATTTCCATTACCACTGTGAGTCCTTCTTTCACGAAAAAAATACATAAGTTATAAAAGAATTTCATATTATTACTAACATAAATCTCACATAGAAGTTTGAATCTCTATGCAACAAATAAATTCATTAAGCCATTATATAGAATAGAAACAAAACATCCTTAAAACAAAACAAAGAAATATTTTAATTAGTCGGACATTAAAAATGGAAATTATACAAGAATAGAAATCTATTCTATATAATCCTTCTATTTGTGTAGTAACAAAACCACCATACTTATTCTTGCGATTTTCAATTTCCATCATAACCATTTTGATATCCGTGGAACAAAATTAACAAGTGAAACAAAATTAAAAAAATATCATAAGAGAAAAAGAAAGAAAGAGAGTTTTTAGAATTTACCATTTCATAATCAATTTGAATCCTGTTAAACAACAAAGACATTAAAAATGTTAGCCTAACAATACATATTAATCATCAGGTGCCGTAGCCTAGTGGGCAGGTGCCTGGCCTGTGACCGAGAGGTCCAGGGTTCGATACCCTCCGCCAGCGTGCGGTAAGCTTTATTCTCCCTTATCTAGGGTGCTCTCTCCCCGTTCATGGGGCTGTTCTCTCCCGCTCATGGGGTTGTTCTATCTCCTCATTCATGGAGTTCCGCCCTCGGGCGTTCAAAAAACAACAAATACAGATTACCAAATTAACAAAATCATAAGATAGTAAGTAATTAAGAAAGATATAATTTTGAGAACTTACAATTTCGCCCACAATCCAAAGACCATTAACCCACTCTTGATGAAGGCTTATCTCTTCCTCGTGATAAACATAATACATATCATTTTCTTCCTTATAGCTCTCATCTTCACAAGTAATTTTTATTATATATTTAATTAAAATGACTATTATACTGTTTAAAAATTAAAGTAAATAATTAAAAGTAAATAAAAAAGGATTTCAATGTCTTTTACATCACAAAAATTGTCCAACCCCTTCAAATTTGGAGGAATTAGTTTTGCATGTAGAGATAGACCTCTCCATTCCACATTTACTTCCCTTCCCGCTATAATATGCCCAGAAAGATGGAAAAATTCGGTATGGGTACGGTCCCACACTCCTCTCACATAAATTAGGAAGGACCCACCTGATTGACCTGCGGGACCTACCCTGCAGGTGGGTCATGTCTAAATTTATGTGAGAGGAGTGTGGGGCCGGACCCATGCCAGACTTACCCCAGAAAGATCATCTTTTACTAGGTCCGTGTAAAAAACTTATACATGTTTCTTTTTGTTTTTTAACGACAATGCCCTTTTAATATTATCCAAAGAAACCCCCTATGTAACCTATGACTTCTATCAAATCTCCCGGTCAGAATACAACCATTTTCTTTTGTGTGAAATAAATAACTGAAAGAATTAGTCTTAAGAAGAAGAACTAGTGAATGAAATTTAGTTTGAGTTATGATATATTGTCTTGTATAGATGAACCCTTCTAATGCAGTAAACTTATTTCCTTGATTGTGGAAGGAAATTAATGTTTAGATTCGTAGCAAAACTATATGCATCATATATAGAAGATTTTTAACTTTCTATTCAAAAAGTAAAATATTAGTTTTGGATTGTATTTATTATGAACAATCCAGGAGCATAAATGACAACACAAATACACCCATTATCGCAAACGGAAGGTCCACATTTGAATTGCACAATAGTTAAGAAGAGTAGGTTGACAATTAATAGTTATGTTGTAATAATATCTTTAAATAGAGAATGTCTCATACTTTAGTTGATCTTCCATACCCAATTGGATTTTATGAAAAAATAGATTAATTTCAAGAAAGTGGACTATCTATTTGAAATAGGGAAAGTATAAATCGAACCGTCATCTAAGGTGCCAAACATGTTTTTTTTTTCTTTCTGTTTCTAAGAGGACCAAACAACTTCGTACAATACTGGCCATAGATTTTGTATAAAAAAATTAGTAAAACAGGTCAGCGTAAATAAGGAAACAATAAATTTTAACAAAACAACCAACAATTACTAAGTAAATTTGAAACTTACCATTTATTTGAAAATATGCGACTTAACAAATTAACTATTAAACCATTTATTTGAGGAACGAAATGTAAAATTTTACATGTTTTTATTAAAAGAAAATGTCCATTTTTAAATTAATTCGATGCAACCTCAACCTCACATATTCCATACTCTCCACATGATTTCATATTTGCAAATTCAAGGCTTCAGACATGGCAAACTGTTCAATTTCTTCTCGTCCTTCAACATCAAACGTTAACTTCAACAAATCAACTTCTTCCAAGAAACTTCCACACCATACTCATTCAACTTCAAAACCTCAAACATAAGAAATTCAATATTCTTGATAGTCCTATGAACACAAGAAATATACTTCGAAGCCCTTGAAAACCGGCCATGTTATATCTCGAAAGGTCTCATTTTTCACATCAAATGCAACAATTTGGCCCTCTCCTTCTTCTAAGATCCAATGCAAGCGCTCGTTGAATATAGTTTCCAACCCATATAACCCACGTTGTAGCTTTATGTATGGGAAATCTATATCTAACCTCTTTCAGGAATTTGAGTTGAAGCTATAAACCCATCCAACATAGTCCCTCCCTTTTAATTTTTCTAACACGTAAGAGCATAGCACTTGGATTAATTAGGGAAGTATTTAAATTATCTAGAATAAGAGATAAATAGACTATATTACACTTTTCCTGGATATACTCTAGATTTAATAATTTTAAGCATTTATTTGGATTGCACCATTCCAACAACAAAATTTGTCACTAATATTACCTTGGTAAAACCTTGGTGTTTAATTAAAAGAATAAATAATGGAGGACAATTTCTAAAATAAGGCATATTACTCTATTAACTATCCAAAATAACAAACAATTAGAATCAAGATGTATGTCTTGGTGAAAAATAAATCAGACGGAGTGATTCACTTACCATACCTGAATTCGGCCTATGGCCAATTATACTTTGGATCCTAACAATAAAGTAATCCTTAGTCTCCTTGATATAGCAAAGTCCAACAGGCAATGAAATTTCATTGGTAGGAAGCTCTAGCTGCCAGAATTTTCTTGTTTCTTGGTTTCTTACCAAAATCCCTCGAATGGATTTTGTCCTCAAGACTACCAACCCATTGAAAGACCCATGAATCACCACTTCCTCATAGTATTCTGTGGGGAAAGGAAATAAAAGGTTTCCATTGGAATCTTTAGTACCACTCAATAAATTGAGAAACATTTCCAATTGAAAAGGTTCACTCAATAAATAGAAATAGCTTCATTTAATTAGTATCATATTTGACATACTGTTTTTGATTTATTTCTTGTTGTGTACTTTGTTAAATCGATTACTTTTTTGTACAATTCAGAAATACAAGATTGTGAAGAGGAGATCCTTGTCAAGTCAGAATGTTTAACAAATCATTGTTGGTATATGGTTGTGGAGTCTCAAGCTATAGAGGCTCCTAATCAACAATTTTATCATATAGATGGATTAGGAGAACAAGTTGTTGCTGCCACAAGTGATGTGATCTGATACAATTATAGTTTTCCATTTTCAATATTACATTATATATTAATTTATTTAGTTTTCTTTTTAATGGAAATGAAAATCTAGAAGGCGTGGACTAGGACCAACTGTTAATGCGAAACTCATGAAGAATAAAGCTAGGGGAAAAACAAGATATCCAATTCATCCTCCACACTTTAAGGTATGTGGTAAGCATGCCAAGATCTTCAAGTAAGAAGTCACTATAAGCATTCAACAATATGGTCCAGTTCATGTTGCTAGCAAGAAGGATATTTCTGTAGATTATGTCAAGGAAATGTTGTTATTTTTAAACGTATGGATTGCTTTCAATTCATGCAAATCCTGCATTTTTCATATTGGATTCTCGATGTATACAAGCTTTACCATTTTTCTTCAAATTATTAATAAATCACAACTTCTGTGCTTGATTGGAAAATTGAGCTTCTCTTATTTACTTTTTACTTGATCTTGTGAGAAGGTACGGAATCCTTCCTAGTATACCAGATTATGATTGCCTATGTTTGTTCAATCTTGATAACTGTTTTGTCTGATAAAACTTCTAGTTTGTAGGTTCTTGAGTTACTTGGAATAGGATAATCTAAAATCCATGACTCTTTGACATTTACCATATATATGAATTTCAGGATAAATTCAAAATTTTATATTGATGCGCAACGATATATGACGAATCAAGTGAAAACACAGTACATAAATCGTCATTACCGTTTGCACAAGAGGTATCTCAAGGGAAAAGAATTCAAAAAAGACATGGATGAAAGTGTCTGACAATGTTTGATTGTGAATAAATGGGAGACTCAAAAGTTTTTGGTAATTGTTTTAATCCAAATACTTTATTTTGTTGCCGCTTGATTTATTTATAGAAACTAGCTTGTTTTATTTATAGAAACTAATGTGTTTATCATCATATATGAGCACAGTGAAAGAAACACAAATAACTTAGGGAATCAATAGATAAAATTAATTGTTGAAATAAGAAACTAATTGTAAGCTTCAAGGCATCTAAATTCTGCCAATAGTCAATCACCATATGGCTATAATTCCATTGTTATGTTGTCTAGTTGAGGAGTTTTCCAACAAGTACTTTCGGAGGAGGTGAAAGATGTGTGTAGAAATTGAGAAAGCCTCCCACCATAGATTTTTTTTACCTCCCACCATAGATTATTAAGTTAGTCACTCTTTATTCTCTATTGTTACTAAAAATAGTAGGAACTCTGAATTTCCATTACCATTGCGAGTCTAGGGGAATAACAAAAAATTATTGCGGGTGTTTTCAAAATTATCTAAATATTAGGTCGTTTGCACCCCCGCGTATTCTTTACCTTTTTCAATAACTTTTATAATATTTAAAAATATTATAACTTTTGCAAGTTACTACTACACTTCCAACATCTTTTAGATTTTTATAAGTTCTTATTTCAAATACATTTGTTTTCGTAAAATTAATGGAAATAAGAGGTTTATGAAAAAAGAAATTAGTTTAACATTCTTTCACCAAAAAAATACATAGCCATTATTTAGAATAGCAACAGAACATCCTTAAAACAAAACACATAAGTATTTTAATTAGTCGGACATTAAACATGGAAATTGTACAACAATAGAAATCCATTCTATATAATCCTTCTATTTGAACAGTAACAAAAACCACCATACTTATTCTTGCAATTTTCAATTTCCATCATAACCATTCTGATACCTGTGGAACAAAATTAACAAGAGAAACCAAATTTAAAAAAATAAATCATAAGAGAAAAAAAAGAAAGTGAGTTTTTAGAATTTACCATTTCATAATCAATCTGAATCCTGTTAAACAACAAAGACATAAATAAATGTAAGCCTAACAAGAGAGATAACCAAATTAACAAAATCATAAGATGGTAAGTAATTAAGAAAGATAGAATTTTGATAACTTACAATTTCTCCCACAATCCAAATACCATTAACCCACTCTTGATGTAGTCTTATCTCTTCCTCGTAATATGGAAGCTCTTCATCAGTACTTTCAAAATAAACATAATACATATCATTTTCTTCCCTATAGATCTCACCTTCCCACCAACCATCATTTGCAAACACATCGACAATCAAACCTGTATATATTTCGTCTATTAGATAAGGAGGTGGTCTTGGTCGGAGGTTTTGAGCTTTAACTATATCGGGTAGAGGCCCAGAAAGATCGTCTTTTACTAGATTTGTGTAAACAATCTTATACTTGTTTCTTTTTAATTTTTTAACGACAGTGCCCTCATAATATGATCCGTAGAAACCCTCGGCGTAACCTATGACTTCTATCAAATCCCCCCGTCGGAATACAACCATTTTCTTTGTGTGAAATGTAAAACTTAAAGAACTAGTCTTTAGAAGAAGAAGAACTTGGGAATGAAATTTATTTTGAGTTATGATACATTGTCTTTTATAGATGAACTCTTCTAATGCAGTAAACTTATTCCTTAACTGTGGAAAGAAATTAATGTTTAGATTTGTAGGAAAACTATATTGATCATATATAGAAGATTTTTAACTTTCTATTCAAAAAGTCAAAAATTAGTTTTTGAATGTATTTATTAAGAACCATTCAGGAACATACATGACAAAATAAATGCACCATCTGTCACAAACTGAAGGCCCACATTTGATATGCACAATAGTCAAGAAGAGTAGGCTGACAATTAATAGTTATGTTGTAATAATATCTTTAAATAGAGAATAACTCATACTTTAGTCGATCTTGCATACCCATTGGAATTTTTGAACAAAATAAATTCATTTCAAGAAAGTGGACATTTTATTTGAAATGGGAAAGTATAAATCGAACCGTCGTCTAAGGTGCCAAACGGGGGTTTTTTTTTCTATTTCTAAGACGACCAAAAAACTTCGTATAGTGCTAACCATAGATTTTGTATTAAAAAAAATTCGTAAACAGGTCAGCGAAAATAAGGAATCAATAAATTTTAATAAAACAACCAACTATTATTAAGTAAATTTGAAACTTACCATTTATTTGAAAATATGCAACCTAACAAATTATCTATTAAATCTATTTTATCAACTTAATTTTTTCCTTGTAGACACTGACCAGTTTTGCCTTATTTGGAAAAACCAGTACAATACATTTAAAATTGTATACATGATTTCAAATCAATCGAAAGAAGATGCAATATGTGCAGGGCCGACTTAATTATTCAGGAGACATGTGCTAATTTTAAAATATCACCATATATAACCGAAAAAGGACTTCCATATAAATATATCAAAAAAAGAAATCATTACTGAAATTTTAAACATAATATTCAAATAAAAAATATTCCAAACTTTTTGCACTTGAAAAGCGATTATTCTAGCATTTTTCGAAGCAAAACCACCAATCAAATCTTTATCTTCACATTTTATTCGTAGTATATATTTATAACAACTACACCCCTAACATTCCACATTATCCATTACGTCATAAAAATGTAATAAAAAAGAACAAAGTATGGAAATATATCATTTAATGTTTTTAAGATTGCCCGTTTTGAGCAAGCCGATTTGATTTTCTCACCTCAGCGATCGTTTGATTAGTGCGGTTGATTGCTTTTGTGTTTTACCTTTCGTAGAGGCAACACCAATAGTCCGTAAATATTTCTTTTGAAAATTGTTTATTGATCTACATTTTTTTTTATAGAAAATGTAGCACGGATTAGATAAAATCAGCAATCCTTCTATTCCAAAATATAATTTGTTTGTAAAATGGGAAACCTATTTACCAAAGACATATATTATGTAATGGAGGGAATACAATGTTAACACGTTGTTCACATTTAGGAAACTAGTATACAACAATTATTAATGATAATCATGTTAGATAGGTCAATTAATCCAAACACAAAAAACAGTCGGAGCAGAGAAACACCTGAATGATGAAGGAATATGAAACACATGCATCAATCACTTACTGAACGTGCATAATAAATCAACAGTTAAAAAGTGTTTTACCGTCAAGATGTTATCCGTTCAACTTATGAATACGATGCTATATAGTAATCGTACAATGCATGAATCTCACAAGGTTAATACCCCCAAATTCTACGTCCATTAGCCATGGAAATTCACCTTGAAAAATATTTCTAATTGTTGACACCTGAAATATATCGGGTGGCCGAGAGCACCCATGAGTCGGGCAAACTGGTGGATCAGCCGAGATGCAAACATATCTAAAGAGAAAAACAAGCCAAATTAGCTAACTCAGATGAAATATGTGTTGGAGTACATTTAATCTAAGGTGCGCCAATTCGATTGGGCCGGGTCGGGCTTCGGGCCGGGATTGGATTGGGCCCTTAATCGGGTTGGGCCGACCAACCCATTTGGACCGACCTTATGGCTGGAAAATTGGACACATATTTTCAGCTCATATTTCTTATCTAGAGGTTGAAGTGGTGGAGAAAGTGGAGGAGTGGTTTTCTCCATGATCTCCCACTTTCGCCTTTATCTCTCCCCACTCTCTCTTGATAGACTAAGGGAAAATACTGATTTTCCTAATGATTCAAGTCAGATTTTTCTCCAGCTTTTGAAGCTTAGAGAAGAGACAAAAGAGAGAACATTAGAGAGAAAAGAAAAGACAGCTTTTTCTAGACTTGTTTTCTAGCTTTGGCTAATAGAAAAGAAGTAAGAAAAACTGTATATGGTTCTTCTAAAAGGTCATACATTCATACTCCATCTTGAAGAGAGTCTTCAAGACTTCTACGAGGCATTGGCTAGCACCAAGCGGTAGAAGACCATCCCCGGAAGATCGAGTGGATACTGGGAGAGACGGAGCCTGCGTTGGTGGCGTTCCGTTAGTGACAACAAACTGCAGCTGAAACCGTTTAAGCTATCCTAACACTTCTAAAGGTATAATACTATCCCATAGTCTTAGGTTCTTACTCGTGAAAGATCCTGATAGAGGCGGGTCACTTTATTTCCGCTGCACTAACTGTTTTTTGACCCGGTTATTCCTCTAACAATATGTTCAGGACAGTAAACAAGGAGTAAATATTATCGGGGAAACAGGAGCATGTATAGCATGAACAACTACATACCAGGCAAGCTAACCAAACAAACTTCTCATGGCAAGAGGACCAGCCGAATACCACTTTGACCTGGTCTCTGGCCTTATCCCGTCCTTAACCACCATGATCTTTACATAGAAAATTTGGATACGGCCAGAAGAATTTTTAGGACAATATAACAATCGGGAAGTGCTAGAATAAGCCATAAAATGGCAACCACCAGCTCGTCGATGCTTAGAAAGTAAGCCCACGTTTTACATGGCAGTCAAGACCAGGGGAACATGGCTAATTTGCAAGTCATGGCAGTTATTGCAGAATTTAGGACGGGAAGGCAATTCAGAAGAAAATATAAATAGAAGGCAAAGAAGAAGATCAATGACATCACAATAAACTCTCGAAAGGCTTTTTTTGTTATATCCATGTATAATTTTTTTGCAACGTTCCTTAGAGCTTTCCGCAATTAAATTCGTGTAATTACTTTTGACATAGTCTCTCTGGATCAACCAAGCTCTCCGCATGAGGACTTTTATCTAATAACACATACTTAGGTAAAATTCACACTACAAGAAAACAGTTAAATAGCGACCGAAATTTTAGGTCACAAATTTAACGACTGAATACCGACCGACTAGAAACCAAAAACTAAACGGTCGTTATTTCGTCGCCCCTCCGTCGGCCACATCGGTCACGTTGACCAAATTGAAACGCCGTCGTTTTGATTGAAGGGATTCATGGGCGGAAACTCGTTACAAACACCCATGAGTACCTGAAGGGATTCATGGGCGGAAACTCGTTCCAAACACCCATGAGTCCTCCCCTGAAGGATCCGCTCATACAAAAATGAATCGAAAACAGCAAGAAAAGACTTACAATTTCGGGTTCAAGAAGCTACTTCTTGAATGGAGGATGACGTTTCTTGGATGCTAATCTGCCACCAACGGAATTCCCTTTGCGGAATATCCCTCTACCGGTATCCACGCGACGAGACGGGCAGAGAGTGCTAGCTCTACGTCTTTCTGAGTTTCGGAATTGTGAGAGAAAAGGGAGAAGCAAGAATAGAAAACGGTTTTCTGATTCTATGTAGTATTTCGGCTGAAAAACATTAAGCATTAACCTTCTAGGTTTCGGCTAAGAGATGTTATATAGAGTGTGAGAGTTTGTTACTAGAACGACTCTCACCTCTACTCAACTTTTCTCGGCAGTGGGCGTCTCAGAATCCCACGTTCCCTAGACTTTCGCTGGTAGTGGGAGTCCTTATCAGATAATAACTCCCACGTAATCCCAGTTATAGGTAAAATACCGAAATTTCCCCTATCTCTGATTCGAATAATAAACACTTTATTATTTTCAGAAAGACAAATGTCAGATACAATGAACCTAGACACATTCTAGATTCATTGAATCTGGACATGAAGCTCGTTAGCTCGTCTATGCGTGTGACCCTGTAGGTTCATCTCACAATGGCAATGAAAACACACTTAGTAGTAGTGTGTGTTCATAAATCACAAGCGGTCCTAGCAGGACATTGTGACTACCCAAAGTGAATGAATATACAACGGAACCTAATATCAATCCACTATTTAATCCCTTTGTCTCGCGATATCCTAATTAAGCATAAGGCATGGTGGTCGTCACCCTTATTAAGCTTAATTGTATTTATGCTCGATCTCTAGGTAGACTGTTTCGACAAATAGCATTTGATAACCACTTTATCAAATACATTTGAGCACGGCCATGCATTTAAACAGTCTTTCCCGATCGAGGGGCCCATGGATATCTCTCTCTAATATTAGAGAGGGACAAATTCCTTACAATGTCTCTCACATTCAAGCTATGATAGGGCACTACATCCGATCATCAGTCGTATTGATTACTGTGTTACAAGTAACGTCCGCCCTGAGTCAAAAACGTGGCTCCATTCATACTAGAATCAATGAAGACATAAGGTCTAAGGATTCTAAAATAGTATTGAGAAGTAATACTTATGACTTAAGACCATGAAGTATTACTTCTCGACTGGATCACGTCCCAATACAATGTATCCCCTATATATTGCATCTATGATGTGATTTGTATCCATTACACATGATCAGTAAAACAAGATCATCAATCAACAATCATACTAGTTTTATTTCATAGTAATTAAGCATTACATAAAACTAGGGACTTCTAGAATAGTAATTACATAAGTTAATGAGTTTTACTATCAAATCACACATTTGATAATCAAAAGCAAAATTAACTATTCAATTACATGCTCAAAAGATAATAAAACGCACAACATGTGCTAATGGTCCTAGGGCACTACTAACATTGATCACCCTTAACGACCGACTACCGACTGATATTAACGACCGTTTACCGACAGAATATACAACGACCGAATACCGACAGAAGTTAACGACTGAGTACCGACGGAATACATAACGATGTATATTTGTATAGTAATATATGAAGGACACAAAACTGACGAAAAGTGACGACGGTTTACCGATGGAACATATACCGACGGAATAACGACGAACTTAACGACTGAATAGAGACGGAATTAGGTTTAGGGTTAGGCGACCAATTAGCAACAGATAGTGACAAATTCCGTAGCTATTATTTTCCCGAATTCCGTTTTTTATAAAATAGCGGGGTTTTTAAGGATATATAGAAACATATTGCCTATTTTAGTTACTATTACTAATATATATATATATACACACACACACACACACACATTAACTTGAATATTCAAACAATTAAAACTTATACTTATTTACAAAATACTATATATACTCGAAGCAGAACAATTTAAGTAATACATTGCATTTACGTAAATCATTAAGTGATGGAGTTAAAAAATTTAATAATTTAATATTAACAAACAAATAATTACTAAAAATATTCATATTAGTTCGTACTCACCGCTATTTTATAAAAAGAGGAATCGGGGAAAATAATAGCGACGGAAATTAAGGTTTTCCGTCGCTATTCGGTCGCTATTATTTTCCCGGATTCCGATTGTTTTAAAATAGCGGGGTTTTTAAGGATATATAGAAACATATTGCCTATTTTAGTTACGATTACTAATATACATACATATATATATATATATATATATATATATATATATATATATATATTAACTTGAATATTCAAACAATTAAAACTTAAACTTATTCACAAAATACCTATATATACTCGAACTAGAACAATTCAAGTAATACATTTGTGTGTGCATTTACGTGAATCATTAAGTGATGGAGTTAAAATTTTAATAATTGATTATTAATAAACAAATAATTACTAAAATATTCATATTAGTTCGTACTCGCCGCTATTTTATAAAAAATGGAATCCGGGAAAATAATAGCGACCGAATTAGGGTTTTCCGTCACTATTCGGTCGCTATTATTTTCCCGAATTCCATTTTTTATAAAAAAAAAATAGCAGGGTTTTTAAGGATATATAGAAACATATTGCCTCAGTTAGTTACTATTACTAATATATATATATATATATATATATATATATATATATATATATATATATATATATATATATATATATATTAACTTGAATATTAAAACAATTAAAACTTATACTTATTCACAAAATACCTATATATACTCGAAGCAGAACAATTCAACTAATACATTTGTGTGTGCATTTACGTGAATCATTAAGTGATAGAGTTCAAATTTTAATAATTGATTATTAATAAACAAATAATTACTAAAATATTCGTATTAGTTCGTATTCGCCGCTATTTTATAAAAAGTGGAATACGGGAAAATAATAGCGACGGAATTAGGGTTTTTCGTCGCTATTCGGTAGATTTTATTTTCCCGGATTCCGTTTTTTATAAAATAGCGGGGTTTTTAAGGATATATAGAAACATTTTGCCTAATTTAGTTAGTACTAGGCAAAATGTTTCTATAAAACCTTAAAAACCCCGCTATTTTATAAAAAACAGAATTCGGAAAAATAATAGCGACCGAATAGAGACGGAATCTGTCACTATCCTCGCTAATCGGTAAATAGCGACCTAATATTCAGTCGTTAAATAGTCAAAGTCAAAAGTCAACAATGTTGACCATTCGTTCGGTATTCGGTCGCTACATATACTGTCGGTAATTTGCTTAGCGACGAAAAATACACGACCACGTCATTCAGTCGTTAATCAGTTTAGCGACGGAAATGTCCATCCCTGTTACACAGTTTTCTTGTAGTGTCACCGGTTTGCATAGATTTATGCGTGAGCATTTTTAACGAATAATGTATATTGCAATTTAGTTAGTTTAGTCGATTTGCTCTATCTCAACTTTGAAATGAGGAATTGTCTCCGATAACGCACACTGAGCCAAGTCACTATTTTCCAAGTTGTAAACTTGTTAAGATAAGAAATTTGAAGTGTGAATACAAAGTCGACCGATTCAGTTATCTTGCTCGACGCTCGGACATGGTTTTCAGTGCCATCAGTAACAAAGTCTTAGACAATTTCTATTATGTAAAGTATACAAATCAATTTCTTTTTAAATCTAATTCTTTGTAGGCTCAAAGAAATAAACCACAAAATTAGTCATATTTGAGAATCTCTTACAAATCCAGAATATATTCCTAACCATAATTCATATAATCTGCTTTCAATATGGTACATTACAAGCTTAGAAAATCGCTAAAGTTATCCAACTTATGTCCTCACAAAAATAGTTGGACTGAAACCTTGAATGTAAACCATAGTTGTCATGGCATCCATAGCTAATAATAATAAATTAAAGGTAAAAGAGACAACTTAGCAACAAAAAAAAAAGGTAGAAGAGACAACTTTTAAGGTTGACACATTATCTCCATGTGTCATGATCCCGTCAAATAAAACACCCAATTTCCCTTAATTATGGCTACACAACACCACCTACATATATAGATAATAGCCTTCGAGGATGTACTACTAAAATCATGTCTAAAATACTATTAGTAAACTTCTAATCATGTACAACGTTACAAGCTTTCACAAAATACATATAGATACATAAGTACCATAGGTTTCTTATTCACTCAAACATTTTGTTTATACCACAATTACCACTGTAAGTCAATCATTGACTAGTTTTAAGTCTCATCCTTAAACTGAAATTTAAGGAATATAGTGGTTTCAAAACCCCATTGTATGGGATGCACAATATTATCTTTCTCTCTAACAAAGTCTAAAAACATCAGTCTATTAAACGCTATTTCTCATATAGACTTGAGTCGATATTTCTTGTATCTGAAAAAATGTTATGATATTTGTATCACAAAATTTCATAGTCACTCAACTTCCATTCTAGTAATACTCGAGACAAATAATAAACTCAACTTTGATTCTAGATCGAGTTATCAAAATAATTATGTTTACTAGACTCAAAGTTACACTATATGGCTACACTCAGTTACATTATATATTAGTTTCTTTAGTTTCCTTTTGAATGGAAATGAAAATCCTAGAAGGCGTGGGCTAGGACCAACTGTTAATGAGAAACTCATGAAGAAGAAAGCTAGGGGAAAAAACCAGATATCCAATTACCTCATCTACACTTTAAGGTATGAGGTAAGCATGGTGGGTTGTGATCATTACTTTGGTAATTGCACTAGTAAAATAGGTAAATCCAAATCCGAACAACAAAGAACCCCGAGTCAAGTTGTATATACACGGAAGCCCTTAAGTAATGTATTCATAGACGATAATATAATAGGTCTTATGTAATCCTTGAGGAACGAAATCTAAAATTTTACACGTTTTTAATAAAAGAAAATGTTCAATTGAAAAGGTTCACTCAATAATTATAAATAGTTCAGTTAATTAGTTTTATATTTGACATATTGTTTCTGATTTATTTCTTGTTGTGTACTTTGTTAAATCAATTACTTTTTTTGTACGATTCAGAAGCACAAGATAGTGAAGAGGAGATCTTTGTCAAGTCTGAATTTTGAACAAATCATTGTTGGTATATGGTTGTGGAGTCTCAAGCTATAATGGTTCCTAATCAACAATTGTATCCTATAACTGGATCAGGAGAACAAGTTGTTTCTTCCATAGGTAATGTGATCTTCAAATTGATATAATTATACTTTTCCATTTTCAATAACAAAGTATATATTAGTTTCTTTAGTTTCCTATTGAATGGAAATGAAAATTCTAGAAGGCGTGGGCTAGTACCAACTGTTAATGCGAAACTCATGAAGAAGAAAGCTAGGGGAAAAAACAAGATATCCAATTACCTCCTCCACACTTTAAGGTATGTGGTAAGCATGGTGGGTTGTGATCATTACTTTGGTAATTGCACTAGTAAAATAGGGTTGTTATGGGACAATACGGTTGATGTATGTATAGTTGGGGATCATGCACTTGTGGTTCATGTATAATTTAATAATTTTACGGGTACTAATGTTTTTGGATCATTTGTATCGCTGCCAATACACGCAGCGACAAGATTTGTGGAATGAGCTAATCATTTTACAGGTAGTCATCAGGACCCATGGATAGTGGGTGGTGATTTTAATGTGGTAGTAGGATAATAAGAGAGCTTCGGTTCCATTCCGGCTGCCATACCCATGTTTGAATTTAATTACGCGGTTCATGATTGTGGTTTACTCGATGCCGGATTTATGGGCAGCCCCTTTACTTGGAGCATGACTTCAAGTCCTCCGTTATTGCAACTCCTTGATATAGTTCTCATCAACATTAAATGGAATGATTTATTTTCATCTACGACAGTGAAACATCCACATCGCTCTATATCAGATCATTGTCCTCTTAACATCACTGTTCGGGTAACTCAATATGCAAGATGAGCTCTTTCTGTTTTCAAACAACGTGGACAAAGCATCACTATTTTCTTGATTTGGTGGAAGAAAATTGGTCCGTGGGATTGGAAGGTAATGGAGTTGATATATTGATGGGAAAATTAAAGCGGCTTAAGGGTGATTTATGACAATGGAACTAGGAGACTTTTGGTTATGTACATAGTGTGATTATACAAGAGGAAGTGGAGGTGCAAGAAGTAGAGAGACTCTATGATTCCAGCCCTTCGGCTAAAGCAAAAAAATACACTTTATATTGCACAAGAATCATATGCCAAAGTCTTATTGATGGAGGAGCTTTTTTGGAAACAAAAATCTAGAGTCAAATGGTTAAAGGAGGGGAATGTGAACTCTAAATACTTTCATGTTTTGTGCACTAACAAACGAAAATGAATGAACATCTCTAGCATTCAAGGTGATGCAGATTCCATCATCATGGATCAAGCACAAATAGGACAGCCTGGTGCAGCTTATTTTGAACAAATCTTTGCTAAGGACGGAATGGTGGGGGATGATGATGATCTCGTGTCAGTCATTCCCAAGCTGGTACGATGTTGAGCAGATTGTCGAGCATGGCGGAGGTCCGGGCTGCAGTGTTCTCATTAGACAAGGATAGTTCTTCGGGACCGGATGGGTTTTCTGGTGCTTTTTTCCAATCTTGCTGGGAGATTATTTATCATGATGTATTAAATTCGGTACGATATTTCTAGGCGGGCGGCCCCAACCAAAGTCGATGTCTAGCTCCTTTATATTTCTTATTCCGTAGATCCCGAATCCATTTTCATTTGGTGAATTTCAGCCAATTTCTCTATGTTCCTTTACGAGCAATGTAATATCCACAGTGTTGACAACTCGACAATAAACAATTTTGACAGAAATCAATTTACCGAAATCAATCAGGCTCTGTCAAGGGACGCCTGGTTTATGATAACATTCTTCTTGCCCAAGAGATGGTTCAACATTTAGATCGGCGCGTGCGGGGCGGGAACTTGATTGTTAAATTGGACATTGTGAAGGCATTTGATAGGGTCTCGCATGATTTTTTTATGCGAGTGTGAAGGGATTCATGGGCGGAAACTCGTTCCAAACACCCATGGATCCTCCCCTGAAGGATCCGCTCATATGAAACAATTCAAAAAACAGCAAGAAAAACTTATGTTTAGGATTAAAGAAGCTACTTCTTGAATGGAGGATGACGTTTCTTGGATCGGATGCTGCTACCGATTGATCTCCCTTTGCGGAAAGTCCTTCTACCAGTATCCACGCGACGAAACGGGCAGCGATTGCTAGCTCTTCGTTTTCTGAGATTCGGGAATTAGAGAGAAAAGGGAGAGGCAAGAATAGAAAACGGTTTTTCGATTCTATGTATTATTTCAGTTTGAAAAACATTAGTCATCTAGGTTTTGGCTAAGAGATGTTATATAGCGTGTGAGAGTTCGATTACTAGAACAACTCCCACATCTATTCAACTTCTCTCGGCGTGGGAGTCTCGGAATCCCACGTTCCTGAGACTTTTCATTTGGTAGTGGGAGTCCTTATCGGATAATAACTCCCACGTAATCCCAGCTATGGGTAAAATAACGAAATTGCCCCTATCTCTAATTCGAATAATAAACACTTTATTATTTTCAGAAAACTGAATGTCAGATACAACGAACCTAGACACATACTAGATTCATTGAATCTGGACATGAAGCTCGTTAGCTCGTCTATGCGTGTTACCCTGTAGGTTCATCTCACAATGGCAATGAAAACACACTTAGTAGTAGTGTGTGTTCATAAATCACAAGCGGTCCCTAGCAGGATATTGTGACTACCCAAAGTGAATGAATATACAACGGAACCTAATATCAATCCACTATTTAATCTCTTTGTCTCGCGATATCCTAATTAAGCATAAGGCATGGTGGTCGTCACCCTTATTAAGCTTAATTGTATTTATGCTCGATCTCTAGGTAGACTGTTTCGACAAATAGCATTTGATAACCACTTTATCAAATACATTTGAGCACGGCCATGCATGTAAACAGTCTTTCCCTATCGAGGGGCCCATGGATATCTCTCTCTAATAATAGAGAGGGACAAATTCCTTGCAATGTCTCTCACATTCAAGCTATGATAGGACACTACATCCGATCATCAGTCGTATTGATTACTCTGTTACAAGTAACGTTCGACTGAGTCAAAACGTGGCTCCATTCATACTAGAATCAATGAAGACATAAGGTCTACTGATTCTAAAATAGTATTGAGGAAATAATACTTATGACTTAAGACCATGAAGTGTTACTTCTCTGACGGATCACGTCCAATACAATGTATCCCTATATATTGCATCTATGATGTGATTTGTATCCATTACACATGATCAGTAAAACAAGATCATCAATCAACAATCATACTAGTTTTATTTCATAGTAATTAAGCATTACATAAAACTAGGGACTTCTAGAATAGTAATTACATAAGCTAATGAGTTTTACTATCAAATCACACATTTGATAATCAAAAGCAAAATTAACTATTCAATTACATGCTCAAAAGATAATAAAACGCACAACATGTGCTAATGGTCCTAGGGCACTACTAACAATCTCCCACTTGCCCTAGGTCCAATCATACATGATCCTCAATCCCATTGACCTAGTATGACTGTCATGTTTAGGCTGTGGGAGTGGCTTGGTCAATGGATCTGCAATGTTGTCGTCTGTAAGAACTTTGCAAATACTAACGTCTCCTCTGTGGATGATCTCTCTAATAAGATGGAAACGCCTGAGAATGTGTTTGGATCGTTGGTGAGATCTAGGTTCCTTAGCTTGTGAAATGGCTCCAGTACTATCACAATAGAGGTCCACTGGGTTCACAATGCTAGGGACAACACCTAATTCATCAACAAACTTCCTGATCCAAACAGCTTCTTTAGCTGCTTCGAGAAGCGACTAGATACTCGACTACGTTGTATAATCGGCCACGGTTTCTTACTTTGAGCTCTTCCAACTCACAACACCTCCATTCAAACAAAACACAAAAGCAGATTACGATCTATAATCGTCTCACGTCGGTCTCGGAAGCTTGCGTCTGTGTAACCATTTACAACCGAGACTTCCTTCACGACCTCCAGTAAACTAAAACATATCTTTAGTCCTTCTCAAGTACTTAAGAATGCTCTTGACTGCAGATCCAATGTGACTCACGAGAGTCGATTGATATCCGCTAGTCATACCTAAAGAAAATGAGACATCCAGGGCTAGTACATATGTACATAATAGACCCAATGGGTGAAGCATATGGGATCTTACTCATGCGCTCTTGGTCCTCCCTTGTGGAAGGTCATTGAGTTACTGCTTGAGTTTAACGCCATGTGACATGGACAAGAATCCCTTTTTGGAGTCTTGCAAAGCTGAACCGTTTGAGTACCTTGTCAATGTATCCACTGCAGCTCAAAGCCCGATCATTTTGTTAGATCTATCTCTATAGATTCTAATACCCCAAAATGTATGTAGCCTTGCCTAAGTCTTTCATGGAAAAGCACTTCTCAACCAAGCTTTTACGTTTTGTAATGTGGGGATGTCATTTCCAATCGAGTAAGATGTCGTCCACATAAAGCACAAGGAACACTACTTTGCATTATTAGTTACTTTCTTATAAACACAAGGCTCGTTTTCGTTTTTGATGAAACCGAATTCTTTAATACGTTCAAATCAAAGCGACGATTCCCGACTTCGAGATGCTTGCTTCAATCCATAAATGGACCTTTGAAGCTTACACACTTTGCTAGGATTTGTTGGATCAACAAACCCCTCAGGTTGTGTCATATACACATCCTCGAGAAGGTTTCCATTAGGAAACGCAGTCTTAACATCCATTTGCCATATCTCATAGTCATAATATGCGGATATGGCAAGTAAAATCCTAATTGACTTTATCATCACGACAGGGGAAAAGGTTTCGTCATAGTCAATACCATGAACTTGTCTATAACCTTTAACTACTAGTCGCGATTTAAAAGTGTGTACATTACCATCCATGTCGGTCTTCTTTTTTATAACACCATTTGTTATCAATGACCTTGCACCGCTCGGGTGGGTCAACCAAAGTCCATACTTGGTTGTCGTACATGGATTGCATCTCGGACTTCATAGCTTCTAGCCACTTATCTTACTCGGAACTACGAATTGCCTCTTTTGTAGGTAGTGGGTTCATCTTGATCGATCGAGTTCAACTCTGATGATCATCGATCACGAGAAATCCATATCTCTCGAGGCTATTGATGTACCCAGGCTCGACCTTCTTGGGCCTTGTGTCAAAGATTGAAGCTCGATGTCGGCACGTGAGCTTGCTTGAACTTCCAAAGTTGGTTCGGATGTTGTTTGGGGATCTTGAATTTCCTCAAGATGGATCTTACTCCCACTATCCTCTTTTGGAAATAAATTCCCTTTCAAGGAATAAACCATTACAAGCAACAAACACTTTGTTCTCTGATGGAAGATAGAAGTAATATCCTTTAGTTTCTTTAGGATATCCCACAAACAAACACTTGTCAGATTTAGGGGAGAGTTTATCAGATAACAAGCGTTTTACGTACGCCTCGCATCCCCAAATTTTGAGGAATGACAAACTAGGTCGTTTCCCAGTCCATATCTCATATGAAGTTTTACGAACCGCTTTAGAAGGAACTCTATTTAATATAAATGCAGCGAGTTTCTAGGGCGTAGCCCCAAAAGAAGTGGAAGATTTGTTTGACTCATCATAGATCGAACCATATCTAATAAGGTGCGATTCCTTCGTTCTGACACGCCATTCCATTGTGGTGTGCCAGGAGGAGTTAATTGTGAAACAATTCCACAACAACTAAGATGTTCGTCAAACTCTTGGTTAAGGTATTCGCCACCTCGATCTGATCGAAGTATCTTAATACTTTTACCAAGTTGATTTTGTACTTCATTTTGAAATTCTTTGAATCTTCCAAAAGATTCGATTTATGTTTCATTAGATAGGCGTAGCCATATCTACTGAAATCATCCGTGAATGTGATGAAATCTGAAACCCTCATCTAGCACTAGTGTTTATTGGTCCACAAACATCTGTATGTATGAGGCCCAACAAATCGGAAGCTCTCTCACTTTGTCCAGTAAAGGGAGCTTTAGTCATTTTGCCTAATAAGCAAGAATTACAAGTCTCATAAGACTCTAAATCAAATGATGTCAAAATTCCATCTGAATGGAGCTTTGATATGCGTTTCTCATTTATGTGGCCCAAACGACAGTGCCAAAAGTAGGTCTGGTTTAATTCATTTGATTTAAACCTCTTAGTATTAATGTTATAGATGGGCCTTTTATTGGAATCATCGAGGTTAAGAACATAAAGCCCGTTCATCAAAGAGGCATCTCCATAGAAGATACGATCTTTATGAACGGTGCAAATTTTATTCATAATATTAATTTCAAAACCATCAATATCCAAACAAGAAACTAAAATAATATTCCTACTCAAAGTTGGAACATAAAGACAATTATCCAGTTCTATAATAAGGCCACTTGGTAAAACTAAATTAAATGTCCCGGTAGCTACAACAACAACTCTTGCTCCGTTTGCTACTCTCATGTCCACTTCTCATTTTGCCAGTGATCTACTCATTTTGAACCCCTGCACATTTGCACAAATGTGAGATCTACAACCGGTATCTAATACCCATGAAGTAGGAGCAGACATGTTAATTTCAATAACATAAATACCTGGAGAGACAGTCAAACTGGCCTTTCCCTTTTTCTTCTCTTCCAAATAGAGTTTGCAGTTCCGTTTCCAATGACCTGGTTCATTGCAATGGAAGCAAACTCCCTCCTTTGGTGCCTTGGCTTTGGGCTGGGGCTTGGGCTTGTCATTGCCTCTCTTGGCCATGGACTTTCCCTTGCCTTTCTTCTTGAAATTCCCTTTTTGAACCATTAAGACTTCGGGGGTCTTCTTAATGTTCAGTTTAGTCTGCTTGAGAATCCCGTGTATTTCATGTATGGTCTTCTCCATGGCATGCATGTTGAAGTTCATAATGAATTGGTCATACTCCGGTGGGAGTGAGCCCAAGATCATATCTGTGGCCATGTCATGACTTACGGGAGCCCCAAGTTTCTCAAGTTGGTCAAAATAGCCCTTCATCTTCAGAACATGTGCACTTACGGAGGTGCCGGGGGGCCATTTTGCAACTATTTAACGCCTTAGTTGTGAGGAATCTTTCATGGCGAGCTTGCTCTTGGAACATTTCCTTGAGCTGGCCCATCATCCGGAAAGCCTCAACTCCTTCAAACTGTTTTTGAAGGTCGAGTGCTCATTGTGACTAACATGAGACAAGTCACATCGTTAGAGTCATCGAAATGCTTCTTCCAAGTATCTCTTTCAGCTCTAGGGCGTTATTTGCAAGTCTGTTCGGGAATGTCCAGTATCAAGAACGTACAACTTTCTTTCTGCTAAGGACAATCCTTAAGTTGCGGGCCCGATCAAGGAAATTGGTCCCGCTTAGTTTTTCCTTCTCAGGGACGGATCGCGATGAATTGTGTGATGTATTGGTTGCCATTATCTACATTAAGTTAATTGCAAAGTTATTAGTTTTTGAGCAAAAACATTTTCCACAATTTCAACACTTGATAATAGTGGGGAAAAACATTTTACAATAGTTATAGGAAAGCTTTGGCTTAACACCCACAATTAAAGTAAAATCATCTAATGGGAATGACATCTATAAGTCCCGGCTTTTTCCCATTTTATGCCCTAGGCCCAAAACTATTTTGATGGCCTAGCTAAGTTGAACCATGTCTAAGCTTATGGAAATCACTATTTTCCCATCTCTCTTTGCTTAGATAACCACTTGTCTGTTGCTTTGGCAAGCAGACAAAGTGATGATCCAAGCTCAATGAGTGCTTAGAGTATGGTAGGCATTTTAAGACTTAGTTAAAACGTTAGGTTTGAATAAGACGATAAAAAGCGTAATACATTCATACAAGCATCTCATGCAGTATATAAAGCATAATAATTAAACGTGAGATAGATAGCATGGCCTAATCCTATGATGACTCCCACGAGCCTTGTGGGAGCCAATGGTCAATCTAAGTCAGTATCCATCTCATGGATAGAGTCTTCGATCCAGCATCCACCAGCCTTGTTACATAGTTACATGGGCATACCCAGCCATCAATGTAAAGCAATAAAGCTAATCTAAGAAAGCGATTACAATTTTACAACATTAAAACAGCT
Organism: Vinca minor; assembly: GCA_026122235.1. Classification (NCBI taxonomy): domain Eukaryota; kingdom Viridiplantae; phylum Streptophyta; class Magnoliopsida; order Gentianales; family Apocynaceae; genus Vinca; species Vinca minor. The sequence goes on from JAOCZM010000011.1 coordinate 14,212,083, forward strand.
CACAGGCCGTATTATAAAATTACAACAAAAATATGTAAAACAAGGGGTATAGTAGGCCACGCTATTCACCATGCTAAAATCACATATAGCATAATGAAATCAATAACGAGTATATACACAAAGTCTTAATTCGGGGGAACGACGAATCGGGGCGAGTATATACACAAAGGAAAATCTTATTCTACATCAGCTCATCGAATGAGTTTTCCTCCCAGATTTACCCTTCAATTGCCTTACTTACATAATCGGACTATGCATTGGGTTAATCGAATTAACCGAATTGATAACCGATTAATAAACAGTTTATGCATATAAATAGATTCATAAACAATTTATGCATATAATCAGATTCATAAACAGATTCATAATCATAAACAGTTTATGCATATTACCGAATTAATCTAATTAATTACAGATTCACAGTTTATGCAATTTTAATCGAATTAAATTTCAAACCGAATCATGCTAAGGCAGTTCATGCAGAATCATGAAACCGAAAACAGTTTATGCCTATATCAATAAAAAGATACAATCTTTAAATGCAGTTAAACAGTTTATGCATTTATCATGATCAAAGAAACGATCTTTTCTGTTTTCAGACATACACATACCAAATCAGCATTGATAGTGTTATTGTCTGATTAACAATATCGAATTCGAGTCGTATGAGCAAGGCTCTGATACCACTGAAGGGATTCATGGGCGGAAACTCGTTCCAAACACCCATGGATCCTCCCCTGAAGGATCCGCTCATATGAAACAATTCGAAAAACAGCAAGAAAAACTTACGTTTAGGATTCAAGAAGCTACTTCTTGAATGGAGGATGACGTTTCTTGGATCGGATGCTGCTACCGATTGATCTCCCTTTGTAGAAAGTCTCTCTACCGGTATCCACGCGACGAAACGGCCAGCGATTGCTAGCTCTTCGTTTTCTGAGATTTGGGAATTAGAGAGAAAAGGGAGAGGCAAGAATAGAAAACGGTTTTCTGATTCTATGTATTATTTCGGTTGAAAACATTAGTCATATAGGTTTCGGCTAAGAGATGTTATATAGAGTGTGAGAGTTCGTTACTAGAACAACTCCCACCTCTATTCAACTTCTCTCGGCAGTGGGAGTCTCAGAATCCCACGTTCCCTAGACTTTCGCTGGTAGTGGGAGTCCTTACCAGATAATAACTCCCACGTAATCCCAGCTATGGGTAAAATACCGAAATTGCCCCTATCTCTAATTCGAATAATAAACACTTTATTATTTTTAGAAAAGTGAATGTCAGATACAACGAACCTAGACACATTCTAGATTCATTGAATCTGGACATGAAGCTCGTTAGCTCGTCTATGCGTGTGACCCTGTAGGTTCATCTCACAATGGCAATGAAAACACACTTAGTAATAGTGTGAGTTCATAAATCACAAGCGCTCCCTAACAGGACATTGTGACTACCCAAAGTGAATGAATATACAACGGAACCTAATATCAATCCACTATTTAATCCCTTTGTCTCACGATATCCTAATTAAGCATAAGGCATGGTGGTCGTCACCCTTATTAAGCTTAATTGTATTTATGCTCGATCTCCAGGTAGACTGTTTCGACAAATAGCATTTGATAACCACTTTATCAAATACATTTGAGCACGGCCATGCATTTAAACAGTCTTTCCCGATCGAGGGGCCCATGGACATCTCTCTCTAATATTAGAGAGGGACAAATTCCTTACAATGTCTCTCACATTCAAGCTATGATAGGGCACTACATCCGATCATCAGTCGTATTGATTACTGTGTTACAAGTAACGTCCGCCTGAGTCAAAACGTGGCTCCATTCATACTAGAATCAATGAAGACATAAGGTCTAAGGACTCTAAAATAGTATTGAGGAAGTAATACTTATGACTTAAGACCATGAAGTGTTACTTCTCTGACGGATCACGTCCAATACAATGTATCCTTATATATTGCATCTATGATGTGATTTGTATACATTACACATGATCAGTAAAACAAGATCATCAATCAACAATCATACTAGTTTTATTTCATAGTAATTAAGCATTACATAAAACTAGGGACTTCTAGAATAGTAATTACATAAGCTAATGAGTTTTACTATCAAATCACACATTTGATAATCAAAAGAAAAATTAACTATTCAATTACATGCTCAAAAGATAATAAAACGCACAACATGTCACTACAAAAAAAAGTACCTGTTAGGATGAACTTTTCTTGACGAAGTCATTTTTCGTCACGAAAAGTGGACATTTCGTGACGAAAAATGACTTCGTCACGAAAAGTATATCTTTCATGACGAAATATAGATTTCGTCACGAAAAGTAGTTGCTTCGTCATGAAAGGTCGACCTTTCGTGACGAAGAACACTATTCGTTACGATAGGTATAACTTTTCGTGACGAAATATTTTTCGTACCTTTCGTGACGAAAAATGATTTTGTCACGAAAAGTTTCGTCTTAAAATAATTTTTTTTAATTTTTTTTTTATAAATATACGTATATAAGTATGCTATAATTTAGAATATAATTTTAATTTTTATATTTTTTTAGTCTTTATATTAAAAGTATTACTAAAAAATAGTATCCAACTAGAATAATTTTATTCATATTTTGATAAAAATTTAATACACAAATACATTGATAAAAATGTATTAATTTTAATTTAATTCATAAACAAAATGAAATCAAAACACGAAGAGAAATTAAAATAAGTAAAAGTTCAAAATACAAAACTCCATTATAATAAATATAATATGAACAATAAGTAACAAATGACCACCGTAGCTCATCGGCCAACCACATGACAAACATGTGGGAGGTCTTGAGTTCAACTCCCAACTCCTTGATAATGTGGAGACTTTATTCAACATTATTGTAGGGGGCTTGGCTCGGGAGCGGCTCGGCTCGGCTCGACGCCGGTGTGTGAAAAGTGACTCGGCTCCGACGCGGCTCCACATGGCTTTAATTTTTTGGATTTTTAGAAAAACTTTTGGTGACGACATGATGTCGTCACTAAAGGCCTTTAGTGACAACATTTTTGTCAGGGATTATCACTTTTCTTGACGAAATTATGTCGTCACTAAAGGCCTTTAGTGACGAAATAACAAAATCGTCACTAAAACACTTTACCGACTGGGCTTTCAGGACAAACTTGGTGACGACCCATTTTCGTCACTAAAGGTCTTTCGTGACGAATTTTGTGACTTTTCGTGACGAAAATTGTCGTCACTAAAACACTTTTTTTTTTGTAGTGTGTGCTAATGGTCCTAGGGCACTACTAACAGAGTGTTGCAGCGATTTGGTTTCACAAATCATATTTGTCATCTGGAATGTAATCTTTTGACTTCCAATTGGTTCTCTGTTTTAATTAATGGTTGGCCCTATGGTTTCTTCAAAGAAAAAAAAAAGGTGTTAAGTAAGAGGATCCATTACCCCTCCCCCTCCCCCACCCCCTCCTATCTATTATTTCAGCCGAGATTTTCTCGAGGTTTTTAGACAAAGCAATGTATATGGGGCGAATACAACCGTATGTTCTTCCTAAACATACGTTACATCTTTCATATTTGAGCTTTGCGGATGATGTAATTGTGTTTTAAATGGTGGAAAGCGAAATGTTGGGAATTTTGTGGAACTAATTAGAAAGTATGAGTTTTTGGTGGAGCAGCGAACTAATGTGGGGAAATCCAACTATTATGTATCTTCAAAGAAAAGGGAACGACAGTAAAATGTTATTCAATCAGTTACGAGTTTTGTTCAAGGGGAATTCCCGCTCAAATATTTGGGCTGCCCGTTGGTAAAAGGTCGTGCATGTGCTGAATACTATTCAAGTCTAGTGGAGAAAGTTTCGGGTTGGATAGAATGATGGCATACGAAAAAACTTGACATGGCATGCCGCCTTATTTTGATCAAACATGTTCTTTATTCAACCACCTTGCATATTCTGTCCGTTTCAAACCCCCCCCCCACCACTGTATTGACAAGTTTAAAACGATTATTTGCGGGTTTTTGTGGGGGTAGTGGGAGGTACAAGGAGGAAGCATTGGTTTTCTTGGAAGAGGGTTTGCTGAAGTACTCAAGCTAATGGTCTAGGACTATTTACAATGGATCAATATCGTCGGTCATACGCATTGAAACTTTGGTGGAGATTTCAAACCACTAATTCTCTTTGGTCAAGATATTTTCACGGCCTTGATCATGTAACGTTGGCGACATTGCATCCGAGCAGTTCGACTATTTGTAGACGAATGATCGGGATAAAACAAATTGCAGAAACACATATTGGCCTATTGATTCGTGATGGTATTTGCTCTTTTTATTATGAGGCTTTCACTCTTACAAATTGTATTGCATATTTGGTTCCGTTGACTCCTCCCGAGTCGAAGAGGGAACGGATCCGTGATGTCTTGGGGCAAACATGGTGGAATATGGGGCTCTCCAACGATGGCTACCTGGGAGGGTCATGTCTACTCATTCAAATGCTATAATTTGTATCGGATGTGATAAATGGATATGGAAATTGGATTTGCCAAGGACATTCTCGTTATCATCAGCCCTTAAATAGTGTATGGACGGCTCGGTAACCACTCTAACACGCGGAATGCTTTGGACAAAGGAAATGCTGCTCCAATTGTCCATTTTATATGGAAATTCCTTAATTGTTTTCTGCCAATGGAGGATGTACTATGGAAGTATGGATTCAGCCTGGCAACTAGATCTTCTTGTCGCAAGGCATTTGTTTTTGGAATGTGATCTTGCTCGAAAACTTTGGCATAACGCCTAGTTGCACGCTGATTTGTTTGTTCCCAATAGAGCTTATGAGTCTCCGAAAGCTATGTTAAGTTGATGGTAGACGTCTGGATTAGAGAGGAGAGAAACCAGTATGTCGTAATATTGTGTTTGGTTTGTTGGCAGCTTTGGAAAGCTCGGTGTAAATTATCATTTGAAGGGACGGGGACAACACGGAACTTGTTAGAACAAGGATTTGATCAATATCTTGCTACATTGTGTGAAACTAAAAAACTCAATATGAATCGGCATTCAACAAGAGAGTATTACTCCATCAAAGTGGTACGTTGGAAGACTCCTCACTATGATCCGGAAGCCATTATTTTGAGTATTGATTGGGTGACTCGAGGGAATCCGGGCTTGGCGGGAATTGTTGGTTGTGTGTTAAGGAGAGGAAATTGTCACTTCCTTGCTGCTTGTGCGGTTAATATTGGGGATCACGTCACTAATACAAGGGAAGAAATCACAGCTTTGGAATATGGTTTCAAGTTAGCAGCTCAGATGAGAAAACAAGTTACATTGATTCAAACCGATTCACAAGTGTTGGCGCGTGCGATGACCCATGGTCACATATTAACTTGGACTCTTGATGATGGCTTCCAATCAGCCATGCGACTTGCTATAGGTACCGAATCCATTCACATATGCATTAAGGATAATAAAGTGTCAGACTTGCTAGCTAACATAGGATGTGATACCAACTCTTCCTTGTATTTTTTTAGCTTCTATATGATCCCTTTAGAGGTAAGGGGGATGCTTAATCTTGACCTTCAAGGGATCCTTCTCTAAGGGTCCTTTGAAAAGGTATCTATGTATTAGGAGTTTTCTCCCATGATAATGCACGCATTTACTTTTAAAAATAAAAGGTGAAGTGATCAATGTCCAGAAGATTCAAACATTTATAAATTCTTGAAAACATTGTCACCAAGGTACTCTCTTCTAGTGATAAAAATGGAGGTAATAACTTAATGCAAAAGCAGGGGACATCACACCAAAGCTAACAGGGAGTGATGATGAAATAATGGCCAAACAAGTTCCATTATATCTACTTATTTGTTTATTTGCCTTTCTTGTATAATTTAGGCATGCAGTATGTTACTGATACTTCTATGATCTTTCACTTTCAAGAGATGAAATAGAAAAATATGTAATAATGTTGCAGTTCATGCATCACCTCATATTTGTCGTTTTTTATAGAATGCATGTTCATTAAACTTAGTTGGACAAGCCACCTGTTGTAGTGTGGGGTTTGGCGTGGACCCCCACCCGTTTATTCATAAACAAAATCTGCAAAGTGTACAAGGAGGGGCACTGAGCCATAATCTCAAGACAAAAAATATAAAAGCTGATCCATTTATAAGTATGGTCCATGTGTTACAAAATGCACGGATAACTATAGTCTAGTTTTGAGAAAACGAAAAAACCTTGCCATTTATAATATGGCTATGTTGATAATTTGACATATGATATATGTATATAAATTGCATTCTATGTCACTTTTAGGAACAAGATATTTTACGGTTTAGTAAATGGTTGTTCCCATTTTATCAATATATCTTTTGCAATGAAAAGATAACACATACAAATATTGAGGATGCTTGTTTACCATGAATTAATACATATAGTATTAAATATGGTTTGCAATCTATGTTCTTATACGTCATTGATGACTTTTGTAAATTTTGTTTAGATAGTCTTCTATATTTAAAAGATAATGATTTTAAAATAAGAAATTGCAAATTTGGAACTTTATTCTTCTTAGTCACATTGTTATTAAATTATGTGATATGAGCGGTGATTAACATTGTTATGTTCTAACATTGCTCGAGTGAATTGGGATAATTATTTAAAAATCCAGTTTCTTGGATACTAAATGAAATAATGTCGGTAGAGTGAGAGTAGAGGTTTCATGAAAATGGTTAAAGCCATAATCTGAAACTCTAGTCCCTGGACAAGGTTGCAAAAAAAAAATTGGATGTAATTAGTAGAGTTCCAAAGAATTAGAACATAACAGTCCCAATATGAGACATGATATTAAAGAAAAGTCCAACACAAAAGGACAACGGTTATGTAATGTTTTTGAACCTTATATAACAAGAAAATTCGGTAAAGAGGAATACATTTTTTCTTTATGATATGCAAAAATATTAAAGCATATCGATTTTGATAATAGAATTAAAAATTCAATAAAAGGAAAATATTACTATTGAATAAAGTGAGATAATATTCAATAATCGATGAATAATGATTCCGTTGAATTCCTAGGCATAAATATTGAAAGGATGCTTTGGTTCAAAATATGAACATATAGCAAATATGAATAAAAAGTAATAAGTTAAAAGTCGCAAAAGAGTTGAGGACTTAAGTTCAAACTTATTTATGTTTCATGTAAATACAAGAAAGTTTAGAGCTATAACTTCATGCTTATGGATAAATTGATTTGACTAAATGTAGAGTAATCACTGTTTATTTTGTAAAATTAAGTCAAAACTCGACGGATCCTTTGACTAAATGATATTACAAGATCTCTTGTGGTTTAATCGATAAATGGGATGAGACTCAAACCCATGTTCTAGTCATATATGGTGGGTACTCAACTCAACACTAAGTACAACGCTTAGTCTTGATGTACTTACCCCTCCCCCCCACCCCCAGTGAAGGAACATGAATGCATATACTAGACATGATTGGTTATGTAAAGACATCATTAAGGGTTAAGATAAAATGGTCATATCCACAAACTAGAGGTACTAGACTATCTCTAAAAGGACTAGAGGCTCAAAGAAGTGGAGTAGAGAAGAATACTTTGAGAGTGCATTCAAGTTCAAGTGAGGCTTAATTTTTTATGGAAAGCCACCTGTTATTGTGGGGGGCTTGGCATGGGCCCCGACCAGTTTATTAATAAGGCATAAATAGGCAATAAAAGTACATGGAGAGGGACAAAGCCAAAACCTCCAAATAGGTGGAAACAAATCCACTTCATACAAAAAAGAAAAATGCAATAAGAGTTGAGCCATTTATAACATGACTCAGGTGATACATAAGCAATGCAAAAGAGACTGAACCAGATAAGGAATGGTTTAGATGATACAAATTTTCCTAATCCAAAATGAAAATGCATGCTCAAAAGAACAAACCAACAATCAATAAGAAGAAAAAACAAATAAAAGAATGGGCTAGCGGATGAGCCTTACATTTGTGAGTCCTTGACGGTCCAAGTTACACAAGCCTCTAACCGGTTTTGGAAGGGTCTCGAAACTTCTGTAAGTGGTATGAACCCTCAAGTCACAAGCAATCTTAGTAAGAGAATCCGCAACCTTATGCACTTCCCTGTAGATGTGCTCGATAGAAAACCACTGCATAAGAGACAAATCAAAATGAAAAATAGAATCTAATGACAATGAGCGAAGCCGATTGAATTTGATTGTATTGACCACAAATAGCGAGTCCGATTGAATGACCATATCTCTCAATCCCAAATCCTCTGCCAGTAGAATGCCTCGGATAAGCGCTTCAAATTCTGCCCAAGAGTTCGTACAACAACCAATATAAGAAGAGATAGCGACGATAAACCTACCAATCCAATACCAGCGATTCCCAGATTGCCTCTAGCTGCCCCGTCAACATTTATAATCATGTTAGGACCTTGTTGTTGAGTAAGCCAATAAAAAATCTCAAGTCGATGTTGTTGCCTTCCGCTCAAGGGATCTGTCTTAATATTTTTGGATTTGCAAACCTCATCGATGTAGCTATTCAGTTCTTGCATCAAAAGCCTCTCCATCGTAATTTTGCCTTCAAAGAAGAACCGGCAGCGAGCTCTCCATAACATCCAAAGAACCGAACTTTGCATTAATATGTCCAAAACTTGGTTTCCCCCATAAGAAATTAGCCAGAAAGATTTTAAAAATGCCACAACCGAGTTATAAGAGCCAATGTTTAATCATCAACCAAGTCTTGAAGCCGCATGAGACCATAACCTCTTAGCAAGATGACATTTTAAGAAAATGTGTGAATAAGAATCAGCCCCTGCCTTGTAAGAACAGCAAGTAACGGTAGAGAATCCCAGTTTCCAAAGAGTCTCCTCTAAAGCCAAGAAATTGTTGAGAAATCGCCATAAAAAGATGGATAAAGAAAGTGGTAAAAACGAAGACCAAATGAGCTTACGAGAAAAGGTTTCAATGTTATATTTCCTCAACCAAGAGACCACAGACTTCATGGAGAAATCCCATTAGATTCCAATAGCCAAACCAATTTGTCTCTCCCAGTCTCGAGGGTGGTATTCGGCAATGTCTCTACGACCTCTCTCGGCAAAAAAGACTCCAACAGCGAAGTCTGCCAACCTCATTGACCAAAAAAACATTGATACTTTGCTCCTTAATTGCAGGCGGAACATCCGGCAGAAAAGAGTAGATGCTCCCCTTCATAGTAAAATTTTCATAGCAAAATGAGGATTGACCATTCCTTATAAGAAAACACATATTGCCCTCAACATCCCCCTTGCAACTAATCATACGTTTCCAAATCACCGAGCAATTTTGTCTAGCATCCTCAAGAGTCTCGTGAATACCCCCTCCATATCTAGACCTCATGTAAATTGCCCATAAAGAGTCTCCATGACGATATCGCCACCACATTTTCATGGAAAAAAATCGAGAATAATGATCTAAAGAGATGAGCCCTAACCCATTGTTGTGAGTATCCACACAAATTTTAGACCAATACATCCAATGAGTTCTACCATGTCCCATCGAAGCGCCCCACAAGAAGTTCTCAAAAAGCTTCTCAACTTTGTCCAGAACAAGTTTCGGAGGAAACGTAGCAGCTAAAAGATGAAGTAACATAGAATAGAGTACATGCCTCACCAAACCAAAGCGACCGGCCATATCCAAAATTTTATTTTGCCACCCTTCCAGTCTGTCCCCTATCTTCTCAATCAAACTATTAAAGTAAACAAATTTCCCCCTGCCAGAACAGAGAGGACAACCCAAATAAGTAAGAGGAAAATCACTATGCCCAAAAACAACCTGTTGAAGCACCGAAGGTTGTGTTGCACTAGTTTTTGAAGATGTGATGAAAGCACTCTTCCCCTTGTTAATTCTTGGACCGGAACAATTTTCATATTGTGAGAGAAAGGCAATAAGCCTGTCAAGGCTGCGTTTTTTCCCATTAGTAAAAATAATCACATAATTTGCGAAACTGAAATGAGAAACCTGTAAAATAAAAAAACCTCGGCAAAGCATAAGGGATGAGGTTCTGCTGCACCATATAAGTAATACCCCTAGAGAAGACTTCAGCCGCCACAATGAATACTAAAGGTGAGAGAGGATCCCCTTGTTTGAATCCTCTTGTGGATTTAAAGAAACCATTAGGTTGGCCATTAATCAACACCGAAAACCAGTTATTCCTAAGCAAATTCCAAACAAGATTAAGCATATGGGAACAAAATCCGAATCACTTAAGCACAGATAACAAAGGCTTTCATCATATCCAATTTGATAACAAAATTACCTCCGCGAGCCCTCATATTTAATTGTTGGACCAGCTATTGTGCCAACAGAATGTTATAAGAAATAAGTCTCCCCTTCACGAAACCTGATTGATTCTGTGAAATAATGCGAGGCAGCAAAGGTGCAAATCTCAAATCTAAAACCTTGGATATCACCTTGTTAGTGAATTACACAAAGAAATTGGGTGAAATTCACTGAAAGAAATAGGATTATGTACCTTAGGGATGAGAACAATAAGAGTGATGGACATGGACTTTGGCATAGATCGTCCTACCCAAAAATCACGAACCGCTTGTACAACATCATGACTCACTACTCCCAACAACATTGAAAGAACGCACCCGTATAACCATTCGGCCCCGATGCACTATGCTTGCTTAAAGAGAACAAAGACTCCCGGCCTTCAATAGAGCTAGGAAACTTAGCAAAATTGCGGTTATCATCCTTATTCATCACCTCGGGAATAACCCGAAGTAGATCATCATCCTCCAAATAGGGGTCATCCGCGGAGAAGAGAGAACCAAAGAATCTGCAACTCTCACAGCCAATAGCCTCATGATCCGTAATCCAATTTCCATTATCATCAGTGATCTTAGATATAGTCATTCTCTTCCTCCTGTCACTACAAAGCATATGAGAATATTTAGTATTATAGTTACCTGCCTGTAGCCATCTAATCCTCAATTTCTGGCGCCAAAAAATCTCTTCATGCAACAAGCAATTAGAATAAGTCGTCCTAGCCAATTTCAAAGCTTCATCAATGTGATCCGTGGGATTATTATCAAATTTGTTTGAATGTTACCGAACTTCTCTTTATTCCACCGAGCCAAGGAACTCTTTAACCTCTTTAATTTAGTCATCAAAATAGTCATCCTATTACCAAAAGTTTCCTCCTTCCAGAGTCCTCTACAATGCCCCGAAAATAAGCATGTTTACACCATATCTCTTGAAAGCGAAACCCAGCTTTACCCCGATCATTACTAAGTACAAAAGATACCAACATGGGGCAGTGATCCAAGAGAAATCTTTGTAGGTGATCAACACAGGTCACCTCAAACAAGTTAGTCCACTGAGAATTAACCAACATTCTATGAAGCCTTTTGACTAACAAGGGACGAAACTCCTTCAGCAAGTAAAAGCACTACCAATAGATGGGACTTCCAACAAACCACTATCATGTATAGCCTCTAAAAATTCCACCATGGGAAGAGAAGCACGAATCGATCCCAGACTCTAAGAATGGCTCATAACAACATTAAAAATCCCCTCCAATCATCCAAGGGGCATTAGTTTGACTACCAAATCTTAGCATCTCAGACCAAAGATCCCTCCATTGTGTATATTGACAGCGTGCATATGCAAATGATAAATAAATAGAAGACCCTAAAAAATTGACAACCTCAGCATGTACAATCTGTTCATGATTCCCCACAATAGCTAAATCAATAGTACCATTATAGAAGATCCATATTTTGCTCGTTAAGTTTTTGAAAGAGTAATCAAATCCCAACTTCTTAGCATATAATACTATATCAGCTTTACTAATCATATGGTCCAATAATTTGACAATCTTTTCATGATGGGTACAGAACCAATTGTCGAACCTGTCGAAACCCCTATGGAAGATGATGTCCCTCCACATTTCACCATGTCAGAAATGATTACTACTACAAGTTCACCATCGATGATGTCCCTCCATCCAAATGGCGTGAATGATTCCAGTCTCTATATGCCTGGCTCACAACTGATATGCAACAACACCCCCTCCAAGATGTCCTCAGACGTTTTGTTGCTAGATTAGAAGGCAACCTCAGAGATTTTTGGAATTCTTTAGGAGAATACAAACAACTTCAGTTTCTTTAACTCAATTCTCCGAAAAAGTAATCACAGTACTCAGAAGGCACTTTCTGGGTGAGGCAGATCATGACATCACCATTGCCAGAATACCAAAAGCGATAAACGATGATCACGACATAATTTCTTAACTCTAGCTATTGATGCATCATTAGCAATCCCCCGAACATTCAAAATCACACAATTCAAAAAAATAAGTTAAAGAACATAAAAAATCCACCTCAAACTGGGAGAGTACAATTTTTTGCAAGTCTTTGAGACTTACAGATATCACAGTCCGCAACTGACTATTTCTTCTTGGATTTTTGTTGGTGTTGCTGCTGATCTTTTTTACTATGTTGAGTGAGTTTCTGCAACTCCTTAACCACTCCCAACTCAATACTAATTGTGGGAGTTAATACCGCGGTAGTCCCCAAACTTTTCTTGAATTGTGAGGCATGGCTGCGTAACTTCAGTAACACGAATATGGCCATCTATTGGCCCAAGCTCGAAATCAGCCGTGGACATAGGAGCTTCCATCTCCGATCAAACCTGAGAAGATTTGGTCCCCAACTTCCAAGAAAAAACCTCAAAGTTCTTCCAACCTCATTTGTCAATATCAGAAGTACCAACCTTACTTACCGAAGAAGTGCCTCCTGTAATAGATTATTTACCACCCGTAGTCTTGAACATATTGGAATCATCTTGGCCACCCGTTATAATCGGAGCCTCATTATCTCCGACTTGAACCTTAATATCATTTTGAACCTCAACAATTGATGGTGATTTCTCAACTTATTGGTTAATAATAGTTTCCTCTGATTCCAACCCCTATAGCCGAGAGAGAGGTCTCTCGAGGGATGATCACCGTATCATTCTCCTTATCAACATCAAAAGAGTTTTCGATATTACATATCTCCGCCCCTCCTTCAATAGGGTTTCATTAAAATTATCCTCTTGAACAATATCCTCCGCCCCACCCTTAACTGATAAAGAATTTGGCAAACCTAATTCCCCGTCCACATCAGACATAATCACAGGGGTATTTTGGGCATCACCATTTATTTTACTATGTCCTGCCACATCCCTGGCCTTCTCCGATCCATTCAATGTTCTTTTTCCCTTCCCCCGCTCTTCCACATTAGCAATCTGAAGCGTATTATTATACTTTCTGTCAAGGTTCCCTTGGAAAGATACATTCTTTCCAGTTTTCTTAAATACCTCCCCCGTCACCCTATTAGGGTTTTTGAGGTTTCGAATATCACCTTTTTCGGCTGAACCAATGGGAGGTGACTTGATTACATCAGCCATTGTCTCCCCTCCAACAATCGAGGAATCCTTCTTGCAATCCGCAATCTTGTGCCCTACTTTCCAACATGTTGTAGCAATTCATGCTCATTTGGTTGCCAAAATTCTTTGCCCGATCTTGCGTGTGCAGTCCAAAAAGGCTTGCAAATCGGCTTTACCAAATAAACTTCGACACAAACAATTCCAACGCTCGGGCGTGTGACATTCGCGGTGGGCTCATCTAACACTAACGGTGTTCCTTCCGTCTTTGGTAGTGAAAAAAGATAAGACTTTTGAAAGAGATGGGTTGGTAAACCTTCAAATCGAATCCAAACGGGGATAATAGATGATTCCACCATTGTATTAAAATCATAGGACCATTTAAAAACCCTCATCTTTGTACCCCCAAAAACCCAAACATTCATTCTCCAAAATCGACAACAGTCTTCTTCGTGACCAAACCGAATAATAACATGGCGAGAATCAAACCATCCAATCCAAAAGGCCCCCTTAAATTGTAGTCGATGAAAATCTTTGCGTAAGTTTTCGATCAATGGCCCTCTTCTTGCAAAACTTCCCCACCAAAGTTTGCTTCCATGGGGTTACAAGAATGTTGAGATCATGATCATCAATAAGAAGATAGGGTTCCCCTTTAAACGTTCCGAGAGGTTTAATGGGGAGAGTAACTGTGGGCTGAGAGGGTGAGAGTAGTTCGGAAAAGGATTTTCGAGGCCAAACCCCACCCCTGGCAGCGGATCTAATGGTTGCGTCATGGTGGCCACTGGTGGTGCGGCCGCATAGGGTTAGGCGCTTAGAGAGAGGTTTTTTTTTTAAGTGAGGCTTCTTTGTCTCCTTAGTGAATTTGCATCACAACCTTTCACCATATGGTGCAAATATCACTTCGGGAAAGTGATTCACGCTTAGAAGCAATTCAGATTCCTTTGTTCAAGTTAGAAGAATGGTTTCTTATAGAAGTTTTCATTCATTTTTCTATTACAGGCATGAAAAACTGAGCACGTTCTTATGGTTATCTCAAAATTGGTAAATGAAATGTTTTCTGTTTTTGGGTAAAAGGAAATGGATTTTAACAAGAAAGCTAGAAAATAATTGAAAACAATTTTAGGAAATTGTATCTGATTTCATTTAACAGGAAATGAGTTGCATCAACTCTATTTATACAAAAAGATAAAGGCGGTTATTTTATATGCTGTAATTACATTTTGGGTAGTGATTATTGGATAGAAAATTTGGGATCAAATTTGGATCAATAAGGCATAATGTTACATTAAATTCTAATAATCATTTTTAATTTATACTCTTTGATCCTTATTTGATCCAAAAAAATTTATCCAACAATCATTATTGTTACATTTTATTGGGAAAACAAAAACAATAAAATTAACCTATTGGATCTAACCGGGTCAATACCGTATGGATTAAGTCTACTAGAAATTAACCTGTTATAGTTTTATTTACAATTGGTCCTAATATTTCATTAACCTTGCACTTCATTCATCTCAATGTGATTCGAAATATTTAGCCCATGTTACTGCAATTTTTCCTTCTTTACTCCTGCATTTATTGTTGCTCAATTTTACTGTTGAATCTTTTATCATCTTTCTTAGATTCTTCCTTTCTACTACTTCTTTCCTCGGCACATTACCTACTTGATTTAATACTGCTTCTTTACCTATCATAATTCCATCTTGAACATTCCATTTTCTCTCGGATTTCTACTGCCCGCAAAAGCTAAAAATTCAAACATGTCATACAACCCCAAGGACTAAATCAAGTAATTTGTTTATCTGAGCTAACTTGTAAGAGTCTAATCAATCCTACTAAGAACATCTCTCTAAAAATATGACAGTCTATCTGAACATGATTTTTTCTTTAATGAAAGACATGATTTTCAATAATGTTCAATGCACTCTTGCTATCACAAAACAATGTAACTGCCCTTTTTTGTTTTACACCTAGATCATGCAACAAGTTCATCAGCCTCTGAACCTCACAAGTAGTTGGAGACATTGCTCTATATCAGCTTCTGATGAACTCTTGGAAACAATTGGTTGCTTCATTGATCTCAAAGAGGTCAAAGCACTTACAAGGATAACAAAAATTCAATTCACTGATGTTCTTGTTTCCACACAACCTGCAAGTCACTATGAGTGTAATATTTCAACTCCAAAGAGAATGATAAAATAAGCCTCGTCTTGCTAAACATTTTATGTATCTCAAAACCCCGTGTGTTGCTTTCCACTTCGTTATTTTAGGCTTATCTAGGAATTGACTTAATTGTTGAATTACAAATGAGATGTCTGGCCTAGTGACAGTCGGGTAGGATATGTTCCTTATCAATATTCTATAGGCTTTTATGTCTTTGACAGCTTATGAATATGAATGTAATAATTTCACTAAGGTTTCCATATGTGTGCTGACTGAGTAACAATTTGTGTATCCTTCTTTTGCCAATTGGTCTAGAACATACTATAATTGTGAAAGTACAATACCTTCCTTGTTCCTTATCACCTCTATACAAAAAGCATTTCAACTCTCCTAAATCACAAATCTTGAGCTGATTATACAAATTGTTCCTTAATCACAATTTTTTTTACTTTGCACAATCTCTTATAAAAAAATTTACTTTTATTCTACATTTTCTCTTACATACAATTAGTTTTTAAACATTGATGGATAAATTTTCATAAAAAAACAAAAACAAATTATAAGCGTGTATTTGGACACCATCTTTGCAGTCTTCAATACAAGATGTGTACATGGATACCATCTTTGCACAGTCTTCAACACTCTTTGCACAATTTATTATGTAAACTTTTTACGGTAGATTTTATATTTTTCTTCCACAAACAATTTATTTTGTCAATAGCTGAGGCAGAAATTCTCAAATAAAATCAATCAAAATAAACTAGCCGAGTGAATTGATTGTGTAATTGTATAAAGTTAGCCTCCATTACAAAATAGAAAAGCTAATTCATCTCATAAACTTGTAGGATTATTCATTCGGGTGAAAATCCAACTTTTGTTTTTTTTTGGCTTTTTGTGGGTCTTAATATGTCACAAGAGATGGCTGCAGAACTCAAATTAACTTCTTTTGTAACAGACATTATAAAATCAACACAAATTTTCAAAGGTTTTCACTCTCAATCGATTTTTTAGAATCCTTAAATTTCTTGTTTCAATGTCTTCCTCTTCATATGCTGCAGTTTCATCCCCAAAGAAAATGAAGAAGGGCTAAAGCTAAACAAGACAACCACTCTAACATTTCCTTCATTTCCAGATGAATTGGTAGAAACCATCAATTGCATTTTTAACAATAAACAATGCATTCATTTCTAGCTACATTTTTAAGAGGTTCATAGACTCTAGGAATGTTTAATCATGACATCAAATGGGGGAAAAAGAAAAAGAAATGTACCTCGGCACATTTGTTTTTCTTATATTGATTAGTAGTATTTATAGAAAGAAAAACACATATATATATTGACACAAATTTTACACTGACATATAAATTTTTTTACTTTGGTCACACTATTCTTTAACAAATAATTTAATTTTTTCACCATTTGAGCTCGAAATTTTTATACCAAAAAACTAATATGAATATGAAGAAAAGCACATATACCCAAGCACTAACTTTTCCCTTTTTTAAGTTTATTCAGTAATGGCTGATCCATTTCTAAAAGAAATAAAAGTACACTAAGTAGTGTCATAAATTTTGCAAGGGTCATTTTCATTAATACTAACTAATGTTTATATATTCAAAATATGATAAATGGGTTGGAATGTTTTTGTAACGTTCAGCCTCCTGACTTTATAAAATTTGTAATTTTTCAAAACTAACTCAAGAAAAAAACTCCATTTCTAGATTTCTTTCAATGACTTCCTCAACGTCATCCAGATGGTTACAACTAATCCAGATGAAATGGCTCTTACATTTCCTTCCTTCAAAGATAAATTGATTGAATCCATTATTACCTTTTTCCAATAAAAATGCTTTAACTTCGAACAACATTTTCAAGTGGTTCATAGACTCTGAAAGCTTAGCCATGACCTCATTTTTACATTAACTTTGATCCCGAATGGTTAATTCTTACATCAAATGAGAGAAGGTGGGGGGGTTGGAGAAAAAAATGTGTACATTGGCACAATTTGTTTTCTTATGTTAATTATTGGAATTTATCCAATTCTAGGAGAAAGGTGCTTACCAATTCTAGAAAAAATATGTACCTTGGCAAAATTTGTGTTCTTAGAATGGCGATTTCAATGAAGGGTACCAAACATCGTCAGTATCTTTGGCTCGGTCACTAGATGAACTTTTCCTTGTCGCTGTCTTTCTGCCTTCATCTTCAACATAAAAACGTTTTACTATGTCTTACGGCAAAATGACAAGTGACCGACATCAAGAGAAAAAAACAAGTTTCTACCAGTCGCAAGAACTTTGGAGCTCGGGATAATGGCCTGAGAAAGACAAACACGGTCTTCCCTTTTTCTTCCTCTTCAGCAATATGGGCCACAACTTCTTGGTCCTCAAAATCCTCCTCAAGCAAAACAATGTCATCTTGAGCCCCACCCTTGGGCTCAGGAACCTCCACAACCTCGGCATCCCTTCTTGAGAAAGAAGTTGATTTCCGAGAACCTTCGACTTCTTTTCTTCGAAGAACCATCTTTTTTAGATGTGGTCCCTTTACTTGTAGTAAGCCCTCTACTAGAGATCTCCGTCTCCTTGTACGTAGAGGCTTTGAGGGTCCCCCAACAACCATAGCTACCCGTACAGAATAAGCAAAACAAGCAGTTGAAAATGCAAACAAATTCTAGCTAATTCAAAATCTCAGGAAAATCTTAGAAAAACGTGAGCGATCTAGCATTCTGAGTTTGTCAAAGGAATATGATTACCATGTTCGACTGCTATTAAAGAATGGGATCTCCTGGATATGTTCTTGGGGCTCGCGGCTAGGCATGGTTTAAGCAGGCTTAAGGGGTTGCCGATTAAAGGGATTGGCTGCCAGGAACCCATTATTTTGAATGTTGATGGCGCTGCTAGAGGTAATCCAAGTATTTCAGGGGCGGGGGCCATTTTGAGATATGCTAATGGAGCTTTTGCAGGTGCTTTATCTAGCTTCTTGGGCCTGCATCTTACAAATTCGGTTGCGGAGATTGAAGCCATGACCAATGGTATTATTTAGGCTACATGCTTGGGTTTTGCAAGTAAGGGTGCAATCGGACTCCAATTTCTTGTGTGACTCGATTCAAAAACGGAAAATATCCTCTTGGCAGCTCGGTGGTCTTTTCCAGAAACTTCTGCGGGTTATAGGTTCAACGATACAACATGTTTACCGAGAAGCGAACAAAGTTGCAGATTCCTTGGCTAATGGAGCTTGTGATTCCCAACGTTCCATTTTTTATCAAGACGTTCATTCTCTTCCACCTCAGATTAGCGGATTACGTCATCTTGATCAGGAAGGTATGCCTTATCTTAGGAAAATTAAAATGTAATTTTTTGGCTGCTGCTATTGTGTTCTTTTTCCACAATTTGCAGCGGTTTTTCCTTTTTCATACTAGAGTTAGTTTTTTGTATCACTTGGTTCATAGTATAAATGAACCAGTTTCATTGCTTTGTTATGCATCTTATGTAAGGAGTGGATCTGTTTTCACCTACTTAGAGGTTTTAGCTAAGTCCCCCATCTGTGTACTTTGGCCTTTATTAATAAACGGGTAGGGGTCCACGCCCAACCCCCCACCACAACAGGTGGCTTTACCAATATATATATATATATATATATATATATATATATATATATATATATATATATATATATATATATATATATATATATCGATCATGTGACATTTAATGCAAATGTCGTTATTTTTTAACGACGGTTCTAATAATGGTGTTCATACGACATTTCGATGTTAGTTAGCGACATTTTCATTAAACGTTACAGGAAAAATTGTCTTTAGTGACAACAAAAACTCGTCACTAAATCATCAAATGTCGTCATTAAACCCCTTTAGTGACAAGATAATGTTGTCACTAATTCACCGTCACTAAAGGTTCTTTGTGACGACATTACGTGTCGTCACCAATGATTGTACTTCAGTGACAACTAATATGTGGTCACTAAATATTGTCATGCATTAGTGACAACAAAACTTGTCACTAGATACTACTCGTTAGTGACAACCGTTACACTTTTCTAAAATTAAAAATGTCAATAACAAGATAGTGGCGTCATTTAAAAATATTTAGTGACCACAAATGTCGTCTCTAAATGTAATGAAAAGTTTTAAAAAATTAAAAAATAATTAATCTTCGGAGCCCATGTCACGTGGTCGCTGACCTAGAAGCCAACTGGACTGCTTATTAGGCATGTGGAGTCCACATTGGACATGCATGGTGCCTACGTTGCACCATCTGGTGGTGAAGGGTTGCCATATATGTATTCTCCAATTCTGGACCAGTGATCTGGATCTGAACACGGAACACGGTAGACAGAGATGGATCGTCCAGGAGCATGGTAAAATTTGGGAACAGGGTGACAAAGATTGTTCCAGCATTGAGGGTAGTTTGCACTGTTCCGATGACGGAGTGTTCGTATTTCTGAAATCTGGACATTTCATTAAATCATAACATCATTTTGTTGATATAAGGATTTGAACACTTGACCTCCACTAGAGAAGTCAAGTGTTCAATCGCTGAGCTGCAAGAATATTTGTGTCATATTCCTTCATATTTAATATATATACTATATCTCATACAAATTTTCTTTAAATATATATTTAAATATTTAAAAAAAAAATAAATTCTAATTTCTTCTTTAAAGTTATTTATGTACGAGCCCTTCATGTTTTTTCAAGCAATAATTTTAAATCATTATATGTCTTTAAGTACAAGAAAATTTAAAGAAATAAGTTGTAAATATCCAATTTGAACACGTATACATATTATTTATATTTATAGTTATTAAATACAAATATATTCGTAGCAAAGTGTTCTCGCTCGCAGTTGTAATGATAATGTCTATGAGATATACATGTTCAACACATGTAAATGGTAAGATGGATCTACATATAGTTATATTTACAAATACGCGTTGAAAAGAAGTTTTGCGTGTATACATAAGCCCAATAAGTTTATGAAAATTACATTTTTGACAAGTACTCTAAAATTAAACAATTAAAATCATTAATTACAAAGTTCAAAATTAATGTCAACATTTTTAGTAAAATTTAGTGACAACCCATTTTGTCACTGATAAAAATGAATAGTGACAACGTAATTTTTTTGTCACTATATGAAAAATGTCGAAACTATTACCTACAGCTTTAGTGACAAGATTTCTCAAGTTGTCACTAATTTAAGATATTTAGTGACAACACATTTTGCCACTAAGTAGAATGAATAGTGACAACGTAATTTTTGTCACTATATGAGTATATAGTGACAATAAAAATATCGTCACTATTACGTACAACTTTAGTGACAAGATTTCTCAAGTTGTCACTATTTTGATATATATATATAGTGACGAAATTGTTGTCGTCGTTAAAATTAACCACTATTAGTTTTTCAGTGACAACATTAACTAACAAGATTTTTTGTCGTCGCAATAATTCTTGTCACTAAATATCATTTCTCCCGTACTTTTGCAACTCTTAAATAGACATATATATATATATATATATATATATATATATATATATATATATATATATATATATATATATATATATATCATGTAGAATAAAGCCATTAAGTACTCAAAATTTAATGAGGGTGTATTAATTTTAATTTGATTCATGAAAAAAAAAATTAAAACACAAAAGAAAATTAAAATAAGTAAAGGTACAAAATCCAAAAATTCATTATAATAAATATAATTGATATAGCCGAAAAATGTCAAGTATACATAGCGGGGGACTAAGCCAAAACCGCTAGATAGGTGGAAACAAACATGAACCATGTGTTACAAAAGATGCACTAAAGTATGTGATGCATAAAAATAAAACCTTGCCTTATAAATGATAAAGTTGTTACATCATGCAACCGATTCTAGCAAGGAGTCATTAACTATAAAATGTGAAGGTAAGGAGTTCCCAATCTATCAAGTTTGATAAGGCCCCTTACCTAAACCGGTAACTCACCAAAGGAAATATAAAAATTAGATAACCTCGAAGCACAAGAAAATTTAGATAACCTCGGGCAGAGTATGCTTGGTTCTTGCAATAAGTTTTGAAACACGCCGACCGAGCTTAATGGGGGTCATAATTAAACGTAATAGTAAGTTCATCATTGGTAACAAGAACCTCATATCCTATAACATAATGATAAACTACAACAGGCTTTGGATTGTAACCATCATCAATATCATCTACTTGGAAATCTTGAAATTCCATCGATTCCTCCAAGCTACGAGTGCGAGCCCAATTAACCGAAAATATTATTAGGAAGTCTGCAAGTAAAACACATACAAAGTTAGAATAAGTATGAAAACTTTAAAAGAAAAGTCTAGGACGTTTTCTCAGATTCCTAGAGAAGAGAGGATACCCAAGTAGCTCGGTATGGAACAATGATCCACAAACATACAATGCTCGACAAACGAGAAGTAATAGCCAATCTTACCTCTTTTACACTGAAATAATGGCTCAACAGAGATGAAATAGTCGGTCTTACATGAACAGTTTTGGAACAAACGACCTTTAAACAAAAAACTTCGAATCAAAGTTGCTCAAAATCACCGGTGCCAAAGAACAAAAGGAGATCGCCGAAAAGAAATAGAGAAAGAAAAGATGGGAAGAGAAATTATAATTAAAATCCAAAAAGTGAAAAATTTAAAGTTGAAGGAGAGGACCATCCCCTATTTATAAGAAGTGGAGTAAACGCTCGTTATTAAAACGCCATGTCGGGCCCATTATTGCACGATGGTTAATACACAATGGTTATTCCTTGCCTATAAGTGGAAGGACTTATCGAAACGAAAATATAACAAGCTCATGATAGCTCTTCGCTAAGTATTTTTAAAGGCTTATGATTGGATTAAGCCAAAGACAATAGTTTGTGCTAATTTACCTAGGCCCAAGAAAGAAGTACCTGGGTTGAATCCACGATAATGTCATCACGGCCTATGGACTTGGACCAATGCCAGGCTCATGGCCGAGCTATTTGAGAGGCTTAGAAAGTACAAGTGCGTAGAAGCCAAACGTCATACTGAGCTCAATGAACAATCCAACAAAACAGGATGGCAAAACTATAATGAAAGTTAAGGTTGTCTTACCTCATACCGTACAAGATATGTAAAAATCTTTTGTTATAAATAGTGGTCATTCCACTTCATTTACTCCAAGCTCTAACTAGCCCTCGAATACTGCACCAAGCTCTTTCTCTCTCTAGAATCTGAACTAACTTAAGCATCATGGCGGAGTTGGGGTTGTCCCATGCCCTCTCTAACTTTGTTTGTCATAGAAGATGTTTAGTTTCATGTTTAGATTCAAGCTCAGATTATTTCTCGAGCCCTCTTATTCTAAAAAATCACTGTCAGTCACATTGCCTATTTCCCGAGCTACTCTTCCTTAGCACGATATCAAGGATAACTTAGCTAACTTTAGTCTCATAACACATCAATCAAATGATAAGCGGAACAAACATGGGAATTGAATTTGTTACTATATATAACGAGCCTCAATTTCCAACTACAAAAGGCAATCCATGGCTGATTCATCTCATAAATTTTGTAAAGGGTCATATTCATAAAGAAAAATCGGTCATTTTTGTTTCTAAACAATTTATAGCGAGTCGTAAGGTCCGATAACATTAATTCTGGGCAATAAAATCTTTAAATAATATTCCATTACTGTATCAGGTCATTTTAACAAAACGTTAAGGGTCAACATGAATTTGAAACAAAGAATTGAGTCAAAGAAAAAACTTGAAGGGGTAATTATGGTACTTCCACCCCCACATAATTCCCACACCTCTCTTCTTCTTCTTCTTGAACCCCACCTCACACGTATCTTTGTCTTCTTCTTAAACCACACCCAAAACCTTATACCTTAAGCCCTCTTAAGCCGAAAACCTCCCCCCATCTTCCACCATTCACACAACCACAATCGCCGACCACCACCACAAACCACCACCTGGAACACTTCCGCCGCCCGTCCGCACCCTCACTACAACACTTTCTATTAGTAGTGCCCAAAGACCATTAGCATATGTTGTATGTTTTATTTCTTTTGAACATGTCTTTGAATAGTTAATTTTGTTTCTGAACATCAAATGCGTGATTTGATAGTAAAACTCATTAGCTTATGTAATTACTATTCTAGTTGTCCCTAGTTTTATGTAAGGTTCTTTACAATGATATAAAACTAGTATGATGTTTGATTAATGATTATGTTTTACTAATCATGTGTAATGAATACAAATCATATCATAGATGCAATATATAGGGATACATTGTATTGGACGTGATCCGTTAGAGAAGTAATACTTCATGGTCCTTAGTAATAAGTATTACTTCCTCAATACTATTTTGGAATCCTTAGACCTTATGTCTCCATTGATTCTAGCATGAATGGAGCCACGGGTTGAATAGTTGCAAGATGGCCCCATGCACCTCTGTAAATGCACATGTTCTTAAGATTAAGGGCTATCTTGACCAACTTGAAAAACTTGGGGCTCCCGTTGGTCATGACATGGCCACATATATGATCTTGGGCTCACTCCTACCGGAGTATGACCAGTTTGTGATGAACTTCAACATGCATGCCATTGATAAGTCCATACATGAAATACACAAGATGCTTAAGTAGGCTGAACTGAACATTAAGAAGACCCATGAAGTCTTAATGGTTCAAAAGGGGAATTTCAAGAAGAAAGAAAAGGGAAAGCCCATGGCCAAGAAGGGCAAAGGCAATAACAAGCCCAAACCCAAGGCCAAGGCACCAAATGAAGGAGTTTGCTTCCATTACAATGAACCAGGTCATTGAAACAGAACTGCAAGCTCTATTTGGAAGAGAAGAAAAAGGGAAAAGTAAGTTTGACTGTCTCTCCAGGTATTTATGTTATTAAAATTAACATGTCTGCTCCTACTTCATGGGTATTAGATACCGGTTGTGTATCTCACATTTGTGCAAATGTGCAGGGGTTCAAAAGGAGTAGATCACTAGCAAAATGAGAAGTGGACCTGAGAGTAGCGAACGGAGCAAGAGTTGTTTTTGTAGCTACCAGGACATTTAATTTAGTTTTGCCAAGTGGCCTTATTATAGAACTGAATAATTGTCTTTATGTTACAACTTTGAGTAGGAATATTATTTCAGCTTCTTGTTTAGATATTGATGGTTTTGAAATTAATATTATGAATAAAATTTGCACCGTTCATAAAGATCGTATCTTCTATGGAGATGCCTCTTTGATGAATGGGCTTTATATTCTGAACCTCGATGAATCCATTAAAAGGCCCATCTATAACATTAATATCAAGATGTT
The DNA here is from genome assembly GCA_026122235.1 of Vinca minor. NCBI lineage: Eukaryota > Viridiplantae > Streptophyta > Magnoliopsida > Gentianales > Apocynaceae > Vinca > Vinca minor. The sequence goes on from JAOCZM010000011.1 coordinate 14,237,016, forward strand.
TAAATCAAATGACTTAAACCAAACCTACTTTTGGCATTGTCGTTTGGGCCACATCAACGAGAAACGCATATCAAAACTCCATAAAGATGGAATTTTGACATCATTTGACTTAGAGTCTTATGATACGTGTGACTCTTGCTTGTTAGCAAAATGACTAAAGCTCCCTTTACTGGACAAAGTGAGAGAGCTTCTGATTTGTTAGGCCTCATACATACTGATGTATGTGGACCAATAAACACAAGTGCTAGAGGAGGCTTTCAGTACTTCATCACATTCACAGATGATTTCAGTAGATATGGCTACGTCTATCTAATGAAACATAAATCAGAATCTTTTGGAAGATTCAGTGAATTTCAAAATGAAGTACAAAATCAACTTGGTAAAAGTATTAAGATACTTCGATCAGATCGAGGTGGCAAATACCTTAACCAAGAGTTTGACGAACATATTAGGGGTTGTGGAATTGTTTCACAATTAACTCCTCCTGGCACACCACAATGGAATGGTGTATCAGAACGGAAGAATCACACCTTACTAGATATGGTTCGATCTATGATGAGTCAAACAAGTCTTCCAATTTCCTTTTGGGGCTACGCCCTAGAAACTGCTGCATTAATATTGAATAGAGTTCCTTCGAAAGCGGTTCAGAAAACTCCATATGAGATATGGACTGGGAAACGACCTAGTTTGTCATTTCTCAAAATTTAGGGATGCGAGGCGTATGTAAAACGCTTGTTATATGATAAACTCGCCCCTAAATCTGACAAGTGTTTGTTTGTGGGATATCCTAAAGAAACTAAAGGATATTACTTCTATCTTCCATCAGAGAACAAAGTGTTTGTTGCTCGAAATGGTTTATTCCTTGAAAGGGAATTTATTTCCAAAGATGATAGTGGGAGTAAGATCCATCTTGAGGAAATTCAAGATCCCCAAACAACATCTGAACCAACTTTGGACCTTCAAGCAAGCTCACGTGCTGATATTGAGTTTCAATCTTTGACACAAGGCCCAAGGATGTCAAGTCGGGTACATCAACAGCTTGAGAGATATGGATTTCTCGTGATTGATGATCATCACGTTGAACTGATTGATCAAGATGAACCTACTACCTACAAAGAGGCAATTCATAGTTCTGAGTCAGATAAATGGCTAGAAGCTATGAAGTCTGAGATGCAATCCGTGTACGACAACCAAGTATGGACTTTGGTTGACCCACCCGAAGGGTGTAAGGTCATTGATAACAAATGGTGTTTCAAAAAGAAAACCGACATGGATGGTAATGTACACACTTTTAAATCTCGACAAGTAGTTAAAGGTTATAGACAAGTTCATGGAATTGACTATGATGAAACTTTTTCTCCTGTCGTTATGACAAAGTCTAGCAAAGTGTGTAAGCTTCAAAGGTCAATTTATGGATTGAAGCAAGCATCTCGAAGCTAGAATCGTCGCTTTGATAACATATTAAAGAATTCGGTTTCATAAAAAATGAAGATGAGCATTGTGTTTATAAGAAAGTAACTAATGATGCTGTAGTGTTCCTTGTGCTTTATGTGGATGACATCTTATTGATTGGAAATGACATCCCCACATTACAAAGCGTAAAATCTTGGTTGGGGAAGTGCTTTTCCATGAAAGACTTAGGCGAGGCTACATACATTTTGGGTATACGAATCTATAGAGATAGATCTAACAAAATGATTGACCTAAGCCAGAGTGGATACATTGACAAGGTACCGAAACGGTTCAGTTTGCAAGATTCCAAAAAGGGATTCTTGCCCATGTCACATGGCATTAAACTCAGCAGAAATCAAGGACCTTCCACAAAGGAGGACCGAGAGCGCATGAGTAAGATCCCATATGCTTCGGCCACTGGGTCTATTATGTATGCCATGATATGCACTCGCCCGGATGTCTCGTTCGCTTTAAGTATGACTAGAAGATACAATCTGACCCTGGAGAGTCACATTGGACTGCAGTCAAGAGCATTCTTAAGTACTTGAGAAGGAGTAAAGATATATTCTTGGTTTAAGGAGGTCAGGAAGGAAGTCTGGTAGTAAATGGTTACACTGACGCAAGCTTCCAGACCGACGTAAGATGACTTTAGATCGCAATCTGGTTTTGTGTTTTGTTTGAATGGAGGTGTTGTGAGCTGAAAGAGCTCAAAGCAAGAAATCGTGGCCGACTCTACAACAGAAGCTGAGTATCTGGCTGCCAAAGAAGCAGTTTGGATCAGGAAATTTGTTGATGAATTAGGTGTCGTCCCTGGTATTGTGAACCCAGTGGACCTTTATTGTGATAGTACTAGTGCCATTTCACAAGCTAAGGAACCTAGATCTCACCAACGATCCAAACACATTCTCAGGTGTTTCCATCTGATTAGAGAGATCATTGATATAGGAGACGTTAAAATTTGCAAATTTCGTACAAACGACAACATTGCAGAGCCATTGACCAAGCCACTCCCGCAACCTAAACATGAGAGTCATACTAGGTCAATAGGATTAAGGATCATGTATGATTGGACCTAGGGCAAGTGGGAGATTGTTAGTAGTGCCCTAGGACCATTAACATATGTTGTACGTTTTATTTCTTTTGAGCATGTCTTTGAATAGTTAATTTTGCTTCTGAACATCAAATGTGTGATTTGATAGTAACACTCATTAACTAATGTAATTACTATTCTAGTTGTCCCTAGTTTTATGTAAGGTTATTTACAATGAAATAAAACTAGTATGATGTTTGATTGATGATTATGTTTTACTAATCATGTGTAATGAATACAAATCAAATCATAGATGCAATATATAGGGATACATTGTATTGGACGTGATCCGTTAGAGAAGTAATACTTCATGGTCCTTAGTCATAAGTATTACTTCCTCAATACTATTTTGGAATCCTTAGACCTTATGTCTCCATTGATTCTAGCATGAATGGAGCCATGTTTTGACTCAGTCGGACGTTACTTTTAATCGAGTAATCAACACGACTGATGATCGGATATAGTGTCCTATCATGGCTTGAATGTGAGAGACATTGTAAGGGATTTGTTCCTCTCTTATTAGAGAGAGACATCCATAGGCCCCTCGATAGGGAAAGACTGTTTAAATGCCTGGCCGTGCTCAAATGTATTTGATAAAGTTGTTATCAAATACTATCTGTTGGAACAGTCTACCTGGAGATCGAGCATAAATACAATTAAGCTTAATAATGGTGACGACTAGCATGCCTTATGATTAATTAGGATATCGTGAGATAAAGGGATTAAATAGTGGATTGATATTTGGTTCCACCGTAAATTCATTCACTTTGGGTAGTTACAATGTCCTGCTAGGGACCGCTTGTGATTTATGAACTCACACTACTACTAAGTGTGTTTTCATTGCCATTGTGATATGAACCTACAGGGTCACACGCATAGACGAGTTAACAAGCTTCATGTCCAGATTCAATGAATCTAGAATGTGTCTAGGTTCATTGTATCTGACATTTATTTTCTGAGAATAATGAAATTGTTATTATTTCGAATTAGAGAGAATGGGGGTATTTTCGGTATTTGATTTTAACTGGGATTACGTGGGAGCTATTATCTGATAAAGACTCCCACTACCAGTAGAAGTCTAGGGGACGTGAGAGTTATAGTCTCCCATTGCCGGAAGAGGTTGAGGATGTGGGAGTTAGTTCTGGGAACAAACTCTCACATCCTATATAAACCTATTTTGGCTGAAACCCTAGGTTAAGTAATTTTTGAGCCGCAATAACCAAAAACACTCCGGAAATCGGATTTTTGGATTTTCTGCCCTTCTCTTTTCTCTAGATTCCCGAACCTCAAAAACGAAGAGCTAGCACTCGCTGCTCGTTTCGTCGCTTGGATACTGGTAGGGAGCAATTCCGCAAGAGAAGGCTTTTTGGTGGCAGCAGCACACATTCGGTAAAAACAGAATCTTTAGCCTAAAACGTAAGTCTTTTTCCCGTATTTTTCGATTCCTATGGTATGAGCGGATACTTCAGGGGAGGACTCATGGGTGTTTAGAACGAGTTTCACGCCCATGAATCCCTTTACTTTCCCCTCATCCATCTCGAGCCGGTTTCACCGTTCTTTTTATTATTATTATTATTATTATTATTATTATTATTATACATCCACCATATATTATTACAAAAAGTAACAGCAAACAACAAAGAAATGACATGTTCGGAAATCTATGAAATTGTCTTTCATCCACTATCTCCAAATTTATTACGAAACGTAAAAGCAAACAACAAAGAAATGGCATGTTCCGTAACTTTAGCTGTCGAATCTATGAAATCAATACAATTATTCAAAGGTTTTTTTTTATTACCATTTGCATGCACAGTTTCAATACAAAAAAACCAAATCCAGATGAAATGCCTCTTACATTTCCTTCCTCCCTAGATGAACTGATAGAATCCTTCCTTTTTTTCTTGCCAGTAAAATATGATTTCACCTCTAGCTACATTTCCAAGAAGTACAATGACTCTTGGAAGCTTAGTGGTGACCTTACTTTTACAACAATTGTTTTTTGTCCCGCTAATAGTTTCATAATCCTAACACAGGTTATGGATGAACATTCAAGTCCCGTTATTGAAAAAATAAATTTCATACTTGATCCTACATGACATGTGGATGCAATTCTTGATTGAATTAAAAAAGCCATAGAAAAGGGGCTAAAGGCTCTTCATCTCAACTTCTCAACCAAAGAACTCCCATTTATTTTGCCTCGTGATATCTTTGATGGTTAAAATTTGCATGGTTTGATCATTTGCAACTGTGAAATTCTGTTTCTAAACAAATTGAGATGCCTCAATGATCTCTTACACATGAAAATTGATGTTTCATCCATTCAAGTATTCATTATCCCACTTTCAACACCGAGTTTCCTGTCTATATCCTTTCAATTGTCTATGTCAAAGTCTCTAGCTCATGAATTTTTTTGTATATGATTTTATTCCCGTAAAGGGAGAAAAAATGACACCATCTTTGCACATGTGTATTTGGATGCTTTTATTGCATAATCAATTATACTAAATTTTTACTTTAGGTTCAAACTTCTTCATTCACAAACAATTGTTAATTGTTTTTTTTATATTTGAGGAAAAATTTCTCATACAAAATACAAAGTCAAATACAATGGCCCGGTGAATTGAATTTATAATTGTATAAAGCTGGCCTTAATTGCAAACTAGCAAAGACGATTCATCTCATAAATGTTTTAACTAGCAAAGGTCATACTCTAACTAGCAAATGTTTTAACTTTAACTAGAAATTGAGCACGTTCTTATGGTTACCTCACAATTGGCAAATTAAATGTTTTCTAATTTGGGTAAAATGAAATGGATTTTAACAAGAAAGCTAGAAAAATTTGAAAATAAATTTGGGAAATTTAGTCTCATTTCATTTAACTTTAAATGCGCTGCATCAACTCTATTTGTACATAAAGATGAAGGCGGCTATTTTTAATAACCGCTTGCTTAGCTATAATTACATTTTTTTTAATCGAAACCCATGGTCTTTATTAATGATGAGGCCGAAGCCAAATAATTACAAAGAATAAATGACCCATTTCACATAATGAGTTCCAAGATTAATCTTGGCAAAATGCTAATACAAATGTCGTCATCTAACAATATATCTCAAGTATGGTGTATCTGCAATGTCCAGTTAGCAAAGCCCCTGGACCTTTGTTGGCAAGCTCATGAAGTCATGGTATTCACAAGTGGTACGCGTATCACAAGCCTCATTCGCTAGAATATCTGCAACTTTATTCGCTTCTCTATACATATGAACCACATTATGCACATTGGATCTCCGCAGAATCCTTTGAAACAATGTATCAAGCTTCCATTTCTGCCACAGTATTAGTCTCATAGTCCCCCACATAAATATGATAAGCTTCTATAAAGTCTCCATTAGGATATCGTAAAATTCCTGCTGCACCTGATGGCCCTGCATTTCCACGCGAAGCTCCATCTGAATTCAAAATGATGTAATATCCATCCTGAGAGGGCTGCCGCCATTGACTGTGGTCCACATAGACCATGTAGGGACTCGAGCCCCAATGTATAAATCATATAAGTTTGCTGCCATGAGGAGAGGCCTTGTATATTGTTCATATTCCCGCAACAAGCCGTGGCCATTGGACCTTTTGCCATAAAAAAAGAATCCAACGAGCTCTCCAAAGGATCCAACAAATTCCCGAAAAAAATAATTGTATATATACTACTCCACTTTCCTTTCCCTCCCCACGACAACAGTTTCAACAATGAAAATGGTGAATCAAATGACAATGTATCCCAATCAATTCCCACCTTCCCACATATATTCCTCCATAAATAAACCGCAGCTCCACATTCCACAAAAAACATGCATAAAACTTTCTACCCCATGCCCACAATGACAATGAGACGCTAATGAAACTCCCCACCCTTGACGTACCTCATCGAGAGCGATATAGCGTTTGAAAAATTTCCACATAAATATCCTCAAGGACATAGGTAACTGTGATGACCATATAATGCGCCGCATTCCTAACAATGGACCAGCCGGTTACAACTCATTTAAAGAGACCACCATATTCGAGTGAGGAACCATATATGGCTCAATGGCCCGCATCCCCATGATGTAGTTTAAACCTCTTGAGAACGCCTCAGCTGCTAAAATGAAGAGTAGCGGTAACATCGGGTCACACGGTTTCACCCCTTTGCCTGAACGGAAAAAGCCATACACAGATCCATTTATTAAGATTGAGAACCAATTGTGCATAAGAATATTGCGTACCAGATGAATATTGATATCCATTTATTAAGTTGCCTTGCACTTTATTCCAACCGAATGTAATTCGAAATATCTAGCCCATGTTGCTGCAAAATTTTGCTGCTGAATCTTTGATCGTCTTGCTGAGATTCTTAAATTTCTACTAATGCTTTCCTAGGCACAATACCGACTTGATTTAATATTTCTTTTTTGCCTATCATAATTCCCGCTTGAAAATTTTCATTTCACTAGGATTTCACATGATGCAGGACCATCTAGAGGGCTGCCTCATATAATGCATCCCTTATCAAACATCATAGGACCAATGACTAGATCAAGAACCAAGCAAGTCAATCAACAATTATCTACATTGGTCCGAGAACTAAAGCATAAAGAGGAATCAAAGCTACGTCTAGAAGATAAAGTTCAAGTTCAACTAATTACTCTTGAAGACATTCAATTCGGCCCAAACAAGCAAAGTGGCTAAAAAGGGCATTTTAGTCTTTTTACACATTAAAGTCTATACTAGCCTATTCTAGACTAATCTAGACTTTAATTATATTCAGCAAGTTATTCTTAGGCGTGTGTAGCCTAATTGCTTTAATAAAGGACATGTTGTCCAAGTGTTTGTTAGTTAGTTATTAAAGAGTCCTCATACTTCAAGGATTCTTCATTTGTTTGTTATTATAGCCGCCTAGAATGCAAGATAATAGGACATGTTGTCTATTATCTTGTTTAAGTGTTTTACTTGATATCAAGTTGTTGTTAGAGAGTCCTACTTCTTCAAAGACTCTTCCTTTTGATTGTTGGAACCGAAATCTCCCTCTATTAAAGAGTGATTTCGGCCTCCTTTAAACTTAGACTTGATATATTGATATTTTGATTAAGGTTATTCCTTAGATACTTGTTTATGAATTTCCGGTAGAACTTCATATTCTTTGAGTTACTGTATCAACTAGCTTGTTTCTCTAGTTGTGGTGTTTCAGCCTTCATTGATACTTAGCCTGCTTGGATTTGTGTTGAGTATATTCCCATAGAAACTATTTTGAGATAGAGAAAGATCTGCTAAAAAGCCGAACCTTGATATAAAACATCACGGTTTCGCATCAAGTGGTATCAGAGCAAAAGGTTGATCTCAATCTTGGTGTACCTTACGTTTTAAAAAAAAATCTTGTTTGCTTGGAATAGACTGAGAAAGATAACAAAAAAAATATTACTACCATACGCAAAAGCCACCCGGAAGTAAAGAAATTGGCAGCCGGGTTATCCTAGTTAGACACTGATCAAACCAAAAGCAAACTTCCTTGTCCGTTTGGACACAAAGGAATTGGCTCTTGTTCCCTCTTGTTCTTGAATTAGTCGCCATCAAACTCATCAAATCAAGGTAATATCTTCCTGACACGGAGTTCTTGATAAAGGCGGCCAAGAAAAGAGTGAGTCTAAAGGTAAAAGGTAAAGAAAGAAATCAAGAAAACATTTTTTTCAAGATTTTAAATTTTCGGTTACTGTTCATAGCACTATTCATCCGCGATTTAAAAGCAATTTTCAAGAAAATCAAGAAACGTAAAGGTCACATCTTTTTAATGATTACTCTTATTTTTCTTTCTTAACTATTTGTGTAGGTCAAGATAGGAATTCTTTCCCATGTTTTTCAGCGTTTCATCAACACAACATTAGGAACCTTTAAATTCTTCTAGAGTTGGAAGTTCTTGACACGTATTGTTGGAATATTGAAAGAATGTTTTTTCTATCTAACGATTTGTGTGATTTCTTTGCAAAGATAATGGCTTTTGATGAAGGTACTTCGTAGCAAGGTGCCATGGATGGTGACAAACTTTTTAAAGAATCAATGCAACAAACAATGAAAACTTTGATGCAATCCATCAATGAAATTAAAGATCGGTTGGAGCATCTTGAATTCAAGAACCATTCGGCTAAGTGGAAAGCCGCAGCAAAAGAGGATCAAGATGATCAAGAATCTCAAGATTCCATTGAGCAACATATGAGAGACAACTTTCGGCAAAATAGGGATTTTGTGCCGAGAGTTATTCCAAGAATGAGGGACAATTTGGCCAATGATCCGAGACCAAATCTTCAAGATCAAAGGTATGATCCGAGAGCCAATCTTCAAGATCAAAGGTATGATAATAATCTTAGTGCAATAAAGACCAAGATCCCTTATTTCCATGGTACCAATGATCCTCAATTATTTTTAGATTGGACTCAAAAAGTTAACCATGTTTTTGATGTTCATAATTATTCGGAGGAGAAAAGGGTTAAATTGGCAGCCATGGAGTTTGGAGATTATGCATCAATTTGGTGGGATAATGAGATCAATGAACGGAGAAGATCGGGGCAACGACCAATTGATTCACGGGAGGATATGAAAGCGGTAATGACACGACGATTTGTACCTCAAAGTTATAATCGTGATTTGTACAATCAACTCCAAAGATTGAGGCAAGGGACAAAGACCGTTGATGAATACTACAAAGAAATGGAGATGGCAATGATTAGATCAAGCATCCGGGAAGATAATGAGGCTACTTTGGCGCGTTTCTTGGCTGGTCTAAATGACAAAATCAGACCCAAGGTAGAACGTGCTAACCTTCATAATCTTATTGATAAGGTTTATTATGCTAAACAGATTGAGTGGCGAGTAAAAAGAGAAGAGTTCAAGGACTTAATCAAGCAAATTTCCAACCTTGGAAACGGCCAAATCAGTCCCCTAAACAATTCTACTGTTTTGCCGAGCCCAAATCATGCAAAGGGCAGTTTGGGATTTGCAAAAACAGCCACAGTTCCTAGTGGGGCAGCATGGGTACCAACTACTTCAAAACCGACCAATTTGAGGACTACAAATGATCGGGAATGTTTTAAGTGTAAAGGTAAGGGTCACTTTGCTCGAGATTGTCCAAATAAAAGCACAATGATCATGATGGACGACGAAATGTGGGTTACTGATGAGGAGAAATCCGAAGAGTCTATTTTGGAGGAAGAAACCGAGAATATGGAGACCTTTCCAGATGATGGTAACAATTATCTTTTGGTAAATATGCAACTTTTACATTCTCAACCTTTAGATAATTTGCATCAACAAAGGAGCAATCTATTTCAAACTAAGTGCACAGTTCAAGGCAAGATTTGTTTACTTATTATTGATAGCGGTAGTTGCACTAACGTTTGTTCCTTTGATATGGTTACCGCTTTGGATTTACCCTTGAAAGCACATCTGATGCCATATAAGCTTTCTTGGTTAAATGATAGCAGAGAGATTAAAGTGGATAAACAAATGGAGATTAAATTCAGCATTGGAAACTATCAAGATTCGGTTATTTGTGATGTGGTCCCGATGACGTTTCTTGATCAGTTTCTTTTCACCAACGGAATTCCCTTTGCGGAATTTCCCTCTACGGTATCCACGCGACGAAACAAGCAGTGATTGCTAGATCTTCGTCTTTCTGAAGTTCGGGAATTTAGAGAGAAAAGGGAGAGGCTGAGAAATCCGAAATCTGATTTCGGGTTACTTGTTTAATTTCGGCTGAATGACTTATTCTCTAGGGTTTCGGCTAAGAGATGTTATATAGAGTGTGGGAGTTTGTTCCCAGAACAACTCCCACGTCTACTCAACTTCTCTCGGCTGTGGGAGACTCTGACTCCCACGTCCCCTAGACTTCTGTTGGTAGTGGGAGTCTTTATCGGATAACAACTCCCACTTAATCCCAGCTTTAGTTAAATACCAAAATTGCCCTTATCTCTAATTCGAATAATAAACACTTTATTATTTTCAGAAAAACAAATGTCAGATACAATGAACCTAGACACATTCTAGATTCATTGAATCTGGACATGAAGCTTGTTAGCTCGTCTATGCGTGTGACCCTGTAGGTTCATATCACAATGGCAATGAAAACACACTTAGTAGTAGTGTGAGTTCATAAGTCACAAGCGGCCCCTAGCAGGACATTGTGACTACCCAAGGTGAATGAATTTACAACGGAACCTATTGTCAATCCACTATTTAATCCCTTTGTCTCGCGATATCCTAATTAAGCATAAGGCATGGTGGTCGTCACCCTTATTAAGCTTAATTATATTTATGCTCGATTTCCCGGGTAGATCATGTTTGACAAATAGCATTTGATAACAACTTTATCAAATACATTTGAGCACGGCCATGCATTTAAACAATCTTTCCCTATCGAGGGGCCCATGGATATCTCTCTCTAATAATAGAGAGGGACAAATTCCTTACAATGTCTCTCACATTCAAGCTATGATAGGACACTACATCCGATCATCAGTCGTATTGATTACTCTGTTACAAGTAACGTCCGACTGAGTCAAAACGTGGCTCCATTCATACTAGAATCAATGAAGACATAAGGTCTAAGGATTCTAAAATAGTATTGACGAAGTAATACTTATGACTTAAGACCATGAAGTATTACTTCTCAAACGGATCACGTCGATACAATGTATCCCTATATATTGCATCTATGATGTGATTTGTATCCATTACACATGATCGATAAAACAAGATCATCAATCAACAATCATACTAGTTTTATTTCATAGTAATTATGCATTACATAAAACTAGGGACTACTAGAATAGTAATTACATGAGCTAATGAGTTTTACTATCAAATCACACATTTGATAATCAAACGCGAAATTAACTATTCAATTACATGCTCAAAAGATAATAAAACGCACAACATGTGCTAATAGTCCTAGGGCACTACTAACAATCTCCCACTTGCCCTAGGTCCAATCATACATGATCCTCAATCCCATTGACCTAGTATGACTCTCATGTTTAGAGTCGTGGGAGTGGCTTGGTCAATGGATCGGCAATGTTGTCGCTCAGTATGAACTTTGCAAATACTAACGTCTCCTCTTTCGATGATCTCTCCGATCGGATGGAAACGCCCGAGAATGTGTTTGGATCGTTGGTGAGATCTAGGTTCCTTAGCTTGTGAAATGGCGCCGATACTATCACAATAGAGGTCCACTGGGTTCACAATGCTAGGGACGACACCTAGTTCATCAACAAACTTCCGATCCAAACAGACTTCTTTAGTCGCTTCAGAGGCAGCTAGATACTCGACTACATTGTAGAGTCGGCCACGGTTTCTTGCTTTGAGCTCTTCCACTCACAAACGACCTCCATTCAAACAAAACACAAAAACCAGATCGCGACCTAAAATCATCTACGTCGGTCCGGAAGCTTGCGTCTGTGTAACCATTTACAACCGGACTTCCTTCCCCGACCTCCGTAAACTAAGAACATATCTTTAGTCCTTCTCAAGTACTTAAGAATGCTCTTGACTGCATCCCAATGTGACTCTCAGTGGTCGATTGATATCGACTAGTCATACTTAGAGCAAATGAGACATTCAGGGCGAGTGCATATCATGGCGTACATAATAGACCCAATGGCCGAAGCATACGGGATCTTACTCATGCGCTCTTGGTCCTCCCTTGTGGAAGGTCCTTGAGTTCTCGCTGAGTTTAACGCCATGTGACATGGGCAAGAATCCTTTTTTGGAGTCTTGCAAAGCCCGAACTGCTTTCAGATACCTTGTCAATGTATCCACTCTGCTCGAGCCAATCATTTTGTTAGATCTATCTCTATAGATTCTTATACCCAAAATGTATGTGGCCTCGCCTAAGTCGTTCATGGAAAAGCACTTCCCCAACCAAGCTTTTACGCTTTGTAATGTGGGGACGTCATTTCCAATCAGTAAGATGTCGTCCACGTAAAGTACAAGGAACACTACTGCATTACTAGTTACTTTCTTATAAACACAAGGCTCGTCTTCGTTTTTGATGAAACCAAATTCTTTAATTGCTTCATCAAATCGACGATTCCAGCTTCGAGATGCTTGCTTCAATCCATAAATGGACCTTTGAAGCTTACACACTTTGCTAGGATTTGTTGGATCAACAAACCCCCTCGAAGTTGTGTCATATACACATCCTCGAGAAGGTTTCCGTTAAGAAACGCAGTCTTAACATCCATTTGCCATATCTCATAGTCATAATATGCGGCTATGGCAAGTAAAATCCTAATTGACTTTATCATCACGACAGGGGAAAAGGTTTCGTCATAGTCAATACCATGAACTTGTCTGTAACCTTTAACTACTAGTCGTGATTTAAAAAGTGTGTACATTACCATCCATGTCGGTCTTCTTTTTTATAACACCATTTGTTATCAATGACCTTACACCCTTCAGGGTGGATCAACCAAAGTCCACACTTGGTTGTCATACATGGATTGCATCTCAGACTTCATAGCTTCTAGCCACTTATCGGACTCAGAACTACGAATTGCCTCTTTGTAGGTAGTGGGTTCATCTTGATCAATCAGTTCAACCTCGATGATCATCGATCCACGAAATCCATATCTCTCGAGTCGTTGATGTACCCGACTCGACCTCCTCGGGCCTTGTGTCAAAGATTGAAGCTCGAGTATCGGCACGTGAGCTTGCTTGAACTTCTAAAGTTGGTTCGGATGTTGTTTGGGGATTTTGAATTTCCTCAAGATGGATCTTACTCCCACTATCCTCTTTGGAAATAAATTCCCTTTCAAGGAATACACCATTACGAGCAACAAACACTTTGTTCTCCGATGGAAGATAGAAGTAATATCCTTTAGTTTCTTTAGGATATCCCACAAACAAACATTTGTCGATTTAGAGGGCGAGTTTATCGGATAACAAGCGTTTTACATACGCCTCGCATCCCCAAATTTTGAGAAATGACAAACTAGGTCGTTTCCCAGTCCCACATCTCATATGGAGTTTTCCGAACCGCTTTAGAAGGAACTCTATTTAATATAAATGCAGCGAGTTTCAAGGCGTAGCCCCAAAAGGAAATTGGAGGACTTGTTTGACTCATCATAGATCGAACCATATCTAATAAGGTGCGATTCCTCCGTTCGACACGCCATTCCATTGTGGTGTGCCGGGAGGAGTTAATTGTGAAACAATTCCACAACTACTAAGATGTTCGTCAAACTCTTGGTTAAGGTATTCGCCACCTCGATCCGATCGAAGTATCTTAATACTTTTACCAAGTTGATTTTGTACTTCATTTTGAAATTCTTTGAATCTTCCAAAAGATTCGATTTATGTTTCATTAGATAGACGTAGCCATATCTCATCGAAATATTCCGTGAATGTGATGAAAGTATCGAAACCCTCCTCTAGCACTAGTGTTTATTGGTCCACAAACATCCGTATGTATGAGGCCCAACAAATCGAAGCTCTCTCACTTTGTCCAAGTAAAGGGAGCTTTAGTCATTTTGCCCAACAAGCAAGGTTCACACGTCTCATAAGACTCTAAGTCAAATGATGTTAAAATTCCATCCGTATGGAGTTTTGATATGCGTTTCTCGTTTATGTGGCCCAAACGACAGTGCCAAAAGTAGGTTTGGTTTAAGTCATTTGATTTAAACCTTTTAGTATTAATGTTATAGATGGGCCTTTTAATGGAATCATCGAGGTTAAGAATATAAAGCCCATTCATCAAATATGCATCTCCATAAAAGATACGATCTTTATGAATGGTGCAAATTTTATTCATAATACTTAATTCAAAACCTTCAATATCCAAACAAGAAACTGAAATAATATTCCTACTCAAAGTTGGAACATACAAACAATTATCTAGTTCTATGATAAGGCCACTTGGCAAAACTAAATTAAATGTCCCCGTAGCTACAAAGCAACAACTCTTGCTCCGTTGGCTACTCCGAGGTCCACTTCTCCTTTTGCAGTGATCTACTCCCTTTTGAACCCCCCGCACATTTGCACAAATGTGAGATCCATAACCGATATCTAATACCCATGAAGTAGGAGCGAGACATGTTAATTTCTATAACATAAATACCCGGAGAGACAGTCAAAGCTGGCCTTTCCCTTTTTCTTCTCTTCCAAATAGAGTTTGCAATTCCGTTTCCAATGGCACTGGTTCGCCACAATGGAAGCAAACTCCCTCCTTTGGTGCCTTGGCTTTGAGGGTCGGGGCTTGGGCTTGTCATTGCCTTTGCCTTTACCTCTCTTAGCCATGGGCTTTCCCTTGCCTTTCTTCTTGAAATTCCCTTTTTGAACCATTAAGACTTCGAGGGGTTTTCTTAATGTTCGATTCACCTGCTTGAGCATCCCGTGTATTTCATTTATGGTCTTCTCCATGGCATGCATGTTGAAGTTCATAATGAATTGGTCATACTCCGGTGGGAGTGAGCCCAAGATCATATCCGTGGCCATGTCATGAGTTACGGGAGCCCCCAAGTTTGTCAAGTTGGTCAAAATAGCCCTTCATCTTTAGAACGTGGGCACTTACAGAGGTGCCAGGGGCCATTTTGCAACTATTCAATGCCTTTGTAGTGAGGAATCTTTCATGACGAGCTTGCTCTTGGAACATTTCCTTGAGCTGGCCCATCATCTGGAAAGCCTCAACACCTTCAAACTGCTTTTGAAGATCAGCGCTCATTGTGACCAACATGAGACAAGTCACGTCGTTAGAGTCATCAGAGTGCTTCTTCCAAGCATCTCTCTCAGCTCGGGGGCATTGGGTGCGGTCGTTCAGGGAATGTCCGTGTCAAGAACGTACTGACTTCTTTTTCTCGCTAAGGACAATCCTTAAGTTGCGGGCCCAATCAAGGAAATTGGTCCCGCTCGGTTTTTCCTTCTCAAGGGACTGGATCGCAGTTGAATTGTGTGATGAATTGGTTGCCATTTATCTACATTAAGTTAATTGCAAAGTTATTAGTTTTTGAGCAAAAACATTTTCCACAATTTCAACACTTGATAATAGTGGGAGAAAAACATTTTACAATAGTTATAGGAAAGCTTTGGCTTAACACCCACAATTAAAGTAAAATCATCTAATGGGAATGACATCTATATGTCCCGGCTATTTCCCATTTTATGCCCTAGGCCCAAAACTATTTTGATGGCCTAGTTAAGTCGAACCATGTCTAAGCATATGGAAATCACTATTTTCCCATCTCCTCTTGCCTAGATAACCACTTATCCGTTGCTTTGGCAACCAGACATAATGATGATCCAAGCTCATGGAGTGCTTAGGTTATGGTAGGCACTTTAAGACTTAATTAAAACCATTTAATGTGACGTTCAAAATTAAAGACATATGACTTAAGACCATGAAGTATTACTTCTCAAACGGATCACGTCCAATACAATGTATCCCTATATATTGCATCTATGATGTGATTTGTATCCATTACACATGATCAGTAAAACAAGATCATCAATCAACAATCATACTAGTTTTATTTCATAGTAATTATGCATTACATAAAACTAGGGACTACTAGAATAGTAATTACATGAGCTAATGAGTTTTACTATCAAATCACACATTTGATAATCAAAAGCGAAATTAACTATTCAATTACATGCTCAAAAGATAATAAAACGCACAACATGTGCTAATGGTCCTAGGGCACTACTAACACTATTCATCCGCGATTTAAAAGCAATTTTCAAGAAAATCAAGAAACGTAAAGGTCACATCTTTTTAATGATTACTCTTATTTTTCTTTCTTAACTATTTGTGTAGGTCAAGATAGGAATTCTTTCCCATGTTTTTCAGCGTTTCATCAACACAACATTAGGAACCTTTAAATTCTTCTAGAGTTGGAAGTTCTTGACACGTATTGTTGGATTATTGAAAGAATGTTTTTTCTATCTAACGATTTGTGTGATTTCTTTGCAAAGATAATGTCTTTTGATGAAGGTACTTCGCAGCAAGGTGCCATGGATGGTGACAAACTTTTTAAAGAATCAATGCAACAAACAATGAAAACTTTGATGCAATCCATCAATGAAATTAAAGATCGGTTGGAGCATCTTGAATTCAAGAACCATTCGGCTAAGTGGAAAGCGCAGCAAAAGAGGATCAAGATGATCAAGAATCTCAAGATTCCATTGAGCAACATATGAGAGACAACTTTCGGCAAAATAGGGATTTTGTGCCGAGAGTTATTCCAAGAATGAGGGACAATTTGGCCAATGATCCGAGACCAAATCTTCAAGATCAAAGGTATGATCCGAGAGCCAATCTTCAAGATCAAAGGTATGATAATAATCTTAGTGCAATAAAGACCAAGATCCCTTATTTCCATGGTACCAATGATCCTCAATTATTTTTAGATTGGACTCAAAAAGTTAACCATGTTTTTGATGTTCATAATTATTCGGAGGAGAAAAAGGTTAAATTGGCAGCCATGGAGTTTGGAGATTATGCATCAATTTGGTGGGATAATGAGATCAATGAACGGAGAAGATCGGGGCAACGACCAATTGATTCACGGGAGGATATGAAAGCGGTAATGACACGACGATTTGTACCTCAAAGTTATAATCGTGATTTGTACAATCAACTCCAAAGATTGAGGCAAGGGACAAAGACCGTTGATGAATACTACAAAGAAATGGAGATGGCAATGATTAGATCAAGCATCCGGGAAGATAATGAGGCTACTTTGGCGCGTTTCTTGGCTGGTCTAAATGACAAAATCAGACCCAAGGTAGAACGTGCTAACCTTCATAATCTTATTGATAAGGTTTATTATGCTGAACAGATTGAGTGGCAGTAAAAAGAGAAGAGTTCAAGGACTTAATCAGCAAATTTCCAACCTTGGAAACGGCCAAATCAGTCCCTAAACAATTCTACTGTTTTGCCGATCCCAAATCATGCAAAGGGCAGTTTGGGATTTGCAAAAACAGCCACAGTTCCTAGTGGGGCAGCATGGGTACCAACTACTTCAAAACCGACCAATTTGAGGACTACAAATGATCGGGAATGTTTTAAGTGTAAAGGTAAGGGTCACTTTGCTCGAGATTGTCCAAATAAAAGCACAATGATCATGATGGACGACGGAATGTGGGTTAGTGATGAGGAGAAATCCGAAGAGTCTATTTTGGAGGAAGAAACCGAGAATATGGAGACTTTTCCAGATGATGGTAACAATTATCTTTTGGTAAATATGCAACTTTTACATTCTCAACCTTTAGATAATTTGCATCAACAAAGGAGCAATCTATTTCAAACTAAGTGCACAGTTCAAGGCAAGATTTGTTTACTTATTATTGATAGCGGTAGTTGCACTAACGTTTGTTCCTTTGATATGGTTACCGCTTTGGATTTACCCTTGAAAGCACATCCGATGCCATATAAGCTTTCTTGGTTAAATGATAGCAGAGAGATTAAAGTGGATAAACAAATGGAGATTAAATTCAGCATTGGAAACTATCAAGATTCGGTTATTTGTGATGTGGTCCCGATGACCGCAAGTCACATAATTTTGGGAAGACCTTGGCAATATGATAGGTGTGTAGATCATATTGGTCGAAGGAATGTTTACATGGTTACAATGGATAAAATTCGATATACTTTACATCCTATGTCACCAATTCAAGTTTGTGAGATGCAAAAGTGATTAGCCGAGGGTAGATAGAAAAGAAGAAAATAGCGTGAGTTGAAAAAAATGAGCCAACCTACCCAAGAGGTAACAACCGAGGTAAAAAATGATGAAAAAAGCCGTGAGTATTGTGAGAAAAAAGGCATACTCACAAAGAGAGAAGAAAGAATGTTTATTTATCAATTCGGGAAAGGTAGATAGGGCTTTACGTGCAAACAAACCCCTTGTTCTATTGATTTTCAGAGAAGCCGAAAGGTTTACTCTATCTAACACCTTTTCTTTTGATCTTTTAACGTCTTCTCTACCTAGTCTATGTGTTGATGTTTTGCAGGAATTCAAGGATATTTTTCCTAAGGAGTTGCCGAGAGGTTTACCCCCAATCCGAGGCATAGAACATCAAATCGACTTCATTCCGGGATCAAATCTTCCAAATAGGGCAGCCTATAGAGCAAATCCGGATGAGACCCGAAAAATACAAAGGCAAGTCGATCTACTCTTAGAAAAAGAGCAAGTACGTGAATCTTTAAGTCCTTGTGCTAGTCCGGTTATTTTGGTACCTAAGAAAGACGGCACTTTTAGATTATGTACGGATTGTCGCGATATTAATAAGATAACTATTAAATATAGACATCCTATACCTCGCTTAGATGATATGCTAGATGAATTAAGTGGTTCTTTATTCTTTTCTAAAATCGATTTAACTCAAGGCTATCACCAAATTAGAATGAAAGAAGGTGATGAATGGAAAACTACGCTTAAGACTAAATATGGTTTATATAAATGGATTGTTATGCCTTTTGGTCTAAGTAATGCACCTAGTACTTTCATGAGATTAATGTACTACATATTTCGGCATTGTTTTGGCAAATTTGTGGTAGTTTATTTTGATGATATTCTTGTTTATAGTAAAACCTTAGAAGAGCATATTCAACATCTTAAGGCAGTTTTTACTATATTAAGAGAGCAAACATTGTATGCCAAGCTTGAAAAATGCGTTTTTTGCACTAATTCTGTTAACTTTCTTGGATACATTGTTAGTTCAAGTGGAATTCAGGTTGATCCGGCCAAAATTGAGTCAATTTTGAGCTGGCTGAGACCAACAACTACAACACAAGTCCGTTCATTCTATGGTTTAGCAATCTTTTATAGGCGATTTGTTCGTGATTTTAGCTCCATTGAATGAAGTTGTGAAGAAAGATGTATCATTTTTTTGGGATAAGCCGCAAGAAGAGAGCTTCATTAAGCTTAAGCAATTACTAACTTCTTCCCCTATTTTATCTTTACCTCAATTTAATCTAACTTTTGAAGTTGAATGTGATGCTTCAAGTATAGGTATTGGGGCTGTTTTGCAATAACAAGGCAAACCTTTGGTATATTTTAGTGAGAAATTAAGTGGTGCTTCACTTAATTATCCTACATATGATAAAGAGTTGTACGCTATTGTTAGAGCTTTGGAAACATGGCAGCATTACTTGATTGCAAAAGAATTTGTCATCCACACGGATCATGAATCAATCAAGTATCTCAAAGGACAAAAAAGCAAGCTAAACAAGAGACATGCAAGGTGGGTTTCCTTTATTGATAGCTTTCCTTATATAATCAAATACAAGAAAGGTAAGGAAAACATTGTTGCAGATGCTTTATCTAGAAGGTACACTTTACTTTCAATTATGCATGCTAAATTACTTGGTTTTGAACATTTAAAAGCATTGTATAAAGATGATAAATATTTTTCTGATTTATATTCAGCATGTAATGTCTCGGCTAAAAAGTATTTTTACAAATTTGAAGATTTCTTGTTTAAAGGCAATAGATTATGGTGCCATCTTGTTCTATGAAAGAATTAATTGTTAGAGAGGCACATAGTGGCGGCTTAATGGGACATTTTGGTGTTTTTAAAACTTTAGATATTTTACAAGAACACTTTTATTGGCCTAAAATGAAAAGAGATGTGAGGAAAATTTGTGATCTTTGTTTTAAGTGCAAACAGGCAAAAAGTACTTCAAAGGCTCACGGATTGCTCATACCTTTACCAATTCCCTCTTCACCATGGATTGATCTTTCCATGGATTTTATTCTTGGTTTACCAACATCCAAAAGAGGTAATGGATTTTATTCTTGGATTTTATTGGCCTATAATGGTTGTTGTTGATAGATTTTCTAAAATGGCTCATTTTATCCCTTGTAGGAAAACTAATGATGCAAGCCATGTTTCGGATATATTCTTCAAAGAAGTCATTCGGTTGCATGGTATTCCAAAAACAATTGTAAGTGATAGGGACGTAAAGTTCCTAAGTTACTTTTGGAAAACCTTATGGAGTAAGTTGGGGACTAAGTTACTATTTTCTACTTCAAGTCATCCCCAAACCGATGGACAAACCGAGGTAACCAATAGAACTGTAGGGGTTTTACTTAGAGCACTCATTCAAAAGAATTTAAAATGGTGGGAAGAATGTTTACCTATTGCTGAATTTGCATATAATCGTACTTTACATTCAACTACTAATAATTCACCCTTTTGAAGTTGTTCACGGTTTTAACCCCCTAACCCCTTTAGATCTAACCCCTCTTCCTATTGATGAGTACTATAATATTGAAGGTGATTCAAGGGCTGATTTTGTCCAAAGAATACATCATGAAGTTGCCGCCAACATCAAAAAGAAGAATGAGCGTATTATAATGCTAGCCAACAAAGGCCGCAAGGCAATCACCTTTGAAGCTGGTGATTGGGTTTGGATACATTTTAGGAAGGATAGATTTCCTAAAGAAAGAAAATCTAAACTTCATCCCCGAGGTGATGGACATTTTCAAGTTGTGGCCAAGATTAATGACAATGCATACAAAATCAACTTGGAAGGTAAGTATGGAGTCCCATTCCACTTTTAATGTTGCTAATATATCTCCTTTTGATTTTGATTCAAATTATGTTGATCACGATAATGATTCGAGGTCGAATCCTTATCAAGAAGGAGGGGATGATGCGGGACCATCTAGAGGGCTGCCTCATATAAGGCATCCCTTATCAAACATCATAGGACCAATGACTAGATCAAGAACCAAGCAAGTCAATCAACAATTATCTACATTGATCCGAGAACTAAAGCACACAGAGGAATCAAAGCTACATCTAGAAGATGAACTTCAAGTTCAACTAATAACTCTTGAAGACATTCAATTCGGCCCAAACAAGCAAAATGGCTAAAAAGGGCATTTTAGTCTTTTTACACATTAAAGTCTATTCTAGCCTATTCTAGACTTTAATTATATTCAGCAAGTTATTCTTAGGCGTGTGTAGCCTAATTGCTTTAATAAAGAACATGTTGTCTAAGTGTTTGTTAGTTAGTTATTAAAGAGTCCTCATACTTGAAGGACTCTTCATTTGTTTGTTACTCTAGCCGCCTTGAATGCAAGATAATAGGACATGTTGTCTATTATCTTGTTTAAGTGTTTTACTTGATATCAAGTTGTTGTTCGAGAGTCCTACTTCTTCAAGGACTCTTCCTTTGGATTGTTGGAACCGAAATCTCCCCCTATTAAAGAGTGATTTCGGCCACCTTTAAACTTAGACTTGATATATTGATATTTTGATTAAGGTATTCCTTAGATACTTGTTTATGAATTTCCGGTAGAACTTCATATTCTTTGAGTTACTGTATCAACTAGCTTGTTTCTCTAGTTGTGGTGTTTCATCCTTCATTGATACTTAGCCTGCTTGGAGTTGTGTTGAGTATATTCCCATAGAAACTATTTCGAGATAGAGAAAGATCTGCTAAAAAGCCGAACCTTGATATAAAACATCACGGTTTCGCATCACTACAAACATGCCATACAATCGTAAGCACTAAATCAAGTATTTAAACTTAGGTTTAGTTAATGATTTTGTAAATACATCTGCAATTTGTTTCTCAGAGCTAACTTGTACGAGCCTAATCAATCCTACTAAGAACATATCTCTTAAAGTATGACAATCTATCTGAACATGTTATGTTATTTCATGAAAGACATGATTTTCAGTAATGCGCAATGCACTCTTGCTATCACAAAATAATGGAACTGCCGTTTTTTTTACACCAAGATCATGCAACAAGTTCACCAGCCTCTGAACCTCACATGTAGTTGGAAACAATTGGTTGCTTCATTAATCTCTAAGAGATCAAAGCACTTACAAGGAAAACACTTACAATGATAAAATAAGCCTTGTCCTGCTACTCGTTTGATGTATCTCAAAACCACATGTGCTGCTTTCCACTGCATTTTTGTAGGCCTAGGTAGGAGTTGATTTTACTATTAAATGACAAATGAAATGTCTGGCCTTGTGACAGTAGGGTATAACAAGTTCCCTATCAGTATTCTATAAGCTTTTATGTCTTTGAAAGCTTATGAATATGCATGTCATATTTTCACTAAAGTTTCCATATGTGTGTCGACTGGGTAACAATATGTATATCCTTCTTCTGCCAATTGGTCTAGAACATATTATAATTATGAAAGTACTATACCTTCCTTTTTCCTTATTACCTATATACCAAGGAAGTATTTCAAAACTCCTAAATCACTAATCTTGAGCTGATTATACAAATTGTTCCTTAATTTCTTTTAATATGCAGTTATTATTATGCAAATTGTATTACTTTTTGCACAATCTCTTATACAAAAAATTACTTTGATTCTACATTTTCTCTAACATATAAATTAATAATGCATAAATTTTCATACAAAAACTAATTATAAGTATTTTGACACCATCTTTGCACCGTCTTTAATACATGATGTGTACCTGGGTACCATCTTTGCACAATCTTCCACACTCTTTGCAAAAAATTTCATGTAAACTTTTTACTATAGAGTTTATACTTTTCTTCCACATAATTTATTTTGTCAAATAACTGAGGTTGAAATTCTCAAAGAAAATCAATCAAAATAATCTAGATGAGTGAAGTGAATGTGTAACTTTATATAGTTAGCCTCCATTACAAAATAGAAAATCCAACTTGTTTTTTTGCTTTTTGTGGATCTTACTTTATTTATTAAAAAAATTGAATATTTCTTTTTAACTCACGTCCTCTACTAGAAAATGCGCACACGGTTAATATGTCACATGAGATGGTTGAACTCAAATTAACTTCTTTTGTAACAAACATTATAAAATCAACACCAATTTTCAAATGTTTTCACTCTCAATCGGTTCGTTAAACCCCTCAAATTCACTTGTTTCAATGGCTTCCTCTTCATCTGCTGCAGTTTCTGAAGGGATTCACGGGCAGAAACTCGTTCTAAACACCCATGAGTCCTCCCCCGAAGGTTCCGCTCATACCATAGGAAGCGGGAAAAAAAAACTAGACATAAACTTACTTTTCGGGTTCAAGAATCTGATTCTTGAATGAAAGATGCAGTTTCTTGGATACGTTGCTGCCACCAATGGATTTTCCTTTGCGAAATGTCCCTATACCGGTATCCAAGCGACGAAACGAACAGTGATTGCTAGCTCCTCATTTTTCTGAGTTTCGGGAATCAGAGATGTAAAACACAAGAGGGGGGGGGGTGAATTGGGTTTTAATCGATCTTGCAAACTATTTCCAATCTTTTCAATGCTAGTGAGAGTTTGAACAAGATGAACAAAAGCTAAAGCAAAACCCAACAACAAGACAAAGGATTTAGAGTGGTTCGATTCACTTAGAATCTACATCCACTACCTTGAGCCGCACCCAAGGATTTGCAACAACTTCACTAAGAAGTTTTTGCACTTGTGGCTAACTTACTAAGAGTTTTACAAACACAACCACAATACAAAAACTCACTAAGAGCTTGATTTCCCACACAAAGTAGGACTTAACAATTTGCCCACACAAAGTAGGACTTTTACAACAATAACCCAATCACTTAGAAAGGGAATAAGAATGTTTAAAGAGAAAGATAATTCACTCTTCTAAGTGAGAAATATATACCTTTGAAGTACAAGAATGTTAAGCTCTTAGAACATTTGATGCACACTCTTTGTCTTGCTTTTGAAAGAACACTCTTGAATGATTTAGATCATAGAAATGAAGAGCATTTTCTTTGTGAGTGTTTAGACTTGATAAGAAATCAATGTAAATTGTAAGTGCAAATCTTAGAGTCATTCTCTAGCTTTAGAGTATTTATATATTTCAAAATAGGCTGAAAAACGACTCTATAACGGTCATATAACGGCTAGAAATCGCAGAGTTCGGTTGACCGAACAAAGCACCTCGCATGACCGAAATCAACCTCGGTTGAGGCGAGCCTAGGTCGGTCGACCGACCCTGACCTTAGGTCGACCGAGGCCACTTTTTACACCTCTCAGTTTCTCTTCGGTTGATCCGAGGAAAGCTCGGATGATCCGACCTTCTAAGCTTTGAGAGATGTTGATTTTTCACACGTTTTGAAATCTTTTGAAGTCTAAAAGGTTTTCTCAATATGTAACAAGTAAGAGCATTAGAAAACCGTTTTAAAAGACTTATACTTTGAAAACAAAGGCTTTCGAAATACGAACCCATGTAAGGATCAATTTGAAACTTAGCCTTTTGAAAACGTGTTTATGAAAACATGCAAGACTAGAGTGTAGAGCTTATGTTCATGAGCGCTTTGGTTAGAGCTATATAAGATAAAGACTTATAACGACAAAGCTAATCTAACCAAACCTAAGTCTCCAATCATCAATCTTGAAAGATGAGCCTTGAATAATATGTCTTTGAATCTTGATCATGGCTTGATTGAAGTACTTAGAGCTTCCAATATAAGTTCCGATATTCTATCACAAAGTTATAAACATTAGACACAACATCAAGTGTTTGTCCATTATCAAAAACTGAGTTCGATCGCCCTTAGGGCTAACAATCTCCCCCTTTTTGATTATGACAAACTTTGATGTAATTAGATAGGATATGGACATAAATAAGAACAAGGAAGCATGGCAAAATGATATAAGAACAATATAAGTGTAATGCTAAGTGCTTAAAGGATAAACCAAGATAGAACGAGAAACATAACCACTAGCATGTTAAGTTCTTTTGCCATATGCATTAGGGACTCTTTGAAGAGCCCTATTTCCCAACCAACCTCCTTGCCTCCTTCCTTCCATCATGTAGCTTTCTTGTGTGTATTATACATACCTTAGTTTACACAAGAAGCTAACTTACCATTTTCATCAATGTTGATGTGAGTGCTAAGGATCCTATTAAGAAGAACATGCTCACACAAACATTAGAACTATCAATGGCTTGTTATCATCAAAACAACATAGGATATTTTGCCCTTCGGGCTAACAATCTCCCCCTTTTTGATGATGACAAAACATTGATGCAAATGGGAATAATATGCAAAAATAAGATACCAAATGTATGCATGAGATAAGGATATTGAGGATCCAGACAAGTAGATGTTTTAAAAAAATATTCTACTCCCCCTATATTTAAAGAATCCCTTATCTCTCCCATTTTGCAAGTTCTAAGCTTTCTCCTTTTGTAAATTACTTCTCTTGGCACATTTGCAACACTTAAAAAATCTCCCCCTTTTTGTCAAAATCAAAAAGGGATATCAGAGCGCCAAAAAGAAAAGCATTTAATGAAAAGTAAAGATGAATAAGATTTAAATTGTGGAGAAGCTTGATGAAATTTAAGAATTCTCCTCATATATAAAAAATCTTTTAATGCCATGGAGAATCTTGATGGTCTAATAGATTGATAAGATAAGAACCAAAGGATCAAACCTAAAGACAAAAAAAATCATTTTAAGAATGATTATTTTGATTAAGCTTGGTTGATTTCTAAATACAAAGAATCCATAATGACACATAAATCAAAAGATGACCAATTGTAAAACATATTTGAAAATATAGCTAACAAAGTACTAGTGGAAGTGATACCATGAATTCATAAGTTAAGCACATGTATCACAACCAAAAGAATTAGAGGAAGTGTAAGATGACAATTCGAGACATTCCTCTAATAAGTTAATGGTTAGCTAAATGAGTATAACAACTCTTGAAGCAAGACTAACCAAAAACTCTAATGAGATCACAAAAGATATGAAAGTAAAGATTATGATCTCATAGTTATTAAGGGAGAGTATATGTGATACCAAATGTAAGAAATAACCAATTGATAAAAATAAACATTTATAACACATATAACTTCCAAAATAACTTACACAAGTTGACTATAAAATAAGAAAGATGAAAAACAAGCCAACAAGTGATGTGATGATGTAAAATATGAACAATTGAGCATACATCACATATTTTGAGGGAGGTATTTTAAAAATATTTGAAAAAACTCCCCCTTAGGTTGTGCTACTTCCAAACAATGAAATAGACACAACCCATGGCATAATCAATGCCACAAACACAGTTTACATCCTAAGTCAAGCATCTAGACGATCAACCACAAAAGATTAATGCTATAGACTTGAATATAAACACTACAACATCCCTAAATGCAATAAAGATCAAGTAAAAACTAAACATTGCATTTACAAACTCCCCCAAAGCATAAGACACTAAATAATAGAGGGGAGGGGGTTATAGCCCATAAGGATAAAAAACAAAACAATGATCACTAACAAGGTATGAGTTAAGCTATTGTACCTCAATGCTCTTTGAGCTTGGACTTCTTACAATTTTGGTTGATCTTCTTTATCAATCAAGTCCATTAAGGCTTTTTGTGTGATCACTTTCATTTGAAGCTCATTGAGAGGTTGACATGTGATTGCTCCATTTTCTTTGTTGTTCATCCTTGATTGATGAGATGAAAGCAATCTCCTCTTCTTTTCATGACAAGTGTAGAGTCATCATTGATGGTGACTTTTCTTTGATGAACCCTCTACAATCTTGTGATCCATGACATTTGACTCTTTTCTTGGAGTCTTAGCTCACTTGTGCCATTCCTTGTAGTTCATATCTTCTTCATGAAGCTTAGAACTCTTTGTTACCTACAAGGAATTCTTGAGAGCAAATATGGTACCTTTTTAAAGGTCCTTCATGATTAGTTCAATATCTCAAGTAGCACATATATGCATATGGATCATGCAAATCAAAAACCAAAACAACTAGATGGATTCTTAAATGAATATGACATGACAAAACAAGAATCAATCAAGTTGCATATGCTACATCTCATAGATACCTTAGCTTAATAAACATGGACAATAACGAACATGCTAAAGGTTATCTATATAAATATAAAATTCAAGAATGTGAGATGCAACAAATATAAGAGCAAGCATATATAAAAATATATATCAAAAACACTTAAAACACATTAATTAAAGTGTTAAGAGAAGGTGATTTTGATACCTTTGCTTTCTTACCAAGTGATGAAGATATTGTATTGACACTTTGGCTCTTGTCATCACTTGATGCTTTGCTCTTTGTATCTAACCAACTTGGTTCTCCAATTTATTAACATTTGAACTTTGAGAATCCAAGTGTTAAGGAGTGCTTTTGAATTTCTTCTTTTGGCACATCTCCTTTGACTTCTCCCCAATGCCACTTCTCTTCGAATCAAGTCCATTGAAGCTTTGTGGCATACATCTAACTTATAAGAACCTATTAGATCAAGGGAAGAGTAGCTTTTGGTACCCACTTTTGTTTGGGTCCATGGGGGTTAGTTGAAGTGAGCTTAACTCTCCAAATGGTTTTAACTCCCCTTTCAATCTTCTTCTTAACATGGCATCTAACACAAGAGTGACCATGTTTTCCACAATATGTGCAATGAATATGTGGCTTAGAAGATTTGTGAGCATGCACAAGATATCTATTTGACCTATGTGACATTCTAGCATTTACAACATGATTCTTAGTTTTAAGAGAAGAGCTAGCAACATCAACATGATTAGCAATATAACCAAGACCATGTTTATCAAGTGAAGCACATTGCATGCCAAGAATTTGATCAAGATTTTTCTTACCCTTTGTAAAGTTTTCAACAAGAAAGGTAAGATCATTAACTTTGTTTTTCAAAAGATCAAATTCAACAAGCTTGTTTTCTAAAGATGACAATTTATTACAAGCTTCTATGTATTGTAATGAAGATGTATTGCAAGTAGTAATAAGACTATCATTTTCATATTTCAAGCAATTTACATCATCACACAACTTTTTATTATCATCAACCAACTTAGATCTTTCATCAAGCAATGATTCAATTTTAAGCTTCATTTCTTTGTTTTGCTTTGCACATTTTTTCAATTGATCATACATATCAATTAAAAGCTCATTTGGATCATCCTCATCATTATCATCATCATCATAAGAATTTGAAATAGAGGGAGAAGGATGTACCTCATTACCAAATGCCATAAGACACATGTGGTCTTTGTTAAAGAACAATTTCTCTCCCTTTTCATGGTTGATGATGGAATCAAGATCAACACCCTTTTTAGGAACATTTTTCCTTTTCTTCATTTCGAAGGTGAGTAGAGAGCCAATAAGTTCCTCCGTTGCATATGTCTTTAAATCCTTGGCTTCTTCAATGGCAAGAGCTTTTGTCTCCCAACTTTTAGGAAGAGAATTTAGAATCTTCCTATTTATTTCTCCGGTAGTATACTCCTTGCCATTAGACCTCAACCCATTTACAATGTTGGTGAGTCTTGAGTTCATCTCATTAATTGATTCATTTGGCTTCATGGAGAATAGCTCATATTCTCTAACTAGCATATTCACCTTTGACTCTTTGACTTGATTTGTGCCTTCATGAGTAACCTCAAGCATTTTCCACATGGAGTGTGCGGATTTTCTTCCAAGGACGCGGTTGTACTCATCCGGATTCAAGGCACAACTAAGAATGTTCATTGCCTTGTAATTTTGAGTCATCTTCTTGGACTCAAACTCATTTAACTCATTGTCCCGAGCTTTTGGCACTTGAACACCATCCACCATTTTCATAGGCACATATGGACCATCTTCAAATATATGCCATAAAGAATAATCTATTGAGCACACATATATCTTGAAACGGTCATTCCAAGCCTCATAATTATTTCCATCAAAAAGTGGTGGCCTATTGATGGAAGACCCCTCTAAGTAGGCTAATGCGGAATTACCGGCCATAATCTTTACTTCAAACGGTTAAGCTAAAAATGAAGACGAGGCTCTGATACCAATTGTAAAACACAAGAGGGGGAGGGGGGTGAATTGGGTTTTAATCGATCTTGCAAACTATTTCCAATCTTTTCAATGCTAGTGAGAGTTTGAACAAGATGAACAAAAGCTAAAGCAAAACCCAACAACAAGACAAATGATTTAGAGTGGTTCGATTCACTTAGAATCTACATCCACTACCTTGAGCCGCACCCAAGGATTTGCAACAACTTCACTAAGAAGATTTTGCACTTGTGGCTAACTCACTAAGAGTTTTACAAACACAACCACAATACAAAAACTCACTAAGAGCTTGATTGCCCACACAAAGTAGGACTTAACAATTTGCCCACACAAAGTAGGACTTTTACAACAATAACCCAATCACTTAGAAAGGGAATAAGAATGTTTAAAGAGAAAGATAATTCACTCTTCTAAGTGAGAAATATATACCTTTGAAGTACAAGAATGTTAAGCTCTTAGAACATTTGATGCACACTCTTTGTCTTGCTTTTGAAAGAACAATCTTGAATGATTTAGATCATAGAAATGAAGAGCATTTGCTTTGTGAGTGTTTAGACTTGATAAGAAATCAATGTAAATTGTAAGTGCATGTCTTAGAGTCATTCTCTAGCTTTGGAGTATTTATATATTTCGAAATAGCCTGAAAAACGACTCTATAACGGTCATATAACAGCTAGAAATCGCAGAGTTCGGTTGACCGAACAAAGCACCTCGGATGACCGAAATCAACCTCGGTTGAGCCGAGCCTAGGTCGGTCGACCGACCCTGACCTTAGGTCGACCGAGGCCACTTTTTACTCCTCTCAGTTTCTCTTCGGTTGATCCGAGGAAAGCTCGAATGATCCGACCTTCTGAGCTTTGAGAGATGTTGATTTTTCACACGTTTTGAAATCTTTTGAAGTCTAAAAGGTTTTCTCAATATGTAACAAGTAAGAGCATTAGAAAACCGTTTTAAAAGACTTATACTTTGAAAACAAAGGCTTTCGAAATACGAACCCATGTAAGGATCAATTTGAAACTTAGCCTTTTGAAAACGTGTTTATGAAAACATGCAAGACTAGAGTGTAGAGCTTATGTTCATGAGAGCTTTGGTTAGAGCTATATAAGATAAAGACTTATAACGACAAAGCTAATCTAACCAAACCTAAGTCTCCAATCATCAATCTTGAAAGATGAGCCTTGAATAATATATCTTTGAATCTTGATCATGGCTTGATTGAAGTACTTAGAGCTTCCAATATAAGTTCCGATATTCTATCACAAAGATATAAACATTAGACACAACATCAAGTGTTTGTCCATTATCAAAAACCGAGTTCGATCGCCCTTAGGGCTAACAAGAGAGAAAATGGAGAGGCATAATAGAAAATCTGATTTTCTTGGTCTTTTTGGTATTTCGGCTGAAAAGCATTAACACCTAGAGTTTCGGCCAAGAGAATTTTATATAGGGAGTGAGAGGTTGTTTCAAGCACAACTCCCACGTCCCATCCACCTCTTTTGGCAGTGGGAGTCTATAACTCCCACGTCCCTCTAGACTATCTGCTGTAGTGGGAGTCTTTATCTGGATAATAACTCCCATGTAATCCCACCTATACCCGAAAATGCCCCTTATCTCTAATTCGAATAATAACGCTTTATTATCCTCGGGAAAATAAATGCCGAGACAAATGAACCTAGACACATTCTAGACTCATCAATCTGACATGGCTTTCGTTAGCTTGTCTATGCGTGTGACCACAGTAGGTTCATATCACAATGGCAATGAAAACACACTTAGTAGTAGTGTGAGTTCATAAATCACAAGCGGTCCCTAGCAGGACATTGTGACTACCCAAAGTGAATGAATTTACAATGGAACCTAATATCAATCCACTATTTGATCCTTTTGTCTCGTGATATCCTAATTAAGCATAAGGCATGGTAGTCGTCACCCTTATTAAGCTTAATTGTATTTATGCTCGATCTCCGGGTAAACTATTCCAACAAATAGTATTTGATAACCACTTTATCAAATACATTCGAGTACGGCCATGCATTTAAACAGTTTTTCCCTATCGAGGGGCCCATGGATATCTCTCTCTAATAATAGAGAAGGACAAATTCCTTACAATGTTTCTCACATTCAAGCCATAATAGGGACGCTTACATCCGATCATCGGTCGTATTGATTACTCGATTAAAAGTAACGTCCCGATCGAAAGTCAAAAACGTGGCTCCATTCATGCTAGAATCAATGGAGACATAAGGTCTAAGGATTCTAAAATAGTATTGAGGAAGTAATACTTAGTGACTAAGGACCATGAAGTATTACTTCTCTAACGGATCCCGTCCGATACAATATATCCCAATATATTGCATCTATGATATGATTTGTATTCATTACACATGATTAGTTAAACATAATCATCAATCAAACATCATGCTAGTTTTATTTCATTGTAAAGAACATTACATGAAACTAGGGACAACTAGAATAGTAATTACACAAGCTAATGAGTTTTACTATCGAATCACGCATTTGATGTTCATAATCAAAATTAGCTATTCAATTACATGCTCAAAAGATATAAAACGTACAACATATGCTAATGGTCCTAGGGCACTACTAACAATCTCCCACTTGCCCTAGGTCCAATCATACATGATCCTCAATCCCATTGACCTAGTATGACTCTCATGTTTGAGGCATGCGAGATGGCTTGGCAAATGGATCGGTAATGTTGTCGCTCGTATGAACTTTGCAAATTTTAACGCCTCTCTATCAATGACTCTCTAATCGGATGGAAACGCCCTCGAGAATGTGTTTGGATCGTTGGTGAGATCTAGGTTCCTTAGCTTGTGAAATGGCGCCATTTCTATCACAATAGAGGTCCACCGGGTTCACAATGCTAGGAAGACACCTAATTCATCAACAAATTTCTTGATCCAAACGAGCCTTCTTTAGTCTGCTTCGAGGCAGCATAGATACTCAAACTCACTTTGTAGAGTCGGCCACGGTTTCTTTCTTTGAGCTCTTCCACTCACAACACCTCCATTCAAACAAAACACAAAATCGATTAGCGATCTAAAGTCAACTACGCTCGGTCTGAAGCTTGCGTCTGTGTAACCATTTACAACCGGACTTCCCGCCTCCGTAAACCAAGAACATATCTTTAGTCCTTCTCAAGTACTTAAGAATGCTCTTGATTTGTAGTCCAATGTGACTCTCCGAGAGTCGATTGATATCAGCTAGTCATACTTAACGCGAAGAGACATCCAGGCGAGTGCATATCACTGGCATACATAATAGACCCTAATGCACGTGCATATGGAATCTTACTCATGCGCTCTTGGGTCCTCCTTTTCGTGGGAAGCGGGCCTTGAGTTCTTGAGTTGAATGCCATGTGACATGGGCAAGAATCCCTTTTGGAGTCTTGCAAAGCTCGAACTAGTTCAGCATCTTGTCAATTTATCCACTACGGCTTAGACGATCATTTTGTTAGATCTATCTCTAGAGATTCTTATACCCAAAATGTATGTAGCCTCGCTCTAAGTCTTTCATGGAAAAGCACTTTCTAACCAAGCTTTTTTACGCTTTGTAATGTGGGGATGTCATTTCCAATCGATGAAGATATCGTCCCACATAAAGCACAAGGAACACTACCGCATTATTATTTACTTTCTTATAAACACTAAGGCTCGTCTTCGTTTTTATGAAACCGAATTCTTTAATACGTTCATCAAAGCGACGATTCCGGCTCGAGATGCTTGCTTCAATCCATAAATGGACCTTTGAAGCTTGCACACTTTGCTAGGATTTGATGGATCAACAAACCCCTCAGGTTGTGTCGTATACACATCCTCGAGAAGGTTTCCATTAAGAAACGCAGTCTTAACGCTCATTTGCCATATCTCATAGTCATAATATGCGGCTATGGCAAGTAAAATCCGAATAGACTTTATCATAACGACAGGAGAAAAGGTTTCGTCATAGTCAATACCATGAACTTGTCTATAGCCTTTAACTACTAGTCGAGATTTAAAAGTGTGTACATTACCATCCATGTCGGTTTTCTTTTTGAAACACCAATTGTTATCAATGACCTTACACCCTTCGAGTGGGTCTACCAAAGTCCACACTTGGTTATCGTACATGGATTGCATCTCGGACTTCATAGCTTTTAGCCATTTATCTGACTCAGAACTATGAATTACCTCTTTGTAGGTAGTGGGTTCATCTTGATCAATTAGTTCACTATGATGATCATCGATCACGAGAAATCCATATCTCTCAGTGCATTGATGTGCCCGAGCTTGACCTCCCTGGGCCTTGTGTCAAAGATTGAAGCTCGGTATCGGCACGTGAGCTTGCTTGAAGTTCCAAAGTTGGTTCAGATGTTGTTTGGGGATCTTGAATTTCCTCAAGATGGATCTTACTCCCACTATCCTCTTTAGAAATAAATTCCATTTCAAGGAATAAACCATTTCGAGCAACAAACACTTTGTTCTCTGATGGAAGATAGAAGTAATATCCTTTAGTTTCTTTAGGATATCCCACAAACAAACACTTGTTAGATTTAGGGGCGAGTTTATCAGATAACAAACGTTTTACATACGCCTCGCATCCCCAAATTTTGAGAAATGACAAACTAGGTCGTTTCCCAATCCATATCTCGTATGGAGTTTTCTGAACCGCTTTAGAAAGTGCAACAGTTTCTAGAGCGTAGACCAAAAGGAAATTGGAAGACTTGTTTGACTCATCATAGATCGAACCATATCTAGTAAGGTGTGATTCCTCCGTTCCAATACACCATTCCATTGTGGTGTGCCAGGAGGAGTTAATTATGAAACAATTCCACAACCCCTAAGATGTTCGTCAAACTCTTGGTTAAGGTATTCGCCACCTCGATCTGATCGAAGTATCTTAATACTTTTACCAAGTTGATTTTGTACTTCATTTTGAAATTCTTTGAATCTTCCAAAATATTCTGATTTATGTTTCATTAGATAGACGTAGCCATATCTACTGAAATCATCTGTAAATGTGATGAAGTACTGAAACCCTCCTCTAGCACTTGTGTTTATTGGTCCACATACATCTGTATGTATGAGGCTCTCTCACTTTATCCAGTAAATGGAGATTTAGTGATTTTTCCTAACAAGAAAGAATCACATGTCTCATAAGACTCTAAGTCAAATGATGTCAAAATTCCATCTTGATGGAGTTTTGATATGCGTTTCTCATTTATGTGGCCCAAATGACAGTGCCAAAAGTAGGTTTGGTTTAAGTCATTGGATTTAAACCTCTTAGTATTAATGTTATAGATGGGCCTTTTAATGGATTCATCGAGGTTAAGAACATAAAGCCCATTCATCAAAGAGGCATCTCCATAAAAGATACTATCGTTATGAATGGTGTAAATTTTATTTAGAATATTTAATTCAAAACCTTCAATATCCAAACAAGAAATTGAAATAATATTCCTACTCAAAGTTGGAACATAAAGACAATTATTCAGTTCTATAATAAGGCCACTTGGCAAACTAAATTAAATGTCCCGGTAGCTATAGCAACAACTCTTGCTCCGTTCGCCACTCTCAGCTCCACTTCTCTTTTTGCCAGTGATCTACTCCTTTTGAACCCCTGCACATCTGCACAAATGTGAGATCCACAACCGGTATCTAATACCCATGAAGTAGGAGCAGACATGTTAATTTTAATAACATAAATACCTGGAGAGACAGTCAAACTGGCTTTCCCCTTTTTCTTCTCTTCCAAATAGAGCTTGCAGTTCTGTTTCCAATGACCTGGTTCATTGCAATGGAAGCAAACTCCTTCCTTTGGTGCCTTGGCCTTGGGTTTGGGCTTGTTATTGCCTTTGCCCTTCTTGTCCATGGGCTTTCCCTTTCCTTTCTTCTTGAAATTCTCTTTTTGAACCATTAAGACTTCAAGGGTCTTCTTAATGTTTAGTTCAGCCTGTTTGAGCATCCCATGTATCTCATGTATGGACTTCTCCATGCCATGCATGTTGAAGTTCATGACAAACTGGTCATACTCCGGTGGGAGTGAGCCCAAGATCATATCTCTGGCCATGTCAGGACCTACGGGAGCCCCAAGTTTTTTAAGTTGGTCAAGATAACCCTTCATCTTAAGAACATGTGCACTTACAGAGGTGCCAGGGGCCATCTTGCAACTATTCAACGCCTTAGTGGTAAAGAATCTTTCATGACGGGCTTGCTCTTGGAACATTTCCTTGAGCTGGCCCATCGTCTGGAAAGCCTCAACCCCTTCAAACTATTTTTGAAGATCAGTGCTCATTGTGACTAACATGAGACAAGTCACATAGTTAGATTCATCAGAATGCTTCTTCCAAGCATCTCTCTCAGCTCTGGGGCGTTGTTTGTGTTAGAGGAATAACCGGGTCATACACATAAGCGCAGCGGAAATAACTTTGACCCGCCTCTATCAGGATCTTTCACGAGTAAGTACCTACGACTATGGGATAGTGTTTTACCTTATATGGATGCTAGAATGGCTGAAACGCTTTCAGCGGTTTGTTGTAACGAACAGAACACCACGCTTGCAGGCTCCGTCTCTTCCGGTATCCACTCGATCATATATACCTATGTGACGATCCGATATCTTATATCAATCACTGCACATACTAGTCTTGCGCATTATTATTGTCCTCGAAGATTCCATAATAATGTTCGACTAGGGACGTTTCAGAATAGTATCTCATAACAATTATAAATACTATTCTAAGGACATATTATTTATTTATGTTGTTAAGAATGCGAAAACATAATGAATAATACTGAAAATTAATTGTCTTTTATTCATCAAAATGAAAATTACATTAAATACTGTACAATAATCTCCCACTTGCACTAAAGACCCAAATTACAATAAATGGTCTTTAGGGCATACTAATGACTCGTCAATAAAGATCGACCATCCAGATATCGGATACCCATGGAGCTAGTGTGACTATCATGCCGTTGCTCGCGACAGATGGCTTCGCCGGTGGATCGGCGACATTGTCTCCGCGAGTCTACTCTACATATATGCACATCACCTCTCTCTATAATCTCGCGGATTAGGTGAAATCGCCGTAGTACATGTTTGGACCTCCGGTGAGATCTAGGTTCCTTAGATTGGGAAATAGCCCCATTGTTATCACAATAGAGGTCTATCGGGTTCGCAATACTAGGAACCACATCGAGGTCCGAAATAAATTTCCCGATCCAAACCGCCTCCTTAGCCGCTTCACAAGCCGCTATGTACTCGCCTCGTTGTAGAATCTGCGATGGTTGATTGCTTTGAACCGTGCTGACTCACAAGACCTCCATTCAAGTTAAACACATATCCCGATTGCGATCGGAAATCATCTCTCGCCGGTTTGGAAACTAGCATCGTGTAACTCGAGCTATAACGAGCTCATCCGCCCTCTCCATAAATCAAGAATGTATCCTTAGTCCTTCGCAAGTACTTGAGGATATTCTTGACCGAGATCCAATGACGTTCACCGTAATTAGATCGGGTATCTCGCCGTAATGCTTAAGGCAAACGAGACATCCAGGGCGAGTACATATCATGGCGTACATGATAGATCCTATGGCGTAAGCATAAGGAATCTCTTTCATGCGTTCTAATTCGGCAAAGCGTTTTAGAACACCGGGTCGTTCGACAGCAATGTACCATGTGCCATAGGACAAAGTCCTTTCTTAGACTCTTGCATGCTAAACCGCTTTAGCACCTTGTCTATATATGTACTCGACTTAGGCCAATGAGTCTCCCTGGATCTATCTCTATAGATCTTGACTCCCAGAATATAGTCAGCTCGCCTAAGTCTTTCATAGAGAAACACGTACTCAACCAAGCCTTTACAGCACTTTAAGGTTGGTATGTCGTTTCCAATGAGTAGTATGTCATCTACATACAAAACCAGGGAATACAATTTAGCTCCCACTAACCTTTTTGTAAACACAAGGCTCATCCTCATTTCTAATGAAGCCAAACTCACTGGACGGCATCATTAAAACGGATGTTCCAGCTTTCGAGAAGCCTCGCTTGAGTCCATAAATGGATCTCTCAAGCTTACATACTTTTTCCCAAAGATTCTCTCGGAGTGACAAAACCTTCAGCCGTGCCATATACACATCCTCATCAAGTTTTCCATTAAGGAAAGCGGTTTTGACATCCATTTACCGATTTCGTAGTCATAGTAAGTCTGCAATAGCAAGCAAAATCCGAATGGATTTGAACATAACTACAGGGGGGAAAAAGTCTCATCATAGTCAATACCATGAATTTGTTTGAAACCTTTCGCGACCGGTCGCCCTCAGTACGTTTGTACATTCCCTTCCATGTTGGTTTTAATCTTAAAAACCCATTTGCACCCTATGGGAGTTACCCCTTCAGTGGATCAACCAAGATCCGGACTTGGTTTGTGTACATGGAGTCCATTTCGAATCTTATGGCCTCAAGCCATTTCTCGAATCTGGGCTATTAATTGCTCTGCTTTGTAGGTTGAAGGTTCATCGTGATCCACAAACATAACATCACCATGTTCTGTTATGAAAAATCCAAATTTTTCCTGGGAGGTGGACGCACGAACTCTACCGAGCCTACGCAATTCTTGTGTTTCTTGAATCTAGTGCCGGCCGCACAATCTGCTTTGTGGCACCTCGCTGCACAACAACTTGTGGAGTCTGCTTCATTTTCCATCTCATCATTAGTGCTAGTTTGAGAGTCTCGGAACTTCGTAAAGTTCTACGCTACTCCCACTTGTGTTTCTAGAAACAAATTCTTTTTCTAGAAAGACTCCCGTACGAGCAACAAACACTTTGTTCTCGTTAGGGATATAAAAGTAGTATCCTTTAGTTTCCTTAGGATAACCTACAAATATGCACTTTTCAGATTTCGAGCCGACTTATCAAAAGCCGAAGCGTTTCACAAACGCTTCACGACTCCCAAATCTTGAGGAAAGACAAACCCGGGACGCTTCCTCACCCATAACTCGTGATGGTGTCTTTTGCAATCGATTTAGATGGAATGCGGTTAAGTGTTAAAGTCGTTGTCTCTAGTGCGTGTCCCCAAAAGGAATTGGGCAGTGCTCGTGTGACTCATCATAGAACGAACCATATCTAATAAGGTTCTGCTCCTCCTTTCGAATACACCATTCCATTGTGGAGTAGTCGGAGGAGAAAGTTGTGAAACGATTCCACAAGCTTTTAGATAGTCACGGAATTCTTGACTCAAGTATTCTCCTCCTCGATCGGATCGAAGAATCTTAATACTCTTGCCAAGTTGGTTTTCTACTTCAAGTTTAAACTCTTTAAACTTAGCAAATGCTTCGGATTTGTGTTTCATCAAGAACACATATCCATACCTACCGAAGTCATCGCAAAGGTAATGAAGTAGAGGTAACCACCCCTCGCATGTATATTAAAAGGGCCACATACATTACTATGTATTAGTCCTAATAAATCATCACTCTCTCACCTAGCTTAGTGAAAGGTGATGCTCGTCATCTTACCCAATAAACAAGATTCGCATCGATCATAAGACTCAAGTCAAATGATTCTAATAGCCCATCTTTATGGAGTTTGGATATGCGATCTTCGTTTATGTGGCCTAAGCGACAATGCCGAGGTATGTCGGATTAGAATCATTAGTCTTAATCCTTTTGGTATTTATGTTTAAAATTGGCATATCAAGGTCTAAAATATATAGACCATTAATTAAAGAGGCGCTTGCATAAAACATATTATCCGTAAATAACGACAATCGTTGGTTTTTGATCGAAATCTTTAAAACCGTTCTTGTCCAAACAAGAAACCGAAATAATATTTTTAATTAAACTAGGTACATAGAAACAGTTTTCTAAACCTAAAACAAGCCCCGAAGGCAAAGTAAAAGTACAAGTCCCTACAGCTAGTGGTCGCAACACGTGCTCCGTTGCCAACTCGTAGTTCCACTTCACCCTTTGCCAACTCTCTACTCCTTTGCGGGTCCCCCGCACATTAGTACAAATGTGAGAACCACATCCGGTATCAAATACCCAAGAAGTAGTTGTATTTAAATTGATATCAATCATATTAACATCAATAACATAAATACCTGAGCCCAAGCAACAATTGTCTTCTCCTTTTCCAGCCTTTTTTGTTGCAAGATAGCTCTTGCAATTCCTTTTCCAAAGGACCCTTCTCACCACAAAGTGATGACAGATAGAGTCTTTGGCTACACCACCCTTAGGTTTCAGTGCATTGTTGAAAGTGGTTTGCTTGCCCTCGGGGCTTACCCTTTCGGTTTGCCTTTGGATCTCACAAAACCTTTGCCTTTGCCCTTTTGCGCCATCGAGATGGTGTTGGGCTTG
Source organism: Vinca minor (assembly GCA_026122235.1). Classification (NCBI taxonomy): domain Eukaryota; kingdom Viridiplantae; phylum Streptophyta; class Magnoliopsida; order Gentianales; family Apocynaceae; genus Vinca; species Vinca minor. The sequence goes on from JAOCZM010000011.1 coordinate 14,276,730, forward strand.
GACTTGCCTATTTCCTTCTCGGCAGTCCTCAAGCATATTCAACAATTCGAGCAATGGCTTGTCAATTTCATTCATATGATAATTTAGAATGAACTGACCGAATGATTCGAGCAACGATTGCAAGATCAAATCAGTCGACGACTCTTGTCCCCAAAGGAAACCCCGCTTTTTCAAGGTTTTGAACATAACCTATCATCTTAAGAACGTGAGTTCCTACCGGCATTCCCTCGGACATTTTGCACTCGAAAGAGAGATTTTGACACATCGAATCTCTCTCGCGCGCTTGTCCCTCGATATAGTTGCTTCGGGATGAGCCAAGATCTCATAAGCCCCCCATGTCCTCATGTTGCTTCGAAGCTCGGGGAATTCATGGTGACAAGCATGAGGCTAGACACATCTAAAGCATCACTTACATGCTTCGATAAGCGGTTCTATCAGCGGCAAGCGCGAGCCTCTGGGTATAGCAGGAATAGGTCGTTCAAGTACATACGACTTTTCTTTAATGCTTGAGAACGATTCTCAAGTTCTCGAACCAGATCGAGGAAGTTAACTCCCTCTAATTTGTCCTTCTCAAGGGACGAACGCAATGATAGTGTTTGGTTTGAATTTGCCATTTATCTACAAAAAAAATATGCATATACAAAAGTAAGTACCGATTAAAAAATCATTATTAGGTCTTTATCTTTTTTAATGATTTCTCCCACTATTTTCTTCGAGTGAATAACCCTCAATATCAACTCGGAAAGTTCGTTAACTTTCTAGCGGGCCAAGATCCATATTTCACCTCGTTTCGAGTCGACTTTGGCTGATCGCCCAAAACTTAGTTATTTAGGTAGACAACGTTTGCCAATTACATCAAAATATGTAATTCTTGGTTAGTTGAGTGAATAACATTTATTCAAGCGTATCATTATACACTTTTCTCAACTCTTTTGCCTCTAGATCCTCAATCCATTTATTGAGATAATCCAGTTAATTAGGACCCTAAGTTTTAGCCGGCGGATATCACAACTTATCCTTCGCGCCTCACCCGGATAGACACGTATGCACAGCTTTGGCATGTCCCATACTAATGTCGATCTAGGCCTTGACGAGGGCCAAACTTAGGAAGGCACTAATTAATATTTTAAATGAGGGATTTTGTTTTTAACAATCTCACCGAAAGCATAAATAAAACAGCTTTATGCTTATATACATATGCATCCAATACATAAAAGTAAAATGCAATAGTAATCGCTAAGATCCTATTCGATTTTTTCCAAGCCAATGGAAAAACCGTGAAGTCAATCTAAGGTGTGAAAAGAAAAACATCTATTCTACACCGTCTTGACCTTCAGTTGGTTGCCTCCATATCTTCATCATCTCAGCTGTACCTTCTCCTAATCTAGAAATACAAAATTTCTAAGGAAACCTCGAGTTACATTCGAGGGGATATTCAAAGGAAAAATTACAACTTTTGATATTTAAAAGGCACGATACGCAGATCGTATTATAAAATAAAACCAACAGGGTAAAGGCGATTACTATGCATCATGCTCAATTAACATAACAACTTATGAAAAATAATGAGCAAAACAGTAAAATGAACATTTCATATTCTGCCTGGGTTCGGTTGACCGACCATCAAGCTCGGTCGACCGAAAAAATACTGAGAGTACCTCGGTCGATCAAACAAGAACTTCGGTCGACCGAAAAAGTACTGAGAGTACCTCGGTCGATCAAACAGGCACTTCGGTTGACCGAAGACCAACTCGGTTCGACCGAACACCCTCTCGGTTGATCCGAACCAAGTACCAAAAGCCACTAACTTGCCTTGGTCTAGAATCTGAGAGTTTTTCCAGCTTTTGAATGACTTCAAAAACTGGAAATTCTCAACAGATATACATACAAAAAGCTGGAAAAGCATGTCATACATGATTTACAACATTTCTAGCAATCCTAAGGCATGCATAACATAGATTCAAAATCTATATATAAACACTATAAACACAAAAAGTCTATAGGGTACTCGTAACCTCGCTCTGATACCACTGTTAGAGGAATAACCGAGTCATACACATAAGCGCAGCGGAAATAACTTTGACCCGCCTCTATCAGGATCTTTCACGAGTAAGTACCTACGACTATGGGATAGTGTTTTACCTTATATGGATGCTAGAATGGCTGAAACGCTTTCAGCGGTTTGTTGTAACAAACGGAACACCACGCTTGCAGGCTCCGTCTCTTCCGGTATCCACTCGATCTTCCGGAGATGGTCTTCTATCGCTTGGTGCTAGCCAACGCCTTGTAGAAGCTTTGAAGACACTCTTCAATGGATGGAGTATGAACGACCTTTTCAAGAACAAGAAACAAGCTTTCTAACTTCTTTTCTATTAGCAAAAATGCAAGAAAAAAAGTCCAGAAATTTGTCTTGTCTTTTTCTCTCTAAAACTCACTTTTTCTCTCTATTCTCTTAGCTTCAAAAGGCTGGAGAAAACTGATTAGAAAAATAGGAAAAATCTGAATTTTTCCTCTAGTCTATCAAGAGAGAGTGGGGTGAGATAATAGGGGAAGTGGGAGATCATGGAGAGAATTACTCCTCCACTCTCTCCACCACTTCAACCACCATCAAGAGGGCTGAATTTATGTCTAACATTCCAGCCATAAGGTCGGTCCAAACGGGTCGGTCGGCCCAATCATATTGGTCGGCCCAACCCGATTAAGGGCCCAATCCAATCCCGGCCCGGCCCGGCCCAATCGAATTGGCGCACCTTAGATTAAATGTACTCCAACAGTTTGCAGGCTTTTCAGGAATAGCCGTATCAAGAACGTATAGCTTTCTTTCCTGCTTAAGGACAATCCTTAAGTTGCGGGCCCAATCAAGGAAATTGGTCCCACTTAGTTTTTCCTTCTCAAGGACGGATCGCAATGAATTGTGTGATGTATTGGTTGCCATTATCTACATTAAATTATTTGCAAAGTTATTAGTTTTTTAGCAAAAACCTTTCCACAATTTCAACACTTGATAAATGGTGGAAAATAACATTTTACGATAGTTATAAGTTAGCTTTGGCTTATCCCCATAATTAAAGTAAAATCAACCTATGGGAATGACATCTATATGTCCCGGCTATTTCCCATTTTATGCCCTAGGCCAAAAACTATTTTGATAGCCTATTTAAGTCAAACCATCTCTAAGCATATGGAAATCACTATTTTCCCATCTCATCTTGCCTAGATAACCACTTATCTGTTGCTTTGGCAAGCAAACAAAATGATGATCCAAGCTGAAGGAGTGCTTATGATATGGTAGGCATTTTAAGACTTAATTAAAACGATTTAATATGACATATAAAAATTCAAGCCCCATAAGACATAAAATAAGCATATCATGCAATATATAAAGAATAAAAGTAAACGTGAGATAGCATGGCCTAATCCTATGATGACTCCCACGAGCCTTGTGGGAGCCAAGGGTCAATCTAAGTCAATATCCATCTAATGGATAAAGTCTTCGATCCAGCGTCCTCCAATCTTGTTACATAATTACATGGGCATACCCACCCTTCAATGTAAAGCAGTAAAACTAATCTAAGAAAGCAATTACAATTGTTCATTATTGGAAAAACGACTTGCATGTCGTATTATAAAATTACAACCCAATTAAATGTAAAACAAGATGAGGTATAGTAGGCCATGCTATTCAACATGCTAAAACTCACATAAAATATAATGAAATAAAACGAGTGCATATATACAAAATCTTAGGTCAGCGTCACGTAACGGCGGTCCCGCTTTTAACGCAAAATCGCATAACATACATAATCGGATTATGCATTGGTTAATCGAATTAACCGAATTAATAACAGATTCATAAACAGTTTATGCATATAATCAGATTAATAACATATTAACCGAATCAATACAATTGCAATTGATGCATAATTAATCGAATTAATAACGTATGATAGCAGTTCATGCAATATTAATCGAATTAATAACACACATAACAGTTTATGTATATCAGAATATACAGAAACATATAAACATGATTAGCCGAAATCAGTTTATACATATATGACATATATTGAACAAAAGATACAATCTTTTCTGTTTTCACACATACACATACCAAATCGAAATTGATAGTGTTATGATGTGATTAACAATATCGAATTCGAATAGTATGAGCCTGGCTCTGATACCACCGAAGGGATTCATGGGCAGAAACTCGTGCTAAACACCCATGAGTCCTCACCCGAAGGATCCGCTCATACCATAGGAATCGGAAAATAAAAACTAGACAGAAACTTACTTTTCGGGTTCAAGAATCTGATTCTTGAATGAAAGATGTTGTTTCTTGGATACGTTGCTGCCACCAATGGATTTCCCTTTGCGGAATGTCCCTCTACCGGTATCTACGCGACGAAATGAACAGTGATTGCTAGCTCTTCGTTTTTCTGAGTTTCGGGAATCAGAGAGAAAAGGGAGAGGCAGAATAGAAAATCTGATTTTCTAGGCCTTTTTGGTATTTCAGCTGAAAAGCATTAACACCTAGGGTTTCGGCCAAGAGAAGTTTATATAGGGAGTGAGAGGTTGTTTCAAGCACAACTCCCACGTCCTATCCACCTCTTTTGGCAGTGGGAGTCTATAACTCTTACGTCCTCTAGACTTCTGCTGGTAGTGGGAGTCTTTATCGGATAATAACTCCCACGTATCTCAGCTATACCGAAAATGCCCCTTATCTCTAATTCGAATAATAACGATTTATTATCCTCAGAAAAAAAAATGCCAGATACAATGAACCTAGACACATTCTAGATTCATTGAATCTGGACATGAAGCTCGTTAGTTCGTCTATGCGTGTGACCCTGTAGGTTCATATCACAATGGCAATGAAAACACACTTAGTAGTAGTGTGAGTTCATAAATCACAAGCGGTCCCTAGCAGGACATTGTGACTACCCAAAGTGAATGAATTTACAACGGAACCTAATATCAATCCACTATTTGATCCCTTCGTCTCGCGATATCCTAATTAAGCATAAGGCATGGTAGTCGTCACCCTTATTAAGCTTAATTGTATTTATGCTCGATCTCCGGGTAAACTATTCCAACAAATAGTATTTGATAACCACTTTATCAAATACATTTGAGCACGGCCATGCATTTAAACAGTTTTTCCCTATCGAGGGGCCCATGGATATATCTCTCTCTAATAATAGAGAGGGACAAATTCCTTACAATGCCTCTCACATTCAAGCCATGATAGGACGCTACATCCGATCATCAGTCGTATTGATTACTCGATTAAAAGTAACGTCCGTCTGAGTCAAAACGTGGCTCCATTCATGCTAGAATCAATGGAGACATAATGTCTAAGGATTCTAAAATAGTATTGAGGAAGTAATACTTATGACTAAGGACCATGAAGTATTACTTCTCTAACGGATCACGTCCGATACAATATATCCCAATATATTGCATCTATGATATGATTTGTATTCATTACACATGATTAGTAAAACATAATCATCAATCAAACATCATACTAGTTTTATTTCATTGTAAAGAACATTACATGAAACTAGGGACAACTAGAATAGTAATTACATAAGCTAATGACTTTTACAATCAAATCACGCATTTGATGTTCATAAGCAAAATTAATTATTCAATTACATGCTCAAAAGATATAAAACGTACAACATATACTAATGGTCCTAGGGCACTACTAACTGTTTCATCCCCAAAGAAAATGAAGAGGGCTAAAGCTAAACAAGACAAAACCACTGTAACATTTCCTTCATTTCCAGATGAATTGGTAGAAACCATATATTGCTTTTTAACAATAAAAAATGCTATCACTTCTAGCTACATTATTTAAGAGGTTCATAGACTCTAGGAAGTTTAGTCGTGACCTCATTGTCAACATTCATTTTGATCAAATGAGGGGAAAAGGAAAACAAAGTATCTAGGCACATTTGTTTTTCTTATATTGATTAGTTGTATTTATAGAAAGAAAATCACATGTATATTTGGATACAAATTTTCACAGACATATAAACTTTTTACTTTGGTCACACTATTCTTTAAAAAATAATTTATTTTTTCAGCATTTAAGCTACAAATTTTCATACAAAAAATCAATTTGAATATGAGGAAAAGAACATATACCTAAGAACTAACTTGTCCTCTTGAAGGCTTAGCCATGACCTCATTTTTTACTTTGACTTTGATCCCGAATTGTTATCCATACATCAAGGGTGGAGAAAAAAATGTGTACATTGGCACAATTTGTTTTCTTATATTGATTAATGGAATTTATCCAATTCTTAAAAAAATGTGTACCTTGGCACAATTTGTTTTCTTAGAGAGGTGTTTTCCATGCAGGGTACCAAGCATCCTCGGTATCTTTGGTGAAGACTTTTTGGCACGATCAATAGATGAACTTTTCCTCGCCATGTTCTTTCTGTATTCATCTTTACCATAAAAACGTTTTACTATGTCTTACGGCGAAATGACAAGTGACCGACATCAAGTAAAAATATAAAGAAGTTTCTCACAAATTGCATGAACTTTAGAGCTCGGCATAATGGTATGAGAAAGACAAACATGGTCTTCCCTTTCATCTGCCTCTTCAGCAATATGGGACACAACTTCTTGGTCCTCAGAACCCTCCTCAAGAAAAACAATGCCATCTTGAGCCCCACCCTCGGGCTCAGGAACCTCTGCATCCTTTCTTGAGAAAGAAGCTGATTTTTTAGAACCTCGACTTCTTTTCTTCGAAGAACCATCTTTTTTTAGATGTGGTCTCTCTACTTGTAGTAAGCCCTCTACTAGAGCTCCTATTCTTCCTATACGTAGAGTCATAGAGGACCCCCAACAAAGTAGAAAACATAGCTTCCCCTACTGAAAAATCAAAACAAGAAGTTGAAAATGCAAACAAACTTCAGCTAATTCATAATCTCAGTGAAACCTTAGAAAAAAACACTAACTCATAGTGTTTGTACCGCAATCCAATCTGTGCAAATAATCCTGAAATTTCTTGGACCAATTTTACTTCACAGCCATACAAACGGCGTAATCCTTCAAAAGAAGAAACCCCTCAGTATCCAAGCTCGTCGATAACTAGGGATTATAAGGAGAAGAACAAAGGTTCCTATCCAATTCAAAGCCTATGGTAATAGGGGAAACAAAAAAAATCATCATTCCAACCCTTGGATGAGGATACACCACTTACTATAAGTTTTTGCTCTAGCTTCAGTTTGGTATAACAATGTTGAAACAAACCTGCATCTTTCCTTGTAGCTCGAGGATACACTACTATCCCTTTTTTCATCTACATTTCTTCGAAGTTTGAAGTCCGAAGAACATTCTGAAGCATTCTAATATGTAGGGGATACCAAATGTCCTGCACTAAAATATGAACCACCCAACAACAAACTTAATTAAGTTTTGGCTTAGCTGAGAAAGGCTAATCTCCCAAAATTCCGTCAGGTTAATAAAATGAGGATGTGGAGGAAGGGTAAAACCACCATTAAGTTGATCCAAATACGCCGCACAATATCCCGCAGGAGGAGAACTAGCTTGGTCGGCTTCACCTGGAACTACAAAGGTAAATGTATTTAGGATTTCATGGTCTTTAGACCAATTACTCAGTTTACCCTCAGTTACAGTAGATCTAGTATGGTAGGCCTCAAAATTAGTTTTAAGGAAAACGTTTGTAAAACCTAGCGAAAGACCTCGGGCAGTACACTCGATTGTGGAAATATGTTTGAAACCCCACACGACCAAACATAACAGGGTCATAAAGAAACATAATAGTAAGTTCCTCCTTGGTGACAAGAACCTCAGATTCTACAACCTTATGATAGCCACACCAGTATTGGGATGCCATCGATTCCACAAAGCTACGTGTTCGAGTCAGATTGACGAAGAGTAATAGTATGAAGTCTTCAAGTAAAGCACATACAAAGTGACAATAAGTATGAAAACTCAAAAGGAATAGTCAATATTTTCCCTCGTATTCCTGGGGGAAAAAGATACACATGTAGCTCGGAATGGAACAAACCTCGGCAAACATAGAATGATCGACATACAAGAAGTAATAGTTGTGCATACCTATATTACCCCGAAAACAAAAACAGCTCGGCAGAGATGAAATAGTCGAGTTTACCTGAAAATATTTGAAACAATCAACTTTGAATCAAAGTAGCTCAAAATCACTGGTGCTAAAGAACGGAAGAAAACACCCATAAAGAAGGAGAGCGAGAAAACAAGGGTAGAAAAGTTATAATAAAAATCTTAAAAGAGAAAATCTAAAACTGAAGGAGTGGACCATCCCCTATTTAAAATAAGTGGTGTAAATCCCTCCCATTGAAACGTCAGACCCGGCCCATTATTGCAATCTAATTAAAATACAACGATTATACCTTGCCTAGAAGCTGAAGGCCTCATCTAAAAGGTACATATCTCATGATAGCTCTCCGCTAAGTATCTTGAAAGACTTATGATGAGATTAAACCCAAGACAATAGTGTGGGCTGATTGACTTTGGCCAAAGAAAAAATACTTGCGTTGGATCCAAAAAAAATTGTCATGTCCGATGGGCTCGAACCAAAGCCAGGCACTGGGTCGGGCTAATTGAGAGGCCCAAAAAATACACATGCGTGAAAGTCATCCAGCCGTACCGAGCTCAATGAATTATCAAACAAAACAAGGTGGAAAAATCGAAATAAAAATTAGGGTTTCCACACCTCGGACCATACAAGATATAGGAAAATACTTTGGGCTATGACCTCTATAAATAGTGGTCAATCTAATTCATTTACTCCAAGTTCTAACTATCTCTCTCATACAACACCATGTTCTTTCTCTCTCTACAATCTAAAATAACTTAACCATCGTAGCGGAGTTAGGGTCTTCCCATGCCCCACTCTAACTTTGCTTGCCTCTTTCCCAAGATACTTCTTCTTAGCACGACATCTATGAAAACTTAGCCACCTTTAGTCTTACATTACATCAACCCAATTGTATGTAGAACACACAGGTGAATTGAATTTCTTACTGTAAACGCTAGCATAAATTGCAAACTAGTAAAGACAATCTATGGCTGATTCATCTCATAAATTTTGTAAGGGTCATACTCCATAAGACAAATTGGTCATTTTTTGTTCCTAAACAATTTAGAGACATTCGTAATGTTACAAAACATTAATTCTTGACAAGACAATCACGAAATAATTTGTTATTGGCATTACTGTCCTTTCGTCCAAAGCGTTACGAGTCAAAGCAAAAAACTTGAAAGGGTAATTATGATACTTCCACTTCGTCATCCCCCACCCCACACCTCTTTTCTTCTTCTCATTCAATGCAACCCCACCCCACCCCACATCTCTCTTTTTCTTGTTCTTTTTCTACCCCATCCCACCCCCACTCCACCCACCTTCAGCTGCACCCGTCCCATAACCACCACCTACAACACTTCTTTCGCCCATCTGCTCCCTCACTTCAACACATCTACCTTCTCCCTCTCCACTCGATCTTGCTCATATTCTTCTTCTTCTTATTTTTGTTTTCATCCACCATCTCCAAATGGATTATAGAAAGTAAAAGAAAACAACAAATAAATATCATATGAAAGTAAATGAAATGGCATCTTAGACCTCTAAACCCAATTTCATTAAACAAACTAAAAGTAAAAATCAATAATGCTCCAATTTCTCGTAAAAGAAAACAATTTAAGAAAAACTCACGATATTTGTTATAAAAAAAAAATGAATTGAAAACAACAAACTAAAATAGCAAAGAATTTTGGAACTTTTATGAATTTGAAACAAGAACCACTTTCAATTCCCCGATTTGTTTAACAAAACATTTCATCTTTCCCCGTTAGGCAAAACCTTATCTCTCACATTTAAAATCATGCATAGTTGGTTATGATTGATGTTGATGTTGGTGGTGGTGGGGTGGGGTGGGGAGAAAGGAAGAAGGAATAGAAGGTTGGGTTGTGCGCATATGAGAGGGGGAAAATTGGTAAGGGAATGGGGTTATTTTAATTTAGATGTACTGATTATTCCCCCTAAAAGTCTTTTCATCGACCCGATAAAACTTTGAATTTATGTTTGACTAACAACATTTTAGACGGAAGGACCGTATATATAAATAATATATTGTTAAGGACAATAATTTTTAGAATTAATATTTTGGGACCTTGCATGCAAGTTATAAAATTTTGGTGACAAAAAAATGATAAAGTTTCCTTCTCTTTAATTACTTGCAAACTTTTGTGTGTAAAATCCAAATGTAATGAATTCGTTGGCATGTTCTGTAACGTTAGCTCTCGACTCTATTAAATCAATACAATTCTTCAAAGGTTTTTTGATTTGCACAATTCTTAAAAATCCCAATTTACAAATTTCTTACATTGTATTCCTCATCATCATTTATAGGCTCAACATCAAAACAAAAGAAGATGGCTAGACCTAATCCAGATGAAATGCCTCTCACATTTGCTTCCTTCCCAGCTGAACTAATAGAATCCCTCTTTTCCTTCTTGCCAATAAAAGATTATTTCCCCCGTAGCAACATTTCCAATAGGTAAAAAGACTATTGGAAGCTTAGTCGTGACCTTACTTTAGACACATAAACGAGTTATAGACGAACATTCATGTCTCGATATTGAAAAAATAAAATTCATCCTTGATCTGACAAGACATGTGGATCAAATTATTGATTGGAGTATAAAAACTATAGCAAAATGTTTAGAAGATCATCATCTAAACTTCTCAACCGGAGAACTCCCATTTGTTTCGCCCCGTGATATCTTTGATGGTTCCAATTTGCATGGCTTGACATTTGCAACTGTGAAATTTCACTTGTAAACAAATATTATGGTATTCGTTGTCTAGAAAAAAATTTCTAAAGGCATTGAGGTGGATCGGGCAAAGATCGAAGTCGTTGAAAAATTACCACCTCCTACTTCGGTCAAGGAGATTAGAAGTTTCTTGGGACATGCAGGGTTTTATAGACGTTTCATAAATAATTTTTCTCTCATCTCTAAACCCTTGTGTAATTTGTTTGAAAAAGATGTAAAATTTACTTTCACTGATGATTGCTTGCAGGCTTTCAAGAAGTTAAAGGAAAACCTCCTCTCAGTTCCTATTGTTGTTTCACCGAATTGGGAGCTACCTTTTGACATCGTGTGTGAGGCAAGTGACTTTGCTGTTGGAGCAGTTTTGGGTCAAAGACAAGAGCACGTATTTCAGGTAATTTATAATGCTAGTCGTGTCTTGAATGAGGCTCAAAGAAATTATGCTACCACAGAAAAAGAGTTACTACCTGTTGTCTTTTGCATGTGATAAATTTAGATCATATCTCATTGCTTCACATGTCATTGTTTACACTGATCATGTTGCATTGAGATACCTGTTTGCAAAGCATGATTCTAAACCTAGGTTGATTTGGTGGATTTTGTTATTTTAAGAGTTTGATCTTGAAATTAGAGATAAAAAAGGTTCACAAAATGTAGTTGTTGAACATCTTTCTAGGTTAACTTTACCAAAACGAAGATGTCCCGATTAATAAATCCTTTCCTAATGAAAATCTGTTAGCAGTTAACACATCTACCACTCCGTAGTATGCCGATTTTGCTAATTGCTTGGCTAATAACATCATTCCTAATGATCTAACCTATCAACAAAAGAAAAAGTTATTTTCTGTAAAACATTATTTTTGGGATGACTCTTTTCTGTATAAGTTTTGTGCTGAAAATATTATTAGGAGATGTGTTCCTAAAAGCAAAACAGGTGAGATCCTATTTCATTGCCATTCTGGGGAAGTAGGAGGCCATTTTGGTCCTTCTAAGACAACAGAGAACGTATTGCACTCTGGTTTTTATTGGCCTTCTATATTTAAAGATTGTCATAACTTTGTTCACTTTTGTGATAGGTGCCAAAGGAATGGAAACATATCCAAGAGACATGAGATGCCCTTAACTAATATTTTTGTTGTTGAATTATTTGATGTTTGGGGCATTGATTTTATGGGTCCTTTTCCTTCAATCTTTATCTAACAAGTATATTCTAGTTGCCATTGATTATGTGTCCAAATGGGTAGAGGCAATTTCCACACCTATCAATGATGCTAATGTTGTAGTCAAGTTCCTTAAGAAGAACATTTTTTCTCGTTTTGGCGCACCTAGAGCATTAATAAGTGATGAGGGCACACACTTCATCATTAAGCAACTAGAGAATTTACTGAAAAAGTTTGGAGTAACTCATAAGATCACCACTCCCTATCATCTCCAAACAAGTGGTCAAGTGGAAGTGTCTAATAGGAAAATTAAAAGAATTTTAGAGAAGACTGTTGGCACCTCTAGGAAAGATTGGTCATTAAAGATAGATGATGCATTGTGGGTATATAGAACTGCATATAATACCCCCATTGGTATGACCCCTTGTCGTTGGACAAGCTTGTCACTTACCATTTGAATTGGAACAGAGCTTTTTGGGCTATAAAGAGTCTTAATTTTTATTTCAGAGCTGCAGGTGAAGCTCGAGTATTATAGTTAAACGAGCTTGATGAACTTCGTTCAGAAGTTTATGAGTACGCTAATTTGTACAAAGAAATAACAAAGCGACTCCATGATAAAAGGATATTGAGGCGTGAATTTGAAATTGGTCAACAAGTTCTACTTTTTAATTCCCGTCTTAAACATTTCCCAGGTAAGTTGAAGTCTAGATGGTCTGGTCCATTTACGATTACTAACGTTTTGCCTTATGGTGCAGTTGAACTCTCAGATGGTGCTAATGGGACGTTTAAAGTGAATGGCCAACGAGTTAAAAATTACCATGGTGAGGAATTTGATCGGTCGAAGGTGAAGTACAATCTCGCACTTATTTTCTAACTCGGTCTTCAGGTAAGGCGTCACTTAAACAAAAGGTGGATGACGCTACTCCACAAGAACGATAATTTTCATTATCTTTCTTGGTTTGCACGTGTGACAAACTCACGTTAAACGAGCACTAATTCATATTTTTATTAATTTTTTTTTGGAAGTATTAAATTTTTTCGCAAGTATTAAAAATAATTTTTTTATTATGAGTATGATTGGATTTAAAAAAAATTAATATTTTTTTAATTAAATAATTTATTTTAAAAAATAATAATAATTAAAAAAACGAAACCAGGGCTGAATTCTTGGACCAACCCTGGTATCTCATCTCATTCTAGGCATAAAAAGAAACAGAGAGTTTGGGTTTTGCTTCCTTCCATGGAAGTAGAAACCAGCCTTGGTTTGAATTTGAAAACAAAAAGTGTACCGCAAAATATACCCACACCCAATCCCATCCTCAAAGATCCCTTCTTCGTTTTTTTCCTCACGTAGAGCAGCAACGACACCAAAAACCCTTCATCCTCTCCACCCTCTCCGGCAATTCCCACCACCTTTACCAGTGTCTCCCACCCTCAACACCACCTGCGTCCATCACACATCCCAAATCCACCAAGCCCTAAACCCATCCATCTAAAATTCCCCAAATTACCTTATTCTCTAATTCTTGTCACAGTCACCACCATCTTCATACCTCTAGTTCACGGTTCTGGAGCAATTTTGGGCGATCATTCAAAGTGTATCGAAATCTTGTGGTGATTTTTCTTACCCCTTTCGAAGGTACACTTTCTTTATAATTTTTAGTGATTAGAACAAAGGAGATTTTGTTGGATGGGACTTCATTTTTCTCGTGCTTGTTGTTTTTGCTTGATATTTTGTAACCATATGTTCTTGTTACAGAGTTGAAATTTGAGACACTTGTTGAGAAACTTGGACTGAGAATCATTAATGAGACACTTGTTATGTCTGAATTTCGGTTAATTTAGATACTCTCCAATGGTAATTTTATATGCTAGTTCATTTTTCATGATTGAGAGCATACAATTTCGTGCTTATTTTTTAATATAAAAAAGGGAAATTGGTTGCTTCATTGATTCATTATTGGTGTCTCTTGATTAAAAATTGTTCTTTATTGATTGTGGGAGCATTTTAATATGGCAGGTACGGCTACTAAACGTAAGAGAAATCCGCGTCGATTACCTCGCGCAGTTTCTTCACCCGCGGTTCCTCCACTTGAACCACAACCTATTTTTGTCCCTCATGATCATTACTTTAAAGATATGTCGTGTAAAGAGAAATACATGATCATTACTTTAAAGTTATGTAAACTGGCTGTTGAGAAAACTGTGGCTCCAAACATTGATAATACCTTTCAGATTCGAGCTTGCTTTGATCACTTGGGTTGGTCGCCAATCCTTAATTTACCAACCCACTTCTATCCTTATCTTGTGCGTGTATTTTTTGCTAATATAGAAGATAGGCGTAAAGAAGTTACAGATATTCGCACATCGGTCAACGGTATTCCTAAAGTTATCTCTCGTGCTTCATTAGCTCGATTCTTTCAATTTTCTGATGAGGGTCCTTCGATTGTGTTTGGTACAGAGGTAGTCCATACTGATTCTTCGTATAACATGATGGAGACAATTAGACGACTAGGTTTGCAAGTTCAGAGGCGACCAAATACTTCTAAATCACTCATTTTTGTTGGTCGCCTTACTTTAGTTCGTCGACTACTACAATGTCTCATCAATTTCAATGTCTCTCCCCGAGCTGGTAATCCTAGTGAGGTTCAAAATTCTGATGTCTATCTTTTGAGCAGACATCTATTTGGGGTCAATTCTGTCCCAGTTCCTTTACCCGGCCTTATCATCCAGGAAATTTTAGATGTTGCTCGTGTTGGAAATCCCCTTAAGGCTCTCTGTTTTCCTCGATTCATATCTCATATTATTGAGGATGCCAATGTTCCTATTGATTCTTTAGATTTCATGGAGGCTACTTCTAATAGTGATATTCTCAGCAATACTAGTCTAGGGAGTTTGAGGTATGAGCTTACTTCTACAGGAAGTTGGCAACCTAAGAAATCTTTTACGCATCCACCTGTTGCTTCTTCAACTACTTCGAAAAATCCATCACCTTCTACTTCTCAGGCGGCACCTTTGGTCCTCCTTATTTTTCCTGTGTCTAGGTCCACTGATTCTGCCATGCAACTTTTCTGTTCTTTGTTGTCACAGGTACATAAGCAGATGAGCGAGGTTCACCAACAAATCCATCGTCTTTCTGATCGTTTAGAGCACCAAGAACAAATGCTCGCACATTTATATCAGCATACATTTCCTAGCCGACGTCCCAATGTCATACCGACACCGGATACCACTATTGAGGGCAACGACAGACTAGGTGGTCGAGGGAGTCATGGCGCTGAGGAGCCGTGAGGCCACTTATCCTTGTTCCCACTTTAATCAGGGCAGTATTCTTCTCTTCCCTTTAGTTTTTTCTGTTTATTTTCACAATGAGGACACTGTTCGATTTACGTGTGGGGGAGTATGGATTGTTTATGTTTTATTTACTTTTAGTGCTTTATTTAATTTGTTTTCGTTAGGTTTATTTGATATTTTCAGTAGTTTTTCATAGTATTAGAAAAATTAAAAAATCCAAAAACATCATGAAAAGAAAAAGTAAAAAAAATATGTGCATACATTAATTTTAACAACTTTAAGCAATATTCTCCATGATTTCCAATATTCGATTCGTGCCACTAGAAAAATTAGAAAGAAGAAAAAGAAAAAAAAAATTGTTTTTGAGTGATTATCTTGTGACTATGTATATGTGATAGAACTTGTATTTGGAATTAGACTTTGAGACCTTTTAAGATAACCCTTGTTTTGTTGTTGATTCGATTTATGGTTACCCACTACACTACACAAGTCTTGACTCTGAATATATCGCTTTAAATGACGACTAGGTAATTCTTTTAATTCAAAATGTCGAATGTTTGTTTTCGGGCTCTACTTCACTGCTCTTGGTTATAAAAAAGTTGGAAAAAAAAACAATCAACACACTAAGAGTATTGAGTATGCGTAATGAGCACACCATTAAGCCAGTGATAAGAAAGTTCACACCCCTTGGTGCCCGCAATACAAAATATAAATTGGGTTTTACTCCACTGATCTTGAAAATGGAAGATTATGAGTATGCAAAATTAGCACGCTAGTAAGAAAGTTCACACTCCTTGGTGTACTACGAGTCCCAATAGAAACAATGATGTTTTCTTATACTCTCTTCTTTAATTTGTTTATTATTTTCTTCTCTTGCATGAACTAAACTTTTCTTCTAAGGCCATGATGTAGCTAAATTAATTTTATATGTTATTCTTGTGATCTTGTTATTCAATGGGTGTTGTGGAAGTATTTTTGGATTATTGTTCTTAATGCGTTTAGATGATTGATCACCGTTTAAATTGTCTTTACATTAACTTGGAAGATTTGCGACAACTAACCTTGTTAATTGGGTTAAATAATCTAAACACAAATTGCATGCGAGATAGACATATACTTGTATGATTTGTGTGATCTCTTTGATTTCATATGTTTAATGCATTTTTGTAAGTTAAAATCAACATAGACATATAGTTGGTTTATTCATGAGAATAGGAATCTCTAGCATTGGTGGTGTTCTTAGGCGTCCTAATGGTGATTTTATACGAGCTTTCTCGAAATTCATTGGTGACTGCAAAACGTTTGAGGCGGAAATAGAGGCTTTGTTCGCAGGTTTACAAATGGCGTGTTTGTACGATATCCCTCTATTTCAGATTCAGACAGACTCATCAGTTCTGGCAGGGGCATTGCATAAAGGTACTATTTCTTCTTGGAGGTTTGATTTTCTTTTTCGCAAAATACTGTCTATTAATGGTGATCGCAAAGTTGTTCATGTTTATCGTGAGATTAATTCTGTTGCGGATGCCTTAGCAAACTTGGCATGTACAACCCGTGCGACTTTAAGCTTTGATGAATTTTCTTTACTGCCAAGTGACGTTCGTGGTTTGATTCATTTAGACAAAATTGGTACTCCATATGTTCGTGTCTTGTAATTTATCTATTTTCTTGGAGCTTTCTTATGTAACTTCTCGGCTGGGCCATATAAAAAATGGCTTTAGGAGGGTTTTATAGTTTTACATCATAGCATAGTTTTCATTGTAACACCCTTGTGCATAACTATAAATGCACAAGGTCGCATTCCATTGCTATCTTATTTGTATTAGGTGGATTTTACACCTTTTGGGAGGTATTAGTTTAAGTCCCCCTCATTTATTTGCCGATTTTGGCTATCAATAACTGGGGGTCCGTCCCACCACGCTGGTGGTTTTTGTTTTTTTTTAAAAAAAAAGCCTTGAAAGAGGTTATTAGATATTTTTGGAAATCGATCGATTAATGAAACACACTCTAGAATAACAGATTGGTAGGATAACATATTTTTAATTTAGTAAATTCATGTGCCTTAGACCTTCATCATATCAAACTTCTTACTCAAGTTATTTGCTTTCTTTTAGTTAATTAAATTACATTAATCATATCATCATCAACTATTTGGATTTATTTTAATTGTCTTGATCATCTTAGAATTATTCATCTAGGAATTAATTAATTAGTCTTTAGACCAATTACTCAGTTCACCCTCAGTTAAGTAGATCTAGCGTTCTACCAAAAAAAAAAAAGAGTAGATCTAGCGTGGTAGGCCTCAAAATCATTTTTAAGGAAAACGTTTGTAAAACCTACCAGAAAACCTCGGGCAGTACACTCGATTGTGGAAATATGTTTTGAAACCCCACACATCCGAGCATAACGGGGTCATAAAGAAACATAATAGTAAGTTCCTCCTTGGTAACAAGAACCTCGGATTCTATAACCTTATGGTAGCCACACTAGTATTGGGATGCCATCGATTCCACCAAGCTACGAGTACGAGTCAGATTGACGGAAAGTAATAGTATGAAGTCTGCAAGTAAGGCACAAAGTAACAATAAGTATGAAAACTTAAAAGGAAAAGTCAATATTTTCCCTCGTATTCCTGGGGCAAAAAAGATACCCATGTAGCTCGGAATGGAACAAAGCTCGGCAAACATAGAATGATCGACTGCCGAGAAGTACTAGCCGTGCATACATATATTACCCCGAAAACAAAAAAAGCTCGACAAAGATGAAATAGTCGAGCTTACCTGAAAATATTTGAAACAAACAACTTTGAATCAATGTTGCACAAAATCACTGGTGCTAAAGAACGGAAGAAAACACCTAGAAAGAAGGAGAGCGAGAAAACAAGGGTAGAAAGTTATAATTAAAATCTTAAAAGTGGAAATTTAAAACTGAAGTAGTGGACCATCCCCTATTTAAAAGAAGTGGAGTAAACCCTTCCCAGTAAAACGCCAGACCAGGCCAATTATTGCAATCCGATTCAAATACAACGGTTATACCTTGCTTAGAAGCTAAAGGCCTCATCTAAAAGGTACCAATCTCATGATAGCTCTCCGCTAAGTATCTTGAAAGGCTTATGATGAGATTAAATCCAAGACAATAGTGTGGCCTGATCGACTTAGGCCCAAAGAAGAATACATGGGTTGGATCCACCAAAAAGTTATCATGTCCTATGGGCTCGGACCAAAGCCAAGTACTGGGCCGGGCTAATTGAGAAGTCCAAAACGTACACATGCGTGAAAGTCATCCAGCCGTACCGACCTAAATGAATTATCAAACAAAACAAGGTGGCAAAATCGTAATAAAATTTAGGGTTGCCACACCTCGGACCATACAAGATAAGGAAAAATACTTTGGGCAATGACCTCTATTAATAGTGGTCATTCCACTTCATTTACTCCAAGTTCTAACTAGGGCTCGAATACAACACCATGTACTTTCCCTATCTACAATCTGAAATAACTTAAGCATTGTAGCGGAGTTGGGGTCTTCCCATGCACCACTCTAACTTTGCTTGCCTCTTTCCCAGGCTACTTCTCCTAAGCACGACATCTAGGAAAACTTAGCCACCCTTAGTCTTACGGTTCTTTCGTCCAAAACGTTACAAGTCAAAGCAAAAACTTGAAAGGGTAATTATGATACTTCCACTTCCTCACCCCACCCCCGCACCTCTCTTCTTCTTCTCCTGTAATGCCACCCCACCCGCACCCCACCCTTCTCTTTTTCTTGTTCTTCTTCAACCCTACCCCCACTCCACCCACCTTCAGTCGCACCCCTACAGCCGCACCCGTCCCACAACCACCACCTACAACACTTCTGCCACCCATTTGCTCCCTCACTGTAATCAATCTCCCTCCTCCCTCTCGACACGATCTTGCTCATATTCTTCTTCTTCTTATTTTTGTTTTCATCCACCATCTCTAAATTGAATATATATAGAAAGTAAAAAAAATAAAAAATAAATGGCATATGAAAGTAAAAGAAATGCCATATGACACCTCTAAACCCAATTTCACTAAACAAACTAAAAGTAGAAATAATAATCCCCCAATTCCTTATAAAAGCAAACAATTTAAGAAAAACTCACGATATTTGTTCTAAAAAAATTAAAAAATTGAAAACAACAAACTAAAAGAGCAAAGAATTTGGGAACTTTGTTGAATTTGAAACAAGAACCACTTTCAATTCCTTAATTTGTTTAACAAAACATTTCGTCTTTCCCCGTTAGCCAAAACCTCGTCTCTCACACTTAAAATCACACATAGTTGGTTGTTATTGTCCTTGGTGGTGGTGGAGTGGGGTGGGGAGAGAGGAAGAAGGAATAAAGGGTTGGGTTGTGCGCATATGAGAGGGGATAAATTGGTAAGGGGATGGGGTTATTTTAATTTTTATGTATTGATTATGCCCCTGAAAGTATTTTCGTCGACCCGATAAAATTTTGAATTTACGTTTGATTAACTTTTTGGACGGAAGGAACGTATATATAAATAATATATTGTTTTAGGACAATAATTTCTACAATTAATATTTTGGGACCTTGCGTGCAAGTTATAAATTTTTAGGGACAAAAAAATGATAAAGTTTCCTTCTCCTTAATTACTAACAAACTTTTGTGTGTAAAATCCAAATGTAATTAATTCGTTGGCATGTTCTGTAACGTTAGCTCTCAGCTCTATAAAATCAATACAATTCTTCAAAGGTATTTCGATTTGCACAACTCTTAAAAAACCCAATATACAAATTTCTTCCATTATATTCCTCATCATCATTTGTAGGCTCAACATCAAAACAAAAGAAGATGGATAGACCTAATCCAAATGAAATGCCTCTCACATTTCCTTCCTTCCTAGCTGAACGGATAGAATCCCTCTTTTCCTTCTTGCCAATAAAAGATTATTTCTCCCGTAGCTACGAGTTATGGATGAACATTCAAGTCTCGATATTGAAAAAATAAATTTCATCCTTAATCTGACAGGAAATGTTGATAAAATTCTTGATTGGATTATAAAAGCTGTAGCAAAATGTTTAAAAGATCATCATCTCAACTTCTCAACCGGAGAACTCCCATTTGTTTCGCCTCGTGATATCTTTGATGGTTACAATTTGCATGGCTTGACCATTTGCAACTATGAAATTTCGTTTGTAATCAAATATTATGGTATTCGTTGTCTAGAAAAAAAATTGCTTTAGGACATATTCCTGTATTTCGTCGTGAATTTTCAAATGCTATCTTTAAAAATTGTTTTCTTCTTGAGATTTCTGAAATAACAAGATGCAATTCGGAGAGAACCAATTCCTTATTTATTGTCGCCATTTGAAAAACTTTAAGTTCTTAAAATTTGAATTCTTCAATGATCTCTTTCACATGCAAATTGGCCCCGTGAATGGAATTTGTAATTGTATAAAGTTGCCCTCAATTGCAAACTAGAAAAGAAAATTCATCTCACCAATTTTATAAGGGTCATGCTCCTTAATTACTAACTAACTTTTGTAAAATCCAAACAAATATCATGAATTGATTGGCATGTTTTGTAAAGTCCAGCCCATCGACTCTATAAGTATTAAATCACTACCACACTCATTTAATTTGCAAAACTGTAAAAAAAATTCAATTTCGAAATTTCTTCCAATGGCTTCCTCATCATAATATGCAGGCTCATCCTCAAACAAAACCATATTTTAAAGCTAATCCAAATGAAATTGCTCACACCATTCTTTCTCTCCTAGATGAATCGATAGAATCCTTTATTTCCTTCTTGCCAATAAAAATGCTTTCATTTTTGTTATCTAATGACTCTACATGTTGAGCATAATATACGAAGGTCCTTTAGTTCCTTCAATTTCAACACAAGGGGTCATGCCAAAATCTCAAAAAGATTTCAATGAAGAGAATTGCACAAAAAATGACACTCGATTTCCAGGCCTTAAATGTCCTTTGTTGCGCTTTGAATGAAAAAGCTTTAAACAAAGTAATTGAATCTGAATATGCTCACTCAATGTGGAAAATTCTAGCAGCGTCTTACAAGGAAAAAGTTGAAGTGGTAGAGGCAAAGGTGGAACTTCAAGAATTAGGAATTCAACCATGTGAAGAAGAAATGAAATACCAAAATTCAATGAGCTCAAATGTCAATGTACAAAGTAAATCATCACATGATGAGAATCTTGAAGATGAGGAGATGGAGGAAATACAAGATGATGATGATCTTAATGCAAAAGAAAATTATGATGGAGACATTGAAGTGTTAGAGGAATAACCGGGTCGAAACACATAAGCGCAGCGGAAATAAACTGACCCGCCTCTATCAGGATCTATCACGAGTAAGAACCTAAGACTACGGGATAGTGTTATACCTTTTATCGTTGCTAGGACAGCTGAAACGGTTTCAGCGGTATGTTGTCACGAACGGAACTCCACCAATATAGGCTCCGTCTCTCCCAGTATCCACTCGATCTTCCGGGGATGGTCTTCTACTGCTTGGTGCTAGCCAAGATCCATATTTCACCTCGTTCTGAGTCAGCTTTGGCTGATCGCCCAAAACTTAGTTATTTAGGTAGGCAACGTTTGCCAATTACATCAAATTATGTAATTCTTGGTTAGTTGAGTGAATAACATTTATTCAAGCGTATCATTATACACTTTTCTCAACTCTTTTGCCTCTAGATCCTCAATCCATTTATTGAGATAATCCAGTTAACTAGGACCCTAAGTTTTAGCCGGCGGATATCACAACTTATCCTTCGCGCCTCACCCGGATAGACACGTATGCACAGCTTTGGCATGTCTCATACTAATGTCGATCTAGGCCTTGACGAGGGCCAAACTTAGGAAGGCACTAATTAATATTTAATTGAGGGGTTTTGTTTTTAACAATCTCACCAGAAAAGCATAAATAAAACAGTTTATGCTTATATACATATGCATCCTATACATAAAAGTAAAATGCAATAGTAATCGCCATATCCTATTCGGTTTTTCCAAGCCAATGGAAAAACCGTGAAGTCAATCTAAGGTGTGAAAAGAAAAACATTCTATTCTACACCGTCTTGACCTTCAGTTGGTTGCCTCCATATCTTCATCGATGTACCTACTCCTAATCTAGAATTACAAAATTCTAAGGAAACCCCGAGTTACATTCGAGGGGATTTGATGAGAATAAAAATTACAACTTTTGATAATAAAATAGGCACGATACGCGAGATCGTATTATAAAATAAAACCAACAGAGTAAAAGGCGATTACTATTCATCATGCTCAATTAACATAACAATTTATGAAAAATAATGAGCAACCAAAGCAAACGGAACATTTCATATTACAGTCGAGTTCGGTTGACGGCCATCAAGCTCGGTCGACCGAACAAAGTACTGAGAGTACTCGGTTGACCAACCAGGCACTTCGGTCGACCGAAGACCAACTCGGTTCGACCGAACACCCTCTCGGTTGATCCGAACCCAAATCATTTAGCTACTGACCTTACCTCGGTCGACCGGAGCAGAGTCCCGGTCGACCGAAAATGCTGGGAAATCGAGATTTTTCCAACTTTTGAATGACTTCAAAACTGGAAAATCTCAATTCTCATACATTCAAAATGATGAAAAATATGTCATACATAATTTACAACATTTCTAGCAATCCTAAGGCATGCAAAACATAGATTCAAAATCTATATGCTAACACTATAACACATAAAGTCTATAGGGAACTCGTGAGTGGCTCTGATACCACTGTTAGAGGAATAACCGGGTCGAAACACATAAGCGCAGCGGAAATAAACTGACCCGCCTCTACCAGGATCTATCACGAGTAAGAACCTAAGACTACGGGATAGTGTTATACCTTTTATCGTTGCTAGGACAGCTGAAACGGTTTCAGCGGTATGTTGTCACGAACGGAACTCCACCAATATAGGCTCCGTCTCTCCCAGTATCCACTCGATCTTCCGGGGATGGTCTTCTACTGCTTGGTGCTAGCCAACGCCTTGTAGAAGCCTTGAAGACACTCTTCAATATGGAGTATGTATTTATGACCTTTAGAATAACAAGATACGGGTTTTTCTACTTCTTTTCTATTAGCCAAAGCTAGAAAAACAAGTCTAGAAAAAAGTCGTCTTTTCTTTCCTCTCTAATGTTCTCTCCTTTCTCTCTTCTCTTTGCTTCAAAAGCTGGAGAAAAAACTGATAAGAATGATAAGGAAAATCAGTATTTTCCTAGTCTATCAATAGAGAGTGGGGAGAGATTATGGGGAAAGTGGGAGATCATGGAGGAAACCACTCCTCCACTTTCTCCACCACTTCAACCACCATTTGAGAGCTGAAATTATATCCAATAATCCAGCCATAAGGTCGGTCCAAATGGGTTGGTCGGCTCAATCATATTGGTCGGCCCAACCCGTTTAAGGGCCCAATCCAATCCCGGTCCGGCCCGGCCCAATCGAATTGACGCACCTTAGATTAAATGTACTCCAACAAGCCCAATCCAGTTGATCTATGAGTGCGACCCAAGAGGTATCTATGATGTTGGTCGTGACATCATATATCACAAGTAATGAGAGGTATCTAGCAACGCATCATTACCCCCAATTCATAAATATCTGGTGATTTATCATAATCACAACATTTGACATTTGTAGTTAAATCCTTTTGTCCTTGATATCTAGATTGAACACAAGTCATGGAAAAGTCACACTTGTATTGTCCAATCTTTTAGTTTCTTGATTCGCGAGTAGACTAATCAAATGACAACAATATCTCATACTAATTCATTTGTTCATGGCCATGAATTAGTCAGACTCCATCAAGGGGCCCAAGATATCGCTCCTGCTATATAGGAGGGACAAATCCTTTCCGCATCCCACTCATCCTGAACAAGATTCGTGATATACCCAATAAATGCCTTTATTGCTCACCCTGTTACGGATAGCGTTTAACATTATCAAAGCATAACACTAGCCATGCAAGAACTCTTGTGAGACCTCAAGTCGAAGGATCTCATATACAACCCAGTCAAAAATTTGAGAAACACCATTGACTATTATATAACAACACATGGTGTGTTTCTCATGTCGGGTCTGTCCAATATAATAATGATTCTCTAATCATATATACCCATGTGACGATCCGATATCTTATATCAATCACTACACATACTAGTCTTACGCATTATTATTGTCATTGCAGATTCCATAATAATGTTCGACTAGGGACGTTTCAGAATAGTATCTCATAACAATTATGATATGAATACTATTCTAAGGACATATTATTTATTTATGTTGTTAAGAACGCAGAAACAAAATGAATAATACTGGAATTAATGCCTTTTTATTAATCAAAATGAAAATTACTTAAAATACGGTACAATTACAATAAATAATCTCCCACTTGCACTAAAGACCCAAATTACAATAAATGGTCTTTAGGGCATACTAATGACTGTCTCTAAAGATCAGCCCTCTAGATATCGGATACCCATGGAGCTAGTGTGACGATCATGCTGCTGCTGCGACAGTGGCTTCGTCAGTGGATCGGCGACATTGTCTGCCGAATCAACTCTACATTTATGCACATCACCTCTCTCTATAATCTCGCGGATTAGGTGAAATCGTCGTAGTACATGTTTGGACCTCTGGTGAGATCTAGGTTCCCTAGATTGTGAAATAGCCCCATTGTTGTCACAATAGAGGTCTATCGGGTTCGCAATACTAGGAACCACATCGAGGTCGGAAATAAATTTCCTGATCCAAACTGCTTCCTTAGCTACTTCACAAGCTCGCTATGTACTCAGCCTCTGTCGTAGAATCCCGCTATGGTTGATTGCTTTGAATCGCACTGACTCACAAACGACCTCCATTCAAGTTAAACACATATCCCGATTGCGATCGAAAATCATCTCTGTCGGTTTGGAAACTAGAACATAACTACAGGGGAAAAGGTCTCGTCATAGTCAATACCATGAATTTGTTTGAAACCTTTCGCGAAAAGTCGCCCCTTGTACGTATGTACATTCCCTTCCATGTCGGTTTTAATCTTAAAAACCCATTTGCACCCTATGGGAGTTACCCCTTCAGGTGGATCAACCAAGATCCAGACTTGGTTTGTGTACATAGAGTCCATTTCAGATGTCATGGCCTCAAGCCATTTCTCAGAATTTGGGCTATTAATTGCCTATTTGTAGGTTGAAGGTTCATCGTGATCCACAAACATAACATCACCATGTTCTGTTATGAAAAATCCAAATTTTTTCCGAAGGTGGACGACTGAACTCTACCGGACTCTACGCAATTCTTGTGTTTCTTGAATCAGTGCTTGGGCTGCACTAATCGTTTGTGGCATTTTCGTTTGCACAATAACTTGTGGAGTCTGTTCAATTTCCATCTCATCATTAGTGCTAGTTTGAGAGTCTGGAACTTCAGTAAGTTGTACGCTACTCCCACTTGTGTTTCTAGAAACAAATTCCTTTTCTAGAAAAACTCCCGTGCGAGCAACAAACACTTTGTTCTCGTTAGGGATATAAAAAGTAGTATCCTTTAGTTTCCTTAGGATAACCTACAAATATGCACTTTTCGATTTTGGAGCGACTTATCGGGAAGTCGAGCGTTTTACAAAAGCTTTACTGACCCCCAAATCTTGAGGAAAGACAAAGCTGGGATGCTTCCCAGTCCCATAACTCGTATGGCGTCTTTGCAACTGATTTAGATGGAACGCGGTTAAGTGTTAAAGCTGCTGTCTCTAGTGCGTGTCCTCAAAAGGAATTGGGCAGGCTCGTGTGACACATCATAGAACGAACCATATCTAATAAGGTTTTGTTCCTCCTTTCAGATACACCATTCCATTGTGGAGTAGCTGGAGGAGAAAGTTGTGAAACGATTCCACAAGCTTTTAGATAGTCACAGAATTCTTGACTCAAGTATTCTGCTCCTCGATCAGATCGAAGAATCTTAATACTCTTGCCAAGTTAGTTTTCTACTTCTAGTTTAAACTCTTTAAACTTAGCAAATGCTTCGGATTTGTGTTTCATCAAGAACACATATCCATACCTACCGAAGTCATCGGTAAAGGTAATGAAGTAGAGGTAACCACCCCTTGCATGTATATTAAAAGGGCCACATACATCACTATGTATTAGTCCTAATAAAGCATCGGCTCTCTCACCTAGCTTAGTGAAAGGTGATCGTTTGTCATCTTACCCAACAAACAAGATTCGCATCGATCATAAGACTCGAAGTCAAATGATTCCAATAGCCCCGTCTTTATGGAGTTTGGATATGCGGTCTTCGTTTATGTGGCCTAAACGACAATGCCGAGGTATGTCGGATTAGAATCATTAGTCTTAATCCTTTTGGTATTTATATTTAATATTGGCATATCAAGATCTAAAATATATAGACCATTAATCAAAGAAAGCGCTTGCATAAAACATATTATCCAGAAATAACGACAATCGTTGGTTTTTTATCGAAATCTCAAAACCTTTCTTGTCCAAACAAGAAAGCTGAAATAATATTCTTAATTAAACTAGGTACATAGAAACAGATTTTCTAAACCCAAAACAAGCCCACGAAGGCAAAGTAAAAGTACAAGTCCCTACGACTAGAGATCATGACACGTGCTCAGTTGCCTACTCGTAGTTCCACTTCACCCTTTGCCAACTCTCTACTCCTTTGCGGTCCCCTCGCACATTAGTACAAATGTGAGAACCACATCCGGTATCAAATACCCAAGAAGTAGTTGTATTTAAATTGATATCAATCATATTAATATCTATAACATAAATACTCGAGCCCGAAGCAACAATTGTTTTCTCCTTTTCCCGCCCTTTTTCCCCTGCAAGATAGCTTTTGCAGTTCCTTTTCCAGTGACCCTTCTCACCACAATGATGACGAGATAGAGTCCTTGGCTACACCACCCTTAGGTTTCGAGTGCATTGTTGAAAGTGGTTTGCTTGCCCTTGGGCTTACCTTTCGGTTTGCCTTTGGATCTCACAAAACCTTTGCCTTTGCCCTTTTGCACCATCAGTATGGTGTTGGTCTTGGACTTGCCTATTTCCTTCTCGGGAGTCCTCAGCATGTTCAACAACCCAGGCAATGGCTTGTCAATTTCATTCATGTGATAATTCGAATGAACCGATCGAATGACTCGAGCAACGATTGCAAGATCAAATCGATCGACGACTCTTGTCCCAAAGGAAATCCCGGTTTTTCAAGGTTCGAACATAACCTATCATCTTAAGAACATGAGTTCCCTACTGGCATTTCCTCGGACATTTTGACTCGAAAGAGAGATTTCGATACATCGAATCTCTACTGGCGTGCTTGCCCCCTGATATAGTTGTTTCGGGTGAGCCGAGCATCTCATAAGCCCCCCATGTCCTCATGTTGCTTCGAAGCTCGAGTTCATGGTGACAAGCATGAGGCTAGACACATCTAAAGCATCACTAACATGCTTCGATAAGCACTTCTATCAGCGGCTGAAGCGCGAGCCTCAGTATAGCGAGAATAGGTCGTTCCAATACATACTGACTTTCTTTAATGCTTGAGAACGATTCTCAAGTTCTCGAACCCGATCGAGGAATATAACTCCCTCTAATTTGTCCTTCACAAGGGACGAAACGCGATGATAGTGTTTGGTTTGAATTTGCCATTTTTTCTACAACAAAAATATGCATATACAAAAGTAAGTACCGATTAAAAATCATTATTAGGTCTTTATCTTTTTAATGATTTCTCCCACTATTTTCTTCGAGTGAATAACCCTCAATATCAACTCGGAAAGTTCGTTAACTTTCTAGCGGGCCAAGATCCGTATTTCACCTCGTTCGAAAGTCGGCTTTGGTGATCGCCCAAAACTTAGTTATTTAGGTAGGCAACGTTTGCCAATTACATCAAATTATGTAATTCTTGGTTAGTTGAGTGAATAACATTTATTCAAGCGTATCATTATACACTTTTTCTCAACTCTTTTGCCTCTAGATCCTCAATCCATTTATTGAGATAATCCGAGTTAACTAGGACCCTAAGTTTTAGCCGTGGATATCACAACTTATCCTTCGCGCCTCACCCTGGGATAGACACGTATGCACGAGCTTTGGCATGTCTCATACTAATGTCGATCTAGGCCTTGACGAGGGCCAAACTTAGGAAGGCACTAATTAATATTTAATTGAGGGGTTTTGTTTTTAACAATCTCACTGTAAAAAGCATAAATAAAACAGTTTATGCTTATATACATATGCATCCTATACATAAAAGTAAAATGCAATAGTAATCGCCATATCCTATTCGGTTTTTCCAAGCCAATGGAAAAACCGTGAAGTCAATCTAAGGTGTGAAAAGAAAAACATTCTATTCTACACCGTCTTGACCTTCAGTTGGTTGCCTCCATATCTTCATCGATGTACCTACTCCTAATCTAGAATTACAAAATTCTAAGGAAACCCCGAGTTACATTCGAGGGGATTTGATGAGAATAAAATTACAACTTTTGATAATAAAATAGGCACGATACGCAGATCGTATTATAAAATAAAACCAACAGAGTAAAGGCGATTACTATTCATCATGCTCAATTAACATAACAATTTATGAAAAATAATGAGCAACCAGCAAACAGAACATTTCATATTCTGGTCAGTTCGGTTGACCGGCCATCAAGCTCGGTCGACCGAACAAAGTACTGAGAGTACTCGGTTGACCAAACAGGCACTTCGGTCGACCGAAGACCAACTCGGTTCGACCGAACACCCTCTCGGTTGATCCGAACCCAAATCATTTAGCTACTGACCTTACCTCGGTCGACCGGAGCAGAGTCCCGGTCGACCGAAATGCCAGAAACTGAGATTTTTCCAACTTTTGAATGACTTCAAAACTGGAAAATCTCAATTCTCATACATTCAAAATGATGAAAAATATGTCATACATAATTTACAACATTTCTAGCAATCCTAAGGCATGCAAAACATAGATTCAAAAT
Organism: Vinca minor; assembly: GCA_026122235.1. Classification (NCBI taxonomy): domain Eukaryota; kingdom Viridiplantae; phylum Streptophyta; class Magnoliopsida; order Gentianales; family Apocynaceae; genus Vinca; species Vinca minor. The sequence continues at coordinate 14,306,038 of JAOCZM010000011.1, forward strand.
CTATATGCTACACTATAACACATAAAGTCTATAGGGAACTCGTGAGTGGCTCTGATACCACTGTTAGAGGAATAACCGGGTCGAAACACATAAGCGCAGCGGAAATAAACTGACCCGCCTCTACCAGGATCTATCACGAGTAAGAACCTAAGACTACGGGATAGTGTTATACCTTTTATCGTTGCTAGGACAGCTGAAACGGTTTCAGCGGTATGTTGTCACGAACGGAACTCCACCAATATAGGCTCCGTCTCTCCCAGTATCCACTCGATCTTCCGGGGATGGTCTTCTACTGCTTGGTGCTAGCCAACGCCTTGTAGAAGCCTTGAAGACACTCTTCAATATGGAGTATGTATGTATGACCTTTAGAATAACAAGATACAGTTTTTCTACTTCTTTTTCTATTAGCCAAAGCTAGAAAAACAAGTCTAGAAAAAGCTGTCTTTTCTTTCCTCTCTAATGTTCTCTCCTTTCTCTCTTCTCTTTGCTTCAAAAGCTGGAGAAAAAACTGATAAGAATGATAAGGAAAATCAGTATTTTCCTAGTCTATCAATAGAGAGTGGGGAGAGATTATGGGGAAAGTGGGAGATCATGGAGGAAACCACTCCTCCACTTTCTCCACCACTTCAACCACCATTTGAGAGCTGAAATTATATCCAATAATCCAGCCATAAGGTCGGTCCAAATGGGTTGGTCGGCTCAATCATATTGGTCGGCCCAACCCATTTAAGGGCCCAATCCAATCCCGGCCCGAAGCCCAATCGAATTGATTGATCCAAATGGGCTGGTCTGACCAATCATATTGGTCGGCCCAACCCGATTAAGGGCCCAATCCAATCCCGGCCCGGCCCGTCCCAATCGAATTGGCGCACCTTAGATTAAATGTACTCCAACATGAAGATCACACGTCTTGTCCAAGAAAGAAAAGAAAAGTGCCACAATACTTCAAAGAAAAAGGATTGACAAGAAGTGGCATTGATCTTGATTATTTTATAGAGAATGAAGAATGTAAATGGAGATGTTCAAGAAGGAAGAAAAAAAAATTCTCCATGGCTCGTGGCAAGCTCAAAGCTCAAATGACTTATAAAATGAGAAACCAAGAAGCTTAAGCATGTGTTTCTCATGGTACTTTAATTAATGATATAAATAATATGAGAAGTAATATTGATATAATTGCACTCTTGTTGATGTTGCATCATGTTGTTTTAGTGATCCTTCACATGGAGATAACTTATTGCAAGAGCTTCATGCGATTGATATTTCTCTTGCTATGGTATCTAAAATATGCAACACAACAAGATTGGATGATTCTTGCTCTTACTTCTTATCTAATGAGAATCATCCCTGTGTTTGTAAAACAGGTCAGTGTAAATATAGGAAACAATAAATTTTAAGAAAACAACCAACAAATTAAATTTGAAACTTACCATTTATTTTAAAATATGCAACATAGCAAATTAGCTATTAATTCTATTTTATCAACTTAATTGTTTTTGCTTTTAGATACTCACCATTTTTACCATATTAGGAAAACCCAGTGGAATAAATTTAAAATTGTATGCATGATTTGTATTCAATACAAATGATTTTTGCATCAGAAGAAGATGCAATCTGTGTAGGTCCGACTTAATCATTCATGAGACCTGTGCTAATTTTAAAATATCACATTATATAACCGAAAAAGGAGTTCCATATAAATATATTTAAAAGAAATCATTACAATTGTATCATAATTGTTAATCTCCAAAATTTACTCAAATTTTATACATAGTATTCAAATAAAGATATTTCAAACCTTTTCCACTTGAAAAATGATTCTTCTAGCATTTTTCTAAACAATTTCACCAATCAAGTATTTATCTTTATTTTTATTGCAACTACACCCCTAACATTCCATTCCATTCCATTTCATCATAAAACTGTAATAAAAAGAGTAAAAGATGGAAAAATACCCTATAATGTTTTTGAGATTGCCCATTTTGAGCAAACCGAGTTGATTTTCGCACTTCAGTGGTTGTTTGCTTAGTGTGGTAGATTGGTTTTGTGTTTTCCCTTTCCTAGACGCAACACCAATAATCCATCCATTTTTCTTTTAAAAATTGTTTATTGATCGACATGTTTTTAGAAAATGTTGCACGGATTAGATAAAATGAGTACTCCTTCCATTTATAAATATAAGTCGTTGGTAAAATGGAAAACCTATTTACCAACTACATACATATTATGTAATGGAGGGAATAGAATGTTAACAGGCACAAGTTGTCCACATTTAGGAAACTAGCATACAACAATTATTAATGATAATCATGTTAACTAGGTCAAGTAATCTAAACAAAACAAAAAAATCGTAGCAGAGAAACACCTAAATGATGAAGGAATATCAAACACATATATAAATCACCTATGGAACGTGCATACTAAATCACTAGTTAAAAGTGTTTTACTGTCAAGATATTAACCGTCCCACTTGTGAATATGATGCTATATTGTAATCGTGGAATGCATGAAAACTCACAAGGTTAATACCCAAAATTCTACGTCCATTAACTATGGATTCTCACCATGAAAATGATTTCTAACTGTTAACACCAGAAATATCTCGGCTTGCTGAGACCAGCCATCAGACAGGAAAAACGGGTGGATCTGCCAAGATGTAAACATATCTCAAGAGGAAAACAAGCCAAATTAGCTGCCCGAGATGAAATATTGTCAGGACAGTCAACAAGGAAATAGTAAACGTGATCGGGGAACCCGAAGCATGCATATCATGAAAAACTACATATAGGACAAGCTGGGAAACAAACATCTGATGGCAAGGGTTTTGTGCCTTGTTGGCATATCAGGTGTTGCCAGGTTATCATCTGTGTGCAGGGTGTGACTGTTTATCCCAAAATGGTAGCTTCTACTCAATAGCTATTAATGCCTCTTTTAATTTTTAAAACCTTTTATCATTATTATTGGGTTAATTTTGAATGTCTTCAGGATTTTTAATGATACTTCCATTATTTCTATTAGAGGTTTGAAGCAAGAGGATAGATTATTCTTTAAAGTGTTGATGGAGCAGATTGTTGATTTATTTGAACTTCATCTTATTACGAGGCGACTTGGATTTTATTATAGATTTGGCAACTGTAATAGAAATATTTGGTTATTTTTGGATAGCTTAATGAATATTACTATTGTTGGTGACTTGGAATAAGTGGTCCATGTTGAAGTAAATTCTTATTCTTGGATTTCAATTTTTTGCTCCTTTGTATATTCAAAGTGCTAAATATATTTTTCGAAGGTCCTTGTAGGCTGATATGCGGTATTTTCACTCTCATCATAATGAACCATGGTTAATTAGAGGAGATTTTACTGGTTTTAAGATTGGCGTAGAGTATCGGCCTTATCCCTACTATTAGGGAATTCTCAGATGCAATTTGTGATTGTGGACTGTTGGAAGTCAGCTATAGTAATCTTTTTATTTGGTGTAAAGGCGGGATGACACCGTTGTTAAGGCGCCTGGATAGAGTTCCCATAAAATTCTTTTATTCAATCAACATAAGTGGAGCATATAACTAGGACTGTTTCAAATCATTGCCTGCTTTTATTAAAATTGCAGTTGTGTTCAGAAAAACCATCTTTGACCTTTCGTTTTCAAAGCATGTGGACAAAATATGTCGATTTTATGGAGGTGTTTAAAGTGAGTTGGAATGAAGATATTCATAATTTTGGTTTGTATGTTGTAATGTGACTTAAAAGGGTAAAATGGTGCTTGGGTAAATGGAACAATTCAACTTTTAGAAATCTTCAACCGAATTTGCAGAGGGTTACGACTCATGTTAAATGTGTCAAAATTGCTTATGATGCTACTCTTACCCCTACCCTCAGACTAGTTATTCAAAACTGCTATCTTACGAGGAAATATTTTTGTTGCAAAAATCACAACTTAAATGGATTAAGAGGGAAAGGCGAACACTAAATGTTTTCACACATTTTGTCGCGATAGGCAGAAAATTATGTATAGATCTCCTATACAAGCCTCGTTAGGGAATTGGTTGACATGTGGTAAAGATATAGGAGAGGAAGTGGTTAGTACCTATAGCAATTTGTTTGGCTATGAATTGTTACCTATGACGGATCTCTATTTGTTGGATGTAAAACCCCGTCTAATCTTGGAAGATGACAATGCCTCACTTGATGTATTACCGGCAAGAGAGGATGTTCAGGAGGCAATGTCCAATCTTGATGCTAATAGCGCGGCAGGTTCAAATGGGTTTACATGGTGCTTTTTCAAGAATGCTGCAACATTGTGGAGGCTGATGTGGTCAATGCGGTTCAGGATTTTTGGGCATGGACTTCCTCTTCCTAATGACATGGCATTCTCATTGTTTTAATACCAAAAGTGTTACGTCTCTCCTCTTTTAGTGTGTTTTAGCCGATTTCCCCTTGTACATTTTCAAGCAAGATTATATATAACCATTTTACCATATTAGGAAAAACTAATAGAATTCATTTAAAATTGTATACATGATTTGTATTCAATAAAGATTATTTTTTCATCGGAAGAAGATGCAATCTGTGCAAGGCCGACTCAATCTTTCATGAGATTTGTGCTAATTTTAAAATATCACCTAATATAACAGAAAAGAGAGTTCCATATAAACATATATAAAAAAAATCATTACAATTATATCATAATTGTTATTCTCATAAATTTACTCAAAATTTAAACATCATATTCATAATAAAAATATTCCAAACCTTTTGCACTTGAAAAGAGATTCTTCTAGTATTTTTCGAAGCAATTTCACCAATCAAATCTTTATCTTAATTTTTTTATTTATATATTTGTTTTATATCAACTACACCCCTAACATTCCATATTATTTATTTCATCATAAAAATGTAATAAAAAGATTTGAAGATGGCAAAATACCATGGAATGTATTTTAGATTGCCGAATTGATTTTCGCACTTCAACGGTTGTTTGCTTAGTGTGGTAGGTTGTGTTTATGTTTTCCCTTTCGTAGAGGCAACACCAATAATCCATCATTTTTTCTCTTAAAAATTATTTATTTAGAAAAAGTTGCAAAGATTAGATAAAAATGAGTACTCCTTCGATTCATAAATATAAGTCTGTAAAACACAAGAGGGGGGGTGAATTGGATTTTAATCGATCTTGCAAACTTTTTCGAATCTATTCAATGCTAGTATAAGTTTGTGCAAGATGAACAAAAGCAAAACTAAACCCAACAACAAGACAAAGGATTTATAGTGGTTCGATTCACTCAGAATCTACGTCCACTACCTTGAGCCGCACCCAAGGATTTTAACAACTTTACTAAGAAGACTTTTTACACTTGTGGCTAACTCACTAAGAGTTTTACAACACAACCACAATACAAAACTCACTAAGAGTCAATTGCCCACACAAAGTAGGACTTATCAATTTGCCCACACAAAGTAGGACTTATACAAGAATAACCCTATCACTAAGAAAGGGAATTGAGATAGTTTAAGAACAAGGTTGTTCACTCTTCTAAGTGAAAGATATATACCTTTGAAGTACAAGAATTGTTGGCTCTTTAGAACATATGAATTCCACTCTTTGTCTTGCTTTTTGAAATAACACCTTTGAATGATTTAGATCATGGAAATGAAGTGTTTTTGCTTTGAAGGTGTTTAGACTTGATAAGAAATCAATCTATATTGTATGTGCAAGTCTTAGAGTCATTCTATAGCTTTGGAGTATTTATACATTTCAAAATAGGCTGAAAAACGACTCTGCAACGGTCAAATAACGGCTAGTTCTCGCAGAGTTCGGTTGACCGAACTGAGACCTCGGATGACCGAAGCACCACTTCGGTTGAGCTTAACCTAGGTCGGTCGACCGACCCTGACCTTAGGTCGACCGAACTTACCTATAGGTCGACCGAAGTGCATCAAACCAACTCTCTGTTTCTGCTCGGTTGATCCGAGGAAAGCTCGGATGATCCGACCTTCTGAGCTTTGAGAGATGTTGATTTTTCACACGTTTTGAAATCTATTGAAGTATAAAAGGTTTTCTCAATATGTAACAAGTAAGAGCATTTAGAAAACCGTTTTAAAAGACTTATACTTTGAAATCAAAGGCTTTTGAGATATGAACACATATGAGAATCATTTTGAAACTTAGCCTTTTGAAAACGTGTTTATGAAAACATGCAAGACTTGAGTGTAGAACTTATGTTCATGAAGAGCAATGGTTAGAGCTTATAAGATAACGACTTATAATGACAAAGCTAATCTAACCAAACCTAAGTCTTCAATCTTCAATCTTGATAGATGAGCCTTGAATAATACGACTTTGAATCTTGATCATGGCTTGATTGAAGTACTTAGAGCTTCCTTTAAGAGTTCCGATATTCTATCACAAAGATATAAAACATTAGACACAACATCAAGTGTTTGTCCATTATCAAAAACCGAGTTCGATCTCCCTTAGGGCTTACAATCTCCTCCTTTTTTATTATGACAAACTTTGATGTAATTAGATAGGATATGGTTAATTTAAGTGCAAGGAAGCAAAGCAAAAGATAAGACAAGAACATATACGAGCGAGACTAGTGCTTAGAAGATAAAACCGAGAGTGGAACGAGAGACATAAGCACTAGCATGATAAGTTCTTTTGCCATTGCATTAGGGACTCTTTGAAGAGCCCTATATCCCAACCAACCTCATTTCCTCCTTCCTTCCATTATATAGCATTCTTGTGTGTAATATACATACCTTAGTTTACACAAGAAGCTAACTTACCATTTTCATCAATGTTGATGTGAGTGCTAAGGATCCTATTATAAAGAACATGCTCACACAAACATTAGAACTATCAATGGTTTGTTATCATCAAAACAACATTAATCATTTTGCCCTTTGGGCTAACAATCTATATCTCCCCCTTTTTGATGATGACAAAACATTGATGCAAATGGGAATAATATGCAAAAAGTAAAGCTTTAAAGCATATAAATATGAATGCATGAGATAAGAATATTAAGGATCTAGGCAAGTAGATGTTTTTCAAAAAAATATTCTACTCCCCATATTTTAAAGAATCCCCTATCTCTCCCATTTTGCAAGTTCTAAGCTTTCTCCTTTTGTAAATTACTTCTCTTGGCACATTTGCAACACTTAAAAACTCTCCCCCCTTTTTGTCAAAATCAAAAAGGGATATCAGAGCGCCAATAAAAAAAGCATTTACTCCTCCTCTTCATTGAAGAATATTTGAAATGCCTTTTAACGAAAAGTAAAGATGAATAAGATTAAAATTGTGGAGAAGCTTGATGATATGTAAGAATTCTCCCCATATAAAAAAAAACTTTTAATGCCATGGAGAATCTTAATGGTCTAGTAGATTGATAAAATAAGAACCAAATGATCAATGTTAAATACCAAAAATCATTTTGAAGAAGGATTGACTATGAATAGGCTTGGTTGATTTCTAAATACAAAGAGTCCATAATGACACATAAATAAAAAGATGGTTATATATGGCTCAAAAAGAATATCAACCTAAGCTAAAAACAAAGGAGATAAGGAATATAACCTTTAATTACAATCTCCCCGTTTATCAAGCATACGATGTTAGCTATTTGAGATAAAACCAAGTTTGATACCAATTGACCAATTGTAAAACATGTTTGAAAATATAGCTAACAAAGTACTAGTAAAGATTATGATCTCATAGTTATTAAGGGAGAGAATATGTGATACCAAATGTAAGAAATAACCAATTGAAAAAAAATAAACATTTATAACACATATAACTTCCAAAATAACTTACACAAGTTGGCTATAAAAACAAGCCAACAAGTGATGTGATGATGTAAAATATGAACAATTGAGCATACATCACAATTGAAGACCTTATAGGTAGTCTTGGTGACTAATCTTTCATTTGAGAATACTAGGATAAATAGAATATTTAAAGCTCAACATTTCATGTTTTCAAAACCTCATGTTTCACTTTGTTCAAGTATTTCAAATTTTTTTTGAAAACAAGTTGGACAATGCATAAGTACTTTAAAATGTGGTTTCTATATTTACAAAACACTTAGGCATGTGCATGAGAGCATTGGAAACTTAACTAAGTGTAAAACCACTTTTGGACTGTCCTCCGGTCGACCTAGGCTTTGTCTCGGTAGACCTGAGCTTTCCGATCAACCGGCAGTGTTGATCTGGTCAACCAGTGTGTTTATGTCCTTATTCTAGTTTCAGGTGGGTTGACCGACCTTTGCTTCGGTAGACTTGACCACTCTTATGCGGTCGACCGAGATATGGACAGAGGACCTTTAACCTTTGATTTAAGGCACTCCGGTCGACCTACTGTCTAGTAACTGTCAACCAGAGATGTCATTTCAAGGCCAAAATTATAGTCGTTGTGACCAACAAAGATAGTGTATTCTTGCCCTATAAAAAGCTTTCAAAGCTGAATTTTCATAACTAATGAAGCCAAAAGAGGGCATAGACATATACACTTTTCAAACACACATGCTTACACTTTCAATCTTAAATTCCAAATCATTCAAAAAGCATTTGTGTTGAGCTTAAACTTCATCTATCCTTCTATTCTCAATATTGATTAGAGATTTCATTTGTATATCCAATCCATTGAGGGATTTGTAAAAGTGAGCTTATTGTAAATCTCCTTAGAAAGAGATAGGTTACCCAAGCTTCTCATTATTTAAGAACTAGTTCTTGTAAGCTAGTAAAAAGCTCTTATAGAGCTTCACTCTTGGTGAGTGTTTGAAAGTCCTAAGAGTAGGCGCAATACCTCTTTGTGAGTGGAGACTTCTTAGTGAAGCAAAAGTCCTAAGAGTAGGCAACAAGACCTCTTTGTGAGGAAAACACTCTTTGTGAGTGGAGACTTCTTAGTGAAGCAAAAAAGTGTTAGTAGTGCCCTAGGACCATTAGCACATGTTGTGTGTTTTATTATCTTTTGAGCATGTAATTGAATAGTTAATTTTGCTTTTGATTATCAAATGTGTGATTTGATAGTAAAACTCATTAGCTTATGTAATTACTATTCTAGAAGTCCCTAGTTTTATGTAATTCTTAATTACTATGAAATAAAACTAGTATGATTGTTGATTGATGATCTTGTTTTACTGATCATGTGTAATGGATACAAATCACATCATAGATGCAATATATAGGGATACATTGTATTGGACGTGATCCGTCAGAGAAGTAATACTTCATGGTCTTAAGTCATAAGTATTACTTCCTAAATACTATTTTATAATCCTTAGACCTTATGTCTTCATTGATTCTAGTATGAATGGAGCCACGTTTTGACTCAATCGGACGTTACTTGTAACAGAGTAATCAATACGACTGATGATCGGATGTAGTGTCCTATCATAGCTTGAATGTGAGAGACATTGTAAGGAATTTGTCCCTCTCCATTATTAGAGAGAGATATCCATGGGGCCCCTCGATAGGGAAAGAGCTGTTTAAATGCATGGTCGTGCTCAAATGTATTTGATAAAGTGGTTATCAAATGCTATTTGTCAAAGCAGATCTACACGGAGTTCGAGCATAAATACAATTAAGCTTAATAAGGGTGACGACCACCATGCCTTATGCTTAATTAGGATATCGCGAGACAAAGGGATTAAATAGTGGATTGATATTAGGTTCTACCGTAAATTCATTCACTTTGGGTAGTCACAACGTCCTGCTAGGGACCGCTTGTGATTTATGAACACATACTACTACTAAGTGTGTCTTCATTGCCATTGTGAAATGAACCTACAGGGTCACACGCATAGACGAGCTAACGAGCTTCATGTCCAGATTTAATGAATCTAGAATGTGTCTAGGTTCATTGTATCTGACATTTATTTTTCTGAGAATAATAAAGCATTATTATTCGAATTATAGATAAGGGGCATTTTCAGTATTTGGTTAATAGCTGGGATTACGTGGGAGTTATTATCCGATAAAGACTCCCACTACCAGCAGAAGTCTAGAGGACGTGGGAGTTGAGGACTCCCACTGCTGAGAGGAGTTGAGGATGTGAGAGTTAGTTGTGGGAACAAAATCTCATACCTTATATAATGCTCTCTTGGCCGAAACCCTAGCCTTAGATTTTTCCAGCCGAAACATCACCAACTCTCTGAAATCGGATTTCAATTTTTGGTCTCCCTTTTCTCTCATAATTCCGAAACTCAGAAAGACGAAAAGCTAGCACTCACTGCCCGTCTCGTCGCGTGGATACCGGTAGAGGGATATTCCGCAAAGGGAATTCCGTTGGTGGCAGCAAAGAATCCAAGAAACGTCATCCTCCATTCAAGAAGTAGCTTCTTGAATCCAAGAAAGTAAGTTCTTTATTGCTGTTTTCGAATTGTTTCATATGAGCGGATCCTTCAGGGGAGGATCCATGGGTGTTTGGAACTAGTTTCCGCCCATGAATCCCTTCAAAAAGTCCTAAGAGTAGGCACAAGTCCTCTTTGTGAGGCCAAACACTATTGGTGAGTGGAGTCTTCTTTGTGAAGCAAAAGTCCTCATTTTTTTAGGCAATTGTAAAAGGTAGAACCCACCATGCATTGGTTGCAAAGGGTATTCATTAGTGTATGTTGAAATCCTTAGGGTGTGCTCTAAGGTAGTGGATGTATATATTCTTTGTGAATCGAACCACTATAAATACTTGTGCTAGTTTTCTCTATCCCTACTCATTTACTTCATTGTTCATATACTTGCTATAACTTGTATATTTGATTATATGAACATATGTGCTTAGGATAGAAACTATCACATGCTTCCATGTTTTATACAATTGCTTCACTTAAGTCATCTAAGTTGCCTTGATCATAATTGAATTACTTTATGTGCTTAAACAACATACTTGTTGTTCAGGTGAACACTTAGGCAAAAGAAGTTTTAGAAAAGTTTAAAAAGTTTTTAAAAACCTAATTCTCCCCCCAGGTTCTTTACCCTAAAGGGGTCTTTCACTATAACTCAACTTCTAATCATGTACAACCTTACAGGCTTTCACGGAATACACGTAGATACATATATATAAGTGTCGTAGGTGGGAGATGGTTAATTTCAACCAAGCTTAAAACCTCTTTAAAAAATATCTTCCTCAAAAGCTTATTACTATTTTATTTTAAACATCTCATTTGTCTTTAAGCTTAGTATATGGTGTATTGTGAGGACCCGTAAGGGTATGTTCATGGGAGCAATTTCGTGTTACATTGGAGAACATACAAACTCATGGGCGGAGATGGAAGCATTATATCGAGGACTTCAACTTGCTAATTCTTTAGGATGCTCGTAGCTACAAATTCAGTCAGACTCTCATTTTGAGGTTAGAGCAGTTCAAGACAAACACCTTAGTACGTGGTCACTGGATAATTATTTTCATAAGGTGATGTCTTTGATTGATTGTAAAGCAATTAAACATATTTTTCGAGAGGTGAATAAGGTGGTAGACTGATTAGCGAATAATACTTGTGACACTAAGAGGGAGATTGTTTACACCAGATTTGAAGACCTTCCAAGACAAGTTCGGGGACTTTGCAATTTAGATCGTCAAGGTCTAGCTCAGGTTCGGTTAAAGTAAGGCCTTCGCTTTATTATTTCTATTGTCGTTTATTTAATTTTCTTGTTCTTATTGTTTCTTTATTTTGTAATCCTCTGAAATAATTAAAGATAATGGCAGGGGCTTCCATTGATTTTTATCCTAGTTGCATACACTTAGACTTTTCTACATGTAACACCTGATTCATAGAATAAATGAATCAGTTTCTTGTACGGAGTGGATTTGTTTCCACCTAGCTAGAGGTTTTGGCTTCAGTCCCCCTCTATGTACTTTAATTCGCCTTTTGGCATAATCAATAAACGGGTAGGGATCTATGCCAAACACCCTACCACAACAGGTGGCTTTCTTAAAAAAACAATACAGAAAAATAAAAGTTAGTATCATCAACTCCTTTAATTGGACTTTTCATGCGTGAACAAGTTTTCCTTCTAAAACACCTTACTAGTGCTAGCGGCTTGAATCATGGCCGCTGCCGGCCCACCGGCTCCCGGAGCTGCCGACAACTCCGCCACCTGGCCGAAGAAGTCCTTTGCAGATCTTCTCTCTCAACCCACGATTGTCGCCAAGGCCCTTCCGATCACCTATTTGTATTCTTACAAAGGAGAGCTGAATCTCACTATCCCCGCTTTGATGAACATGATACCCTCATTTCTCCTTGGACATTCGATCTCGTGGGAAAATTCAATAAGCATTCCCCGAACATGGAATCACTTCGCAAGGATTTTCACAAAGTCGGATTTAAGGGCAGTTTTTGGATCGGTTGGATGGATCCCCGACACGTCTTCATTCTATTGGATTTAGAAGAGGATTATTGTAGATTTTGGAGGCAAGGTTATTGGATTTTCTACGGATTGAATATGATAGTGTTTAAATTGATGTATGATTTCAATTTGCATGAAGAATCATCAATTGTACCAGTATGGATCAGATTCAAGGGGCTTCTGATTCATCTCTACAACAAGGCTAAGCTTTTCTCATTAGCAAAGGCGATGGGGCAGCCTCTAACTTTAGATGCGCCTGCATCGAATCTAGCGTGGCGAAAATCTGTGTTGAAGTTGATCTTTTGGCAAATTTGCCTCGCCAAAATCGAATCACCCATGCGAAAACGGGTAAGGGTTTTTGGCAGCCTATTACATACGATGATTTACCGGAATATTGTACTCGTTGTAAGAGAATCAAACATGGTAATGGACAATGTTCTGTGAATTTTGGTGACAAGAATACCGCTCCAATGTTAACGGAAAGGGGGAAGAAGAAGGTTTTAGATAAACAGCCTCTGGTTGACTTGGGAAACAAGATTTTGAGTTCTGTGAAAATTCTTTCTTTCCCGGAACGGGGCAAAAAGTTTAGAGAACTATCGGACGGAAGAAGTTCGCTGCAGGCCCATCGACCATTGTTATTGTGCAGCGGCAGCCCCAACTATAGGGAATCCTAGGCCACATGACACTATTCCACTACAAGAAAACAGGGAAACAGTGACGGCCGTTTCCGAGTTTAGCGACCGATTAACGATCGAATGACGTGGTCGTGTATTTTTCGTCGCTAAGCAAATTACCGACGGAATATATAGCGACCGAATATTCGGTCGCTATTTACCGACCGAATACTTACCGAATCGTCATCATTGTTGACTTTTGACTTTGATTGGTTAACGACTGAATACAGACGGAAATTCTAGCGACCGAATAATCGGTCGGTAAATAACGACCGAATACCGACCGAATGGTCAACATTGTTGACTTTTGACTTTGACTATATAACGACCGAATACCGACGGAAAGTCTAGCGACCGAATAATCGCTATCTATTTACCGACGGAATAGCGACCGAATGGTCAATATTGTTGACTTTTGATTGGTTAACGACCGAATACCTACGGGAAATTTAGCGATCGAATATTCCGTCGCTAAATTGTTTTTTATTTAAAAAAATAAATTTGAAATTAAATTAAATCCTTATTATAAAAAACAGCAATACGCACAGAAATACAAACCAGAAACAGTATTAATAAGATCCCAAATAGCACTTCTCATTACATTTCAACACTCACACACTTTGAATTATCAAAACTCACAATCAACACTCACACACTTTGAATTATCAATACTCACATATTATACAATTAGCATACATTTCAATAATACACCAAGAAAACTACATTGGATGTTAAAAAACTACATTTGAAAAACAAAGAAAATTATGAGAATTGGCAAAAAAAATATTAGAAAACCCATATATTAAAATCCAAGCAGAAATCAGTACTACCTCCCCTCCATTTTTGTTTTAATCTTCTCAAAATAGATGTATTTATTCCAATTGTTAAGAAAAAAAGCTAGAAAATGCAAGATTCTCACCTAAACCCTAAAAAAACCCAACTGAAATCAGAGGTGGTGGCGATGCCTTGGAGGTGCCGGAGGTGGTGACGATGTCTTGGAGGTGCCGGAGGTGGTGGCGCTGGAATGAGGGAGGGGATTTGGGGGGAAATCGCTGGAAGATGTGGTTGTGAAGGTGGAGGTTGCGGCTGGGCAGAATGAAGAATGAGGGAGAGGCTTCCTGCCTCAGATATATTTATAGAAATAAAACGCACAAAACGACGTCGTTTAGACATTTAATAATAGCGACGGAATTGGCAAATTCGGTCGCTATTCGGTCGCCACTTAGCATGCTTAACACTTGTCCAATTTTTCAAATAAATTAGCCCGCGAAATAGCAAACGATGTCGTTTAGGCATTTAATAATAGCGACCGAATCGCGACGGAATTTTCCAATTCCGTCGCTATTCGGTCGCCACTTAGCATGCTTAACACTTGTCCAATTTTTCAAATAAATGAGCCCGCGAAAAAGCAAACGATGTCGTTTAGGCATTTAATAATAGCGACCGAATAGCGATGGAATTTGCCAATTAATTCCGTCGCTATTCGGTCGCCACTTAGCATGCTTAACACTTGTCCAATTTTTCAAAGAAATGAGCCCGCGAAAAAGCAAACGATGTCGTTTAAGCATTTAATAATAGCGACCGAATAGCGACGGAATTTGCCAATTAATTCCGTCGCTATTCGGTCGCCACTTAGCATGCTTAACACTTGTCCAATTTTTCAAAGAAATGAGCCCGCGAAAAAGCAAACGATGTCGTTTATGCATTTAATAATAGCGACGGAATTTGCCAATTAATTCCGTCGCTATTCGGTCGCCACTTAGCATGCTTAACACTTGTCCAATTTTTCAAATAAATGAGCCCGCGAAAAAGCAAACGATGTCGTTTAGGCATTTAATAATAGCGACGGAATTTGCCAATTCGGTCGCTATTCGGTCGCCAATTAGCATGCTTATACACTTGTCCAGTTTTCAAATAAATAAGCCCGCAAAATGGCAAAAAGACGTCATTTAGGCATTTAATAATAGCGACCGAATAGCGACGGAATTAGGGTTAGGGTTACGGTAGGGCGACCGAATAGCGACCGACATAGCATATTCGGTCGCTATTATTCTCCCGGATTCCGTTTTTTTGTAAAATAGCGGGGTTTTTAAGTATATATAGAAACATTTTACCTAATAGTAACTAACATAGGCAAAATGTTTCTATATATCCTTAAAAACCCCGCTATTTTATAAAAAAACGGAATCCGGGAAAATGATAGCGACCGAATAGCGACGGCCTTCGCAAATTCCGTCGCTATTCGGTCGCCCCTTAGCTTAATAGTGACCGAATAGCGACGGATTTAGTAAAAACTTATAAATCCGAAAACCGACATCGTTCTAAATGTGAGTACGAACTAATATGAATATTTTAGTAATTATTTGTTTATTAATAATCAATTAATAAAATTTTAACTCCATCACTTAATGATTCACATAAATGCACACACAAATGTATTACTTGAATTGTTACGCTTTGAGTATATATCGGTATTTTATAAATCGGGATCGAAAACTCATTCGATGAGTAGATGAAGAATCGGATTTTTTCTTCGAGGGCGCTGCCCCTTGACCCCCGCCCGGTAACCGGCTAAGCGGGACCGCTCGTCTGCGTAAGCGCATGATTACGTCGTTCACTGACCTAAGACTTTGTATATGTATTTTTCCTATTTTAGTTACTATTAGGTAAAATGTTTCTATATATCCTTAAAAACCCCGCTACTTTATAAAAAACGGAAATCGAAAAAATAATAGCGACGGAATTAGAAAATAATAGCGACCTAATTTCGGTCGTTATTCGGTCGTTATTCCGTCGGTATATTTTCCGTCGGTAGTCGGTCGTTAACGAAAATAAAATGACGTCGTTTTGTGTCCTTCATTTATTACTATACAAATAAACACCGTTATGTATTTCGTCGGTATTCGGTCGTTAACTTCCGTCAGTATTCAGTCGTTATATATTCCGTCGGTAAACGGTCATTAATATTCGTCGGTATTCGGTCGTTAAGAGTGAACAAACCGACGACGTTTCAATTTGGTCAACGAGACCGATGTGGCCGACGGATGAGCGACGGAATAACGACCGATTTGTTTTCGGTTTCTATTCGGTCGGTATTCCGTCGTTAAATTTGTGACCGAAAAATTTCGGTCGCTAAAGTCGGTCGCTATTTAACTGTTTTCTTGTAGTGTTCAATTGGGCGATGAGGCGTCGGCGGAGAAGGTGTTGTCAAGGGAAGAGATGGTAATTAATGCTTAGGCATCGTTCAGACAGTGGTATCTGGGAAGGAGGCGGCGATTGATTTACCGCCTACACAAACAATGGACATCTCGGATATTGCAGTCATCGGGGATAAACCAAAGGTGGGAATTAGCCAAGATGACATTTAAATTGGATGTGCAAGTTTTTCCCAAATGATCAATACAATGGTATTATTCTCTGATGATAAGTGGCCTCGTTTACAATTATCAAGGGACTTGGTGACACAATCTTTACAAGAATTTGCACAACAGATGGCGGTTGCACGCCTCCCATCTTTTTCGCCGGCGGTGGAGACAGCGCATGGTTTGTTGGGACCAGGTCAAGCATTGAGCGAAGTGGGTCACTGCGATAGGTTGATCCAGACCTAGGGGCTGAAACAGGTCAGGTTGATGTTGTGGGACAGGATGGTCCAACTTAGGAGATTCACGTAGGTCAGGATGACCCGACTCGGGAGAAAACAGATTCAACAATGCAGTCTTTGGAAATCTATGTTGAATGCGCCTACATCGATTGCAACCCGACCTAGTGTGGCAAAAAATTGTGTTGAAGTTGATCTTTTGGCAGATTTGCCACACCGAAATCGAATAACCCATGAGAAAATGGATAAGGATTTGTTGGCAAACGATTAAATACGATGATTTACCGGAATATTGTACTCATTGTATAGAATTGGACATGGTAATGGACAATGTTCTGTGAATTTTGGTGACAAGCATACCGCCCCAGTGTTACCGAAATGGGGGAAGAATAAGGTATTAGATAAACAGCCTCCGATTGACTTGGGAAACAAGATTTTGAGGTCTGGAAAAATTGTTTCTTTCCCAGAATGGGGGCAAGAAGTTTAGAGAACTACCAGCAGGAAGAAGTTCGTTGAGGGCCCATTGAACATTGTTATTGTGCCAGCAACGGCCTCAACGGTAGGGAACCCTAGGCCACATGAGATTATTCAATTGGGCGATGGGACGTCAACGCAAAAAGTGTTGTCAAGGGTAGAGGCGGTAGTTAATGCTCAGATATCGGAGAAGACGGTGGTATTTGGGAAGGAGGCGGTGATTGATTTACCGCCTACACAAACAGTGAACATATCGGATATTGCGGTCATCGAGCATAAACCAAAATGGGAATTAGCCAAGATGACTTTCGAATTGGATGTGCAAGTTTTTCTCCAATGGTCAATACAAGGGTTTTACTCTCTGACGATAAGAGGCCTCGTTTACAATTATTAAGGGAGCTGGTGACACAATCTTTACAACAATTTACACAACAGATGGCGGTTGCTCGCCTCCCATCTGATTCACCGGGGGTGGATACAGCGCATGGTTCAATGGAATCGAGTCAAGAATCGGGCTAAGTGGGTCACTGCGATAGACAGATTGATCCAGACTGGTGTAAAGGCGGGATAACACTGTTGTTAAGGCGACTGGATAGGTTCCCGTCAAATTCTTTTATTCAATGAACATGGGTGGAGCATCTAACTAGGACTGTTTCAGATCATTGCCCGCTTTCATTAAATTTGCAGTTGTCTTCAGGAAAAACATCTTTGACCTTACCTTTTCAAAGCATGTGGACAAAACATGTTGATTTTATGGAGGTGGTTTTTTTTTAATTTTAAGAAAGTCACTTGTTGTGGTAGGGGGTTTGGCATGGACCCCTACCCGTTTATTAATAAGGCCCAAATAGGCAAATAAGAGTACATAGAGGGGGACTAGAGCCAAAAACCTCTAAGTAGGTGGAAACAGATCAACTGCTTATAGTAAAAGACAATGCAAAGTAAACTGATTCATTTATAATATGAATCAGGTGTAACATAAGATTTCCTGAAGTAGCTAGCATGCATGTAACATAACCAAGCTATTAAAATATAGCTCAGTGTTTATCAAAAACAAGGAAAATAAAATAAAAAGGACCACGGAAAACTAACTTTGCCGAAGATACGGGGTCCCTAACCGATCGAAAGTACATAAACCTTGTATGGGAAGGGGTAAACACGAAAAAAGATCATATACCTTAGGTCGCCGATCATCAAAAGAAAGATTCGCCAAGGCATCTGCAGCTTTGTTAACTTCTTGTGGAACGCCGTGAATAGGAATCGAGCCAAACATATCTTTTGTTTGCTGAAATAAAGTATCTAGTCGCCAAGCGTCCACTCTACCTCGTCTGATGGCGCCAACCACAAAAGATGAATCTGATTGGATTTGAGTCACTGCAATGCCTCTATCTCGAGCAAACGTAAGTGCAATTCACAGTGCTTCAAGTTCTTCCTGTGAATTGGTTGCATCTGCAGAAACAAACATAGAGAAACCAAAAATAAAATAACCGTTACCTGAACGGATAATACCCCCAATTGTTGCCGGACCTGGATTGCCTCGCACCGCACCATCAACATGAAGAACAATATCGCTTAAGAATTCGAATTTAACCACCGAAATAAAGAAAGGCGAGAGCGAGGTTGTTGTATAAAAGGCACAGAAAATTCTACGGGGATACCAGCCGTATTTAAAATAGGGGGTGAGATAATCCCATAGTAACTTTCATTGCTGCCAAAAAGGGCCTTGTCCCTTCAAACACAAATTTACAACGGTATATCCAAAGAATCCATAAAACCGAGCTAGCAACCGTGACATAAGCTTTGTGTTTCACACCGCGACCCTTAAAAACCAATATTTAACCATATGATGCGAAGTACGGAAGTTATCAATACCCAGATCCAGCCGCACTAAGTTAGCTGCATATAACCACAAACCTTTTGCCCATTCACAGTGTAAAAACACATGGTCTAAGAAATCCTGACCATGTAAACAAGAGCATCGGGAAGCACAATGAAATCCCAACCGATTTCTAATATCATCAAAAGCCAAATAACAATTCCAAAACTTCCACAAAAAATAGATATAGAGAGGGGTAAGAAAGTCGACCAAGAAATTTTACGAGTGAGCATCATTGCAGTCGGTGGGTTCCGCAAATGCATAGCCGTGCGAACTGAGAATTTTCCATCTGTTTCCGGCATCCATACCAAAACATCCGGACCTTTATCAGGCTGGAGATGTATTACCGGCAATTGCATCATATGTGATGGACATAATGAATTAATAAGAGGGTGATCCCATGACTGATCGCTGCATAAATCCCTGATTTTAGCTACTAGAAAATCATCTGGTGCCAAAGATCCAGACCAACTGTTATAGAAACTCTGTTGACATTGAATATTTTCAAAATAAAAAGAGGAGGAGCCATCCCATACTAGAAGTCCTATATTTGCCTCAATAGTGTCTTTGACCCAAACATTTTCCGCCATATAGGAGAGATCCAATTATGAAGTTCAACTTGAGAATTGTGAAGCAAATCTCGACAATATCGGGCTTCCAGGAAATCACGCCAAAGAGAATGTGTGGACCTGAAACGCCACCATAATTTACAGTTAAAAGCATAAGAATAAGTGTCCAAAGAATGGAGCCCCAAACCATTAGAGTTCGTGCTAGAGCACAGGCGATTCCAAGCCACCCAATGGCGATGTAGAGCACCATCCGAGTGCCCCCAGAGGAATCTTGCCAGTCCTCTCTCAATTTCTCGGAGAACCTGCAAAGGAGGGTTAGTCACAGCTAAAATATGCAAAGTCATAGAAGAAAGTACATGACGAATAAGTATAAGCCGCCCCGCCATGTTAAGAAGTTTATGTTGCCACCCATCAATACGACTATTAATAGACGCAATTAGAGATTGATAGTAAATAACACGAGCTCTTCTATGGAAAATAGGACAACCCAGGTAAGTTATCGGGAAAGTAGGGGGAACAAAACCAGTAATATCTGTTACCTTAGCAGCATACTGTTGATTTGAAAATGAGGATGTGTAAAAGGAACTCTTACGAGTATTAATAAGTTGACCGGAGCATTTTTATAAGCTTCCAGAAAAACCATGAGAAGCCTCAAATTACGCTTAGACCCATTAAAAACAATAACCACATCATCCGCAAACGCTAAATGAGAAATTTTAAGGTAGCCATGAGGAAGATAGAACGGTGACAAGACACCAGTGTCAAGAGCATGATTGAGTCCCCGGGATAGCAGCTCAGCCGAAAGGATGAAAAGGAGAGGAGAGAGAGGGTCTCCTTGTTTCACACCTCTTGTAGAGTGAAAGAAGCCATAAGGTTGCCCATTTAAAAGGACCAAAAACCAATTGTTCCTCAAAAGGTTGTGGATGAGATATAGAAAATGACTAGAAAAGCCCAATGTACGAAGAAGAGTAAGTAGATAGACGTGTGACACCCGATCAAACGCCTTCATCATATCTAGCTTTAAAATTAAGTTACCACCTCGGACTTTCCGATTAATATCATGAACCATCTCAGATGCGAGCAAAATATTATCAGTAATGCACCTACCTTTAACAAAACCCGATTGGTTTCCAGAGATAATAGTAGGTAATAAATCAGCAAGTCTGATTTCCATCACCTTAGATATAATCTTACTGGCAAAAGTACAAAGCGAAATAGGCCTGAAATCACCAAAGTTATTCGGGTATTTCCCTTTGGGAATAAGAATAATAAGAGAACTTGCGAGAGATTTTGGCAAAGGGATACCCGCCCAAAAGTCTCCCACAGCTTGTGCCACATCTGCACCGACAATATCCCAACAAGAACGGAAGAAATCTCCATTAAAACCATCTGGCCTCGCTGCACTGTCTTTAGACAAAGAAAACACCGCACAACGAATTTCCTCCAAAGAAGGTAGTTTATCAAGGCTCCGGTTAATATCTGAGGACACACATTTAGGAAATAAATAGAGGAAAGGATCCAATGGAGCCGGATCATCCTGAGCCGAAAAAAGGTTTTCGTAAAAAGCAGCCGCCATTTGGCCTATTTGGACAGTGTCAGTGACCCAATTCCCATCATCATCTTTAATCCGAGAGATCATCATCGTTTTCCGCCTATTAGAGCAGTAAGTATGAAAATATTTAGTGTTGGCATCCCCTTCTTTCACCCATTTAAGCCTAGACTTCTGTCTCCAATAAGTGGCCTCACATTCTAGCAGAAAGGTATACCGTTGTTTAGTAGATGATAGAAAAATCTGAGATTCCAAAGTCCTCTGGTCTTCATGAGCTTCCTCCGCCGAGCGTAGTAAAATTTCAGCTTCGCGTATAGCCTCCCCCAGCCGTGGGAATTGCAACTTGCTCCAAGCCACCAAAGGTTGTTTCAGCCGTTTCAACTTCCCCATGAGCACAACCATACCATTTCCCTCAATAGGCTCCGTCCAAGAACTACGAACTAACTCTTGAAAACCTTTCCCTCGGGACCACATGTTCTAATACCTAAATGCCCTTCCAGAAGGTGTACCATTAATTTGCAAAGATAATAGAAGAGGGCTATGATCTGATTCAGCTCGAGACAAATGTTCAATTCTAGAGGAATAAAAGACCCCATTCCAAGCACTGTTCACCATTAAGCGGTCCAATCTCCTCAAAAGAAGCCTAGGCGGTGAACGACACCACGTATACTTGCTCCCTAAATAAGGAAGATCTAACATCCCGCAATCCGCAATGGCTATATTAAAATCAGAAATAGGGAGGAAGGCAGGTATAGAGCCACTGCTCGCATCCAAAGAGGTAACTACATTAAAATCCCCTCCCATAAGCCAATGACCATTATGATTGTCTGCAAAAGTCACTAATTCCGCCCACAAGTTTCTACGCAAGATATAAGAGCATTTGGCATAAATAATGGAGCAAAATAAAGAAGTCTCAGTAAGCGAATTGATAGTCAAATGCACAACCTGCTCAAGATCCCCAATGATCTCAATATCCAAATTAGCATTCCAGAAGATCCAAATCTTACTATTGATATTACCATAGCTATGGTCAAAACCTAGTCGATAAGTAGTAATAGCTAAATCATTCAATGTCAACATAGGTTCTAACACTGCAAGTAAAGAGAGGGAGTGTTCCCTTTTCAGATGTTTCAAACGAGTAAGCGAAGCAACATTACCGATACCCCGAATATTCCAAATTAACCAATTCATAAAAACAACAACAACAGTAAAATAAATATAGGAATGACAAGGAAACCTGTCAATTATATAGAAGCATGAGATCCCTTACCAAGTAGCCTTTCAGATCGCCTTACCGGTTGTGAAGAAAAAGGCTTTTGCTGTTTTTTCTGGGTCTGGCGTTGAACCATGTGCTTGATTGGATCGTTTACCATGGCCGGAGTCACAGAAATAGGGATAGGCACTACCAGCGTCTTATTCACGTGTTCTAAGGGGGGAGGTGTATTAATAATTTTTGTCCCATTGAATTCCTCCGCAAAGGTAGTAAATGACTCCCATTCGCGTATGGCCGCCTCAAAAGTGAGTGAAGGACTCTTCACATTGTTCACCGATTTCGCAATTCCGCTGTTCATAAAAATTGGGGAGTTAATAAGTAAATCAATATGGAAATCATCAATACTTACAGGCTGGCGTGCAACAGGGGAAATGTGGAAAACGGTAATGTCTGAGGCTCCATCAATGGCATGGTCCCCTGTTCCTTGTCTCTGCTCCGGTTCCCCTTCTAAGGTCAACTGTTCTGATTCCGTTACTGCAGTATGCTGTTCATCCATCAGCGTAACAGAAGTCGTGCTGCTGTCTCTGCCTGTGGGTTGAACCGCAAGCTCCGTATGAGCCAAAGAGAGGATGCCCTCCACAGCAACTTGGTTTGGTGTTGGCTTGGCCACACCAGTGGATGCCTCAACTGCCTTATGCGCAGGTCTTGAAACCACAACAGCAATGGGTGCAGATTCTGATCCAACATCCGAGCTAGTACCCTCAATGAAGTTCATCTCTTTGTCATGGTCCCCTGCTGCTCGCCCCTGCTCAGGTTCCCCCTCTAAAATTGCTTGTTCTGATTCCGCTGCTACAGTCCCCTGTGAAGGGATTCATGGGTGGAAACTCGTTCCAAACACCCATGGATCCTCCCCTGAAGGATCCGCTCATACAAAAGGAATCGAAAAACAGCGGTAAAAACTTACAATTTTCGGATTCAAGAAACTACTTCTTGAATGGAGGATGACGATTCTTGGAAGCTTTCTTTTCACCAACGGAATTCCCTCTGCGGAATTTCCCTCTACCCAGTATCCACGCGACTGAAACAAGCGATGATTGCTAGCTCTTCGTCTTTCCGAGATTCGGGAATTAGAGAGAAAAGGGAGAGGTCGAGAAATCCGAAATCTGATTTCGGGTTACTTGTT
This sequence comes from Vinca minor, assembly GCA_026122235.1. Classification (NCBI taxonomy): domain Eukaryota; kingdom Viridiplantae; phylum Streptophyta; class Magnoliopsida; order Gentianales; family Apocynaceae; genus Vinca; species Vinca minor. The sequence continues at coordinate 14,329,504 of JAOCZM010000011.1, forward strand.
TAATTTTGGGTTGAATGACTTAGTTACCTAGGGTTTCGGCTAAGAGATGTTATATAGAGTGTGGGAGTTTGTTCCCGTAACAACTCCCACGCCTACTCAACTTCTTCTCGGCTGTGGGAGACTCGACTCCCACGTCCCCTAGACTCTAGCTGGTAGTGGGAGTCTTTATCTGATAACAACTCCCACTTAATCCCGACTTTAGTTAAATACCAAAATTGCCCTTATCTCTAATTCGAATAATAAACACTTTATTATTTTCGAAAAAACAAATGTCGGATACAATGAACCTAGACACATTCTAGATTCATTGAATCTGACATGAAGCTTGTTAGCTCGTCTATGCGTGTGACCCTCGTAGGGTTCATATCACAATGGCAATGAAAACACACTTAGTAGTAGTGTGAGTTCATAAGTCACTAGCGGCCCCTAGCAGGGACATTGTGACAACCCAAGGTGAATGAATTTACAACGGAACCTATTGTCAATCCACTATTTAATCCCTTTGTCTCGCGATATCCTAATTAAGCATAAGGCATGGTGGTCGTCACCCTTATTAAGCTTAATTGTATTTATGCTCGATCTCCAGGTAGACTGTTTCGACAAATAGCATTTGATAACAACTTTATCAAATACATTTGAGCACGGCCATGCATTTAAACAGTCTTTCCCTATCGAGGGGCCCATGGATATCTCTCTCTAATAATAGAGAGGGACAAATTCCTTACAATGTCTCTCACATTCAAGCTATGATAGGACACTACATCCGATCATCAGTCGTATTGATTACTTTGTTACAAGTAACGTCCGACTGAGTCAAAACGTGGCTCCATTCATACTAGAATCAATGAAGACATAAGGTCTAAGGATTCTAAAATAGTATTGACGAAGTAATACTTATGACTTAAGACCATGAAGTATTACTTCTCAAACGGATCACGTCCAATACAATGTATCCCTATATATATTGCATCTATGATGTGATTTGTATCCATTACACATGATCAGTAAAACAAGATCATCAATCAACAATCATACTAGTTTTATTTCATAGTAAATAAGTATTACATAAAACTAGGGACTTCTAGAATAGTAATTACATAAGCTTATGAGTTTTACTATCAAATCACACATTTGATAATCAAAAGCGTAATTAACTATTCAATTACATGCTCAAAAGGTAATAAAACGCACAACATGTGCTAATGGTCCTAGGGCACTACTAACACCCTGAACCTCCATCAGCGTAATAGAAACAGCGTTGTTGTCTACCGCCTCCTTATGAGCCAAAGATGATTTCTAACTTTTAACACCCTAAGAATCTCGGCTGGCCGAGACCAGCCATGAGACAGGCAAACTGGTGGATCTGCCAAGATGTAAATATATCACAAGAAGAAAATAGGCCAAATTAGCTTGCAGAAATGAAATATTTCCAGGACAGTCAACAAGGAAATAGTAAACATGATCGGGGAACCAGAAGTATGCATAACATGAACAACTACATACCTAGAAAGCTAAGCAAACAAACTCCTTATGGCAAGGGGACCAGCCAAATCCCACTTTAACCTGGTCTTTGACCTTTCCCCATCCTTAACCACAAACAATATTTACATAGGAAAGTGGCATAGAGTCAGAAGAATTGTCAGAAAAAATAACAATCCGGGCTCAAAAAGTTGCGACCACAATGTCGCCGAGGATCAGAAAGTCATCCCACGTTCTACATGGAAATCAAGACCAGGGGAACATGGCTAATTTTCAAATCGTGCCAGTTATGGCAGAATTTAGGATGCGGAGGTAATTCAGAAGTAATTTTAAATACAAGGCAAAGAAGGAGATCAATGACATCACAATCAACTCTTGAAAGGCCTTTCTACCTTTATTTATCCTGTTTTTACAGTGTTCCTTAGAGCTTTCCACACTTAAATTGATGTAATTACTTTTTAGACATAGCCTGTTTGGATAAACAATGCTTCACGCTTAAGGATTCTTAGCTAATAATGCATACTTAGATCAAATTCACCCTTTGGCTTATCTATATACGTGAGCATTCTTAACGAATAACATATGTTGCCACTAAATGTAGTCTTATTTTCTTTATATCATCATTCTACGTAAAAATTGTAAACTTCTTGAGAGAAGGAATTTCAAGTGTGAATACAAAGTCGGCCGATTATGTTATCTTGCTCGACGCTCCCACATGGTTTTAAGTGGAAACATTAACAAAGTCTTAGTCAATTTATATTATGTCAAGTATACAGCTCAATTTCTTTTTAAATCTAATTCATTGCAGGCTTAAAGAAATAAACCACAAAATTAGTCAGATTCGACAATCTCTCACAAATCCACAATAAACGCCTGCCTAACCATAATTCATGTAATCTACTTTCCATACGCTACATTACAAGCTTAGACAACTGCTAAAGTTATCCAGCATAATTCCTCACTAAAAAAGTTGGACTGGAACCTAGAACATAAACAGTAGTTTTCATGGTATCCATAGCTAATAATAATAAATTAAAGGCCCGGATGATCTTGAGGAGGCCGTGAACACTCCTGGAGTTGAAGAGGGAGTACTAGCGGCATTCGACGGTGACCTGGATGATCAAGCCCCGGATTGCCTAGATAACAGTGATTCTATTCCTGCAGTTGAAGGGGGGGATTGAATCATCTATAGAAGGGAAGCTGGATGAACCTCATATGACGAATGTTTTGACATTACCCATGGTGGAGCAGCCGGTGAGTTGTCTCGATAATATTCCTATTACTCAAACCACCCGCACTGGAAAGACAAAAAAGCAACTTGTGGCTGCTTCTCGTAAGTCTTCTCGCCCTGAGGAGAAGGCTAAAGGTAACACCCTTTGATGGGTTCTTATATTTGATATCATATTTCCTTATGAATAAGTTCAATCTATTGTTTTGGAACATTCGGGGAATTGGTAATAATGATTCGGTGGCACGACTTCGCCAACTTAAGTTCGATAATAATCTTTCTTTACTTGCTATAATGGAGCCTATGCTAAGTATTTATGAGCTTTCTTTTTATACACGCCGCTTGGTTTTGATGAGAGTATCAGTAATGCTAACGGTAAAATATGGCTGTTTTGGAACGGTTGTCTAGATATTTCACTTGTGGGGAATTTCGAACAAATGTTGTCTGTCTTGGTTAATAACTATGCTGGTGCTTCGGTGTATATATCTTTTGTTCATGCTAAATGCGCTTATACGCAGCGAAGAGCATTGTGGGATGAGCTAAGAACTTTTAGCTCACAACATGATGTACCTTGGCTCGTAGGCGGTGATTTTAATGTGGTTTTAAGTGTTTCAGAGAGTCTTAGCTCTATACCGGCATCTCTACCAATGGCTGAATTTATGGAAATGGTGGGAGATTGCAGACTTTCTGATTGCGGACTTTCTGATGTTCCTTTTGTAGGCAGCCCCTATACTTAGTACAGGGGTTCACAGCCTCTTTTGCGCCGTCTTGATCGTCTTTTGGTGAACACTAAGTGGCTGGAATTTTTTGCTCTTACCAAGCTTGAATATTTACATAGGACGGTTTCAGATTATTGTCCTTTATATGTTAATCTCGTTAGGGAGAATCGTGTTCACTCTTCTTCTTTCAGGTATCAGAATATGTGGTCCAAACACTCTCAGTTTCAGGATGTGGTGGCAGCCAGTTGGGGAAATTCTCTGTATGGGAATGGGATGATGGTGTTAACTGAAAAACTGAAGAGGTTAAAAATTGCTTTACGGACTTGGATTAAGGAGAGCTTCGGTAATGTTGTGTCTCGACTTAAAGAAGCCGAGGCCTTGTTGGCTTCGGCTGAAGCAGATTTTGATGCTTTTCATTGTGATCAGCTCCGGGATGTGTGGTTGGAAGCAAAACAGATATATCTATTTTATTTGGGAGCTGAGGAAACATATTGGCGGCAAAAATCAAGACTCAAATGGATAAAATAAGGGGAAGGTAATACTAAATACTTTCATGCGGTATGTAATAACAATAGAAAACGTCTTTTTATATCTACTTTGCAAAATGATCAAGGAGAATGGATGACTGATCAAGAAACTATGGGCACGGAGTGTCATCGTTTCTAATCTACTCTATATTCTGAGGATGTTTCTCTACATGGGGTAGACCGAATTTTGGACCCAATCCCATGGTTAGTGCATGACTCTGATAACCGTGTGCTCTCGGGCCTTCCTTCTCGGTTGGAGGTACGTGCTGCAGTTTTTTCATTGGATAGAAACAGTGCTGCTGGTCCAGATGGGTTTTCTGGGGTTTTTTTTCAGGATTGTTGGGAAATTGTTGGTGATGATCTTTTGCAGGCCGTATGTGATTTTTGGTCTGGTTTGCCGATGCCGAAGGCTTTGGCAAGTACCCTAATTGTGTTGTTGCCCAAGACACAAAATCCCATTCATCTTTCCGGTTTCCGGCCTATATCTTTGTGTAATTTTGCAAACAAGGTAATCACTAAGGTAATGGCCACTCGGCTTGGTTTGCTCTTGCCATCAATTATATCGCTGAATCAAACTGGTTTTGTTAAATGTAGATCGATCTCTGATAATGTTTTACTGGCTATGGAACTAGTACATTCAATTAATCACAAGGTGAGGGGAGGAAATTTGGTCATTAAGCTTGACATGATGAAAGCTTTTGACCGGGTTTCTCACTCTTTTCTACTTCAGGTATTGCAGGGATTTGGTTTTGGCCCTCACTTCCTAAATCTTATCCGTAATGTTCTTAGCTCGAACTGGTTTTCTGTACGACCTAATGGGGTGTCTTATGGTTATAGTCATGCTAGCAGGGGGGGTGAAGCAAGGGGATCCTCTTTCTCCTTTGCTTTTCATTATTGCGGCTGAAGCATTTTCAAAGGGTATTAATGCATTGTCCATGTCTGGGAGTTTTTTGCCTTATTATATGCCTAAGCAATCTGTCATCGTTACTCACCTTGCTTTTGTAGATGATATTATTATCTTTACTAATGGGCAAAAAAGAAGTCTGTCTGTTCTTATTGACTTTATAAGGAATTATGAGCAGGCATCCGGTCAGCGTGCTAATGTGGGGAAGTGCTCTTACTATACATCCACAAAAATAGCCGACAACCAACGTAATATGATATAGGAAGTGACAAGTTTTGTAGAAGGGGAGTTTCCAATGATCTATCTTGGTTGTCCTAGTTTTCCAGGACGATCCAAAGTCCGGTATTTTGATGGTCTACTTGAAAAGGTGGCGGTTCGTGTGGAGGGTTGGCAGCGCAAACTGTTAAGTATGGGCAGTCGGTTATTACTTGTTCGTTCGGTGCTTAATTCTATGTCTACTCATATCCTGGCGACGTGTAATGTACCGAAATTAGTAATGTTAAAGTTGGAACGCATGTTCTCTCACTTTGTCTGGGGTCAAACGGATGGAAAGGAGCATAAGCATTGGATGTCTTGGACTAGAATGTCAAGCCCAACAGAATGTAATAGAGTGGGTATGCATTCTGTAGTACAATTTTATGATGCTTTTACTTGGAAACTGTGGTGAAATTTCAGGAGTTTAGAGTTTTTGTGGGCAAATTTCATAAAAGCAAAATATTGTGCAGGGCTGCCCCATGTGACAAAGTAGAATTGTAGTGGGTTGCTTTCCAACATGGCGCCGTATGATCGCGGTTCGGGATGAAGTGGAGAAGCATATTGGCATTCTGTTACGTAACGGTCACACTAGTTTTTTCTATGAGAACATCACTCTTCAGGGAGCTTTAAGTACCCTTGTTCCTTTCTCCGCTCGGCTTCCTGGAGCATCATCCCGGGATTTCATTCATGATCATTCTTGGCAGCGGCGGGAGTTAGCGACATTGGTTCCTGGTTGCTTTATGGATTTATTGCCTGATGTTTATTTGTCTGAAGAGTGTGATAAGCTTATTTAGATTGATAATCCACGGGGGAGGTTTTCTATAGCATCTGCTATGGATTTCATGCGTATCTCGGAGGTCACACAATTGTCACGCATTTGCATTTCGAATAAGGTACTCCCACTTTCTATGTCTTTGTTTATGTGGAAATTGCTTAATCATTTTCTTGCCCTTGATGAGGATAGAATAAGGTTTGGGGTGTCTATGGCGTCTCGTTGCGTGTGTTTGGGAGATGTTGAAACATATGATCATGTTTTTATGCAATGTAAACTTGCGCGGGAGGTATGGAGGGAAGCGGCCTCTTCGGTTGGCCTTCTTCTACCGGCATTTGCAATTAATGATATTCATGGTATGCTGTCCTTTTGGTGGTACGCCGGGAGTTCTATTTCTCGCAACATATTGATCATTCTAGCCTGTTCTTCTTGCTGGATTCCTTGGAAGGCAAGATGTCGATTTGTTTATGAAGCAAAGGTTACCACGCAGTCAACTATCTTAGTTCAATTACGGGATTATACTACAACTCTCCTGCAGGCTCAGGGTCTTACACTTGGAATCCCCGGGGTCTGCATCCCTCGCCGGTCCCTTGTTGTTCGTTGGGGAAATGATACTTATCATGGTGTGGTGCTTAATATAGATGGTGCTTCGAAAGGAAATCCTGGCCCAACGGGCATTGGAGGCATTTTTCGGCATACTAATGGGGACTTTATTTCAGCTTTCTCTATTTTTATTGGGGATAGTGGTACCAGTATGAGGGCTGAACTACAGGCACTGGTTCAAGGTTTACAAATGGTTCCTCAAGGTGGCACACATGATATTTTGATTCAATCGGACTCGGACATTTTGGTAAAGGCGGTTTCTTCAGGTACGATTTCTAATTGGTCTCTGGACACTTCTTTTCGTAGAGCTGTCTCTCTTCTTGGTTCTTGCAGGTTGGTATATGTTTTCTGGGAAGTTAATTCTGTAGCGGATGCATTGGCTAATCATGCCATTTCTGATCGGTGTTCAGTCATTTTCTACAATGTTGAATCCCTACCTTCGCAGATTATTGGTCTTATTAAATTGGATCAATGTAACACGCCATATTTGCGTCTTAGATAGGATTTGCATATTGTATTCCTGCTTTGCATTTAGAACTATAGAATTCATTGTATACATCCTTGATCATATTATATATGTTCAAGTCTTGCATCTAGCATATTGTCTAATGTAAGCAGTGGATATGTTTCCACCTTTTGTTAGGAGGTTTGGCATTACGTCCCCCTCGTATTTTTTAGCCTATTCGGCTTTATTAATAAACGGGGATCCGCCCCACCACATCTGGTGGCTTTCTTAAAATAAAATAAAAACAAAATTAATAAATTAAAGGTAAAAGAGACTATTTTTAGGGTTGACACATTATCTCCACGTGGCATGATCCCGTTAAATAAAACATCCAATTTCCCTAAATTACAGCTCCACAACAACACCTACATTTATAAATAGTGGCCTTTAAGGATGTACTACTAACATCATTTCTAAAATACTATAACTCAACTTCTAATTATGTGCAACCTTACTAGCTTTCACGGAATAGACATAGATACATAAGTATAAGTACCGTAGGTGGGAGACAGGTATATTCAACCAAGCTTAAAACCTCTTTAAAAAATATCTTTCTTAAAAGCTTATTAGTCTTTTAATTTAAACTTCTTATGTATCTTTAAGCTTAGTAAGAACAAGTTTTCATTCTAACACACGTTACTAGGGCTAGAGGCTTGAATCATGGCCGCAGCCGGCCCACCGGCTACCGGAGCCCCAGACAATTCCACCACCTGGCAGAAGAAGTCCTTTGCAAATCTCTTCTCTCATCCCACGACTGTCTCCTAGGCTTTTCCGATCATCCCTTTGGGTTCTTACAAAGGAGAGACGAATCACACTAACCCCGCTGATGAACATGATGCCTTGGTTTCTCCTTAGAGATTCGCTCTCGTGGGAAATTCAATGAGCATACCCCGAACATGGAATCGCTTCGCAAGGCTTTTCACAAAGTTGCATTTAAGGGTTGTTTTTTCATCGATTGGATGGATCCCCGGAACGTCTTTATTCGATTTGATTTAGAAGAGGATTACTGTAGATTATGGAGGCAAGGTTATTGGAGTTTCTGCGGCTTCAATATGAGAGTGTTTCAATGGACGTATGATTTCAATTTTCATGAAGAACCATCAATTGTACTAGTATGTATCAGATTTGAGAGACATCCGATTCATCTCTACAACAAGGTTAAGGTTTTCTCATTGGCAATGGCGGTGGTGGGGCAGCCGCTAACGCTAGATGCGCATACAGCGAATGCAACCCGACCTAGCGTGGCAAAAATCTATGTTGAAGTCGATCTTTTGGCGGGTTTGTGTGACGCCCCTACCCTCTCGGGTTGGGAATGCCGCGTGCCTCTCGGCACTGTGTTCTATCTTTTACAACCGCCTAACCGGCAAGGCTCTAAACAAACATTCTATTACCCAAAACAAATAATATCCACAAGGTTACATTAAAATTCAATAAATTACAAGATTAAACTTCATTTATCCAGATCGCTAATCCCAAGCTTCCGCTACGCACTCTGATACCAAATTATTGCACAATCTTCTGATACCTGTAGAGGGGAAAACATTTGAAAAAAACGTGAGCCGAAGCTCAGTGAGGGCTGTGCCAGTGGTGCGTATGTCTTTTAAAACCATTTTTCTTCCAAAGTACTTGATATTCATAAAATAGTTCGCACAATGAGAAAACCACATATATATTGATTATAATAAGGGGCCTGATTTTCTAACACTTTTTCCGGGACTGTCGAGGTGAAATTGACATAGGCATGATAATAATAGCAGATCAAATTCATACGGGCCCCCAAATACAGATGTTCAGAATCAGGACTCTAGAGGTGTCTCACACCCTCTGGTGTAGCACTTAGCTCCTTTAGATAAAATGATTGGGCGCGATGCAATAAACTTATAGTTTTATCATACCATGTCAATATTCAGAAGACAAATCCATATAAGATTCAGTCAAATTTATCATTTCCAATGCAATAACATAATATTACAAAAATGCCCCTATTCAGAAAGATATTTCATGATGACAAATAAATGTAATCAGTGCATGTCATGAGTGGATCCAGATCATGAGTGCAATGAATAAATGAATACGCAATACTTATATATAATTCATTTAAAATTTGCAATTTCGGTCCCTAAAAATATGATGATTCAAAACTTTGATTCACATATAATTTTAAAAGATTAATTAGGATATTGCGAAAATAAAATATCAAAGATAATTCAGACTAGTGACTCTATAAGGCCTCAATTAAAATAGGTCGAAAATTAGGGTCGTTACATTCTTACCCCCTTAAAATAATTGCGTCCTCACAATTAAAAATGTAATTCAAGCCTACGGTAGAATTCAATTCAAACTTAGGTATAGGATTCAAACTTAAGAACAATCGTATCGACTCTAAAATCTTATTGTATGTTCACGCCAGCTTCAAGCTTAGTGGACACACTACCCACTTCAGAATCTTATCGCTCTGATACCAAATGTGACGCCCCTACCCTCTCGGGTTGGGAATGCCGCGTGCCTCTCGGCACTGTGTTCTATCTTTTACAACCGCCTAACCGGCAAGGCTCTAAACAAACATTCTATTACCCAAAACAAATAATATCCACAAGGTTACATTAAAATTCAATAAATTACAAGATTAAACTTCATTTATCCAGATCGCTAATCCCAAGCTTCCGCTACGCACTCTGATACCAAATTATTGCACAATCTTCTGATACCTGTAGAGGGGAAAACCAGTGGTGCGTATGTCTTTTAAAACCATTTTTCTTCCAAAGTACTTGATATTCATAAAATAGTTCGCACAATGAGAAAACCACATATATATTGATTATAATAAGGGGCCTGATTTTCTAACACTTTTTCCGAGACCGTCGAGGTGAAATTGAGATAGGCATGATAATAATAGCAGATCAAATTCATACGGGCCCCCAAATACAGATGTTCAGAATCAGGACTCTAGAGGTGTCTCACACCCTCTGGTGTAGCACTTAGCTCCTTTAGATAAAATGATTGGGCGCGATGCAATAAACTTATAGTTTTATCATACCATGTCAATATTCAGAAGACAAATCCATATAAGATTCAGTCAAATTTATCATTTCCAATGCAATAACATAATATTACAAAAATGCCCCTATTCAGAAAGATATTTCATGATGACAAATAAATGTAATCAGTGCATGTCATGAGTGGATCCAGATCATGAGTGCAATGAATAAATGAATACACAATACTTATATATAATTTTACAAAAGGGTTAGGACCACTCACCTGGTAAACTGTGTACTTTCTTAAAATCCCAGATATACCGTAACATTAATTCACCAAGATTCCTAACAAAATTGAACAAGCTTAGAGAGTTTAAAATTGAGCCCTTAGTCTTTCAGCTTCTCATATCGCGGACCAAAGGAGAAGTAATAAAGACTTTGAATATCAAGTAATAAAAGGACTTAGCTTAGATAAAGATGAGAATTCAAAGTAAATTTATAAAGCTTGCCTTTGTCAGTCGATGGTGAATGTGATCATAATTCAATGGATTGCTAAATAAAGCTTTTTGGACAACAAAAGGGACTAGGATCAAGAATTGGTATGAGAATTGATAGAAAAAGGTATACCAAGTTTTCAGTGGATTAATTAGTTTGGAATGTGTGAAATAATTAAAAAATGAAGCAAAAGGTACTTGAGACCATTGAAGGTTAAAGAAAGTACAATAATGGATCTTATATATATACTAGGATCAGTATATAACAAACAAAAGGACGGAAACAATTAAAATAAATAAGGAAAAGGAGAAGAAAAATACTTACCTAATGTAGAGACTCTTCTGCCGAAGAAGAAGAATGGAATCCAAGAGAGAACAAGAAGAAAGAAAATCGCAGCAAGAAGAAAAACCATCGCTGAAGTGGAAGACGGATTGAAGGAAAAGGGGTAGCAGGAGGTGTACTTGCATCCCCCTACATTTTCTACATGTGTGCACATGACTCACCAAGATTGTACTATTTACAATTTACATCCCTCAATTATTAAAATTTGCAATTTCGGTCCCTAAAAATATGATGATTCAAAACTTTGATTCACATATAATTTTAAAAGATTAATTAGGATATTGCGAAAATAAAATATCAAAGATAATTCAGACTAGTGACTCTATAAGGCCTCAATTAAAATAGGTCGAAAATTAGGGTCGTTACGGTTTGCCTCACCGAAATCGATTCACACATGAGAAAACGAGTGAGGGTTTTTTGCAGCCAATTACATACGATGATTTACCGGAAAGGGGACATGAAGTTTGGAGAACTACTAGCCGGAAGAAGTTCGATGCGGGCCCATCGATCATTGCTACTGTGCAGCGGCGGCCCCAACTGTAGGTAACCCTAGGCCACAGGAGATTATTCAATTGGGCGATGGGGAAGAGGCGGTAGTTAATGCTCAAGCATCGGAGCAGACGGTGGTATCTGGGAAGGAGGCGGTAGTTGATTTACCATGATGCGGGACCATCTACGGGGCTGCCTTACACAAAGTATCCCTTATCAAACATTCAACGTCCAATGATAAGACAAAGAGTTGAAGACGAAAGAGGAAGATAAATTACATCTAGAAGATGATATTCAAGTTCAACTCTTAAGTTTACAAGATATCCAATTCGGCCCAAACAAGCAAAGTGGCTAATATGGGCATTTTAGTATTTTGTACATTAAAGTCTATTCTAGACTTTAATTAATTTCCATCTTTGTTATCTACTATTTTTAGCCATGTTGGCGCATAATAATAGCGGTAGCAAGATAATAGGACATGTTGTCCATTATCTTTGATAGTGTTTTACTTGATAGCAAGTTTGTTGTTCAAGAGTCCTACTTCTTCAAGGACTCTTCCATTCTAATTCTAGGGCTAGATAGCCGAAATCCCACTCTATTTAAGAGGGATTTCGGCCACCATTGTAATTACGTTAGATATATTGATATTTTGGTTAAGGTTATTCTTTAGATATTGTATCAAAAAGATAGTTTCCCTTGTTGTGGTGTTTCAGCCCCTATTGATAGTTAGCCTTCTTAGAGTTGCGTTGAGTATATTCCCCTTGGAAACTAGTTCAAGTTAGAGAAATATCTATTTTAAACCTTTTAGTGTCGAATCTTGATAATTTGTATCTCGGTTCCTCATCAAGTGGTATCAGAGCAAAAGGTTTATCTCTATCTTGGTGTATCTTTACCGCTTTCTTTAAAAAAAAATCATGTTTGCTTGAATTGACCAAAAAAAGAAAACCCCATTTGGTCTAAAGAAAATCAAAGGCAGCAGAGAATTATTTTTATTATTTAAGACAAGGAGCAATCCAAAAGCAAACTTCTTGGTTCATAAGAACATTCAAGAATTGGTTTTTGTTCCCTCTTTCTTCTTGTCATTGCCATGCACATACCCATATATCAGGGATTGAAGCGTCTTCAAACCTGAGTTCTTGATACCGTGCGGCCAAGAAAAGGGTAAGTCTTTGAGAAAAGATAGAAAAGAAGTCAAGAATCAAGTTTCAAGAAAATCAAGAAGTAAAGATTGAATGATGAATGAGTATGAAACACATACATCAATCACCTACTGATATGCATACTAAATCACTAGTTAAAAAGTGTTTTACTGTCAAGATATTACCCGTCCCACTTACGAATACGATGCTATATTGTAATCGTGAAATGCATGAAATCTCACAAGGTTAATACCCGGAATTCTATGTCCATTTACTATGGATTCTCACCATGAAAATGATTTCTAACTATTAACACCCGAAAAATCTTGGTTGGTCTCGACAGGGAAACGGGGTGATTTGCCAAGATGTAAACATATCACAAGAAGAAAACAAGTCAAATTAGCTAGACGAGATAAAATATTGTCAGGACAGTCAATCGGGGAACCAGGAGCATGATTAACAAGAACAACTACATACCTGGAATGCTAGGCAAACAAACTTCTAATCTCTTGCCTTATCCCATCTTTAACCACCACAATATTTACATAGGAAAGTGGCATAGACTCAGAAGAATTGTCAGAAAAAATAACAATCGGGGCTCAGAAAGTTGCAACCACTATCTCGCCAAGGCTCAGAAAGTCATCCCACGTTCTACATGGTAGTCAAGACCAGGGTAACATGGCTAATTTTCAAATCGTGGCAGTTATGGCAGAATTTAGGACGCGAAGGCAATTAAGAAGTAACTATAAATTGAAGGCAAAGAAGGAGATCAATGACATTTCAATCTACTCTCGAAAGACCTTTTCTATCTTCATTTATCCTATTTTTTACAATGTCGTAGACAATTTATATTATGTCAAGTATACAACTCAATTTATTTTAAAATCTAGTTCATTGAAGGCTCAAAGAATAAACCACAAAATTAGTCAGATTCGACAATCTCTTTCAAATCTACAATAAACGACTGCCTAACCATAATTCATGTAATCTACTTACCATACACTACATTACAAGCTTAGACAACATCTAAAGTTATCCAATTTAATTCCTCACCGAAAATGTTGGACTGGAACTTAGAATATAAATTGTAGTTGTAATGGCATCAATAGCTAATAATAATAATAAATTAAAGGTTAAAGATACTATTTTTAGGGTTGACACATTATCTCCACGTGGCATGATCCCGTCAAATAAAACACCCAATTTCCCTAAATTATGCCTACACAACAACACCTACATATATAAATAGTAGCCTTCAAGGATGTACTACTAACATCATTTCTAAAATACTATAAGTCAACTTCTAATCATGTACAACCTTACTGGATTTCACGGAATACACGTAGATACTTAAGTACCGTAGATGTCTGATTCTCTCAAATAGTTTTTTATACAACATTTAATTGCTTTATTGGATCTCTACATGGGCAACATGAGTTGTCACTGTAAGTCAATCATTGATTAGTTTTCAGTCTCATCACTAAACTGAAATTTAAGGAATATAGTGGTTTCAAAACCACCTTTTAGGGTTTCCACAATATTATCTTTCATTCTATGTCATTTTTCCGAACAAGACATCTTAGTGTTTAGTAAATGGTTGTTCCCACTATATCAGGATATCTTTTGCATTGAAGAGATGAAACATGCAAATATTGAGGATGCATTTTAATCATAAAATAATACGAAGTATTAAATATGGTATGCATTCTATGTTGTTATACGTCATTGAAGGTTTTGTAAATTTTGTTTAAATAGTCTTTTATATTTAAAAGATAATGGTTTTAAAATTAGAAATTGAAAATTTGGAACTTTATTGTTCTTAGTAACATTGTTATTAAATTATGTGATGGGAGTGGTATTTAACATTGTTATGTTCCACCATTGTTTAGAGTGAATTTGGATAATTACTTGGATAGCGCACGAAATAATGTTGGTATAGTTAAAGTAGAGATTTGATGAAAATGGTTAAAACCATAATGTCAAACTCTAGTCTTTGGTCAAGGTTGTAGAAAACAATTGGATGTATTTAGTAGACTTTCAAATAATTGGAACATAACTATCTGAATATCAGACATGAAATAAAAGAAAAGTTCAACACAAAAGAACAATAGTAAGTTTGGTTTTTTTTTAACCTTAACAAGAAAATTCAGCAAAGCGGAATAGATTGTCTTTTGGATATGCAAAAATATTAAAGCATGTCGATTTTGATAATAGAATGAAAGATTCAATAACGACAAAATATTATTATTGAATAAATAGAGATAATATTCAATAATCTATCAAACATGATTCGATTGAATTCCTAGGTCTAAATATTGAAAGGATGCTTTGGTTTAAAATAAGAGCATATAGCAAATATGAATAAAAAAAATAATAAGTTAAAAGTCGTAAAAAAACTTAAGGACTTATGTTCAAACTTCACACTATACCCTTCTCTAAATCTAAAAAATCCATGTCATTCTTGATGACTTCGGTTCAAACCTTCTCCAGCCTCCCCTACCTCCTACAACCTCATGTTTTCATCCTTCAAGTTTCCGAACCGGAGCGTCACCCGGTCTTCTTTTTACGTGTCCAAACCATTCTTCAACAAGTTTTCCTTCTCCTTAATCACTAAAAAAACTTTTGTCTGTAAAATCCAAATGTAATGAATTCGTTGGCATGTTCTATAACATTAGATCTTGAAACTATAAAATCAATACAATTCTTCAAAGGTTTTTCGATTTGCACAACTCTAAAAAGACCCAATTTACAAATTTCTTTCATTGTATTCCTCATCGTTATTTGTAGGCTCATCTTCGAAACAAAACAAGGTGGCTACACATAATCCAGATGAAATGCCTCACAAATTTCCTTCCTTCCCAGCAGAACTGATAGAATCCTTATTATTTTTTCGTTTCAAGTCTCGATATTGAAAAAATAAATTTCATCCTTGATCTGACATGACATGTGGATCAAATTCTTGATAGGATTAAAAAAGCTATAGCAAAAGGTTTAAAAGATCATCATCTCAACTTCTCAATCGGAGAACTCCCATTTGTTTCGACTCATTATATCTTTGGTGGTTCCAATTTGCATGCCTTGACCATTCGCAATTGTGAAATTTCGTTTCTAAACAGATATTATGGTTTATGTTGTCTAGAAAAAATTGTTTTATGACAGATTCTTTTATTTCGTTGTGAATTTTCAAATGCTATATTTAAAAATTGTTTACTTCTTAAATTTTTTGAAATAACAAGATGCAATTCAGAGAGCTCCAATTCCGTATTTATTGTCGTCATATGAAAAACTTTACGATCTTAAAATTTTAATTCTTCAATGCTCTCTTGCACATGCAAATTGATATTTCATCCCTTCAAGTTTCCCGTTTGTATATTTTCAATTGTCTTTGTTCAAGTTTCCATCTCACAAAAGTTTTTGTATATAATTTTATTCATATCGAGGCTGAAAATATGACTCTAGGTTTGAACATGTGTATTTGGATGCATTTTTTGCACAATATCGGATACACATTTTTTCCTTTAGGTTTACACTTCTTCATTAAAAAACAATTTGTTTTTTTTTCAATATTTAAGGCAAAAGACTCAAAAAAATTACGAAGCCAAATACATTGGCCCAGTGAATTGAATTTATAATTGTTTAAAGCTGGCCTCAATTTAAAACTAGACAAAAAAAAATTCATCTCATAAATTTTATAAGGGTCATACTCCTTAATTGCTAACTTACTTTTGTAAAATCCAAACAAGTATGATGAATTGTTCGGCATGTTTTGTAACGTTCAGCTTATCGACTCTATAAAATCAATACCAAATCTTCAATGGTTTTTACACTCTTCTGATTTGCAAAACTGTAAAAAAAACACACAATTTCGAAATTTCTTCAAACGGCTTCCTCATCATTATCTGCAAGCTCGTCCTCAAAATAAAACCTTTTTAATGAAAGCTGCTATTTTATTAATTAGGCCTAGGCCAATGGAGTACAACTAAAAGAGCTGCAACTGGAGGGGAAAGTCCCCTATAGCTACAGCTACAGCTATAAAATACCAAGCGTTACATTAGTGGCAATGTCTAATATATGGTGTTCCAGTAGCTATGGTAGCCGTTGCTGAAAATCCAAGTATTTTGTAGTTAACTGTCGATCGCAAGCCTCATTAGCTAAACAATCTGCCACCTTATTGGCTTCTCGGTAAATATGCACCACATTGTTTGAGCCAAGCCAAACCAACACTTGTTGGAACAAAGCACCAAGCCTCCAAGCAGCAATATAACGTCATTGAATTGAGCTACATAAGAACTTAGAGTCCGTTTGGACTTGAAGCAGTACATAGCCATGTTCTTATAACATTACAATACATTTTTTTCTCTCTGGCTTCTAGACTCTTACCCGAACACGATACCTTCTACCTCATGTCCTTTTGGCTGCGGTAGCCATGGCCTCCAATCCTCCGGCTATTGGAGCCGCCGGGGGTGCCGCTATTGTTAGAGGAATAACCGGGTCAAAACAGTTTGTGCAGCGGAAATAAAGTGACCCGCCTCTAATAGGATCTATCACGAGTAAGAACCTAAGACTATGGATAGTATTATACCTTTAGAAGTGCTAGGATAGCTTAAACGGTTTCAACTGCAGTTTGTTGTAACGAACGGAACGCCACCAACGCAGGCTCCGTCTCTTCCAATATCCACTCGATCTTCCGGGGATGGTCTTCTACCGCTTGGTGCTAGCCAACGCCTCGTAGAAGTCTTGAAGACACTCTTCAAGATGGAGTATGTATCTATGACCTTTTAGAAGAAGAAGAAAAACAATTTTCTCACTTCTTTTCTATTAGCAAAAAGCTAGAAAACAAGTATATGAAAAGCTGTCTTTTCTTTTCTTACTAAATGTTCTCTCTTTTTCCTCTTCTCTAAGCTTCCAAAAGCTGGAGAAAACTAACTTAGAATACTAGGAAAAATCAGCATTCTTCCTAGTCATTCAAGGGAGAGTGGGGAGAGAGAAAGGGGGAAGTGGGAGATCATGGAGGAAACCACTCCTCCACTTTCTCTACCATTTCAACCTCCTTTCAAAGAGATAAAGGGCTGGAAAATATATCCAATTGTCCAGCCATATGGTCGGTCCAAATGGGTTGGTCGGCCCAACCCGATTAAGGGCCCAATCCAATCCCGGGTCGGGCGAATTGGCGCACCTTAGATTAAATGTACTCCAACAGCTATGTGGCCCAAGAAATCCTTTGCGGGTCTTCTTGCTAGTCCGGCCATATCACACACTCTCCCAATTACTCATTTGGACACTTTTAAGGGAGAACCGAATCTTACGATCTCCGTTAATGAACACGACACTTTGATGTCCCCATGGAGGTTTGCATTAGTTGCAAAATTTCAAAACCACGCCCCTAATATTGAATCACTATGTAAAGCTTTTCATCGTGTTGGATTTAGGGGTGGTTTTTGGATCGGATGGATGGATCCTAGACATGTGCAAATCCGGTTTGATTTAGAAGAGGATTATTGTCGATTATGGAGTAAGGGTTGTTGGATCTTTTGTGGATTGACAATGAGATTTTTTAAATGGACTTGCGATTTTAATGTTCATGAAGAGCCTTCAATCGTTCATGTTTGGATTGGTTTTGAAGGGCTTCCTATTCATTTATTCAATAAGGCGAAATTATTTTCTTTGGCAAAGGCTGTTGGAAATCCTTTTAACTTTGGATGCCCCAACAGCGAACGCATCTCGTCCTAGTATAGCGAAGGTATGCGTAGAAGTTATTTATTAGGAGAATTACCAAATCATGTTAGAATTACAAATGCTAAATTGGGTAAGGATTTTTGGCAACCCATTACCTATGATGTTCTTCATGATTATTGTGCTGTTAGTATGCGAATTGGGCATGGGCAAGGGAGATGTCAATCGGCAGTAATGGAGCCCTGGGTGGTGACGAGGGAAGTGGATAAGGGCAAGAACAAAATTGTTGAAAAAGTGCCGCCTAAAGTTGTTGGGTTAGCAAAATTCTAAAATCGGGTGTTGTAGTGGCGGGTCCAAGTACTAGTTGTGAGATTTGGAAACCTGCGGGGAAAGAAGAATGTTGATGAAGGGGAGGTAGTAGAGCCTGCCGCGGCAGCGAATATGCAACTACCAGATTCTCAAAGATCTGGGTCCAACCTGGATGAAGCAATTGAAGTGGTGGATAATCCGGGGTTGGAGAAATCATTGAATAATCAAGAATTGGTGGTGGCTCATGTTCAAAGCTTGGATGATATTGGAATTGGTAAAACGGGCTATTCCCCAATTCATGGATCACGACAGACAGTCTCGGAATGTAAAAGAGAGCCGCCGTAGGTTCCTAGGGATAAAAATATAGAATTCCTAAAACATTTTGCACAAGAAATCGCGGCGGCTAAGAAACCAGTGGAATTGTCTCTGGAAACAGGGGAGCCAGTGCCGGTTGAGGCAGCCGTTGCTGAAACACGGGACACAATGCCGCTAGTTTTGGCTGAGGGGGCGGAACAGATTGCAGAGGCTTCGGTTGCAGAGGAATCGGTGCAGGTGAATACGGGTCGGAGAAAGAGTCGGGTAGTGTCAAAGCCGGTTCGTAGTGTATTGTTGGATCCGCTACAATGCCTGTAGCAACAACATGTGAATCACTGATCATATGCCTATAGATAAGCCTTTAAGGCGTTCGCCGAGATTAGCCCACAAGGGCACTCCTTTTGATCAATAGTCTTTTCTGGGCTACTTTTATTGTATCTAGTCAATGTTATTTATGAATTGGTTGATTTGGAATATTAGGGGCATTGCGAATGATAGTACAATTGCTAGCAATCGACAATTGAAAAATAAATATTCATTGAATTTGTTGATTTTGTTTGAGCCAATGGTGGGCTCGGATGATTTTCCATTGTATACTCGTAGGTTGGGATTTTATTTTAGCTATAGTAATTGCTCTAGTAAAATATGGGTGAAGCGGAATGGTGTTTTGGGATTGGATGTGTTGGGTGATATGGAGTAGGTGGTGCATGTTCGTATTGATGCTTTTTCCGGTAGACCAGTTCTTTGCTCTTTTGTATATGCAAAATGTTCTCATGTTCACAGGAAGGAGTTATGGTATGAAATGAGACGGTTTCGAGATCAGCAGGATGAACCTTGGCTCATTAGAGGAGATTTTAATGTGGTTATGAGGCAGTCGGAGAGTCGGGGGTCAATTCCAGCTATGTTGCCTATTTCTGAATTTTTGGAAGCCGTTAATGACTGCGGTTTTTTGGAGGTACCTTATCTAGGTAGTCCGTTTACATGGAGTAGCTGTGGGGTTCGACCACAACAAAGGAGGTTGGATAGGGTAATGGTTGACATGGAGTGGAATTTATTGTTTCAGCAAACTAAGGTGGGGCACTTGACACGCACAATCTCGGATCACTGCCATTTGTCAGTAACTATTAGTCTCACTATAGATAGAGGGGGACCGGCTTTCCATTTTCAGGAAATGTGGATCAAGCATAACCATTTCAGGAAGGTGGTAGAGGATAGTTGGGGGCGAGATATGGAAGGGTCGGGAATGTTTAAACTCCAGGCGAAATTGAAACGGCTTAAAATTGCTCTAAGAATTTGGAATAGGGACGAATTTGGTAACATTAATACAAATTTGGTGGAGGCTTTGGCGAGGTTGGGGAATTTGGAGAGGTTGTATGATGTGAACCCTACTCCGGATGGTTTGGAGGTGTTGGTAGATGCTATGAATGATTATGTAGAGGCGTTAAAAAGAGAGGAGGTGTTTTGGAGGCAAAAATTTTCATTAATTTTGCAAGAACAAACAAAAACGCATGCACATAGCCCAAATAACCACAACTGATGGAGAAATTTTAATAGCAATGGAGGCTATTGGTGCGGCTGGGGCTGCTCAGCCGTGACATTGGGGAGCAGAATGTTGACCTGATTTCGGCTCTAGTCTCAGCAGAGGACAACAATAGGCTGGACCAACTTCCTTCACGGTTGGAGGTCCGATCCGGTCCGCTGTTTTTTATCTTTGTCAAACCAGTGCTGTGGGCCCAGATGGTTTCACTGGAAAAAAAATTTCAATCGTGTTGTGAGATTGTTGGTGATGATGTTATGCAATCGGTACAGGATTTCTAGGGGCAGGCCTTCATATTCCAAAGTCCATGGCGAGTTCTTTTTTAGTTCCAAAGACTTCCAATCCTACATCTTTTGCGGAGTTCAAGCTAATTATTTATGTAATTTCTCAAGCAAAGTAATATCAAAGGTTCTGTCAAACCGTCTCTCAGGTATTCTTCTTTTATTAATCAATTCCAATCAGACTGGTTTTGTGAGTGGTAGGGCAATAACTAACAAAAGTTTGCTAGCTACTGGATTGGTGGGTTTTCTAAACAAAAACATTCGCGGAGGAATATGATTATTAAATTAGATATGATGAAGGCTTTTGATCTTGTATCGCATGAGTTTTTTGTTGCTAGTTCTACAGAGATTTGGTTTTAGTTCACATTTCATCCATATGATTAAAAAAATGCTTTGCAATAATTGGTTTCGGTGTTGAAAAATGGAAGTCCATATGATTTTTTCAAATCTGAGAGGGGGTTAAACAAGGGGATCTTATGTCGCCTCATCTTTTTATTCTTGCAACTGAGGTGTTTTCACATGGGCTGAACCGTTTGGTGGGTTTACGTTCAATTGAACCGTATGCCATTCCACATTCGACTTTGGTAATTTCTCATTTGGCATATGCAGATGATGTGATCATTTTTCTAAATGGCAGGAAACGAGGTCTGCAAAATCTGATGAGGTTTATCCAATCCTATGAGCAAGCCTCTGGTCAGAAGATTAATCCGAGGAAAAGTTCCTTCTATATTTCCAGCAGAACACAACAAAATCAAATACATATGATATCTCAGGTTACGGGTTTCTCTCAAGGTACTTTTCCTTTTATCTATCTTGGTTGTCCTCTTTACATGGGGAGATCAAAGGTCTCATATTTTGCTCCGTTGGTGGAAAAGGTGTTGTCAAGGGTTGAGGGATGGTAGCAAAAGTTATTACGATTTGGGGATCGTTTAATTTTGATTCGTCATGTTTTGATTTCCATGACCCTATTCATTTTGGCTTCGGCCGATCCACCAAAAAAGGTATTGCATGACATAGAACGTGTTTTGGCTAATTTCTTATGGGGTCAATCAATTAATGGTAATAAGAGGCACTGGATGTCGTGGTCAAAATTGTGTTGTGATGTTTTAAATATGGACTTGGTTTATTTTCATTACGGGATCTTCAAAAGGCCTTTTCTATTAAATAATGGTGGAGATTTAGGACAACTGACTCTATATTGCGAGATTTTATTCTTGATAAATATTGCAGGGATCAGCCTCATCCAATCCTTGTCCCCTTAACCATTACAGACTCGGCTCTCTACAGGTGAATGTTCAAGGTTCAGGAGCATGTTGAGGAGAATATAGGAGTATTGGTTCGGGGTGGTGAGTCTTCTTTTTGGCATGACGATTTTACCATGAAGGGAAGACTATTCGTGGTCCGCCTAGGGGATTCTTCATCACAAATATGTCATTATCTGAGCCCACAAGGCTGGTCCACTCTGCCAACTAATCTGACAATGAAACAGCCAAGCAGGGTGCCGCGGATAGATGCAGGAGAAGGGTCGGACAAATGGGGTGTGAAAGCCTGAGTCGGGTGGTAATTTCACGGTCACCTCGGCTATTAAAGTAATACAACCATCCTCTATAATACAAGATACTCGTCGCATTTTATGGGGCTCACCATTTCCTATGTTTTTTTAGTGTATTTATGTGGAGATTCTTTAATGGATTTTTAGCTTTTGATACAATTAGACATGCCTGGGGCTTCTTGGTGCGGTTGTGGGAGGGATGTGGATAGCCCTACGCATGTTTTTCTTAAATGTCATTTTGCTTGACTTTTGTGGCGGAAAGTATGTAGGTTTATGGGAGTGGATTGGCGATTATTGAATTGTGACAATCCTGTTTCATTAGTAAAATTGCTGAAGGGATTCATGGGCAGAAACTCGTTCTAAACACCCATGAGTCCTCCCACGAAGGATCCGCTCATACCAAAGGAATCGAAAAAAAATCTAGACAGAAACTTACTTTTGGGGTTCAAGAATCTGATTCTTGAATGAAAGATGATGTTTCTTGGATACGTTGCTGCCACCAATGGATTTCTCTTTGCGGAATTTCCCCCTACCGGTATCCACGCGACGAAACGAATAGTGATTGCTAGCTCTTCTTTTTTCTGAGTTTCGGGGATTAGAGAGAAAAGGGAGAGGCAGAATAGAAAATCTGATTTTTTAGGCCATTTGGTATTTCGGCTGAAAAACATTAGTTCCTAGGGTTTTGGCCAAGAGAAGTTTATATAGGGAGCGAGAGGTTGTTACAAGCACAACTCCCACGTCCTATCCACCTCTTTTGGCAGTGGGAGTCTATAACTCCCACGTCCTCTAGACTTCTGCTGGTAGTGGGAGTCTTTATCGGATAATAACTCCCACGCAATCCCAGCTTTACCGAAAATGCCCCTTATCTCTAATTCGAATAATAACGCTTTATTATTCTCGGAAAAATAAATGTCAAATACAATGAACCTAGACACATTTTTGATTCATTGAATCTGGACATGAAGCTCGTTAGCTCGTCTATGCGTGTGACCCTGTAGGTTCATATCACAATGGCACTGAAAACATACTTAGTAATAGTATGTGTTCATAAATCACAAGTGCTCCCTAGCAGGACATTGTGACTACCCAAAGTGAATGAATATACAACGGAACCTAATATCAAACCACTATTTAATCCTTTTGTCTCGCGATATCCTAATTAAGCATAAGGCATGGTAGTCGTCACCCTTATTGAGCTTAATTGTATTTATGCTCGATCTCCGGGTAAACTGTTCCAACAAATAGTATTTGATAACCACTTTATCAAATACATTTGAGCACGGCCATGCATTTAAACAGTTTTTCCCTATCGAGGGGCCCATGGATATCTCTCTCTAATAATAGAGGGACAAATTCCTTACAATGCCTCTCACATTCAAGCCATGATAGGACGCTACATCCGATCATCTGTCGTATTGATTACTCGATTAAAAGTAACTCCGACTGTGTCAAAACGTGCCTCCATTCATGCTAGAATCAATTGAGACATAAGGTCTAAGGATTCTGAAAAAGTATTGAGGAAGTACTACTTATGACTAAGGACCATGAAGTATTACTTCTCTAACGGATCACGTCCGATACACTATATCCCAATATATTGCACCTATGATATGATTTGTATTCATTACACATGATTAGTAAAACATAATCATCAATCAAACATCATAGTAGTTTTATTTCATTGTAAAGAACATTACATGAAACAGACAACTAGAATAGTAATTACATAAGCTAATGAGTTTTACTATCAAATCACGCATTTGATGTTCATACGCAAAATTAGCTATTCAATTACATGCTCAAAAGATATAAAACGTACAACATATGCTAATGGTCCTAGGGCACTACTAACAATTGCTACGGTGGAAGGGTTGTGGTAAATGTCGGGATATTTATGGGATTGTCTATTCAGGAATACGTTGGATATTGTGGCGTGCCAGATGTAGAATTTTTTACGAAGGTGATATTGGAAATAATATGGGGTTGTTTAGAGAATTTGAGTCTTTTATTGGCCCTATTCTTCGATATGTGGGGTTATGTGACCATTATTTGGGGCGAAGATCACCAACGCAAGAGGAAGGGCGTTGGTTGTGAGGTGGTTAAGCGGATACACTTCGGGTTTGGTAATTCTAAATGTTGATGGGGCTTAATAAGGCAATCCCTCTATTTGATTGATGAAGTAACAAATTCGAAAGCTGAGATAGTGTCCATTATTTCGGGACTCCAAATGTCTATCACTTTGGGTTACACTCAGGTTCTGGTACAGACGGATTCAAAGTTCTTGGTGGACTCAATACATCGTCAACACATTAATAGTTGGAAGTTGAATGGGATTTTTCAGCGGTTGCTCAGATTCCTAAACAAAAATTCATTTAAGCACATTTATCGTGAGGCCAACAAGGTTGCTGACTTGCTTGTTAATGAGGCTTGTGACACAAAAGCACCTTGTGATTTTTAAACATTTACACTTCTACCTTTGTCATTTCAAATGCATAGTAAATCAGATAAGAGTGGCCTGCCAAATTTTAGGTTTCAGCCAAAACCATAGTAACAGATAGTGTGTTCCCATAGAACCTACATCTTACTGAGATATGGTCGAATATGATGTATTTTTTTGTTGTCTTTGGCCAATATTAATAAAAATATGATTCTTTCAAAAAAAAAAAAAAGTACATAGACCATTTCCGCGACTGTTTTGAGTCCAATCAACATAGCCTCTATTTCAGTCACCAAGTTCGTTACTTTTGTGGTACCAAAAAATAAAAGCAGCAATGAAAGCCCTAGTGTGGTGTCTCAGAATAACTCCATCACCGACTATACCAGGGTTTCCCTTCGAGGCCCCATCAACATTCAAGATTACCAAATCAGACCGTCTCGCCCACCTCACCACCTGCACTTGTTGCTTCGCTGACTATCGAGCCGCACGGGTCCCCATAAAAGTGTCCCAAAGGTCCGCATATAAAAGTACATGTCAAACATTATTTTCCAATTCCTGAATCAAGCTCCGTCCATTGGATCGATCACCATCATAAACAAATCGGCATCTAGCACGCCACAATATCCAACACACACTTGCAAAGAGAATAATATGAATTTCATGCCATTTCCCTTTCCCCTCCCACCACAAAAATTTAAAAAGCGAGAAAGGGAACTCGTCGCGTAAGTCTTGCCAAACAATTCCAACTGAGCCACATGAATGCTGCCAAAGTACTTGTGCTGAAGAACATGAAGAAAAACATGTGTAAATGACTAAGTCCTATGACTACAATGGAATCGTAAGGCTAGAGGCACTCCCCAACCCTGGCGGACATCATCAAGCGCAAATAAACAATTGAAAAATCTCCACGGAAATATTCTCATAGAGGGAAGCAAAACAGCGGACCAAATGTCTCAGCGAGAATAAAGAAGCACTCCAGGCGGCTATAGTTGGCGCAAAACAGTTGAGATTGTGAAGTCGGCTTTTGGGTCTGCTTAACAAATAAATCTGTTCGCCCTGGATCCAAGAGTAACCTGTGGGAGGATCAGCATAGTTAAGGGTAGAAGACCTTTGGTTCTTCTCGCCAGCCAGAAGAATCAAGATATTCATAATTCTTTGATGTCTCCCCATTTACTAATATACCTTCCATATCCCTTAAGCAGACTTGACGCGTGAACTCCTCATGCCAGAAAGACGATCTTACATCTCGGATAAGGAGGCCAATTTGAGGTTCAGCTGATGCACGAACACCAAGCAACCGATTAATCCAATGAGGTGTTTGGCATTGAAG
This sequence comes from Vinca minor, assembly GCA_026122235.1. Classification (NCBI taxonomy): domain Eukaryota; kingdom Viridiplantae; phylum Streptophyta; class Magnoliopsida; order Gentianales; family Apocynaceae; genus Vinca; species Vinca minor. The sequence continues at coordinate 14,355,373 of JAOCZM010000011.1, forward strand.
ATTGGTGACCTGCAATACTTATCCAACATTAATTCTCCCCATAAAGAGTCTAAAGTCAAAACCGCCACCATGGCTTGTACGAGAGGTAATCCAGATGAAATCGCTCACACCATTCCTCCCTCGAAGATGAATCTGGAGAATCCTTCATTTCCTTCTTGCCAATAAAAAAATGCTTTTACTTTGGAAGTTTGGTTGTTACCTTCTACTTTCCCGGGCATCCACGAATTGAGTAAAAACTTTCTTACTTGTTTTTTGAATAGGACCCAAATAATTGATTTTGGATCCTAAAGGGTTAATCCTTACATCAAAGAAGGAAAAGGGAAAAGGTGTAACTGGGAACAATTCAATTCTAAGAGAAAGAAAATATATGTAGTTGACCACTATTTTTTGCACAATTTCCAACACATATTTTATTTTGAGTCCAAATCGTCCGATATAAACAATGCATTTTTTCGGAGGATGTGAAAGATGTGTGTAGATATTGAGAGAGCCTTCCATCATTGATTATTAAGTTATCCCCTTATGATTTTTCATTCTCTACTACTATTGTTACTGTAAATAGTAGGAACTCTTCATTTTCATGACCTTTGCGAGTCTAAGGGGAAAAAAAAAGAATGCGGGTGTTTTCCACATTGTCTAATCATTAGGCTGTTTGCACCCCCGCCCCACACCCGCGTATTCTTTACTTTTTTAATTAACTTTTATTTTATTTAAAAATATTACAACTTTTGCAAGCTACTAATATACTTATTTTTTTCTTAGTTCTCATTGCAATTATTGTTTTTTCGTAAAATTAATGGAATTATGAAGTTCACGAGAAAAGATATTAGTTTATCATTCCTTGAACAAAAAAATACATGGGCTATGAAAGAATATCATATTATTACTAAAAGAAAGCTCACATAGACGTTTGAATCTCCATGCAACAAATGAATTCATTAAGTCATTATTTGGAATAACAACAGAACATCCTTAAAACAAAACTCATAAATATTTTAATTTGTCGAACATCAAACGTGGAAATTATACATGAATATAAATCAATTCTATATAATCCTTATATATATACAGTAAAAATAAACCACCATACTTATTCTTGCGATTTTCAATATCCATAATAACCATTCTGATACCTGTGTAACAAAATTAACAAGAGAAACCAAATTAACAAAATCATAAGAGAAAAATAAAGAAAGAGAAATTCAAGAATTTACCATTTCATAATCAATCTGAATCTTGTTTTACAACAAAGATATAAAACAAATGTAAACCTAACAAGAGAGATAACCAAATTAACAAAATCATAAGATAGTAAGTAATTAAGAAAAATCGAATTTTGAGAACTTACAATTTCGCCCAAAATCCAAAGGCCATTAACCCATTCTTTTTTTTTTTTAATAAAGCCACCAGCGTGGTGGGGTGGACCCCCGTTTTATTAATTATTGCCAATCCGGCAGAAGTGATGAGAGGGGGACATAAAACCTAACCTCCCAAATACAATAGAATATGCAAAAGTGCAACCTTGGGCATTTATATATATGCACAAGGGTGAAACAATAAGTGGCTAGACTAATATGCAAAGCAGTAAAACTTCTAAAGTAACCAGCTATACGATACTAGTAAGCATCAAACTAAGAAGCTAAAGAGTTTATCCTTTGGTTTTTCGTAGATATGGAGTCCCTGCATGATCCAGAAAACACTTACCTCTAGTGATACGAGGGAGTGACGAAAACTGTGAATAAACAATCGTATTTCGAGAATCACATGCTTCATTTGCCAAACTGTCCGCGACCTGGTTCGCTTCCCTGTATATATGACATTAACCCATTCTTGATGAAGACATACATCTTCCTCGTGATATTGAAGCTCTTCCCTATAGATCTCACCTTCCCACCAACCATCATTAGCAAAATCATCATCAATCAAACCTATATATAAATCGTCTATTGAATACGGAGGTGGTCGTGATCGGAGGTTTTCAGCTTGAACTATATCAGGCCAAGGCCCGGAAAGATCGTCTTTTACTAGGTCTGAGTATAAAACCTTTTACTTGTTTCTTTTTAATTTTTTAACGACAGTGCCCCCTCATAATATGATCCGAAGAAACCCTGTATGTAACCTATGACTTCAATCTAATCTCCCGGTCGGAATACCACTATTTGTTTCTCTATGAAATGAACAGCTGAAAAACTAGTCTTAAGAAAAAGAACTAGAGAATAAATTTTAGTTTGAGTTATGATACATTGTCTTTTATAGATAAACCCTTCTAATGCAGTTAACTTATTTCCTTTAATGTGGAAAGAAATTAATGTTTAGATTTGTAGCAAAACTATATGGATTATACATAGATAAATACACTCTTTGTAGTAAACGGGAAAGGCTCGATTTAGAATTCTCTCCTATTTTTTAGGAGCCTCCTAATGCCACCAAAAACCTTGATCTTGCGGCTGCCCCCTCATGGCCGCAACCGGCCAGCCGGCCGCTGTGGTTGCCCCTGTTGCCGCCACCCCCTGGAAGCAAAAAAGTTTTGCAGAACTGCTTGCATCTCCCGCGGTACCTACCGCATCTCTGCCAATCAACCCCTTGGAAACGTTAAAGGGGGAACCGAATTTGGTAATTCCAGCTGATGAACATGACTACCTCATCAGCCATTGGCGATTCATTGTCGTGGGAAAATTTCATAAGCATGCCCCAAATATGGATTCTTCGAAAAAATCTTTTCAAAAAGTTGGTTTCAAGGCTATTTTTGGATGGGAAGAATGGATCCGAGACATGTGCTTATTTTTTTTGATTTGGTGGAAGATTACTGTCGTCTTTGGAGACCAGGAATATGGAATTTCTATGGTTTCTCAATGAGAGTCTTCAAATGGACATATGATTTTAACATGCACGAAGAACCTTCGGTTGTTCCAATTCGGATCGGGTTTGAGGGATTACCGATTCATCGATATAATAAATCAAAATTGTTTTCATTGGCAACAGCGGTTGGACATCCTCTGGCATTGGATGTTCCAACAGCCGCCAGTCGTCCCAGTATGGCAAAAGTGTGCGTGGAGGTTGATTTATTGGCGGATTTACCGTAGAGAATCAGCATCACACACGCAAAAACTGGCAAAGGATTTTGGCAGTCAATTGTGTATGATGAATTGCCTGAATACTGTCTTAATTGTATGAGATTTGGACATCATCAGAGTGAATGTGGGATAAAGGCGGAGAAAATTGTGCTCTCTGAGAAATCGAAACCAATTGTGTAGAAGGCAAAAGCTAATGTGGAAAAGAAAAATCAACAGTGGTAGAAAAAAAAAAATTCTGGTCAATACAACATTGAAATCCGGATGTGTTGCCACTTACCCTTCACACCATGTTTGGGTTGCCTCAGGTCACACCGATACAGGGCCCTCACAACTAAAAGAGACTCCGGCTTCGCAAGACGAAGGGACGGTGATGGCTCCGATCGTTATTACCAGTAATGCAGTCCCATAGAAAACACATCCAGAAAGGACGCCGGTGGAGCCACCACCTAAAACACCTAGTAGACAGGTCATCAGCACTGACGACTTTAATGTTGGTTGTCAAGACCAAATTCAAAAAGTCCCAAAGATTTTTCGGTCGGCTGGTGACAAATTACCAAACCCCGTTCAATCGGTTGTTCAATTACAACACTTTGCTGAATCGCTCTGGTTGCCAACCATACAGGCTGCGGAGACTGGCAGTGGCTAGGTCTTCGGCTATCACAGTTGGAGATGATGGGGATGTGGATAGCGAAATGGAGGTACCCACCTTGGGACTTGGTGCGGGTGGGATACCGGTAGAAGACCCGAGTCCGGAATTCGTTGGAGCAGGGGATTCCGACCCGGGATTGGAAGTCCCGGAATCAGGTCCTATTGGAGAAGAGGGGTGTGACCCGGTTGAACAAGACTCGGACCAAGTATCTGGGGATGAAGAGGAATCTCGTCCGGACGATGAATCCCCGGCCTTGCCGGAAGACCAAGATCTGGTTTCAGTAGCTCGGGTAGAAGGGGGCACTGTTCCGGTTGACCCCACTCCCATTATTAATTTAGTAAACTCCATCATAGTGGAGCTGCCACAGATTGTTGTTCCCCGAACTACGGCTCCCTCAACTAATGGTTTGCGACGATCCCCACCCATTACTCAACAGGGTTCGCTTCCTCATACTCAGTAGCTTTATGATCCTTATACTTGTTATAATTATTTTTTGATGAATTGGATGATATGGAATATTTGGGGCATAGCAAACGTTAGTATAATTGCTACTCTTAGTCAATTGAAAATGGAACATCATTTATCTTTCTTAATTTTGCTAGAGCCTATGGTTGTTTTGGATGATTTATCTGTTTATACTAGGCGTCTGGGATATGATTACAGTTACAGTAATTGCACTAGTAAGATTTGGGTTATGTTGGATGCTAGTGTGGATTTGATATTGTTGGGTGATACTGAACAATTGATCAACTATCAAGTCAGCTCCTTTTCTGGTACACCTATATTTTGCTCCTTTGTATATGCCAAGTTTTCACATGTGTAGCGAAGAACTTTATGGGATGATCTTCGGGGATTTCATTCTCAGAACCCTGGTCCTTGGATTGTGGAGGTGATTTCATTCCCGCTCTTCTCCATATGACAGAATTTGGTGATATGGTGAATGATTGTGAAATTTTGGAACTTGATCATATAGGCAGCCCTTTTACTTGGGGTCGGAGTGGGTCGCGTCCGCTGCTAAGAAGATTGGATCGTATTTTGGTGAATTCAGCATGACAGGCTTTATTTCAACAAACACTTGTTACTCACTTGCCTAAAACCGTTTCAGATCACTGTCCGCTTCTCATGAATATTCAGTTAACAATTGCTAGGGTGGTACAGCCTTTCGGTTTCAAGACATGTGGGTTAAGCATCTTCATTCTTGGATGTGGTACATACTACTTGGGATTTTGAGACTGGTAATTCGGGTATGTATACATTGCAGACAAAGCTTAAGAGACTCAAAGTAAATTTAAGTGTCTGGAATCGAGACATTTTTGTGAATATTCATACTAAACTCAAATTGTCAACAGTGGAAGTAGGTAGGCTTGAAGCTCTGTATGATGCGAATCCAATGAGTTTGCTAAATGAGGAACTTTCCAGGGCAAAGGCAGAACATTTTACATGCTTATAGTTGGAGGAGGTTTTTTGGCGTCAAAAGTCAAGGAAAAAATGGCTTAAGGAAGGCGAGGTTAATACTCATTACTTTCACTCTTATTGCAGGAATAAGTAGCGAAGACTACATATCAAAAAAAATAGTGCCCTTGACGATAATTTGGTGGGCGATTCAGTCAGCAATTCCACTGCTGAAATTGAAGCGATGATCTCGAGTCTTCGGCTTTTGGCAGAACATGGTTACAGTCAGGTATCCATTCACTATGATTCGAAAATTTTGACCGATGCAATCCAAAGCATGGAAGCTAGACGCTCCATTCTAGCGGTTGTTGCTTCTGTTAGGGACGACTACGGTTCGACATATTTTTGGGGAAGCGAACAAGGTTGCGGATAGTTTAGCTAATGAAGCTTGTGATTTTAAAAATTTATCTTCTTATTCGTCTTTTAATCAATTGTCTTCTAAGATTAGGGGGCTTTGTCATTTGGATAGTGCCGGGACACCTTATTTAAGGCAAATCCGGGGCTGATGTATTCTTTGGACTTTCAAGTCCTTTCTATCAATAAAGATTTATTAAAAAAAAAATTACACTCTTTGTCGCAAACTAAAGGTCCACATTTGACATGCACAATAGTTAAGAAGAGTAGGTTGACAATTAACAGTTATGTTGTAATAATATCTTTAAAAATAGAAGGACTCATACTTTAGTCGATCTTGCATACCTTAAATGTAGGAGATTGGTAATTGGAGTTTAAGAATAAAATATATTCATTTAAAGAAAGTAAACATTCTATTTGAAAGGGGGAAAGTATAAATCGGACTGTCATCTAAGGTGCAAAACATGGTTTTCCCTCTTTCTTTAAGAAGAACAAATAGTACAGGCCGTGTATTTTGTATTAAAACATGTTTTCATACATTCAAGTATTCATGATCCCACCTTCAACACAGATTGTCTTTGTTTAAGTATCCATCTCAAGAAAGTTTTTTTATATAAGTTTATTCACGTAGAGGCTGAAAATATTACTCCAGCTTTGCACATATGTATTTGGATGCATTTTTTGCACAATATTGGATACAAATTTTTTACTTTAGATTTGCACCTTCATTTGCAAACAATTTAATTTTTTAAAGATTTAAGGCAAAAGTCTCAAACAAAATATGAAGCCGAATGCATTTGCCCAGTGAATTGAATTTGTAATTGTTTGAAACTGGCCTCAATTGCAAACTATAAAACAAAAATCATCTCATAAATTTTATAAGGGTCATACTCCTTAATTACTAACTATCTTTTGTAAAATCCAAACAAATATGATGAATTGTTTGGCATGTTTTGTAACGTTCAGCCTGTCGCCTCTATAAAATGAATACCAATTATTCAAGGGTTTTCACACTTTTGATTTGCAAAACTGTCAAAAAACTCAATTTCAAAATTTCTTCCAATGGCTTCCTCATCATAATCTGCAAGCTCATCCTCAAAATAAAACCAGATGTTTAAAGTTAATCCAGATGAAATCATCATAAGGTCCATAGCCCATTAGGGCTATGGCCTGCCCACAACCTTGAGGTTGTGGGTTCGATATCCCCTCACACAAGGGGAATGATTTAATTGTCATTTCTTGGGTTCCCTTGTGTGGGTCTTCTACTCCCCTTCATGGGGCACCTGCTCAGCCGGGCTTCTATCCACCCTACATGGGCTCCTCCTCTGTGAGGTCAAAAAATAAATAAAAAATCCAGATGAAATCGCTCACACCATTCCTACCTCCCAGATGAATCGGTAGAATGCTTCATTTCCTTCTTGCCAATAAAAAATGCTTTCACTTTGAAAGTTTAGTTGTGACCTTCTACTTTCCTAGGCATCCATGAATTGACTAAAAATTTCTTACTTGTTTCCTGAATTGGACCCAAATCATTGATTTTGGATCCTAAAGGGTTAATCCTTACACAAAAGAAGGAAAAGGGAAGAGGTGTAACTGGGAATAATTCAATTCTAAGAAAAAGAAAAGATATGTAGTTGGCCACTATTTTTTGCACAATTTCCAATACAACGTTTTTATTTTGAGACTATCTCGTCAGACATAAACAATGCATTTTTTCAATATCTGAAAGAGAAAATCTCAAATAAAGAACCGATACACTAGCAAAATAAATTGAATTTATAATTGATTAAAGCTTGACTCTATTGCAAAAACAGCAAAGATAAAAGCATGTGTATTTAGACACCATCTTTCTCCAATATCATATACAAACAATTTTAATTTAGGATCCATCTCTGATCTCATAAATTATTTACTTTTTCTTTATCTCCAGCAGAAATATACAAAAAAGAGAAGTTTAGAAACACTGATCAAGATAATTGAATTTGTAAATGTTTTAGGCTGGCCTCCAATTGAAGGGTTTTTTTTGGCTAGTTTCTAGTTCCTCAACTCAGTCCATTTCTTGAATTTCATATTCCGTGATCCATAGTTGAAATTGACGGTATTCATAGTAAGCAACATAAAATATATAGAGGAATGCGTAATTGTCAAAGCAAGAAATTACCAAAGTATAAGAGAGAAATTGACCAGCCAAATTTTCTTTGATAGTTGTCTACGCAAAGTCTTATTGTAGTGGTCTATCAACACGACCAGTACGAGGAACCTACATGGTCAACAACTACTAATTAAAAAGTGATATCGAATTTCGTTTTCTCTTCATTCTTGTTGATGTTGCTGTCTTTTCCTTTTTATTTGTTTTTCTGCATGTGTATGAGGATAAAGAGTTGTTGTTATTGTCTTTAAAAACCATGCTTTCAGAATAAAAATATTTATAGATGGTTGATCAAGTATTTTGGAAGATGTTGTAGTTTTACTATGGAGTTATTATTTTGCAAATTATATTTTAGTGTTCACGAATACTCTTGTGTTTCTTAATAATAGTATTTATCCAATTCTAAGAGAAATAACATTTGTATTTGTTTGCAAAATCTCTTATAAAATAATTTACTTTGATTCTACGTTTTCTATTACAGACTATTTACATTTTAAATATTGATAAAGAAAGTTTAATATAAAAAACTAATTATAAGCGTGTATTTGGACACAATCTTTGCACATTCTTTAATGCAAGATGGTTAATAAGTCACATACGAGCATTAAACTCTGATTAATTTCTTTTGTTAGTAACATTATAAAATCAACGCCAACCTTCAAAGGTTTTCACTCTCATTCAATTTGTTAAAAGAGAAAACCGCTATTTGTAGCACCAACTATTTACAATAATCCGATTTTTAGCAAAAATAAATAAATTATTAGGGTATTTTTAGTACCAAAAATTTATTTGCCACTTATAATATCCAATTAGTGATTCAGGCAGCAAATCAAGCCTAAAAACAACACGTGTCGGTCGCCTGGTACCGGGACCTAGAGCAGAAATGTTCGAATATTCCTTCATCAAGCCCCAACATTTAACCCAACATTTCTCTCCATCATCTTCATCTTCTTCCTCACTTAAACCCTAGAAATAACCCAATTTGAATGCTCAAATACATACTCATGCTCAACCATTAATCTTGACATTTCATCTTCATTCAGTTTGTGTGGCTTTCAGTTTGGAATTACTTATTCTGTTTGCAATATGGATTTTTTTAAATAACTTACCAATATTACTGAAGATGGTTAGTAGGTATTAGGTAACGTAAAGAAAGAAGGTGATAAAGATAAGAAACTTAGAGCAGACAATAGAAAGAAAAGTACATACTCCTTTATACAAACACAGGATTGAATAATCAAAATATGATGAATGGGTTGGCATGTTTTGTAGAGTTCAACCTACATTCTATATAAAATAAGTAATTTTTCAAAACTAATGTGGCTTGCAATTAAGGAACGATGACAACATAAGATATGATCTTCCAAGCTATTCATTTGGAAGCCAGAAGATTGTGCATTTAAGATGGGGATGGGGTCTCTTATTTCCGGCAATTTATTGAATTCCTTTCCTCTGTTTCTGTAATTATTATTTACTACAACTCCTATAGAACTGCTAGGATCCTGTACTCTTTTTGCTATTTTATGTTGAAGTGGATTTGTTTCCAGCTATTAGAAGGTTTATCCTTAATCCACCTCCTTGTAATTTGCTGGCTATTTGACCGTTAATTAATAAACGGGCAGGGGTCCATGTAAAACCCTCAACCATAGCATGTGGCTTTTGGTAATAAAAAAAGGAGCAAATTGCTTTTTTTGCCACAAAACTAGTTACGAGTGCTATATATGCCACAAATCAATTTTTTCGTGCTTTTTCTGCCACTAAACTAGTAACTTGTGCTATATTTGCAACAAATCAATTTTTAGTGCCTTTTCTGCCACAAAACATTTTAAGAGTGCTAAAAATGCCAAAAAAAATAGAGGAGAGTGGTGGTGCTAAGGTGGAGTTGGAGGGCAAACTAAGTAAGAGATAAAATTAATTTCAAATAAACCCCTAAAATCATTTTTTATATTCATTTGGGTACTTAATGTTATTTTTTTTTTATACTTGACCCCTTCTTCCCAAATTTATCAAAACTCTCACCACCACCTTCTTCCTCATTCTCCTCCCACCTTGAACCGAGAAAATAAAAAAAAAAAATCATCTTAAACCTGACCCTGGCCCCAACAACCTGCAAGTCGAAATCTTTATTCCCTTCCATGCCATTATTGCCTAAAAAACCCAAAAAAAAATGATCCATAAGAAGCAAAACAATGCCTACCGTTTTCGTCAAATTCAAAGCCAGGAGCAAGTTTAATCTTTCTGATAATCACAAGTTCTACTGTAATTCTCTTTGCCATTTTATATTTTCTTTACTATTTCTAGTACTTCAAATTCTTGGTGGATTAAGGTCATCTTTATAGTTAATCTTTTGGGTTATTGTGTAGATAAAAGTAAAAAATTAGTTTTTATGAGTACATGCCTAATCGTAGTTTACAAGAATCTCTATTTACTGAGTCGTCGTCAAATTTGTATTTGAATTGGAGTAGAAAGTTTGATATAATTTTTTATATTGCAAAAGCATCGGTCATTTTGCACCTTGAATGTGATCCACCTGTGATTCATGGAAATGTAAAGCCCAGTAATGTGTTACTAGATTCAGATTACAGAGCTAAGCTTTCCTATTTCGGGTTGTCAGGAATTAAAGCTTGAGGGTGAATTTGGGGTTGATTTGTTTAGTCAAGACTTGGGGAAGAGTCGGAAGCTATGGAAAAGTCAAGAACTTTATGGAAATTCAAGTACTGAGACTCCCCCAATTGGGACACCAGTTGAGAAGGGGTCAAGTATAAAAAAATAACATTAAGTACCCAATTGAATATAAAAATGTGATTTTAGTGGTTTATTTGAAATTAATTTTATCTCTTACTTAGTTTGCCCTCCAACTCCGCCTTAGCACCACCACTCTCCTCTATTTTTTTTGGCATTTTTAACACTCTTAAAATGTTTCGTGGCAGAAAAGACACTAAAAAATTATTTGTTGCAAATATAACACAAGTTACTAGTTTAGTGGCAGAAAAAACACGAAAAATTGATTTGTGCCATATATAGCACTCGTAACTAGTTTTGTGGCAAAACAAGCTATTTGCTCTAAAAAAAAAAAAAAGTTAACTAAGAGTTTCAATTTTAACCAATATTGCTCATTGAAAGATGTTTGTTAAAATATTAAAAGAAAAACGTTGATCGCATTATCGGGGACAAAAAAAAGATTTTTTGTACTGTTAAGGAGCGCTATCGCATAATTTAAATTTTGAGCTTCTTTTGAAAAAAAAACTATTGATTCTTGCAAATGTGGCATTTAATCGGCGTTTGAGATTATAATTATCTCAATTAAACATTCTTTTAAATACTACATGTATAACTGTTGGAGGCGCATAAGATTTCTAAAATCCCACCTCACATCTTATCTTTCACTTAACAAGTGTAATTTTTCTATAATGGAGGCCTAGCTCAATTCATTTTCATGAATTATCATTGGTTAATTGTTCTTGTGAGACAATACAAATTCTTACAAGTATACTAGATTATGATTGCCTAATATGTTTCTTCAATCTTGATGAACAGTCCTTAATGAAAATGCACAATATATAGTAAGATAAAACTTCTAAATTGTAGGTTCTCGAGTGACTTGGAAGAGGTGACCTGAAATCCAATACTCTTTGACATTCAACGTATATATGGATTTCTAGACAACTTAAAATTTTCTATTGATGCGCAGTGATATGTGATGAATTAGTGAAAACACATTACATAAATCGTCGTTACCTTTTACACGAGAGGTATCTCAAGGGAAAAGATTTCCAAAAAGACATAGATGAAAGTGTCTGACAATGATTGATTATTAATAAATAGGAGACTCAAAAGTTTTTAACTAAGTACTTATTTTTTTGCCGCTTGATTTATTTATCAAACTAACTTGTATTTTTTTATAGAAACTAATTTGTTTATCATCATACATAAGCAAAGTTAAAGAAATCCAAATAACTGAGGGAATCAAGAGATAAAATTAATTGTTGGAACAAAGTCAAGGCTTCAAGAGATGAAATGAATTGTTGAAATAAGAAATTAATTTTATGCTTCAAATCTTCTAAATTCTGGCAGTAGTCACTCACCATATGGATAAAATTCCATTGTTTTGTTTTCTAGTAGAGGAGTTTACAAACAAGTACTTTCAGAGGAGCTGAAAGATGTGTGTAGATATTGTGAGAACTTACCATTTTGCCTACAATGACCATTAACCCACTCTTGATGAAGTATTGTCTCTTCCTCGGGATATGGATTTTCAGCTTTAACTATATCGGGCAGAGGCCTAGAAAAATCATCTTTTACTAGGTCTGAGTAAAAAACTTTATACATGTTTCTTTTTAATTTTTTAACGACAGTGCCCTCATAATATGATACGAAGAAACCCTCTATGTAACCTATTACTTCTACCAAATCCCCTGGACGAATACAACCATTTTCTTTGTGTGAAATGAACAACTAAAAAACCAGTCTTAAAAAGAAGAACTAGAGAATGAAATTTAGTTTGAGTTATGATACATTGTCTGTTATAGATAAACCCTTCTAATGCATTAAACTTATTTCCTTGAATGTGGAAAAAATATTAAAGTTTAGATTTGTAGCAAAACTATATGGATAAGATATAGATGATTTTCAACTTTCTACTCAAAAAGTCAAATATTAGTTTTGGAATGTATTTATTATGAATCATTCAGGAACAAAAATGACAAAAAAAATACACTCTTTGTCGCAAACTAAAGGTCCACATTTGACATGCACAATAGTTAAGAAGATTTGGCGTACAATTAATAGTTATTAAGCTTAATTGTATTTATGCTCGATCTCCAGGTAGACTGTTCCAACAAATAGTATATGATAACCACTTTATCAAATACATTTGAGCACGGCCACGCATTTAGACAGTATTTCCCTATCGAGGGGCCCATGGATATCTCTCTATAATAATAGAGAGGGACAAATTCCTTACAAAGCCTCTCGCATTCAAGCCATGATAGGACGCTACATCCGATCATCAGTCGTATTGATTACTCGGTTAAAAGTAACGTCCGACTGAGTCAAAACGTGGCTCCATTCATGCTAGAATCAATGGAGACATAAGGTCTAAGGATTCTAAAATAGTATTGAGGAAGTAATACTTATGACTAAGGACCATGAAGTATTACTTCTCTAACGGATCACGTCCGATGCGATATATCTCAATATATTGCATCTATGATATGATTTGTACTTATTACACATGATTAGTAAAACATAATCATCAATCAAACATCATACTAGTTTTATTTCATTGTAAAGTAGATTACATAAACTAGGGACAACTAGAATAGTAATTACATAAGCAAATGAGTTTTACTATCAAATCACGCATTTGATGTTCATAAGCAAAATTAACCATTCATATGAAATGCTCAAAAAGATATAAAACGTACAACATATGCTAATGGTCCTAGGGCCCCAACTGTAGGGAACCCTAGGCCACATGAGATTATTCAATTGGGCGATGGGGCGTCGGCGCAGAAGGTGGTGTCAAGGGAAGAGGTAGTAGTTAATGCTTAAGTATCGGAGCAAACAAAGGTATCTGTGAAGGAGGCGACAGTTGATTTACCGCCAACACAAACTGTAGACATCTCGGATATAACGGTTATCGGGGATAAACCAAATGTGGTAATTAGCCAAGATGACATTCGAATTGGATGTGCAAGTTTTTACCCAATGATCAATACAAGGGTATTACTCTCTGAGGATAAGAGGCCTCGTTCACAATTATCAAGGGACTTGGTGACTCTATCTTTACAAGAACTTTCACAACAGATGGCAGCTGCTTGCCTCCCATCAGATTTGTTGGCGGTGGAGTCAGCGCATGGTTCTTAAGAACCGGGCGAAGCGGGTCACTGCGATAGATAGGTTGATCCAGACCTAGGGGCTGAAACGGGTCAAGCTGATGTTGTGGGACAGGATGGTCCAACTCTGGAAATTCACGCGTGTCAGGATGACCCGACCCGGGAGGAAACAGATTTAGCAGTGCAGTCTTCGGAACAGAAGGAAACATAGGAATTGCTACCAGATAGTGCATAATCCTCCAGGCTGGTTGTAGCCCTCCCGGTTGACCTCACAACTTTCTCTATTAAAGAGGAGGTAACCCTCCATGCTCCAACTCAACCACCTCCGGTAAGGCATTCACCTCGCTTAGCCCAAAAGGGTTGAACCTCTCTTACTCAAAAGTCCTTGTTGGCTACATTTACTTTCGTTCAAATTAATTTTTATGAATTGGCTATTATGGAATATACGAGGGATAAAAAATGATAGGACTGTTGCTAGCCTTCGCCAGCTAAAACAGGAAAATCATTTGAGTTTACTTGTGCACGAATCAAAGATGCAAATGGTGTAATGTATATTGCACGAATCATAATTTTGATTTGTATGTTGTAATGTGTAAACTTAAAAGGCTAAAAGGGTGCTTGGTTAAATGGAACAATTCAACTTTTAGAAATCTTCAATCGAATTTGCAAAGGGCTGCGACTCATGTTAAATGTGTCAAAATTGCTTATGATGCTACTCCTACCCCTACCCTACAAGTTGAATTATCTTGAACTCATACTAATGTCATGGCTTTCTCATTGTCTTGACACCAAAAGTGTTACGTCTCTCCTTTTTCAGTGTGTTTCAACCGATTTCCCCTTGCACATTTGCAAGTAATATTTTATCTAACCATTTTACCATATTAGGAAAACACAATTGAATTCATTTAAAATTTTCTACATGATTTGTAATCAATAAAGATTATTTTTGAATCTGGAGAAAATGCAATTTGTGCAGGGCCGACTCAATCATTCATGAGACTTGTGCTAATTTTAAAATATCACCTTATATAACCAAAAAGGGAGTTCCATAGATACATATATAAAAAAATCATTACAATTGTATCATAACTGATATTTTCCTAAATTTACTCAAAATTTAAACATCATAGTCAAAATAAAAATATTCCAAATCTTTTGCACTAGAAAAGCAATTCTTCTAGCAGAACGAATTCATTTTCGCACTTCAACGGTTGTTTGCTTAGTGTTGTAGGTTGCTTTTATGTTTTACCTTTAGTAGACGCAACACCAATAATCCATATATTTTTCTTTTAAAAATTCTTTATTTAGAAAAAGGTGCACATATTAGAAAACATGAATACTCAATCCATTCATAAATATAAGTCGTTGGTAAAATGGGAAACCTATTTACCAACGACATATATTATGTAATGGAGGGAATATAATGTTAACATGCAGAAGTTGTTCATATTTAGGAAACTAGCATACAACAATTATTAATAATAATCATGTTAACTAGGTCAAGTAATCCAAACACACACACACACACAAATATCGGAGCAGAGAAACACCTGAATGATGAAGGAATATGAAACACATACACCAATCACCTACAAAACATGCATAAGAAATCACCAATTAAAAAGTATTTTACTGTCAAGATATTACCCGTCCCACTTATGAATACGATGCTATGTTGCAATCGTGAAATTTCACAAGTTTAATACCCGAAATTCTACGTCCATTTACTATGGATTCTCACCATGAAAATGATTTCTAACTATTAACACCCGAAAAATCTTGGCTGGCCGAGACCAGCCATGAGACAAGAAAACGGGGGTGGATATGCCAAGATGTAAGCATATTACAAGAAGAAAATAAGCCAAATTAGCTAGCCGAGATAAAATATTGCCAGGACAGTCAATCGGGGAAGCAGGAGCATCCATAACATGAACTACTACATACCTGGCAAGCTAAGCAAACAATCTTTATTGATTTGTAATCAATAAAGATTATTTTTGAATCTGGAGAAAATGCAATTTGTGCAGGGCCGACTCAATCATTCATGAGACTTGTGCTAATTTTAAAATATCACCTCATATAACCAAAAAGCGAGTTCCATATATACATATATAAAAAAAATCATTACAATTGAATCATAACTGTTATTTTCCTAAATTTACTCAAAATTTAAACATCATAGTCAAAATAAAAATATTCCAAATGATACGGTCCCAACCTTGGGGCTGCCCAACTCAAGGGAACGTGCATTCAGATACAAAGAGGACTCTAAATTACATCTAGGAATGTTGTACAAGTCAACCTCTTAGTATCACAAGTGTACAAGGAATGGACAGCTTTGCTACTGTTTGGAAGAATGAGCATATCTTTCGATATACTTATCCAATGGAACTGATTCCAGTTGCATATTAAAGATAAGAGGCAGATCTACAACTTTCATGAAGATCACAAGATCAGATTCGGCCTTCTTGATATCCCATATTGTCGTGCAAGTTGGCCCAACAAGCTGTCCAGAATGGGGACGAATTATAAAGGGCATTTTAGTCTTTTTATGTACAATTAAAGTCTATACTAGACTTTAATTATTTTCAGCATATTTTATTACTATAATTTCGTGTATAGCAAGTAGTTGCTATAATAAAGGACATGTTGTCCATGTGTTAGTTAGTTGGTTAATAAGAGTCCTAATGCAACTAGGACTCTTCATTATTTTGGTAGTTATTTACTTTATGCCGCCAAGATAATAGGAACATGTCCCTATTATCTTGTTTAGGTAGTTACTTGATAGCAAGTTGTTATTCAAGAGTCCTAATTCTTCAAGGACTCTTATTTCCCTTTTCCTAGTTTGAGTTGGAACCGAATTACCCTCTACTTAAAGGGAATTTCGGCCACCTTATTTAGTTAGACTTGATATATTGATATTTTGATTAAGGTTAAACCTTTCTTACTTGTTTATGAACTTCTGGTTGAATTTCATAAACCTTTAAGTTACTGTATCAACTAGTTGGTTTCTCTAGTTGTGGTGTTTCAACATTCATTGATACTTAACCTTTCCGGGACTGTGTTAAGTATATTCCCATAGAAACCATTCGAGATAGAGAAAGATCTAAATTCAGCCGAGTCTTGATATAACCCATCAAGATTTCGCATCAAGTGGTATCAGAGCAAAAGGTTGATCTCTATCTTGGTGTACCCTTTACAGTTTTTCTTGAAATTTTTTTTTCTTGTTTGCTTGAGAATAGCCGAAAGATAACACAAAAATTATACCCCTACGAAAAAGCCACCCGGAAGTAAAGAAATTGGCAGCCGGGTTAGTACAAAGAAAAAGCCACTCGGATATAAAGAAATTGGCAACCGAGTTATCCCACAAAAGACAAGGATACAATCCAAAAGCAAACTTCCTTCAACAAGGAATTGGCTCTTGTTCCCTCTTCATCTTGAATTAGTCACCATCAAGGTAAAAATATCAAGGTAACATCTTCATACCATAGAAGTTCTTGATCTGTGTGGCCAAGATAAGGGTAAGTCTTGGGTAAGAAGGGAAGAAAGGCTTCAAGAAAAAGCAATTTCAAGAAGAAAGAAAATCAAGAAACATAAAGGTTACATCTTTTTCTTGCTCTTGTTACAATTACACTTATACTTTTTCCCTAGCCTTTTTGTTAAGTCAAGAAAGTACTTCTTGATATATTTTTTCAGCCTTCCATCCTTATAACCATTCAATCATTAAAAGTTGGAAGTTCTTGACAAGTATTTTGAGGGATATTGAGAGAATAAAAATCTGATTACTATTCACTGATTAATATTCACAGATTACTATTCACGGATTACTATTCACTGGGTACTATTCACAGATTACTATTCCCAGATTACTATTCACAGAACACTATTCACAGATTACTATTCACAGATTTTGTGAAAGATTCAATCTTTAACATCTTTTTCTACTAACAATTCTTTTTGTGAAGTTTGTTTTGCAAAGATAATGTCTTTTAGTGAAGGTACTTCGCAGCAAGGTGCCATGAATGAAGACAAGATTTTCCGAGAATCAATGCATCAAACAATGAAAAAAATGATGCAATCCATTGGTGAGATGAATGATCGGTTAGAGGTTCTTGGGGCAGCGAAAGATGATCAAGATTCCCAAGAATCCTTTGAACCACCTTGGAGAGACAATTTTCGGCACAAAGTTGATAATAATCAATACCAGCCGAGAGCAACTCCAAGAATGATGGACAATTTTGCCTATGAACCGAGGCAAAATCAACAAGATACAAGGTATGATCCAAGTCCTTTTGGTCATGATGATAGATTTGAGCCGAGAGCAAATTATCAAGCTCAAAGGTATGATCCTAGACCTTTCATTAATGATGATAGATTTGAGCCAAGAGCAAATCATCAAGCTCAAAGGTATGATAATAATCTTGGTTCTATCAAGACCAAGATCCCTCCTTTTTAGGTACGAATGATCCTCATTTATTTTTTGATTGGACACGAAAAGTTAACCATGTTTTTGATGTTCATTATTATTCGGAGGAGAAAAAGGTTAAATTGGCAGCCATGGAGTTTGGAGACTATGCATCAAAGTGGTGGGATAATGAGACCAATGAACGGAGAAGAGCGGGACAACGACCAATTGATTCATGGGAAGATATGAAAGCGGTCATGTCACGACAATTTGTACCTCAAAATTTTAATCATGAGTTGTACAATCAACTCCAAAGAATGAGGCAAGGAACAAAGACCGTTGATGAATACTACAAAGAGATGGAGATGGTGATGTTTAGATTGAATATTCAAGAAGATAAAGAAACAACTTTAGATCGGTTCTTGGCTGGTCTAAATGACAACATCAGACCTAAGGTACAACGTGCTAATCTTCATAATCTTATTGATATGGTTTATTTTTCTGAACAGATTGAAAGGCAACATAAAGAAAAGAGTTTAAGGACAAAACCGGCAACTTTCCAAACTTGGGAGAAGCCGAATCCACCCCAGATTTTTTCTACTGTTTTTCCAAGCCAAAGCAAGGGTAAAGAGGTCATAAATGGTGCAAAGGCAGCCATTGGTCAGTTTGGGGCAGCAAGGTCTCAAAATCCATCAAATGCGGCCAATACGAGGGTAAAATCTACTCCAAAACTTGTTCGGGAATGTTCTAAATGTGGGGGAAAAGGACACTTTTCTATGGACTTCCCCAACAAGAGTACAATGATAAAATTGGATGATGGATCGTGGATAAGTGAGGAAGAAGCTGAAATGGCTGTTTTAGAGGTGAAAAAAGAGCGAGATAGAAAAGAAACGAGTGATCCTATCCATGAGGTACAATTCGAGGGAAAAAAGGATACAAAAGCCTTGAGCTTAGTGAAAGAAAAGGCAAGCTCACAAAAAGAGAGAAAAGAGTGTTTATTCATTACTCCCGAAAAGGTAGATAAGGCAATTCCAACAAAACAACTTGTTGTTTTGTTCGATTTGAAAGGAACCACAAGGAACCTTTGTACTAACACTTTTTCTTTTTATCTAACATCTCTTTCTACATCTAGTCTTGCCATTTTTCAGAAATTTCATGAAGACTTCCTTAAGGAGTTGCTGAGAAGATTAATTGTTAGTCTTCAAAATCATGAAAGATATAAACCATCTTTGGGTACAAATCAGCAAATTCAAACCCAAGGTGATTTAATTCTTGAACAGAAGAAGGTAAGTATGTCTTTAAGTCTTTTTGTTAATCCGGGAAAAATCATACCAAAGCAAGAAAGGACTTTTAGATTATATACGGATAGTCTCAATGTTAATAACTTCATGTTTAAGTATAGACATCCAATTCCTTACTTTGATAAAGTACTTGTTACGAGTAAAAACCGAGAGAATCTTATTGAACATCTTATGGCTGTTTTTACTATTTTAAAAGCACAAACTTTGTATGCTAAGATTGGAAATTATGTTTCTTACACTAATTCTATTAACCTTCTTAGTTACATTGTGAGTTTTCAAGGTATTCAAGTTGTTCTAGCAAAAGATAATGCAATAAGGGAATGGTCACGAACAACTATTATCCTTCAAGATCGTTCAACATATGAGTTGGCACGCTTTTATACACATTTGTTTCGTGATTTTAGCAAGCTTGCTGACTCATTAATTGCAATTAAGGAGGAAAAGACACCATTCATTTGGGACAGCCGCAAGAGAATCTCATTGATAGGTAAGTACAATGTACTTTCTACTTCCCATATTTCTAACTTGCTCCCTTTTCTTCATTTTGCAGATTACAAAGCTGATTTTTGGGAAGATTCGAGGACGAATCCTTTTCAAGAAGGAGGGGATGATACGGTCCCAACCTTGGGGCTGCCCAACTCAAGGGAACGTGCATTCAGATACAAAGAGGACTCTAAATTACATCTAGGAATGTTGTACAAGTCAACCTCTTAGTATCACAAGTGTACAAGGAATGGACAGCTTTGCTACTGTTTGGAAGAATGAACATATCTTTCGATATACTTATCCAATGGAGCTGATTCCAGTTGCATATTAAAGATAAGAGGCATATCTACAACTTTCATGAAGATCACAAGATCAGATTCGGCCTTCTTGATATCCCATATTGTCGTGCAAGTTGGCCCAACAAGCTGTCCAGAATGGGGACGAATTATAAAGGGCATTTTAGTCTTTTTATGTACAATTAAAGTCTATACTAGACTTTAATTATTTTCAGCATATTTTATTACTATAATTTCGTGTATAGCAAGTAGTTGCTATAATAAAGGACATGTTGTCCATGTGTTAGTTAGTTGGTTAATAAGAGTCCTAATGCAACTAGGACTCTTCATTATTTTGGTAGTTATTTACTTTATGCCGCCAAGATAATAGGCACATGTCCCTATTATCTTGTTTAGGTAGTTACTTGATAGCAAGTTGTTATTCAAGAGTCCTAATTCTTCAAGGACTCTTATTTCCCTTTTCCTAGTTTGAGTTGGAACCGAATTACCCTCTACTTAAAGGGAATTTCGGCCACCTTATTTAGTTAGACTTGATATATTGATATTTTGATTAAGGTTAAACCTTTGTTACTTGTTTATGAACTTCCGGTTGAATTTCATAAACCTTTAAGTTACTGTATCAACTAGTTGGTTTCTCTAGTTGTGGTGTTTCAACATTCATTGATACTTAACCTTTCCGGGACTGTGTTAAGTATATTCCCATAGAAACCATTCGAGATAGAGAAAGATCTAAATTCAGCCGAGTCTTGATATAACCCATCAAGATTTCGCATCACCAAATCTTTTGCACTAGAAAAGCAATTCTTCTAGTAGACCGAATTCATTTTCGCACTTCAACGGTTGTTTGCTTAGTGTTGTAGGTTGCTGTTATGTTTTACCTTTAGTAGACGCAACACCAATAATCCATATATTTTTCTTTTAAAAATTCTTTATTTAGAAAAAGGTGCACATATTAGAAAACATGAATACTCAATCCATTCATAAATATAAGTCGTTGGTAAAATGGGAAACCTATTTACCAACGACATATATTATGTAATGGAGGGAATATAATGTTAACATGCAGAAGTTGTTCATATTTAGGAAACTAGCATACAACAATTATTAATGATAATCATGTTAACTAGGTATACAGACTCATGCTTGGAAATATTTTCTTGATTTTGGGCAATTTTTTAGGCGATTTTTCTAAAAAATCGATCTTCTGCTGTCGGCTGCCATGGCCGCTGTCCCAGTGGCCGCCATGGCTCCGGCAGCTAATCCTTCACCGTGGAAAGCCAAAAGCTTCGCGGAACTATTGTCTGGTCCTCCAATTGAATCAATCACCCTCTCAACTACGAAATTGGAGGTCTATAAGGGGGAACCTCATCTCATAATCCCTGCGGATGAAATAGCAATTTTGATACGGCCTTGGCGTTTTGCATTGATTGGCAAATTCCACAAGTACGCCCCGTCTCTTGACTCGTTACGCAAATCCTTTCACAAAATTGGGTTTAAAGGGAATTTTAATATTGGAAGGATGGATCAACGTCATGTTTTGATCCGTTTCGACCTTGAAGAAGACTATTGTCGTTTTTGGCGACAGGGAATATGGAACTTCTACGGAATTACAATGCGGGTTTTCAAGTGGACCTACGATTTCAATGTTGATGAAGAACCATCCATAGCCATTTTGGATTGGCTTTGAGAGTCTACCGATCCACTTGTATAACAAATCAAAGATTTTCTCACTCGCAAAGGCGGTGGGACAACCGCTCGCTCTGGACGCTCCTACTGCTTCTGCCTCAAGACCGGGAATTGCAAAGGTATGCGTAGAGGTTGATTTATTATCAGACTTACCAAAGAGAATTCGTATTACACATGCTCATACAGGTAAGGGGTATTGGCAGTCGATAATATAGATAACTTGCCGGAATATTGTGTGGGATGTAAAAGAATTGGACATCATATTCAGCAATGTAATTCTCAAAAACCTATGGAATTGAAAAAATTGATTACTGCTCCGGTGGTCCAACCCGGGAAAACTAAAGGTAAACAAGCCATGCTTTCGGAATCACGCACACTAAAATCTGGAATAATCGTTACGGCCCCCAAAAATCAGTGGATTGAGGTTAAATCGAGGCGTGATCCTGGTCCCTCGGGGTCTGCATTGATAATCCGAGACATGGGGGACACGGTACAGCAGCAACATAAGGCTGCCTTGACAGTGGACAACACCCTTGCAGCATCGGTAGGGGCTCGGGACATCCCATCTGGCAAAACAAATGCTCTGAAAACTGGGGAAACAGAGAAAACTGCACTGTCTGCAGGAAAAACAGCACTGATTTATGGCCAAACTGCACAGAATACATCATTAAAAACAGGGGAAACAGAGCAACCTGCACTGTCTGCAGGACAAACAGCACTGGATAAGGAACGAACTGTCCAGAAAACTGCGCAAACTGATATGTCTGCTGCGGCAGCAGCGCCTCTGGGTCCAGAAAATTCAGCAACAGTGAAAATTACAAAAACAAAGAAATTTTGTTTGGAAATTGAGCCGATTGTGTTGAGTCCAAGAGGAGTTGATGATATTGTTGTAGGCTGTGATAAATCTCCTTTTCTGTCGCGATTTATAGTATCAGAAGGAGGAAAATCTACAAAACCAATGGAAGAAATTTTAGCCGAATTACGTTCATTTGCACCAAGGTTTGAGCACTCTACTTCGGCTACACCGGAGACAATTAATGAGCCTCTACGGGATGTTATGGAAACTGGTGGAAATGCCCTCTTCCCCAGTATCGAAGGCCCGGTTCAGATACCTGAAGTTGAAGTGGGAACTGCACCGGTTGATGAAGGCCCGGCGTACCCGGATGAGCTTGAACAACCACCTGGAGTTGAAGAGGGTGGATGTTCAACTCTACCCGGATCAATGGATGAATTTGAAGATATGGTAGTCACGGACTTATCAGAGTTTGGACCGAATCATCCCATGCATGGAGACACCCCTCCTATCTCGGTTACTGACCCAACCGAGGCTCTACGGGAAGATCCGACAGAGGGCCCATCCCAAAGTCCTCTCGGTCCCTCCTTGGTTGAGGCTTCACCACCAGGGAAAAAAGTTGCGGCTAACACAAGTGAGAAGGCAGTCCCCATTGCCTCTTTAGCTGTGGAATTGCCAATCCATACAAAGAAAGGTACCCGTCCACCCAAACAGCCGTCTGGTACGTTACGCCGTTCCCCTAGACTAGCCCAAAAGGGTGTTTCACATACTCAATAGTCCTTGACTACATTTGCTAGTTCTTCATTATTTTTCTATGAATTGGCTATTATGGAATATTAGGGGCATCGCAAATGAACGAACTATTGCTAACATTCGTAATGTGAAATTGGAACATAATTTGCGATTATTGGTCCTGCTTGAACCTATGGTAGAATTGGTGGATATTAATATGTATGCCCGCCGGTTGGGTTATGATTGCTTTTTTGGGAACTGCACCAGTAAGATATGGCTGCTGTGGGATAGCTCGTTTGATTTAGAGGTGATTGGAGACATGGAACAGATGGTTCATGTTCAGTCGAATATTTTCACTGGGGTCCCTATTTTTTGTTCGTTTGTCTATGCGAAGTGTTCTCATGTGCAGCGCAGAATTCTATGGAACGATCTCCGTTCTTTTCAGCAGCAACTTACGGCTCCTTGGTTAGTGGGAGGGGACTTCAATGTGGTCCTTCGGACATCAGAAAGTCAAGGCTCTGTGCCAGCCATGCTCCCTATAAGCGAATTTGCAGAAACGGTGAATGATTGTGGCCTTATAGAACTACCATCTTCAGGGAGTCCATACACATGGAGTAGGGGAGGACTCCGCCCGCTCCAACGACGACTAGACAGAATATTAGTGAACACAAGCTGGAATCTGCACTTTCAACAGTCTCGAGTATCTCACCTGCCCCGAACCATTTCTGATCACTGTTCTCTTCTTATTACTTTTCAGATGCAAGGACCGTGCCCATCCTCGGCCTTTCGTTTCCAGGATATGTGGGTTCGACATGACTCGTTCAAAGGAGTAGTTCGGTCATCCTGGGGGGAGGAGGTTATTCATGATTCTGGCCTGAATAAATTGCAAAAAAAATTGGTTCGACTAAAAAATGTGCTGCGTAAATGGAATAAAGAAGTTTTTGGGGATATTCATAGTAACATTAAGACGGCTTTGGAAGACTTGTCTACCCGGGAACAAGCCTATGATTTGGAACCTAATAGTTTTACACTCTCGGCATTGATGGAGGCGAAGGAAAAGTACCAAATTTTCCTGGACTATGAGACGGACTTCTGGCGTAAAAAATCTCGCCTAAAATGGGCCAAAGATGGTGATGCTAACACCAGGTATTTTCACTCTTATTGCAGAAATAAGCAGAAGAGGATGCAAATTGCACAAATGGTATCTACTAATGGAGAGACACTCACGGATCAGAAGGATATCTAAAATGCGGGTGTATTATTTTTTGAGGAACTTCTTAGCCGAGACCTTTTACAACAAAATGATGATCGTGTTCTTAGTCACATCCCCTCACTGGTGACACCTGATATGAATTCACGGTTGGACTCCCTACCATCGGCTAAGGAGGTAAAGGATGCGGTCTTTGATTTGAGCCCTACTAGTGCTCCGGGTCCAGATGGTTATTCTGGAAAATTTTATCAGTCTTGTTGGGAAATTGTGGGTAATGATGTAGTGCAAGCTGTGAAAGTTTTTTGGGCAGGGGTTCCTTTACCAAAGGCAATGGCCAGCTCTCTTTTAGTATTGATACCAAAGGTTGAGGCGCCTACCAGTTTCACTCAATTTCGACCAATAGCTTTGTGCACATTTTCTAGCAAAATCATCTCTAAGGTCCTCTCAAATCGCCTTGCTGGTTTTCTTCCGCTTTTAATCAGTCCTAACCAATCAGGATTCGTAGGTGGTCGTGTCATCACGGATAACATTTTGCTTGCTAAGGAGCTGGTGGAATCACTTAACAAAAAAGTATGGGGCGGAAATATGATCATAAAGCTTGACATGATGAAAGCTTTTGATCGTGTTTCACACTACTTCTTAGTGGAGGCTTTGGTCAGATTCGGATTTAGTAAGCATTTCATCCATCTCATACGTAATTTATTGGAGTACAATTGGTTTTCCATTTTGGTAAACGGCAGTCCTTTTGGTTTTTTCCGGGCTGGAAGGGGTGTGAAACAAGGAGATCCCCTATCCCCTCTCTTATTTGTATTGGCGGCTGAGGCTTTTTCCCGAGGTCTTAATCATTTGTTGGAAACCCGGGTAGTAGATCCTTACTCGATTCCCCGCTCTTCGCTCCTTGTCTCGCATTTGGCATATGCCGATGACACCATCATCTTCATCAACGGAGGGAAGCGAGGTCTGGAGAACCTAATGGATTTTATAAGACAATATGAACATTCTTCTGGGCAAAAGATAAATTCTGCTAAAAGTTCCTTTCATGTCTCAGACAGGACTCAGCTAAGGCAAAAACTCATTATCCATCAGGTAACCGGCTTCACCCACGGAACTTTTCCTTTCACTTATCTGGGCTGTCCATTGTTTCAGGGTAGATCAAAGGTTGCATACTTCACTCCACTAGTTGAAAGCATAGCTTCGAGAGTAGCTGGTTGGCAACAAAAATTACTCAGTTTTGGAGGAAGGCTGATTCTAGTGAAGTATGTATTGCTCTCTATGACCTTATACATTCTGGCATGCGCGAACCCTCCGAAACGAGTTCTTGATGATATAGAACGTCTTTTTGCCAATTTCCTTTGGGGTCATTCTGAGTTTGGACAAAAACGTCACTGGGCTTCTTGGCGGAGATTATGTACAGAAACTACTGCGAATGGCCTTGGACTTTCAACCATGAGACATCTCCAATCGGCATTCTCTATGAAGCTTTGGTGGCGATTTAGATGCTCGGATTCGCTATGGAGGGACTTCTTGATAGATAAATATTGCAGAGCAGGAAAACATCCAACAACTGTTACAACCTTTCTTTCGGATTCTACTGTCTGGCGGAGACTCCTCTCTGCCCGTCATCTCACCGAACAACATATAGCGATACTGGTACGTAATGGTAAACTCTCCTTTTGGCTCGAAAACTTCACTCTGCAGGATCCTCTGATTGCCGGCCCAGATGCTGATCTCTCGGCCCCTATTGCTCGTTACTTGTCCTCGACTGGATGGGCTCCTCACATTCCGGGACTATCCACAACACAACATTCACATCTTCCACCCACAATCCTCACTAAGGCTCAGATAGACATATATGGCAACTAGAATCTCATGGCAGGTTCTCAATCATTTCGGCTATTACTCTAATCCGTCCTCCTGCTTCTCCATCTGCCTCTTGCAAAACGCTCTGGTCCTCGGACATTCCAATGTCCCTTCGGCTATTTCTGTGGAGATTGCTCAATGGTTATTTCGCTTTTGATGAAACACGGCAGAGTTGGGGAGTCTCCTTAGCTTCTCAATGCTCCTGTGGCTCAGGTACTGATAGCTTTGCTCATATTTTTGTACATTGTCCTAATGCAAATTTGTTGTTGCAGAACTTTTGTGGTAAACTAGGCCTCCAATGGTCGTCACTTCGGCCACTATCCCCATTTTCCCTGCTGAAACGTTTATGGTGGAAAAGGAGAGGTACACAGATAAATCTTTTTACAATTTGTTTCGGGGGTGTTTTTTGGATACTATGGAAAGCCCGCTGCAAGTTTGTTTTTGAGGGCTTTAAATCTCATGGGCGAGGCCTACTTCGGGAATATGAATACTACACGCGCCCAATTCTCAAGTCTCGGGATCTTCTCACACACTTCATGCCCAGCTCCTCCACCTCGCGGTTAGCTGCTCCCTCTTTCACACCCGTCAAATGGCTGCGAGATGACAGATCAACAATACCCATTATTCTAAATGTTGATGGTGCTTCGCGAGGTAATCCAGGTTTATCTGGGGCAGGTGGAATATTGCGACACAGTAATGGAACTTTTATAGCAGCTTTCTGTCGTTTCCTGGGAGACAATGTGTCAAATACCGTGGCGGAGATTGAGGCTATGATCACTGGAATACAGCTAGCTCATCAATTGGGATATGAAACATGTATGGTACAGACAGATTCGCAGATACTTAGTCACTCTTTGACTCTTCGTCAAATCCAAAACTGGCGCCTTGATATCATCTTTCAACATCTATTGCGGTTATCCCAAAGTTACCACATTATTCAAGTTTACCGCGAAGCTAATCAGACTGCCGATAGTCTTGCAAACGAGGCCTGTGACAGTCAGGCCTCCAGGTATTTTTATGACTTCAACTCCCTTCCACGGATCACACGGGGTTATTGTCATCTGGACTCACAAGGCTTCCCTCAGCTCCGGATTGCAAGGTAATACTCTTAGGTACTTTTTCTATTTGCATTCCATGTATACAATCAGTCAAACACTGATTTTTCTTTAGGGATTTTACTGCTTTGCATTTAGAATAGCCTCTTATTGTTTCACCCTTGAGCATATTTATAAATGCTCAAGGTTGCATTTTTGCATACTCTAATGTATTGGGAGGTTTGGTTTAAGCCCCCCTCCCATCACCTTTATTTGCCGATTTGGCTTACTTAATAAAACGGGGGTCCGCCCCACCACGCTGGTGGCTTTATTAAAAAAAATAAAAATAAAAAAAAATCATGTTAACTAGTTCAAGTAATCCAAACACACACACACACACACAAATATCGGAGCAGAGAAACACCTGAATGATGAAGGAATATGAAACACATACACCAATCACCTACAGAACATGCATAAGAAATCACCAGTTAAAAAGTATTTTACTGTCAAGATATTACCCGTCCCACTTATGAATACAATGCTATGTTGTAATCGTGAAATTTCACAAGGTTAATACCCGAAATTCTACGTCCATTTACTATGGATTCTCACCATGAAAATGATTTCTAACTATTAACACCCGAAAAATCTTGGCTGGCCGAGACCAGCCATGAAACAGGAAAATGGGGGTGGATCTGCCAAGATGTAAGCATATCACAAGAAGAAAATAAGCCAAATTAGCTAGCCGAGATAAAATATTGCCAGGACAGTCAATCGGGGAAGCAGGAGCATCCATAACATGAACAACTACATACCTGGCAAGCTAAGCAAACAAACTTCTAATGGCAAGAGGACCAGCCGACTCCCACTTTGACCTGGTCTCTGGCCTTATCCCATCCTTAACCACAATATTTACATAAGAAAGTGGCATAGAATCAGAAGAATGAAGGGATTCATGGGCAGAAACTCGTTTTGAACACCCATGAGTCCTCTCCTGAAGGAACCGCTCATACAAAAGCGAATCGAAAGCAATCAAAAAACTTACATTATTCGGTTAAAGACTCTGTCTTTAGGCTCTTAGCAGCAATCACCTTGAGTCCTTCCTTGCGGAATTACTCCCTACCGGTATCCACGCGACGAAACGAACAACGATTGCTAGCTCTTCATTTTTCTGAGTTTCGGGAATTTTGAGAGAAAGGGAGAGTGAAAACAAGAAATATGATTTCTAGGTTTCTGGTATTTTTGCGGCTCAAGTATTGGTGACTAGGGTTTCGGTTAAGAGAAGGTTATATAGGGTGTGAGAGGTTGTTCCAAACATAACTCTCATGTCCTTACCACCTCTCCTGGGAGTGGGAGTCTTTAACTCCCACGTCCCCTAGACTTCTGCTGGTAGTGGGAGTCTTTATCGGATAATAACTCCCACGTAATCCTAGCTATAACTAAATACCAAAATACCCCTCCTTAATCTCTAATTCAAATAATAACGTTTTATTATTCTCAGAGAAACAAATGTCAGATACAATGAACCTACACACATTTAGGTTCATTGAATCTGGACATGAAGCTCGTTAACTCGTCTATGCGTGTGACCCTGTAGGTTCATATCACAATGGCAATGAAAACACACTTAGTAGCAGTATGTGTTCATAAATCACAAGCGCTCCCTAGCAGGACATTGTGACTACCCAAAGTGAATGAATTTACGGTGGAACCTAATACCAACCCACTATTTAATCCCTTTGTCTCGCGATATCCTAATTAAGCATAAGGCATGGTAGTCGTCACCCTTATTAAGCTTAATTGTGTTTATGCTCGATCTCCAGGTAGACTGTTCCAACAAATAGTATATGATAACCACTTTATCAAATACATTTGAGCACGGCCATGCATTTAGACAGTCTTCCCTATCGAGGAGCCCATGGATATCTCTCTCTAATAAGAGAGGGACAAATTCCTTACAATGCCTCTCACATTCAAGCCATGAAATGATAATAAATCCGATCATCAGTCGTATTGATTACTCGATTAAAAGTAACGTCCGACTGAGTCAAAACGTGGCCCATTCATGCTAGAATCAGTGGAGACGTAAGGTCTAAGGATTCCAAAATAGTATTGAGAAAGTAATACTTATGACTAAGGACCATGAAGTATTACTTCTCTAACGGATCACGTCTGATACAATATATCCCAATATATTGCATCTATGATTTGATTTGTATTCATTACACATGATTAGTAAAACATAATCATCGATCAAACATCATACTAGTTTTATTTTATTGTAAAGAACCTTACATAAAACTAGGGACAACTAGAATAGTAATTACATAAGCTAATGAGTTTTACTATGAAATCACATATTTGATGTTCATAAGCAAAATTAACTATTCAAAGATATGCTCAAAAAGATATAAAACGTACAACATATGCTAATGGTCATAGGGCACTACTGACAAAGAATTGTCAGAAAAAATAACAATGGAGGCTCAGAAAGTTGCAACCACCACCTCGCCAAGGCTCAGAAAGTCATCCCACGTTCTACATGGCAGTCAAGACTAGGGGAACATGGCTAATTTTTAAATCGTGGCAGTTATGGCAGAATTTAGGACGCGGAGGCAATTTAGAAGTAACCGTAAATAGAAGGAAAAGAAGGAGATCAATGACATCACAATCTACTCTCGAAAGACCTTTTCTATCTTCATTTATCCTATTTTTACAGTGTTCCTTAGGGCTTTCCACACTTAAATTCATGTACTTACTTTTTAGACATAGCCTCTTTGTATAAACAAAGCTTTAAGCTTGAGGATTCTTATCTAATAATGCATACTTAGACCAAATTCACCCTTTGTCTTATCTATATGTGTGAGCAGTCTTAACGAATAACGCATATTGCAACTTCATATAGTCTTATTTTCTTTATATAACATTTCTACTAAGAAATTGTAAACTTCTTGAGAGAAGGAATTTAAAGTGTGAATACAAAGTTTGCCGATTATGTTATCTAGCTCGACGCTCCAACATGGTTTTATGTGGCAACACTAACAATGTCTTAGACAATTTCTATTAAGTCAAGTATACAACTCAATTTCTTTTTAAATCTAGTTCATTGTATGCTCAAAGAAATAAACTAAAATATTAGTCAGATTCGACAGTGTCTCACAAATCCACAATAAACGCTTTCCTAACCATAATTCATGTAATCCGCTTACCATACGTAACATTACAAGCTTAGACAACTGCTAAAGTTATCCAGCTTAATTCCTCACCGAAAATGTTGGACTGGAACCTAGAATATAAACTGTAGTTTTCATGGCATCCATAGCTAATAATAATAAATTAAAGGTAAAAGAGACTATTTTTAGGGTTGACACATTATCTCCACGTGGCACGATCCCGTCAAATAAAACGCCCAATTTCCCTTAATTACGGCTACTCAACAACAACTACATATATAAATAGTAGCCTTCAAGGATGTACAACTAACATCATTTCTAAAATACTATAAGTCAACTTCTAATTATGTACAACCTTACAGGCTCTCACGTAATACACATACATACATAAGTACCGTAGGTGTCTAATTCACTCAAACAGTTTTTATACAACATTTAATTGCTTTATTGAATCTCTACATGGGCAACATGAGTTGTCACTGTAAGTCTATCATTTATTAGTTTTTAGTCTCATCACTAAACTAAAATTTAAGGAATATACTGGTTTCAAAACCACCTTTTAGGGTTTCCTCAATATTATGTTTCGCTCTAACAAAATATACAAACATCACTCAATCAAAGGCTATTTCTCATATAGGCTTGAGTCGATATCTGATGTATCTCTTTATTTATCGATTGTACTTGGTACTTTTTATTTGAACAAATGTTAATGATATTTGTAGAACCAAATTTCATAGTCACTCAGCTTCCATTCCATTAATACTCAAGACACATAATCAACTCAACTTTGATGCTAGATAAAGTTATCAAAATAATTATGTTTACAAGACTCAAAGTTACACTATATGGTGATAGAGGTTTTAGCAGTTTGAATTTTTTGTGCCACTCACTTCAAAACTTTAACTGTAGAATTTTTTATTAATATATCATACAATAAAAAGATAAAATCTAGAGGTGGAAGATACAGTTATGGTATTAATAAGATATAATTAGGAATGTTGCATACAGTGACATAGGTAGAGGCACAGTGGATCTGGTGTTGGGGCTTAGTATTGACTTGTACCCGCTTTATTAAAAATCAAAATTTAAAAACATAGAGAGGACATAAAGTTTTACCTCCAAACAATAGTGTAAATAAATCAAATGTTTACAAGAAGATAAAAGGGTATAAGAAAGCATAAAATAAATATTACAAATCATCCTACGCTAAAGAAATATTGTTGGAATTATTAAATCAAGCTTATTATTTACTAGAATGTTTAGTTTTGATAATTACTAGTTTAATTTATTAGGTTTGCTTAAGCTATTTCCTTGTCAATTTAGATTTCCTATTTAGTTTCCTAGTCAGTTTATATTTCCCAGATATCTTAGAGATTCTATTAGAGTTTGACTTCTATATCAATAGGAGTATTGTCTACATATTTTGTGTATCTTTGAGTGTGGTCTGAAGTAGAATTGTGGCGTAGTTAGGATTGTTGATCCTCCTGAATTTGAGAGTTGATACATAGAATATTGTATGTTTCTCTCCGTAGTATCGTTTGATTTATCGTTGTGCTTGGACCACAGCACTACCAAATTCTTTATTAAATATATGTTGCCACATTTAAAAGTTCTTCAAAGTGCTATCAAAGCTATTTAAATATTTCTTCAAAGTGGTATCAGAACTATTTAAAATTTTCTTCAAAAATCAACATGTTCTAAGATATTCTTAGATCTTCCAAGAGATCTCTTGATCTCCGCATGGCATATCTTTTATTGGTGTATGTAATATTTATTTATTTTACTCCTTTTTTAATTTTTTTCATGTTTGTTTTGTAGAAATAAATTTGTTTCAACTTTATGTTTGAAGCTATGTTTGTGCCATCCTTATAGTTTCAAATCTTTTTATTTGATAAAATTGATAGAGATCCATGGAGAAAAAACTTCATGAACCATTTCTTTGACAATGAATTGTGTTAACTACAAGAGTAAAATCACTCTTAACTATCTATAAAAAGGACTAGAGGCTCAAAGAAGTGGTGTAGATAGAAATAAGAGGAGTCCTAACGCACAAAACCAAACATTTTAAGATTGAATTTTAGAGCGCACTCAAATTCAAGTAAAGTTTCTTTGTATTCTTAGTTAATTTGCATTACAACTCTGCACTATTAGGGGGCAAATAACACTTATGAAAAGTGATTCACGTCTAGAAGCAATTCGGATTCGTTTGTTCAAGTTAGAAGAAGAAAAGTTTCCTACATTCCTAAGTGATATTCATTGTCACTCATGGTGATAATGTATTGGGTGTTCATGTTCAAGATTCATGATTCATGAAGACATGGAATTCCAAGTGAAGTGATCGATGTCCAAACGATTCAAACATTTCAAAATTCTTGAAAACAATGCCTCCAAGGTACATTCTTCTATTGATCAACAATGGAGGTAATATCTTAATGCGAAAGCAGGGGACTTCACACCAAGGCTAACGAATAGTGATGATAAAACAATGGCCAAACAAGTTCCATTATATCTTCTTATTTGTTTATTTTTCTTTCTTGTGTAATTTAGGCATGCAGTATGTCATTGATACTGTTATGATCTTTCACTATAAAAAGATGAAATAGACAAATATGTAATAATGTTGAAGTTCATGCAAGGTGCATATCTATGGTCATATTGTTTTATAGAGTGCATGTTAATCATGATTAGTTAATTTAACATATGATATATGTATATAAATTTCATTGTATGTCATTTTTCGGAACAAGAAATTTTACTGCTTAGTAAATGGTTGTTCCCACTATATCAGGATATCTGAGATGAAACATGCAAATATTTAGGATGCATTTTAATCATAAAATAATACAGAGTATTAAATATGGTTTGCATTCTACGTTGTTATACGGCATTGATGGATTTGTAAATTTTGTTTAAATAGTCTTTTATTTTTAAAAGATGATTGTTTTAAAATTTGGAACTTTATTGTTCTTAGTCAAACACCATAATGCGGGTATAGTTAAAGTAGAGATTTGATGAAAATGGTTAAAACCATAATGTCAAAATCTAGTCCTTTTCCATGGTTGTAGAAAACAATTGAATGTATTTAGCAGAGTTTCAAATAATTGGAACATAATTGTTCGAATATCAGACATGAAATTAAAGAAAAGTCTAACACAAAAGGACAATGGAAGCTATCATTTTTTTTTTAACTTTAACAAGAAAATTCGGCAAAGCGGAATAGATTGTCTTTAGGATATGCAAAAATATTAAAGCATATCGATTTTGATAATAGAATGAAATATTCAATAAGGAGAAAATAATATTATTGAATAAAGAGAGATAATATTCAATAATCGATCAATCATGATTCAAATGAATTCCTAGGCCTAAATATTGAAAGGATGCTTTGGTTAGCAAATATGAATAAAAATGCAATAAGTTAAAAGTCGTAAAAGACTTAAGGACTTATGTTCAAACTTCTACATAAATTGGGGTCGGCTACTTGTATCAATATAGGATTTATGTGTGGTCATTCACACGAATACATTCCCTTAATTTCCTTCTATCAAACACCATACCCTCCCCTAAATCTAAAAAAATCTATGTCATTCTTGATGACTTCGGTCCGAACCTTCTCCGGCCTCCCCCCACCTCTTACAACCTCATGTCTCTATCCTTCAAGTTTCCGAACCGGAGCGTCACTCGGTCTTCTTTTTATGTGTTCAAACCATTCTTCAACAAATTTTCCTTCTTAATTACTAAAAAACTTTTGTGTGTAAAGTCCAAATGTAATGAATTCGTTGGCATGTTCTGTAAAGGTTTTTCCATTTGCACAACTCTAAAAAGACCCAATTTACAAATTTCTTCCATTGTATTTACAAATTTCTTCCATTGTATTCCTCATCGTTATTTGTAGGCTCATCTTCGAAACAAAACAAGGTGGCTAGACATAATCCAGATGAAATGCCTCACACATTTCCTTCCTTCCCAGCAGAACTGATATAATCCTTCTTCTTCTTCGTTTCAAGTCATAGCAAAAAGGTTTAAAAGATCATCATCTTAACTTCTCAATCGGAGAACTCCCATTTGTTTCAACTAATTATATCTTTGATGGTTCCAGTTTGCATGGCTTGACCGACCATTCACAATTGTGAAATTTCATTTCTAAACGAATATTATGGTTTCCATTGTCTAGAAAAAAATTTGTTTTATGACATATTCTTTTATTTTGTTGTGAATTTTTCAAATGCTAAATTTAAAAATTGTTTGCTTCTTAAATTTTTTTGAAATAACAAGATGCAATTCAGAGAGCTCCAATTCCCTATTCAGTGTCGTCAAATGAAAAACTTTTAGATCTTAAAATTTTAATTCTTCAATGATCTCTTGCACATGCAAATTGATGTTTCATCCCTTGAAGTAGTCATGATCCCACCTTCAACACAGATTTTCCCTGTCTGTATGTTTTCAATTGTCTTTGTTCAAGTCTCCATCTCACGAAAGTTTTTCCATATGATTTTATTCAAGTAGAGGCTGAAAATATGACTCCATGTTTGCACACGTGTATTTGGCTGCAATTTTTGCACAATATTGGATACACATATTTTTTCCTTTAGGTTTACACTTCTTCAATCGGAAACAATATATTTTTTAAATATTTAAGGCAAATGTCTCAAACAAAATAAGAAGCCAATTACATTGGCCCAGTGAATTGAATTTGTAATTGTTTAAAGCTGGCCTCAATTGAAAACTAGAGAACAAAATTCATCTCATAAAGTTTATAAGGGTCATACTCTTTAACTACTAACTTACTATTGTAAAATCCAAACAAATATGATGAATTGTTTGGCATGTTTTGGAACGTTCAGCCTATCGACTGTATAAAATAAATACCAATTCTTCAATGGTTTTTACACTCTTCAATTCTTCAATGGTTTTCAAATTCGGAAGTTTTTCAAACGGTTTCCTCATCGTAATCTGCAAGCTCATCCTCAAAACAAAACCAGATGTGTTTTTTTCATTTTTTTAGTGAAAGTTGCTGATTTTATTAATCAGGCCGAGGCCAATGGAGTACAACCAAAAGAGCGGCAACTGTAGGGGAAAGTCCCTTATAGCTAAAGCAAGAAAATACAAAGCATTACATTAGTGGCAATGTCTACTATATGGTGTTCCAGACTGATCTAGGTGACATAGACCTCGAACTATGGTAGAAAGTTGCTAAAAATCCAAGTACTTTGTAGTTAGACTGTCGATCGCAATCCTCATTGGCAAAACAATCCACCACCTTATTGACTTCTCGGTAAATATGCACCACATTGTTTGAGCCAAGCCAGCGCAATACTTGTTGGAACAAAGCATCCAGCCTCCAAGCAGCAATATAACGCAATTGAATTGAGCCACATAAGAACTTAGAGTCCGTTTGGACTTGAAGCAGTACATAGTCCATTTCTGCAGCTGTTTGGAGTCCAATCAACATAGCCTCTATTTCAGCCACCGAGTTGGTTACATGTGGTCCCAAGAAATAAGAAAAAGCAGCAATGAAAGCCCTAGTGTGGTGTCTCAGAACAACTCTAGCAACAGGCTATACCGGGGTTTCCTCTCGAGTCTCCATCAATATTCAAGATTTCCAAATCAAAATGTATTTCCCAGTCGCCACATGTACTTGCTACTTCACTGAACATCGAGCCGCACGGGTCCCCATAAAATTGTCCCAAAAGTCCGCAGATATAAGTATATGTCGTACATTATTTTCCAATTCCCAAATCAAGCTCCGCCCATTGGATCGATCACCATCATAAACAAACCGGCATCTAGCACACCACAATATCCAACACACACTTTCAAAGAGAATAAATTGAATTTCATGCCATTTCCCTTTCCACTTCCACCACAAAAATTAAGAAGCGGGAAAGGGGAGTCATACCTTAAGTCTTGCCAAACAATTCCAACCGAGGCACATGAATGCTTCCAAAGTACTTGTGCTGAAGAACAGGCAAGAAAAACATGTGTAAATGACTCAGTCCCGTGATTACAATGGAATCGTAAGGCTAGAGGCACTCCCCAACCATGACGGGCCTCATCAAGCACAAAGAAACGATAGAAAAATCTCCAAATAAATATTATGAAAGAGAGAGAGGCAAAACAGCGGACCAAATGTATCAGCGAGAATAAAGAAGCACTCCAGGCGGCTGTAGTGGGTGCAAAAGATTTTAGATTGTGAAGTCGCCTCTCGGGTCTTGATTCCAAATAAATCTATCAGCCCCGGATCCAAGAGTAACTGGCGGGAGGATCTTGGTACTTAAGGGAAGAATGACTTTGGCTTTTTCTTGCCATTCAGAAGCATCAAGATATTCATAAATCTTGGATGTCTCCCCATTTACTACTATACCTACCTTGAAGCGTGAAGTCCTCATGCCAGAAATAGGATCTTCCATCTCGGATAAGGAGGCCAATTTGAGGTTCAGCTGATGTACTAACACCAAGCAACTGACGCCAAACCGATGAATCCAATGGGGTGCTAGGCACAAAAGATGGGTGCACATAGGACCTACAATACTTATCCAACATGGAGTCTCGCCATAAAGAATATGAAGTCGAAACCTCCACCATAGCTTGTACGAGAGTTAATCTAGATGAAATCGCTCACACCATTCCTCCCTCCCATATGAATCGGTAAAATCCTTCATTTCCTTCTTGCCGTTAAAAAAAATACTTTTACTTTGGAAGTTTAGTTGTGACCTTCTACTTTTCCGGGCATCCACGAATTGGGTGAAAACTTTCTTACTTGTTTTCTGAATTGGACCCAAATAATTGGTTTTGGATCCTAAAGGGTTAATCCTTACATCAAAGAAGGAAAAGGGAAAAATGTGTAACTACAATTCAATTCAAAGAAAAAGAAAATATATGTAGTTGGCCACTATTTTTGCACAATTTCCAATAAAAATATTTTAGTTTGAGTCCATATTGTCTAATATAAACAATGCATTTTTTCAGAGGAGGTAAAAGATGTATGTAGATATTGAGAGAGCCTCCCATCATTGATTATTAAGTTAGCTCTTTATGATTTTTCATTTTTTACTCTTAATTCTCTATTTTTACTGAAAATAGTACGAACTCATCATTTTTTGCAATAGTACGAACTCATTTTAATGATGAGTTCGTACTATTTTCAATAAAAAATAGAGAATTCATTCATTGCAATAAAATAGTATGAATTCACTTTCATGACTTAATGGCTTAATGAATTCATTCATTGCAATAAATTCTCTAGTTTTGTTTTAAGAAATTCATTGCAATAAATTAAAATATTTCTGAAATTAATTTGTCAGAGATCAAACGTGGAAATTATACATGAATATAAATAAATTCTATATAATCCTTATATATATAGTAACAAAAAACCACCATACTTATTCTTGCGATTTTCAATTTCCTTCATAACCATTCTGATACTTGTGGAACAAAATTAACAAGAGAAACCAAATTACCAAAATCATAAGAGAAAAAGAAAGAAAGAGAGTTTCGAGAATTTACCATTTCATAATCAATTTGAATCTTGTTTTACAACAAAGACAAAAAAAAATTGTAAGCCTAACAAGAGAGATAACCAAATTAACAAAATCATAAGATAGTAAGTAATTAAGAAAGATAGAATTTTGAGAACTTACAATTTCTCCCACAATCTAAAGACCATTAACCCACTCTTGATGAAGTCTTATATCTTCCTCGTGATATGGAAGCTCTTTATCAGTACTTTCAAAAAAACATAATACATATCATTTTCTTCCCTATAGATCTCACCTTCCTACCAACTATCATTAGCAAAATCATCGACAATCAAACATGTATAAATCGTCTATTGGATAAGGAGGTGGTCGTGATCGGAGGTTTTCAGCTTGTACTATATCGGGAAAAGGCCCAGAAAGATCATTTTTTGCTAGGTCTTAGTATAAAACCTTATACTTGTATCTTTTTAATTTTTTAACGACAGTGCCACTCATAATATGATCCCAAGAAACCCTCTGCGACCTATGACTTCAATCAAATTCCCGGGTCGGAATACAACAATTTTCTTTCTATGAAATGAACAACTGAAAAACTAGTCTTAAGAAGAAGAAGTAGGGAATAAAATTTACTTTGAGTTGTGATACATTGTCTTTTATAGATAAACTCTTCTAATTCAGTAAACTTATTTCCTTGAATGTGGAAAGAAATTAATGTTTAGATTTGTAGCAAAACTATATGGATTATACAGTGATTTTTTTTAACTTTCTATTCAAAAATTCAAATATTAGTTTTGGAATGTATTTTTTATGTACCATTCAGGAAAAGAAATGACAAAACAAATACACTCTTTGTCGCAAACTAAAGGTCCACATTTGACATGCACAATAGTTAGAATTAGTAGGTTGACAATTTATAGTTATGTTGTAATAATATCTTTAAATATAGAAGGACTCATACTTTAGTCGATCTTGCATACCCTAAATGTAGGAGATTGGTAATTGGAGTTTATGAATAAAATATATTCATTTCAAAAAAGTAAACATTCTATTTGAAACGGGGGAAAAGTATAAATCGGACCAAACAGTACAAGCTGTATATTTTGTATTAAAACATGTTTTCATCCCTTCAAGTATTCATGATCCCACCTTCAACGCAGATTGTATTTGTTCAAGTATTCATCTCAAGAAAGTTTTTGTATATAATTTTATTCACATAGAGGCTGAAAATATTACTCCACCTTTACACATATGTATTTGGATGCATTTTTTTGCACAATATCGGATACATATTTTTTTTTTACTTTAGGTTTACAACTTTATTCGCAAACAATTGAATTTTTTTTAATATTTAAGGCAATTGTCTCAAACAAAATATGAAGCGGAATACATTTACCCAGTGAATTGAATTTTTGATTTTTTTTTTGTGAATTTTTATTAATATGAAACCACCAGGTATTACAAGAAATATATGACTCATCCAAAATGATGAGTAGACAGTAAACTACTTCCCTAGCCGGAGTTGGGCTACTCCGAGTCTATACAAACAACACTAGCCACGGATGAGTTTAGGTAGTGTGCCGAAATCAGAGAAAAAATGAGAAGTGCGAGTATCACGTGCTTCATTTGCTAGACTGTCTAGCACCTGATTGGCCTCTCTATAAACATGTATCACCTGACAGCCTTGTGAAAGTTTCAAGAGACTTGGAAAATGTTGTCCAACCGCCAATTATGTATTTTTCGACGATATAGGGAGTCACATAATACCTTCTAATCCGTCTGCACCATGAATCCACCATAGCCTAAATCGTTCGCGAGATTTAATCCATCAACCATGGCCTCTATCTCTTCCATAGTATTAGTAACATTGTCCCCAATGAATCGGCAAAAAGCAGCAATATAAGTCCCATTGCAATGTCTCAAAATACCCCTGCCTCCGAGAGCTCCTGGATTACTTCCCGAAGCGCCATCGACGTTAAGGATGATGAAAGGAACAGGTCCATCATTCCGCAGCCATTTTATTGCCTTAACAGTTATGCGGATGGTCCAAGAGGGAGTTGATGTGTCAATATATTGCGCAAAAAGACCCTTAGCTATGAGAATAGGTCGTGTATAATATTCATAATCACGAAAGAGACCTCTGCCATTCGATTTAACCCCCTCAAAAACAAACTTACATCTAGCTTTCCATAATATCCAACAAACACCACCAAAACAAATAGTATATATATATATCAAGTTGCGATCCCTTACCCTTCCACCATAATAACTTCAACAATGATACTGGTGAGTCAGTTGAAATAGCAGACCAATTTATCCTAAGAATGTCGCAGACCTTCTCCAACAAAAAGCTAGCAAAAGTGCAATGAAGGAAGATATGGTCAAAACTATCATTACCCGAGCCGCAATAGCATTGAGATGCCAATGATATTCCCCACCGCTGTCATGTCGCATCAAATGCAAAGAAACCACTGAGCAAACGCTAAAGGAACAGCCGAAGAGACATATGGATATTTGATGCCCAAATAACCTTGCGAGAACCTTGAGAAACACCTGCCGACTGAAGGAAGAGGAGAGCGAATGAGATGGAGAGACTGCCAGTCGGCTCCAATTTCCATATCCCCTGGTCTAGTCCCAAAGTAAGAGTTAAATGAGGTAGCTGACGACGTTGAGAAGGCAAGAGCCCCGGGATGTGTCCCACCCACCCACCCGAGGTCGCATATTGATTGATAGAAGCTGCTAAATCGGAGTCATGGTGAGAATCAAGGCGACCACTCAAAGTAAAGTCATCATGCCAAAATGAGGCCGCCCCCTCTCTAACCAGGACTCCCATATGCGGCTCAGTGAGTGAACGGACTGAAAGGAGCCGCCTCCAAACCAATGAGTCCATAGGAGATGAGGCAATAACAGAGGGGTGCTCACCAGCTCTACAATACCGAGCCATAAGGAAATCCCGCCAAATAGAATCTGAGATCCGAAAATGCCACCATAATTTCATAGAGAATGTAGTTTGGATATTTCGCAAGGTTGAAAGACCTAGTCCATTATGTAGAACATCAC
The DNA here is from genome assembly GCA_026122235.1 of Vinca minor. NCBI lineage: Eukaryota > Viridiplantae > Streptophyta > Magnoliopsida > Gentianales > Apocynaceae > Vinca > Vinca minor. The sequence continues at coordinate 14,396,405 of JAOCZM010000011.1, forward strand.
AACACAACCTCCGCCAAGAGACCCAATGCCTTTTATTGCCGTGAACGGATTGTCCCCATAGAAAATTAGCAAGTACCCTCTCAATATCATCAAGAATGCGCTTCGGAGGATTCTCACTTGCCAGAATATACAAGGTCATGGAAAGCAGAACATGCTTCACAAGTGTCAATCTTCCTCCAAAACTAAGCAGCTTCTGTTGCCAACTTGCGACTCGAGAAGTAATTTTTCCATCCAATGGCTCAAAATATGCATTGAATTTGTAATTGTTTAAAGCTGGCCTCAATTGCAAACTATAAAACAAAATTCATCTCTTAAATTTTATAAGGGTCATACTCATTTTTTTTTTTCTTTAATGAAGATTAAATAATATTTCTTTCATTGTAATTTTGACGTTAAAGTTAAAAAGGAAGATTTGATTGACTATCGAGTAGCTAAGGAATTTAGGCCAAAATACCAAATGAATGTAGATCGATTCTTTGCTTCTTAAGAAAGAGAAGGCTATCATTGGGCAGCCTGATCGTGTGGTAATTGCCAAAGGCCCTGCATTTGGGTGGGCAGATTTGGCCAGTTTTGCAGCTAACTTACAGGTTCCATGGTTAATCATGGGTGATTTTAGAATAAACTAACTAGTCTCCTTTAGCAGCAATAACTTGTTTTGCACCAACCGCAAAGAACTCAGTAATGACTTCAAGGGGGATTCCCTTGGTTTTTCGTTATCCTCAAGAAAACAAAAAACAACGAAATGACACACGCAAGAACGTAAATTCCAAAGACACCAGCCAAACCTATCGAAGTCAGCATCACAGGCAATGTATAAGTGACAATAACGTCGCATATCCCGAATACCAAGGCATATATCGTTATGGAAAGTCCATGCATTCTTGTAGGAAATATTCCAGAACAGAGAATATTGGGGATTGGTCCATAACCCATGACGAAGGTGCGAAAGTAGAGTACCACGCATACGGTTGAGATCACATCATGAACCACAGTGCCCAGTGGGACAACATTGGCAATTACCAGAAGGATAAGAGAAACTATGAGTACTGGTATAGTTGTCAGCAACAATATCCTTATGCCCGTAACATCCATGCATATCATTGCAACAATAATAGAATGAAGTATCAAAAGGTTCGTTAATGCACTTATAAGGAAAGATGATGAGTCTGTTACAAGGCCAAGGCTGTCAATAAGAACCACTCCTGCTTGCTCAAGGATTTGAGGAGCATAGTACATAACATAACCCCATTGATACCAGAGAACTGATGGACTCATATTCTTCTGCACTAAACTGTACAAGAATTTTAGATCAATGACAACACTAATTCACCATTTTAACCAAAAACACAGTTCTAAAACAGTAGCTAGGCAAGGAATGGAGGTGGCCCCTTTGACAATTCTAGAAGCTCATGGTCATACTCCTTATTTACTAACTATCTTTTGTAAAATCCAAACAAAAATGATGAATTGTTTGGCATGTTTTGTAACGTTCAGTCTATCGATTATATAAAATCAATACCAATTCTTCAAGGGTTTTCACACTCTTATGATTTGCAAAACCGTCAAAAAGCTCAATTTTGAAATTTCTTCAAATGACTTCCTCATCATAATCTACAGGCTCATCCTCAAAATAAAACCAGATGTTTAAAGCTAATCCAGATGAAATCGCTCACACCATTCCTCCCTCCCAGATAAATCGATAGAATGCTTCATTTCCTTCTTGCAAATAAAAAATGCTTTCACTTTGAAAGTTTAGTTGTGACCTTCTACTTTCCTAGGCATCAATGAATTGACTAAAAATATCTTACTTGTTTTCTGAATTGGAACCAAATCATTGATTTTGGATCCTAAAGGGTTAATCCTTACATCAAAGAAAGTAAAGGGAAAAGGTGTAACTGGCAATAATTCAATTTTAAGAGAAATAAAGATATGTAGTTGGACAGTATTTTTGCACAATTTCCAATATAACTTTTTTATTTTGATTCCATATCGTCAGCCATAAACAATGCATTTTTTCAATATCTGAAAGAAAACATCTCAAATAAACAAGTCATGCAAATACACTAGCCAGATGAATTGAATATGTAATTGAATAAAGCTGGACTCCATTGCAAAGTAGCAAAGAAATGTTTTTGATTCATCATTCATCTCATATACAAAGCATGTGTATTTAGACACCATCTTTCCACAATCTCATATACAAAAAAATTAATTTAGGATCCATCTCTTCTCTCATAAAATAATTCACTTTTTCATTATTTGAAGCAGAAATATACAAAAAAAAGAGCAATTTAAATACACTGATCACGAGAATTGAATTTGTAAATGTTTTATGATGGCCTCCAATTGAAGGGTGTTTTTACCAGCTTCCAGATCCTCAACTCAGTCCATTTCTTGAATTTCAAGTTCCGTGATCCATAGTTGAATTTGACGATACTCATAGTATGCAACACAAAATCTATATAGGAATGCATTAAAGAAATTACCAAGGAATAAGAGAAATTGACCAGCCGAATTTTCTTTGATGATTGTCTACGCAAAGTTTTTAGAGTAGTGGTCTATCATCACGACCAGTATGAGGAACCTACATGGTCAATGACTACTAATTAAAAAGTGATATCAAATTTCGTTTTCTCTTCATTCTTGTTGATGTTGCTGGCTTTTCCTCTTTATTTGTTTTTGTGTGTGTGTATCAGGATAATGAGTTGTTTTTATTGTCTTCAAAAATCATGCTGTCAAAATAAAAATATTTATAGATGGTTAATTAAGTCTTTTTGAAGATGTTGTAGTTTTAATATGTAGTTATTATTTTGCATATTATATTTTAGTGTTCACGAATACTGTCGTGTTTCTTAATAATAACATTCATCCAATTTTGAGAGAAATAACATTTGTATTTGTTTGCACAATCTCTTATAAAAAATTTACTTTGATTCTACGTTTTCTATTACAGACTATTTACATTTTAAATATTGAAGAAGAAATTTTAATAAAAAAAAACTAATTACAAGCGTGTATTTGGACACATTCTTTAATACAAGATGGTTAATAAGCCACAGAATAGCATTGAACTCTTATTAAATTCTTTTGTAACTGGCATTATAAAATCAACGCCAACTTTCAAAGGTTTTCACTCTCATTTGAATTGTTAATAGAGAAAATCGATATTTGTAGCACCAACTATTTACAAAAATCCAATTCCGACAATCGAAATAAATTCCTTTCCTCTGTTTCTGTAATGATTATTTACTACAACTCCTATAGAACTGCTAGGATCATGTTCTCTTTTGGCTATTTTATGTCTTGTGTTGAAGTGGATTTGTTTCCACTTATTAGGAGGTTTTGGCTTAATCCCCCTCCTTGTATTTTGCTAGCTATTTGACCGTTAATTAATAAATGGGTAGGGGTCCATGTAAAACCTCACCCATAACATATGGCTTTCGATAATAAAAAAAGAAGTTAAATAAGAGTTTCAGTTTTAACCCATATTGCGATTTATGCATTATTGCTCATTGAAAGATGTTTGTTAAAATATTAAAAGAAAAACGTTGATCGCATTATCGGGAACCAAAAAAATTAAGCATTTTTGTACTGTTAAGCATCGCTATAGCATAATTTAAATTTTGAGCTTCTATTGGAAAACTATTGATCATTGCCAATGAGGCATTTAATCGGTGTTTGAGATTATAATTATCTCCAATGTACATTCTTTTAAATACTACATGTATAACTCTTGGAGACACTTAGGATTCCTAAAATCTCACCTTACCTCTTATCTTTTCACTTAACAAGTGTAATTTTTCATTTTCATGAATTATCATTGGTTAATTGTTCTTGTGAGACTATACAAATTTTTCCTAGTATACTAGATTATGATTACCTAATATGTTTCTTCAATCTTGATCAACTAGTTTTGTCTGATCAGTTTCAGTCCTCCATGAAAATGCACAATAGGTAGTAAGAGATGAAATGAATTGTTGAAATAAGAAACTAATTGTAACTTCAAGACTTCTAAATTCCGCTAGTACTCATTTACTATATGGATAAAATTCCATTGTTCTGTTGTCTGAGGAATTTTCCAACAAGTACTGTCAGAGGAGGTGAAAGATGAGTGCAGATATTGAGATAGCCTCCCATTATTGATTATTAAGTTACCCACTTTCAATTTTCATTTTTCACTCTCAATTCTCTATTGTTACTTGAAATAGTAGGAACTCTTCATTTCCATGACCTTTGCAAGTCAAGGGTAAAAACCAAAAACAAAATACTGCCGGTGTTTTCAACATTGTCTAATTATTAGGTTGTTTGCATCTCCGCCCCTCACCCGCGTAATCTTTACCTATTTTAATAACTTTTATATTATTCAAAAATATTATAACTTTTGCAAGTTACTACTATTTTTTTTTCTAACTTCTTATTTCAATTATGGTTTTTTTTTCTTTGTAAAATTAATGGAATTAAGAATTTTTATGAGAAAAGAAATCAGTTTATCATTCCTTCAAAATACATAGGTTATGAAAGAACTTCATATTATTACTAACAGAAAGCTCACATAGAAGTTTGAATATCCATGCAACAAATGAATTCATTAAGCCATTATTTAGAATAGCAACAGAACATCATTAAAAAAAAACACATAAATATTTTAATTTGTCGGACATTAACATGGAAATTATATAGGAAAATAAATCAATTCTATATAATTCTTCTATATGTACAGTTACAAAAACGGGCATATTTATTCTTGTGCTTTTCAATTCCCATCATAACCATTTTGATGCATGTGGAACAAAATCAACTAAATCATAAGAGAAAAGGAAGGAAATAGTGGTTTGAGAATTTACCATTTCATTATAATTTTGAATCATGTTAAACAACAAAGACATAATATAAATGTTAGCCTAACAAGAGAGATAACCAAATTAACAAAATCATAAGATAGTAAGTAATTAAGAAAGATAGAATCTTGAAGACTTATAATTTCGCCCACAATCCAAAGACCATTAACCCAATCTTGATAAAGTCTTATCTCTTCCTCGTGATATAAAAGCACTTCGTCAATTCTTTCAAAATAAAACATAATACATATAATTTTCTTCCCTATAGATTTCACCTTCCCACTAACCATCATTACCATCGACAATCAAACCTGTATATAAATCGTCTATTGGATAAGGAGGTGGTCGTGGTCGGAGGTTTTCCGTTTTAACTATATCGGGCAAAGGCACAGAGAGATCATCGTTTACTAAGCCTGAGTATAAAACCTTATACTTGTTTATTTTTAATTTTTTAACGACATTGCCCTCATAATATGATCCGAAGAAACCAAATGTGAAGAAGACAGCAGATGGGAAAAAATCTGATGGAATTAGCACGGGTTCTGGAGTTGAGAACCGAGGAAAGGGGAAGAAGACGATTGCTCCTGTTGGACAAATTGCTCTCTCCAAGCCGCAGTTCAGGTTCGAATTCCATATAATAGACAATAGATATGGGATTGTCTATAATGATAGACGTAACCTATGACTTGTATCAAATTCCCCTGTCGGAATACAACCGTTTTGTTTGTGTGAAATGAACAACAACAAAACTAGTCTTAAGAATAAGAACTAGAGAATGAAATTTAGTTTGAGTTATGATACATCACTTTTATAGATAATCCCTTCTAATGCAATAATCTTATTTCCTTGAATGTGGTAAGAAATTAATGTTTAGATTTGTAGCAAAACTATATGGATCATATATAGATGATTTTTAACTTTCTATTCAAAAAGTCAAATATTAGTTTTGGAATGTACTTTATTATGAACCATTCAGGAACATAAATGACCAAACAAATACACTCTTTGTCGCAAATTAAAAGTCCACATTTGGCATGCACAATAGTTTAGAAGAGTATGTTGACAATTGATAGTTATGTTGTAATAATATCTTTAAATAGAGAAGCACTCAATTTCTTTCCCTATACGAATTCCAGCTTGAACATTCCCTTTTCTCTCGGATTTCAACTGACCCACAAAATTCCTAAGCACTAAACCAAGTAAATAAAACTAGGTGTAGTTAATGGTTTAGTAAATGCATCAGCAATTTGTTTCTCTGAGCTAACTTGTAAGAGCATAATCAATCCTATTAAGAACATCACTTAAAAAATATGACAATCTATTTGAACATGTTTTGTTCTTTCATGAAAGACATGATGTTTAATAATGTGCAATGCACTTTTGCTATCACAAAAGAATGTATCTACCATTTTCTTTACACCTAGATCATGAAACAAGTTCACCAGCCTCTAAACCTTACAAGGAAAGAAAAAATTCCATTCACTGACTTTCTTTTGTCCACACAACCCGCCAGTCAGCATCAATATAAGATTTCAACTCCAAAATTATTTAGAGAATGATAAAAATAAGCCTCGTCTTACTACACATTTTACATATCTCAAAACTCTGTGTGTTGCTTTCCACTGCATTACTGTATGCCTATCTAGGAATGGACTTAGTTGTTGAATAACAAATGAGATGTCTGGTCTAGTGACAGTCGGGTAGAATATGTTCCCTATCATACAAGATGTACTTTTATTGCGCAAATTGTTTTACTTTTCACAATCTCTTATACAAAAAATTTACTTTGATTCTACATTTTTTCTTACATACAAATTACTTTCTAAATATTGATGGATAAATTTTCATAAAAAAAAACTAATTATAAGCGTGTATTTGGATATCATCTTTGCACAATCTTCCATACAAGTTGTGTACAGGGATACCATCATTGCACAGTCATCAACACTCTTTGCAAAATTTATGGGGAAAGGATTAGACTAACACTGATTAGGGAGAAAGCCCATAACATGGCACCGAATTTTTTGGGGAGAACATTTATGTCTTTTCACCCAAAACGGAAGTTCCACTTCCGTTCTAGACACGTGGCATAAGGCGCGTGGGGGACGTGGCGGTCGGCTGAAAACGGAAGTCCCACTTCCGTTTTAGAAAGAAAAAAAACGATTCATCTTCCTGCTCTCCTCCCCCAAACGGAAGTACCAATTCCGAAGCAATAAAAAAAAATACGATTCCTATTTTCTCCCAAAAAAAAACTCTCCTCCCCCAAGTCCTCCCCTCCTCCCGTTGGCCCTCTCCTGTCGCCGACCCCCTCACGCCGCCGGCGGTAGCCGCCGCCGCTGCCCACATTCCTCACCAACAAAGCCTTTCTCCTTCACACTCCTTTGCCTTTTGTGAGGTAAAATTCTCTAAATTGATGGAAAAATTGTTAAATTGTTCATTTATATGAAATTAAATTGTTGTTTAATATGAAATGCAAGTTTTTTTGATTGTGAGAATATTGTGTCTTTTGAAATTAAGGGTTTAATTGGTGGAATTGTGAAATTTAGGGTTTAATTGAAATTGGAATTGTGAAATTGAGTGTTTAATTGTGAAACTGAGCGTTTAATTGTGAAATTGGCTACATTTTGAATTGTGTGTATAAATTGTTTTTCGAATTTATTTTGTGAAATTTAGGGTTTAATTGAAATTGGAATTGTGAAATTGAGTGTTTAATTGTGAAACTAAGCGTTTAATTGTGAAATTGGCTACATTTTGAATTGTGTGTGTAAATTGTTTTTCGAATTTATTTTGTGTAGATGGCCAATCCCGCCTATCTTCATCCAGGACCTGTCGATTCCAGTTTGTTGAACAAACAACGGTCCCATAGGTCGTTAGGTATTTGGCACGGGGAACCGAGCCTTAACGTCCCTCTGAAGGTTATTAGTAGTTCAGGACATTTTTACCAAGCGTATAACAATGAGACGAACCCTAGAGTTCTAGAACTCATCGACTTCTTGGGCTTAGGAAATTGTTGTAGACTTGGTGCAATGAATGTAGATCACGCGCCCGTGACTGCATTAGTAGAGCGATGGCGCCCGGACCCCACACATTTCACCTACCGTGCGGCGAGGCGACCATCACCCTAGAGGACGTAGGGTGCATTTTGGGACTGCCCACTAGGGGTGACGTGGTGTCCTTTGGCGGCAGATACGATTTTCCCCCCGGTGAGTGGATGGACATCGTGTTCGAAGTGCTTGGATTCCGACCCACGCCGGAAGGATTTTCCGGCCACATTTTTCTCGTTAGAGAGGTATTTGCCCATATCGCCGTGCCACTTCCTGGTGATGCCGGTGACCGTGAGGTAGAGCAGAGGGCTAAGGCCCTGGCTTTTTTGCTGATGGCTACATTTTTATTCCCCGACAAGTCGGGGAATAAAGCGAGCATGCGACTTCTGCTCCTCTTGCGCCGTGACCCACTGGAGTTTGTCGAGCGCTCTTGGGCCAGCGGTGTCCTCGCACATTTGTATCACCAGATGTCCGTGTCGTGCATGGCTGACTCGAAGGACATCGCCGGTTGTTGCCTTCTCATTCAAGTTTGTCCCCTATTAATTAAATTTACTTACATTTCATTCTTTATTTGTGAATTAATTGTTGATTCATCGGTTGTTATGTCTTGAACAGTTGTGGGCGTGGGAGCGTATTTCATCGCTCCGTCCTGCCAACCGAGGCCAGGTTCCGGACGTTATCGACCGCCCTAGGCCCCACGGGCAACTGAATATGTTTTGGGAGCAACTGGATTTGATTACCGAGACACGGGGGGTGAGTAGATTTATTTGCATTTTATTCAAGTCTGAATGTGTTATGTTTAGGTTTAATGAGAATTTTGTTGCGTATTATGCAGTTCTGTTGGAGGCCCTACCCTGATTCTGTCCTAGCAGCGAGGGTGTTTGCAGATGAAGGGTTTATAAGTACGTGTCGGGCACGCACCCCTCTTTTCTATTTCGAGTTGGTAGAGTACCACCTGCCCGAGAGGGTGATGCGCCAATTTGGCTTCCAGCAGTGGTTCCGATCCCGCCAGTTACAGAGGGCATTGTGGCGGGCAAGGACGTCCACATTGTTAGGGTTAACGCGACCAAGGATTGGGAGAAAAGTACGGTACTTACATCAAAATGTGGGACAACCGGGTCGATGCCCTAGTGGGCGCTGAGGAAGCGATCAGTACTGTTAATGCACCAACCCGTGAGTACATGGGTTGGTACAATACCATTACCGTTCGGCACCTGACGAACCCCTAAAACCGGGATCCCAGGCCATTCCCCGTGGGTATTCAGACCGTCGCCACGGCAGACTTGTTTATGGTAAGTTTAGATCTTTTTTATGTGATCGTGATTATTTTCCCCTGAACGTACTAACTTTTATGTTTTGTTACAGGAGGACACAGGCAATTTACTAATTGAAGAGTTCGACAAGCCAGGCAACCGCACCGTTGCCCAGTACAGGTCCCTGGTCGCCTAGGCCTCGCAGACGCTCAAGGATGCCTTCGCTGCTGCCGGGAAGGCTGTTTCTTGCAAGTCGCGGGCTCCCGACGTAGTAGGTCCCAACGTCCAGCAGCCTTCCGTCCGTCCCAGGGATCCTGTTCAGGGGAGGGCGGTAGTTGGCCGGCAGGGCACCCGCTAGGCCACTCAGGAGCAGAACATGGCTAGGCGCATGAGACAGCGCGGTGCAGGAGAGGCAACCTCGCAGGAGGCTTCGCAGACCGAGTTCGAGCATCCTTCATCTGTGTTCGAGACGCCGGGAGCAAGACCCTCTGCGCCGGGAGAGGGAAGTGTACTTTGGTGCGCCATCCTTCAGCCTTGGCCTTGACCCGACTAAGGAACATATGCCATAGATGCAGGCCCATTCCCCAGAGGAGCCGCTAGTGGTCGACACCGAAGGGGCGGAATTCATCCAGGCCCCTGAGGGTAGTGCAGTGCGGACAAGGGACGGCCGCATGTACTATCTCCGGGTTAACCCAAGACAAACGCATAGATACACCCCTTCGTGCCTTAGATAGGATCTATTTTTTATCTTTGTAAACATTTTCATACCTTTTTATGTAATACGATTTGTTTGTTATTTCAGTTGTCTTTATTTTATTTATAAAGTATCTATTTCGTAGTCTATTTTAGTAAAAAATCCAGGGCAAAAAATAGATTTCGGCCAAAATTACGAGCACCAAGGTCACCAAAAAATGTGTTACTATTCTTTTCCATTTAGAAGGCAAAAAAATTTAAAAAAAAAACACACTGCCTATTGAAAACGGAAGTGGGACTTCGTTTTCACTCGAGAACGGAAGTCCCACTTCCGTTTTCAATTAACGCCACGTCACCCCACGCGCCTCAATCCACGTGTCCAAAACGGAAGTCCCACTTCCGTTTTGGACACAAATGTTGTCCCTAGAAAATTTTAGTGTCATGTTTTGGCCTTTCTCAAAAAACAGTGTCAGTCTAATCATTGGCCCAAAATTTATTATGTATACTTTTTACTGTAGATTTTATATTTTTCTTTCACAAATAATTTATTTTGTCAATAACTGAGTCGGAAATTCTCAAAGAAAATAAATCAAAATAAACTAGTTGAGTGATACTACAAGAAAACGGAAAGAATAAAAACTTATGTGTTACAATATTAATATTAATACATAATTGGTCATAAGATCTATGATATGATATGACTAATTCTATACCACGAGGAATGACTAGAAGTAAATGAAAATCCTTTAAAATCGCTCAAGTTGACAATCGCTCAAGTTGGACAAATCCAAACAAAATAAAGTCAACCTGATTCTCAATGATGGCAAGTCTCGTATCTCAAAACTTTGTGTTTCCTACACCGTTTTCATCGAATGAATAATTTCTGACGCATATTTGGTGATTCATTTTAGTGATGATTTCATTAGAGTAACTGTTTTCAAAGTAAGGACACACTTAAACATGAATACATCATAGCGAACTACATGCTGAGAACAAACATAAAATGTGCAACATAAAGGACCAAGAAGTTGCTCAAGAAGCGCATAAATACATGGAAATCATTTATAAGAATTAAGTTAGTTATCAAACATGGCCTAAGTTTGCAATATCTCCGCCTTATTGCAACAATGACTTCTACAGTAATCTTTATATCGCCAAAACCTTCATGAAGGTAGGTTTGCACAAAAAGAAGAAGAAAAAAAATCTGAAGATAAGCTCTAAATAGAAAGACGATCTTTTTTATTTTCTTAATTGAGTGAAGACATTTATGTTAATTACTTGGCATTACATATATTTATTTACTGAATAAATAATTTCACCTTTCTTAAATCTAATTCGAAACAATTTAATTATATTCGGAACAATTCTGCTATATTTCTTAATACACTAAAGTAATCAGTACACATGGAGCAATGTAATTATTTCAAGTTGATGAACTTTCATTACTCTAATGATGTTGCAGCATTTGGAATAATTTCATTAGTCCAATGATGTACTAGAAGGACATGAATTAGCAACATGATCTGGGGTTATCCCAAGTTATTACATGCATATTTGAGCTAGCACAAAGCCTAATTAAGTGGTCAAGAAATGAAAAACTAAATCAATCAACCAAGTAGATCTATATACTCTTAAAGCATTCTTGGCGTGGAGATTAGGTACTTTTGCGGACCAAAATATATGGGTTTAAATCAAAATATTTAACGATTAAGAACACTCAACTAATCTGTGTGCGTAAAAACATTCACCTCTGACAAGAACCTTTAACAATATAAGGAAATATGCATCCAATTATCCAAACATCCAAATGTACTACCAAACTATATAAGGAAATATGTTACTGTTCCAGAATCTTGAAACCTCAGCAAAATCACTGAAGAATTCATGTAACTTAATTTGATACTCACCCAGATTTTTGGCCTGAAACTACCCCAAAAAATCATCATTTAAACAACAATTAATAACTCATTTTTCCTCTTTAGTAAATATTTATAGAAGATTCTAAACACAAAATGCCACACAAAAAATAGAAGATTTTGGGGACAAACCGAGCTTTCAGGGAGGATTAAAGGCCAGGGATGGCGACGGTGATGGCGACGATTAAAGAATTTTGGGACGGCGGTAGCTGGAGATGGCGACGGTGATGGATTAAAGGCCAGGGATGGCGACGGTGATGGCGACCGCGATGGCGACGATTAAAGATTTTTGGGACGGCGGTAGCTAGAGATGGCGACGGGGTATTGGAAGCTTCTGAGGAGGAGGAGGGATTTCGAAGGAGAAAGATTCAAAATTAGGGATTTGCTGATGGGGGAAGAAAATACATCGCGAATTATGAGACACACAAACGATCCAAACGACGTCGTTTTGAGCAGTCGGTCATTAATCCATCGTTAACGTATTCCGTCGGTAATCCGTCGTTAATTGCCGTCGGTATTCGGTCGTTAACGTTCATAAAACGACGTCGTTTTGAGTCCTTCATTTATTACTATACAAATAAACACCGTTATGTATTCCGTCGGTATTCGGTCGTAACTTTCCGTCGGTATTCGGTCGTTATATATTACGTCGGCAAACGGTCGTTAATATCCGTCGGTATTCGGTCGTTAAGGGTGAACAAAACGACTGCGTGTCAATTTGGTCAACGGGGCCGATGTGGCAGACGGATGGGCGACGGAATAATGACCGATTGGTTTTCGGTTTCTATTCGGTCGGTATTCCGTCGTTAAATTTGTGACAAAAAATTTCGGTCGCTAAATTAGGTCGTTATTTAACTATTTTCTTGTAGTGTGAATTGATTGTGTAACTGTATAAAGTTGGCCTCCATTACAAAATAGAAAAGCTAATTCATCTCATAAACTTGTAGGATTACTCATTCGAGTGAAAATCCAACTTTTGTTTTTTGCTTTTTGTGGGTCTTGATATGTCACAGGAGATGATCCTGAGCTCAAATTAACCTCTTTTGTAACAGACATTATAAAATCGACACAAATTTTGCACTGGCGTATAAACTTTTTTACTTTAGTAACACTATTCTTTAACAAATAATTTAAAATTTTTCAGCATTTGAGCTCAAAATTTTCATACAAAAAACAAATATGAATATGAAGAAAAGAACATATACCAAACACTAACTTTTTTCTTTTTTAAGTTTATTCAGTAATGGCTGATCCAATTCTAAGAGAAATAAAAGTATATTAAGTAGTGTCATAAATTTTGCAAGGGTCATATTCTTTAATACTAACTAATGTTTATATAATCAAAATACAATAAATGGGTTGGCATGTTTTTGTAACATTCAGCCTCCTGACTATATAAAATTAGTAATTCTTCCAAACTAACTCTAGAAAAAAACTCCATTTCTTGATTTCTTTCAATGACTTCATCATCGTCATCTGCATGCTAAAACAAAATAAGATGGTTAAAGCTAATCCAAATGAAATGGCTATTACCTTTCCTTCTTTCCCAGCAAAAAATGATTTCCAAATTTTCAAGTGGTTCATAGACTTGGCACAATTAGTCATGACGTTATTTTTTACATTAACTTTTATCCCGAATGGTTAATCCTTACATCAAAGGTGGGGGTGGGAAGAAAAAATTTGTATATTGGCATAATTAGTTTTCTTATATTGATTATTGGAATTTATCCAATTCTAAGAGAAAGACGCTTACCAATTCTAAAAAAAATATGTACCCTACACTATTTTTGTTCTTAGAAAGGCGATTTCAATGCGGAGTACCAAGCATCCTCGGTATCTTTGGTGAAGACTTTTTGGCTCGATTACTAGATGAACTCTTCCTCGTCATAGTCTTTCTGCCTTCAGCTTCATCATAAAAACGTTTTACTATGTCTTACGACGAAATGACAATTGACAGACACCAAGAAAAAGTATAAACAAGTTTCTTACCAGTTGCAAGAACTTTGAAGCTCGGGATAATGGCCTGAAAAAGGCAAACAGGCTATTCCCTTTCAGGCCCGTCTCAAACATATCCGAAGCCACATGCTGAAAAAAAAATTAGGCGCTCGAATTTTAGAGCTAAGTGTATATATATATAAACAAAAAAAAATTAGGGGCCCGAATTTTAGGTTAAGTATATATATATATATATATATATATATATATATATATATATATATATATATATATATATATATATATATATATATATATAAACAAAAAAAAATTAGGGGCCCTAGATTTTAGGGAGTCCTCTATGGCTCAGCTCACTCGCATCTCCTATTAACCTAAGACTCAGTGTATGGTAAAAAAAAATTTTGAGCAACAAATTGTAAAACATCAAGATCTTCAATTTTTTTAACTAATAATTATATACTAATTAAGTAATTTTTTAAAAAAAATTGAAAGCTTTTGTAAATGTGAGCGTAGTTCGGGATGTCACCTTGGACACTCTTGGAGCCGGGCCTGTTCCCTTTATTCCGCTTCTCAGCAATATGGGCCACAACTTCTTGTTCCTCAGAAGCCTCCTGAAGCAAAACAATGTAACCTTGAGCCCCACCCTTTGGCTCAGCAACCTCGGCAACCTCAACAACCTGGACATCCTCTCTTGAGAAAAAACCTGATTTCCTAGCACCTCGGCTTCTTTTCTTCGAAAAACGATCTTTTTTAGATTGGTCCCACTACTTGTAGAGGCGTAGAGGAACCCCCCCCCCCCCCCATAGAAAAACACTAAATTATAGCGTTTGAGCAGTAATCCAATATGTGCAAATAATTCTGAAATTTCTTGGACCAATTTTTCTTCACAACCATACAAAAGGCGTAATTCTTCAGAAAACGAAATCCCTCAGTATCCAATGTCGTCGATAACCGGGGATTAAAGGAGAAGCGCAAAGGTTCCAATCAAATTCATAACGTAAGGGAATAGGGGAAAGAAAAAATAATCCTTCCAACCCTTTGATGAGGATACACAACTCACTATAAGTTTTTGCTCTAGCTTCAGTTTGGTATAGCCATGTTGAAACCAACTTGCATCTGACCTTATAGCTCGAGGATGTACTACCTTTGTAACACCCACCTTTCAACCTTAGACACCGGAGCCCATAATGTTTGGCGTCTTAGTACTAATTGTACCGTGGTCTAGGTTGTAGGTTAATTATACTCCTAATTAAATGGATAACTTTGACAACCATTATGTCTAGGCTAAGAAAACCAAATTTAGTTTCTAAATGAACTAAGAAGAAAATTGTGTCTCTTGATTTATTATCTTTTAGGACTAAATTGTAATTTTAAAAACGTGAAGGACTCATTGAACTTTTAACAAAATTTAGGGACTTATAAGCAATTTGAGATTCTAATTTATCTATAAATAGAGCTTTAGGGGAGAGCAATCAGCTCTCTCATTTCTTCTTTCTTGCTCCCAACGCTAGAACACACACTCACCCACTTTGCAATTTTTCCTTTCTTAGTTGAGTTGCATGTCATCAAAAATGGATGATCCTTGATGATCCATGCTATACCCACCCAATTTCAGACTTTAATTTGGTAAGTGAAGTAAATTAATTGATGGTGGATTGTTAATATTTAATTGTTCAAAATGCTTTAATTTTCTTGGTCAATTCACGGTGATACATGTATTTGTATAAGCATATCATACTTAGTTTGTTTTTCTTAAGGTTGTCGAAAATGATATGTATTGTCCCTGTTCATCTAAGTTTTTACTTTATTTTTATTTTTATTTTGTTGCCAGTTGAATCGTTGAGCATGCTGTTTCTTTATTTTTCGTTTTCCTTTGTTTGTCGTTTTCGTTTTCTTTGCTTTTCGTTTTCCTTGCTTTTCATTTATTTTATTGTTTTCTTTTGCAAATGACTTTGAGCAGATGTTCCTTTGCTTTTCATTTTTCTTTTATTTTATTCTTTTCTTTTTCAAATGAAATTAAGTGTATTAGATTTGGCTCTATGTTTCTTTTGTTTAACTGAGAACTTCATGCTATATATATATATATATATATATATATATATATATATATATATATATATATTTGGCGAGCCTTATTGAAGCCGAGAGCTTAAAGTTTTTTTTTCGTTTTTTTACAATCTCTTAGAATCTTTGAACAACAAGCCAATAATCTAGTACATTTCATTAATTCCTCCATCGGCCTGATTGTGAATTGCTTGCTCCATGAGTTTCTATAACTAGGGATTTCTTGTGGAATTTGAAGTCTAAAGAAAGCTGTTGGCATTTTTTTTATCAGGTGAAAAGTATATAAGTAATGTGTATGCATTTGTTTCATTGCACTTATGATCTGGATCAACTCATGAGATGCGTGGCCTTGAGTAATTTTGAGAGAGAGTAGAATTCGTTGTACTCGAATTTATTTTGATAAGAAGGATCCATTGTTTATCTAGGTAGAGAAACTCCTTTGGATTCTTCTGATGTCTAGAGTCTACTACTGTTCTGCTACGCCAGGTGAGTCCCCCAACTTAATCTTCTCGAAATATTTGGTAAATTATATACTTTGTCATATTTTTACTTGAATATTTAGTATTGATCAACACTGAAATTTTAGTGGTTTATGCCTCATGTTTCATTTTCTTATGTCTTCTTGGGACTATAAAACTGCTACCTTAAACAAAATATTTTTGTAATATTTCGAGAAGGTTATGTAAATGTTCCGTTCTTAAATACTCTTAATTCGGAATCTTGATATCCTTGAACACTCATACTCTTCGAAACTCCTAAAGATAAGAGGTTACTATTCGGGAAACTTTTGTCTTGACAAAGTATTCCTTCTGACGAAAGCTTTGGTTTAAACAAAGCGTTCGTTCTTCAGATCGTTTTCCTAGTAACCATTCCGAGTCGAGAAGTTTACCATTCGGTAACTTTTTTTCACGAATTTGAGCTTCAGTGGATCTTTTGAAAATCATGGTCTACTACATGTGTTTTTACACAAAATTTGATAAGAAAAAGATTTGTTGGGAAGAACGGGATCTTTTGAGCATGAACAAAATTGTACTCCATCATTTCATTCAAACTCTCGTTACTCAAGTCATGAAAACCCCGTTCGACCCCTGAGCGTCCCTCGGGATGCCGTCCGCTCTTCGAGATTCGCATGGGTACGTGGCTAGTCACCCGTATCTGGGCTTCTTTCTCGACTGAGTTAGGACTTACACTTTGACGGATTCGAATCCGGGCCTGTGTGGTAACTACGGAACGGGGAAAGCTTTGGGCTGACCGGGATTTGGCCGCAAGTGCCCACAGTGCTCTCTTCCGATATAGGATGATTAGCCTAGGTTGGGAGTCAACTTATAGAAATCGTTCTGGGACCCTAGTCTGGGCGGGTACCCCCAGTACTTGGATGTTTCCTTTGAACCGGTGGATAAGGTTGAAAAGATTATGATCAAGTGTACGGCAGGTATGACAAAAAGGGTTTCCGGGCTTCCGCCTGATGTACCCTTTACTTTGGGTTGAGGGTTTTCGGATGAAGTCTGATGTACTCGACGGGGTTTCCGGACGGCATCTGATGTACCCTTGACCAATCTGGTTTTGGTTAAGATAATTATATGAAAAACGTTTTTCGTTTACTTTACTAAGCTATTTTGAAACTAAATATGTCATTTGCACATTTGACTTGTATAAGAAAAATCTCATTCCTAAGATTATTCACCTCCATCTTTCCTCCAGCTTTCCTTCGGAACTTGGTAAATTAATCAAAACAAATGTCTTACACGTTTGCACCCACGGGGTAACTCACTGAGCTCTTTCGAGCTCACACGACTCTATTTTTCCTCATATTTTTTTTCAGGTTAATGTATTGAAGGAAGACTCAGCAGATTCCAGTTGTGGATCACTTGTTAGATTTTCCGACTCTTCATCGGTTTAGCTTGCTTGGTCTACTATAATTATGGATAGAATTGAAGGGATTCATGGACGGAAACTCGTTCCAAACACCCATGAGTCCTCCCCTGAAGGATCCGCTCATACAAATTCGATTCGGTAAAACAGTGAAAAACTTACGTTTCTTGGATTCAAGAAGCTACTTTTGAATGGAGGATGACGTTTCTTGGATGCTAATCTGCCACCAACGAAATTCCCTTTGCGGAATGTCCCTCTACCGGTATCCACGCGACGAAACGGGCAGCGATTGCTAGCTCTTCGTTTTTGTGAGATTTGGGAATTAGAGAGAAAAGGGAGAGGCAGAAAAATCCGAAATCTAATTTCGGGTGAATTGTTTAATTGCAGCTGAAGCAAAGATCGGCTAGGGTTTCAGCTGAGAGTTAATTATATAGGGTGTGAGAGTTTGTTCCCATAAACAACTCTCACGTCCTCCACTTCTCTCAGCAGTGGAAGTCTAAACTCCCACGTCCTATCAACCTCTTTTGGCAGTGGGAGTCTATAACTCCCACGTGCACTAGACTTCTGCTGGTAGTGGGAGTCTTTATCGGATAATGACTCCTACGTAATCCCAGCTATACCGAAAATGCCCATTATCTCTAATTCGAATACTAACACTTTATTATTCTCAGAAAAGTGAATGTCAGATACAATGAACCTAGACACATTCTAGATTCATTGAATCTGGACATGAAGCTCGTTAGCTCGTCTATGCGTGTGACCCTGTAGGTTCATATCACAATGGCAATGAAAACACACTTAGTAGTAGTATGAGTTCATAAATCACAAGCGGTCCCTAGCAGGACATTGTGACTACCCAAAGTGAATGAATATACAACGGAACCTAATTACAATCCACTATTTAATCCCTTTGTCTCGCGATATCCTAATTAAGCATAAGGCATGGTAGTCGTCACCCTTATTAAGCTTAATTGTATTTATGCTAGATCTCCAGGTAGACTGTTCCAACAAATAGTATCTGATAACCTCTTTATCAAATATATTTGAGCACGGCCATGCATTTAGACAGTCTTTCCCTATCTAGGGGCCATGGATATCTCTCTCTAATAATATAGAGGGACAAATTCCTTACAATGTCCCTCACATTCAAGCCACGATAGGACGCTACATCCGATCATCAGTCGTATTGATTACTCGATTAAAAGCAACGTACGACTGAGTCAAAACGTGGCTCCATTCATGCTAGAATCAAATGGAGACATAAGGTCTAAGGATTCTAAAATAGTATTGAGGAAGTAATACTTATGACTAAGGACCATGAAGTATTACTTCTCTAACGGATCACGTCCGATACGATATAT
The DNA here is from genome assembly GCA_026122235.1 of Vinca minor. NCBI lineage: Eukaryota > Viridiplantae > Streptophyta > Magnoliopsida > Gentianales > Apocynaceae > Vinca > Vinca minor. The sequence goes on from JAOCZM010000011.1 coordinate 14,415,402, forward strand.
CTTAATACATTGCATCTATGATATGATTTGTATTCATTACACATGATTAGTAAAACGTAATCATCAATCAAACATCATACTAGTTTTATTTCATTGTAAATTAGATTACATAAAACTAGGGACTACTAGAATAGCAATTACATAAGCAAATGAGTTTTACTATCAAATCACGCATTTGATGTTCATAAGAAAAATTAACTATTCATATGAAATGCTCAAAAAGATATAAAACGTACAACATATGCTAATGGTCCTAGGGCACTACTAACAATCTCCCACTTGCCCTAGTTCCAATCATACATGATCCTCAGTCCCATTGACCTAGTATGACTCTCATGTTTGAGGGTTGTGGGAGTGGCTTGGTCAATGGATCTGCAATGTTGTCGTCTGTATGTACTTTGCAAATACTAACGTCTCCTCTGTCGATGATCTCTCTAATGAGATGGAAACGCCTGAGAATGTGTTTGGATCGTTGGTGAGATCTAGGTTCCTTAGCTTGTGAAATGGCACCAGTACTATCATAATAGAGGTCCACTGGGTTCACAATGCTAGGGGACGACACCTAGTTCATCAACAAATTTCCCGATCCAAATAAAGCTTCTTTAGTTTGCTCGGAGGCGACTAGATACTCGACTTACATTGCAGAGTCGGCCACGGTTTCTTGCTTTGAGCTCTTCCAACTCACAGCACCTCCATTCAAAGAAAACACAAAACCAGATTGCGATCGATAATCATCTACGTCAGTCTGGAAGCTTGCGTCTGTGTAACCCTTTACAACCAGACTTCCTTCCAGACCTCCGTAAACTAAGAACATATATTTAGTCCTTCTCAAGTACTTAAGAATGCTCTTTGACTGCAGTCCAATGTGACTCTCCGGGAGTCGATTGATATCTCGCTAGTCATACTTAAAGCAAATGAGACATCCGGGCGAGTGCATATAATGGCGTACATAATAGACCCAATGGCTGAAGCATATGGGATCTTACTCATGCGCTCTTGGTCCTCCCTTGTGGAAGATCCTTGAGTTCTGCTGAGTTTAATGCCATGTGACATGGGCAAGAATCCCTTTTCGAAGTCTTGCAAAGCCGAACCGTTTCGATGCACTTGTCAATGTATCCACTCTGGCTTAGGCCAATCATTTGTTAGATCTATCTCTAAAGATTCTTATACCCAAAATGTATGTAGCCTCGCCTAAGTCTTTCATGGAAAAGCACTTCCCTAACCAAGCTTTTACGCTTTGTAATGTGGGGATGTCATTTCCAATCAGTAAGATGTCATCCACATAAAGCACAAGGAACACTACTGCATTATTAGTTACTTTCTTATAAACACAAGGCTCGTCTTCGTTTTTGATGAAACCGAATTCTTTAATACGTTCATCAAAGCGACGATTCCAGCTTCGAGATGCTTGCTTCAATCGATAAATGGACCTTTGAAGCTTACACACTTTGCTAGGATTTGTTGGATCAACAAACCCCTCAGGTTGTGTCATATACACATCGTCGAGAAGGTTTCCATTAAGAAACGCAGTCTTAACATCCATTTGCCATATCTCATAGTCATAATATGCGGCTATGGCAAGTAAAATCCTAATTGACTTTATCATCACGACAGGGGAAAATGTTTCGTCATAGTCAATACCATGAACTTGTCTAAAACCTTTAACTACTAGTCGAGATTTAAAAGTGTGTACATTACCATCCATGTCGGTCTTCTTTTTGTAACACCATTTGTTATCAATGACCTTGCACCCTTCGGGTGGGTCAACCAAAGTCCATACTTGGTTGTCGTACATGGATTGCATCTCAAACTTCATAGCCTCTAGCCACTTATCTGACTCAGAACTACGAATTGCCTCTTTGTAGGTAGAGGGTTCATCTTGATCAATCGATTCAACTCGATGATCATCGATCCTAAGAAATCCATATCTCTCAAGTTGTTGATGTACCCAGACTCGACCTTCTTGGGCCTTATGTCAAAGATTGAAGCTCGAGTATCGGCACGTGAGCTTGCTTGAACTTCTAAAGTTGGTTCAGATGTTGTTTGGGGATCTTGAATTTCCTCAAGATGGATCTTACTCCCACTATCCTCTTTGGAAATAAATTCCCTTTCAAGGAATAAACCATTACGAGCAACAAACACTTTGTTCTCTGATGGAAGATAGAAGTAATATCCTTTAGTTTCTTTAGGATATCCCACAAACAAACATTTGTCGATTTAGGGGCGAGTTTATCGGATAACAAGCGTTTTACGTACGCCTCGCATCCCCCAAATTTTGAGAAATGACAAACTAGGTCGTTTCCCAGTCCATATCTCATATGGAGTTTTACGAACCATTTTAGAAGGAACTCTATTTAATATAAATGCGGCGAGTTTCTAGGGCGTAGCCCCGAAAAGGAAATTGGAAGACTTGTTTGACTCATCATAGATCGAACCATATCTAATAAGGTGCGATTCCTCCGTTCTAATACGCCATTCCATTGTGGTGTGCCAGGAGGAGTTAATTGTGAAACAATTCCACAACCACTAAGATGTTCGTCAAACTCTTGGTTAAGGTATTCGCCACCTCGATCTGATCGAAGTATCTTAATACTTTTACCAAGTTGATTTTGTACTTCATTTTGAAATTCTTTGAATCTTCCAAAAGATTCTGATTTATGTTTCATTAGATAGACGTAGCCATATCTACTAAAATCATCTGTGAATGTGATGAAGTACTGAAACCCTCCTCTAGCACTAGTGTTTATTGGTCCACAAACATCTGTATGTATGATGCCCAATAAATCGGAAGCTCTTTCACTTTGTCCAGTAAAGGGAGCTTTAGTCATTTTTTTCCTAACAAGCAAGAATCACGAGTCTCATAAGACTCTAAGTCAAATGATGTCAAAATTCCATCTGAATGGAGCTTTGATATGTGTTTCTCATTTATGTGGCCCAAACGACAGTGCCAAAAGTAGGTCTGGTTTAAACCTCTTAGTATTAATGTTATAGATGGGCCTTTTAATGGAATCATCGAGGTTAAGAACATAAAGCTCATTCATCAAAGAGGCATCTCCATAGAAGATACGATCTTTATGAACGGTGCAAATTTTATTCATAATATTAATTTCAAAACCATCAATATCCAAACAAGAAACTGAAATAATATTCCTACTCAAAGTTGGAACATAAAGACAATTATTCAGTTCTATAATAAGGCCACTTGGCAAAAACTAAATTAAATGTCCCGGTAGCTACAAACGAACAACTCTTGCTCCGTTCGCTACTCTCGAGTCCACTTCTCCTTTTGCCGGTGATCTACTCCTTTTTGAACCCCCTGCACATTTGCACAAATGTGAGATCCATAACCCAGTATCTAATACCCATGAAGTAGGAGCAGAACATGTTAATTTCAATAACATAAATACCCGGAGAGACAGTCAAAGCTGGCCTTTCCCTTTTTCTTCTCTTCCAAATAGAGCTTGCGATTCCGTTTCCAATGACTCGGTTCATTGCAATGGAAGCAAACTCCCTCCTTTGGTGCCTTGGCTTTGGGTGCAGGGCTTGGGCTTGTCATTACCTTTGCCTTTGCCTCTCTTGGCCATGGGCTTTCCCTTGCCTTTCTTCTTGAAATTCCCTTTTTTGAACCATTAAGACTTGGGGGGTCTTCTTAATGTTCGATTCAGATTGTTTGAGCATCCCAGTGTATTTCATGTATGGTCTTCTCCATGGCATGCAAGTTGAAGTTCATAACGAATTGGTCATACTCCGGTGGGAGTGAGCCCAAGATCATATATGTGGCCATGTCATGACCTACGGTAGCTCCAAGCTTCTCAAGTTGGTCAAAATAGCCCTTCATCTTAAGAACATGTGCACTTACAGAGGTTCCAGGGGCCATTTTGCAACTATTTAACGCCTTAGTTGTGAGGAATCTTTCATGACGAGCTTGCTCTTGGAACATTTCTTTGAGCTGGCCCATCATCTGGAAAGCCTCAACTCTTTCAAACTGTTTTTGAAGGTCAGTGCTCATCGTGACTAACATGAGACAAGTCACATCGTTAGAGTCATCGAAATGCTTCTTCCAAGCATCTCTTTCAGCTCTAGGGGCGTTGTTTGCAGACTGTTCAGGAATGCCCGTATCAAGAACGTACATCTTTCTTTCCTGCTTAAGGACAATCCTTAAGTTGCGGGCCCAATCAAGGAAATTGGTCCCGCTTAGTTTTTCCTTCTCAAGGACAGATCGCAATGAATTGTGTGATGTATTGGTTGCCATTATCTACATTAAGTTAATTGCAAAGTTATTAGTTTTTTGAGCAAAAACATTTTCCACAATTTCAACACTTGATAATAGTGGGGAAAAATATTTTACAATAGTTATAGGAAAGGTTTGGCTTAACACCCACAATTAAAGTAAAATCATCTAATGGGAATGACATCTATATGTCCCGGCTATTTCCCATTTTATGCCCTAGGCCCAAAACTATTTTGATGGCCTAGTTAAGTCGAACCATGTCTAAGCATATGGAAATCACTATTTTCCCATCTCCTCTTGCCTAGATAACCACTTATCCGTTGCTTTGGCAAGCAGACATAACGATGATCCAAGCTCATGGAGTGCTTAGGATATGGTAGGCATTTTAAGACTTAATTAAAACGTTCGGTTTGAATAAGACTTTAAAACGCATAATACAATTATACGAGCATCTCATGCGATATATAAAGCATAAAAATAAACGTGAGATAGCATGACCTAATCCTATCATTACTCCCACGAGCCTTGTGGGAGCCAAGGGTCAATCTAAGTCAGTATCCATCTCATGGATAAAGTCTTCGATCCAGCAGCCTCCAGCCTTGTTACATATTTGCATGGGCATACCCAGCCTTCAATGTAAAGCAGTAAAGCTAATCTAATAAAGCGATTACAATTTTACAACATTGAAAACGGCTCGCAGGCCGTATTATAAAATTACAACCAAAATATGTAAAACAATGGGTATAGTAGGCCATGCTATTCACCATGCTAAAATCACATAAAGCACAATGAAATTAACAACAAGTACATACACGAAGTCTTAATTTGGGAGTGAAGAAACCCAAGAGGGGGGGTGAATTGGGTTTTAACTATTCTTGTAAACTTTTTCGAATCTTTGCAATGCAAGTGAAAGTTTAAGCAAGATGAGCAAATGCAAAGCTAAACCCAATAACAAGACAAAGGATTTATAGTGGTTCGACTCACTTAGAATCTACATCCACTACCTTGAGCCGCACCCAAGGATTTTAAACAACTTCACTAAGAAGAATGTTTACACTTGTGGCTAACTCACTAAGAGTTTTACACAACAACCACAACTCAAAACTCACAAAGAGCTTGCCCACACAAAGTAGGACTTTTACAACTTGCCCACACAAAGTAGGACTTATACAAGAAATACCCTATCACTAAGAAAGGGAATTAAGAAGGGTAATTACACAAAGTTGTTCACTCTTCTAAGTGAAAGATGGATACCTTTGAAGTACATCAATTTGAAGCTCTTTGAACATATGAAGTTCACTCTTTGTCTTGCTTTTGAAAGAACACCTTTGAATGATTTAGATCATGAAGTGTTTTTGCTTTGAAGGTGTTTAGACTTGATAAGAAATCAATGAATATTTGATATGCCAGCCTTCAAATGTTTCTCTAGCTTTGGAGTATAAATACATTTCAAAATATGGCTGAAAAATGACTCTTTAACGGTCAAATAACGGCTAGAACTCGCAGAGTTCGGTTGACCGAAACAAGTCTCGGATGACCGAACTTGAGCAACTCGGTCGACCGAACCATCATCTCGGTCGACCGACCCAAGCTTAGGTCGACCGAACTTTGACAGAACAACTCTCAGTAAATCCTCGGTTGATCCGAGAAAATCTCGGTTGACCGACTTTACAGAGTATGAGAGATGATGTTTTGACCTTTGTTTTGAAATCTCTTGAAGTCTAAAAGGTTTTCCCAAATTGTAATAAATAAGAATACTTGGAAAACTTTTCTAAAGGACTTATCTATGAAATCAAAGGCTTTTTGGATAAGAACACATGTAAAGATCATTTTGAAACTTAAGCCTTTTGAAAACGTGTTTATGAAAACATGCAAGACTAGAGTGTAGAGCTTATGTTCATGAGAGCTTTGGTTAGAGCTTTAAGATAACGACTAATGAATAACAAAGCTAATCTAACCAAACCTAAGTCTTCAATCTTCAATCTTGAAAGATGAGCCTTGAATAATACGACTTTGAATCTTGATCATGGCTTGATTGAAGTACTTAGAGCTTCCAATCTATGTTCCGATATTCTATCACAAAGATATAAACATTAGACACAAACATCAAGTGTTTGTCCATTATCAAAAACCGAGTTCGATCGCCCTTAGGGCTAACAGGGAGGAACGACGAATCGGGGCGACGCAGACTTACTTACATCAGCTCATCGAATGAGTTTTTCCTCCCAGATTTACCCTTCAATTGCCTTACTTACATAATCGGATTATGTATTGGTTAATTGGATTAACAGAAACAGTTTATGCGCAATACAGAATTTAATCAAATTAATTTCAGATTCACATAAACGGTTTATGTAGAATCAATATTCACAGAAACAGTTTATGCCAAATAATCGAATTAAATACACAGAACTGAATCATGCTTACGCAGTTCATGCATAGTCAAAACCCGAAAACAGTTTATATCATAACAGTTCATATAACCGTATAAACATGATTAAACTGAGAGCAATTTATGCATATATCACGTATATTCATCAAAAGATACATTCTTTGAACGCATTTAAACAGTTTATGCATCTTTCATGATCAAAGAAACGATTTTTCTGTTTTCAAACATACACATATCAAATCGGAATTGATAGTGTTATTGTCTGATAAACAATATCGAATTCGAGTCGTATGAGCAAGGCTCTGATACCACTGAAGGGATTCATGGGCGGAAACTCGTTCCAAACACCCATGAGTCCTCCCCTGAAGGATCCGCTCATACAAATTCGATTCGGTAAAACAGTGAAAACCTTACGTTTCTTGGATTCAAGAAGCTACTTCTTGAATGGAGGATGACGTTTCTTGGATGCTAATCTGCCACCAACGAAATTCCCTTTGCGGAATGTCCCTCTACCGGTATCCACGCGACGAAACGGGCAGCGATTGCTAGCTCTTCGTTTTTCTGAGATTCGGGAATTAGAGAAAAAAGGGAGAGGCAGAAAAATCCGAAATCTGATTTCGGGTGAATTGTTTAATTGCGGCTGAAGCAAAGATCGGCTAGGGTTTCAGCTGAGAGTTAATTATATAGGGTTTGAGAGTTTGTTCCCATAACCAACTCTCACGTCATCCACTTCTCTAAGCAGTGGGAGTCTAAACTCCCACGTCCTATCAACCTCTTTTGGCAGTGGGAGTCTATAACTCCACGTGTACTAGACTTCTGCTGGTAGTGGGAGTCTTTATCGGATAATGACTCCTACGTAATCCCAGCTATACCGAAAATGTCCCTTATCTCTAATTCGAATAATAACACTTTATTATTCTCAGAAAAGTGAATGTCAGATACAATGAACCTAGACACATTCTAAATTCATTGAATCTGTACATGAGCTCGTTAGCTCGTCTATGCGTGTGACCCTGTAGGTTCATATCACAATGGCAATGAAAACACACTTAGTAGTAGTGTGAGTTCATAAATCACAAGCGGTCCCTAGCAGGACATTGTGACTACCCAAAGTGAATGAATATACAACGGAACCTAATAACAATCCACTATTTAATCCCTTTGTCTCGCGATATCCTAATTAAGCATAAGGCATGGTAGTCGTCACCCTTATTAAGCTTAATTGTATTTATGCTAGATCTCCAGGTAGACTGTTCCAACAAATAGTATCTGATAACCTCTTTATCAAATATATTTGAGCACGGCCATGCATTTAGACAGTCTTTCCCTATCGAGGGGCCATGGATATCTCTCTCTAATAATAGAGAGAGAGAGACAAATTCCTTACAATGTCTCTCACATTCAAGCCACGATAGGACGCTACATCCGATCATCAGTCGTATTGATTACTCGATTAAAAGCAACGTACGACTGAGTCAAAACGTGGCTCCATTCATGCTAGAATCAAATGGAGACATAAGGTCTAAGGATTCTAAAATAGTATTGAGGAAGTAATACTTATGACTAAGGACCATGAAGTATTACTTCTCTAACGGATCACATCCGATACGATATATCTTAATACATTGCATCTATGATATGATTTGTATTCATTACACATGATTAGTAAAACGTAATCATCAATCAAGCATCATACTAGTTTTATTTCATTGTAAAATAGATTACATAAAACTAGGGACAACTAGAATAGCAATTACATAAGCAAATGAGTTTTACTATCAAATCACGCATTTGATGTTCATAAGCAAAATTAACTATTCATATGAAATACTCAAAAAGATATAAAACGTACAACATATGCTAATGGTCCTAGGGCACTACTAACAAGAATGTCATGGGATACTTCGACGGCAGTGCAGAAGACTACTACTGCGCCGCCGATTACCTAGTGTGCGACGACTAGCTTAAGTTTTGAGAGACGGTCTAGACTCGACCGTTTACCTACATCTAGTAATACCTTTCGGCAGTAGTATCTTTGTCTTTGTTCTAATTTGTAATAAGTACTCCAGAACTCTCTGATGATAGCATTGAACCAATAGTGTATCTGCTCAAGTTTTATCCACTATATATTTATCCGCTGCGTTTGCTTTTATTTGTGATTTTCCGTTGTTCATTTTAAATCGGACGCTAAGATCTGTTAGACATGAGTGCCAAGAGGCACGCAGACACCCTACTCAGTCGCAGTGATACCTAGCGGAGGAGTTGGGGGTGTCACAACCTTCCCATTATTCATCTACATTTCTCCGATGAGTTAACATTTTGAAGCATTCTAATATCGTAGGGATACCAAATGTCCTACACAAAAATATGAACCCAACAACAAACCTAATTAAGTTCGGGCTAAGCTGAGAAAGGTTGATCTCCCAAAATTCAGCCAGGTTTATAAAATGAGGATGTGGGGGAAGGGTTAAACCACCCTTAAATTGATCCAAATACGCCACACAATATCCTGCCGAGTAGAGCTAGCTCGGTCGGCTTCACCTGGAACTACAAGGGTATCCATGATTTCATAGTCTTTAGACTAATTACTTAGTTTACCCTCAGTTACAGTAGATCCAGTATGGTAGGCCTCAAAATAAGTTTTAAGAAAAAAGTTAGTAAAACCTAGCTAAAGACCTCGTGTAGTAAGCTCGATTCTGGAAATATGTTTGAAAACACACCGACCAAAGCCTAACGGGGTCATAAGGAAACGTACTAGTAAGTTCCTCATTTGTAAAAAGAACATCAGATTCTACAACCTAAAGATAAACGACACCAGTCTTGGGATGCCATCGAATGAACAATGCTACGAGTACTAGTGAGATCGACGGAATGTTTTAGTAGGAAGCCTGCTAGTAAAAAACATAAAAAATGACAATAAGTGTGAAAAATCAAAAGGAAAAGTCAATACATTCCCTCGGATTCCTGGGGAAGAGAGGATACCCATTTAGCTCGAAATGGAACAAGTTCGACAAGCATACAATGATCGACAAATGAGAAGTAATTGTCGTACTTACCTATATTACCCCGAAAACAAAAACAACTCGGCAGAGATGAAATAGTAAAGTTTAACTGAAAATATTTGGAACAAACAACTTTGAATCAAAGTTGCTCAAAATCACCGGTACCAAAGAATGAAAGGAGACCTCTGGAAAGAAAGAGAGCTAGAAAAGAAGGGAAAAAAGTTATAATTAGAATCTCAAAAGTGAAAATTTAAAACTGAAGAAGTAGACCATTCCCTATTTAAAAGAAGTGGAGTAAACATTACCCATTAAAATGCCAAGCCATGCACATTATTTCACACCAATTATATCTTTCCTAGAAGTTGAAGGCCTCATCTAAAAGATACAAAGCTCATGATAGCTCTCCGCTAAGTATTTTGAAAGACTTATGGTGAGATTAAGCTCAAAACAATAGTTTAGGCTAAACGACCTAGGCCAAAGAAAGAATACCTGGGTTGGATCCACGAAAAAGCTATCATGCCCTATGGGCTCGGACAAAAGCCAGGCTCTGGGTTGAGCTATTTGAGATGACCAAAACTTACAAACGAGTGGAAGCCACTCAGCCGTACCGAACTCAATGAACAGTCAAACAAAACAAGGTGAAAAAATCGTAATAAAATTGTGTACTTGGATTGGGTCTGGTTTGGGTTTGGATTAATTGCCATTTGGGTCCCCAACATATTTGCGCGCAGCCAATTTCATCCTTTTTCTTTTTTTTTTTAACTTTTCACATCCCCAATATATTTTCAAACAGCCACTTTCATCCTTTTTAACTTTTTCCAGCCATTTTCATCCCCAATATATTTTCTAGCAGCCACTTTCATCCTTTTTAAAGTGGCTGTTTGAAAATTTTTTGAGGGATGAAAGTGACTACTAGAAAAAATATATTGGGGATGAAGATGGCGGTTTGAAAATATATTGGGGATGAAAGTAGTGAAAAAAAGTTTAAAGGGATGAAAGTGGTCGTTTGAAAATAAATTGATGACCGAAAAAGTTAAAAAAAAAAAAAGAAAAAGGATGAAATTGGCTGCGCGCAAATATGTTGGGGACCCAAATGGCAATTAATCCGTTTGGGTTTGGTCTGGTTTGAGACTCAAACTCAGACCCAAACCACCTTTGAATTGAGTCTGGGATTTGGTCTGGGGATGATTTTACACTTCAAATTTCATTTTCAGACTCAATCCAAAGCTGGTTTAGACTCAAACCCAGACCAAACCCAATCCAAGCACACTCCCACACCTCGAACCATACAAGATATAGAAAAATCCTTTGGGTAATGAACTCTATAAATAGTGGTCATTTCATTGCATTTACTCCAAGTTCTCTCGAATACTGCACCAAGTTCCACTGCCCTACTCTAACTTTGCTGTACTCTTTCCCAAGCTACTTCTCCTTAGCACCACATAAAGGAAAACTTAGCCACCCTTTGTCTTATAATACATTAATCCACTTCTAAGTAGAACACACATGGATTGAATTTGATACTTTATAAAACTAGCTTCAATTAATAACTAGAAAAGATAATCTATGGTTGATTCATCTCATAAATTTTGCAAGGGTCATACTCCCAAAGGAAAATTGGTAATTGTTTGTTCCTTAACAATTTATAGCCAGTCATAATTTGGTATTGGTATATACGGTCCTTTCATCCAAAATGTTACGTGTCAACTTGAATTTGGGAAAAAAAATTGAGTCAAAGAAAATAATTGAAGGGGAAATATGGTACTTCCACCTCCTCACCTCACCCCACCCCACGCACTCTTCTTCAACACACCTTCAGCCCCACCCCTCCCACAACCACCATCGCCGACCACCACCACCTGCATCACTTCCGCCGCCATCTACACCGTCACTGTAAAACACTTCTCCCTCGTCCCTCTCTACACGATCTCGCTCATATTCTTCTTCTTCTTCTTCTTATTTTTTTATCCACCATCTCCCTCTTTCATTCACCATCTCCAAATTGATTACAGTAAGTAAAACAAAATATAGATGGAATGTGAAAATAAAAGAAATGGCATCCGACACCTCTAAATCCAATTTCATCAAACAAACTAAAAGTAGAAATAAATGATCATCCAATTCCTGATAAAAGCAAACAATTTAAGGAAAACTCACGGTATATGATATAAAAGAAAGAATTGAAAACAACAAATTAAAAGAGCAAAGAATTTTGGAACTTTATTGAATTTGAAACAAGAACCGCTTTCAATTACCCAATTTCTTCAACAAAACATTTCATCTTTCCCCGTGAGAAAAACCACATCTCTCACACTTAAAATCACGCATAATTGGTGGTGATGGGCGTTGGTTGTGGGGGCGGCGGGGTGGTGTGGGGAGAGAGGAAGAATTTTTCTGAAGGGAAAAGATGGTAAGGGGATGGGGATATTTGAAGGGGGTGTATTCAATTGGGATTTTAAAAGACTATTTTGAGATAAATAAGTCTTGTGGTATTCAATTAAGACTTTTAAGTAATATAAATAAGTCATGTGGTATTCAATCAGGACTATTAGGATTTTTTAAAAATGATTTTCAAATCAGGTGGTATTAATCGGGAGCTTTAAACAAGTATAAAAGGTCTTTTGATATTCAAAAAGCTTCCAAATTTCGATGGATTTTTTTTTAATTAGGAATTTGTGGGATATTTTAGTGAAAAGTATAAATACTAAAACCCTTTAAAAAAATCCCACCCTAACCCATAAGACTATTTAGTGGGATTTTCACTGATTTGTTTATCCATTATCTTTTTCATTTGATTTCTTATTACTTTGAATGTTTGCTTTTATTTATTGTTTCATTCCATTTTATCCCGTTTATGTTATTGCTAATGCAAGTAGTGGTGAGTACCGAATTCGAATTCGCCAATTCGGTCATTTGAATTCGGGGTTTTCAACTTTTTTAGAACCTAAAAACATACCCAATTTGGATTCGAATTCGAATTGATCGAATTGACGAATTCGGAATTCATTTTTTTGCTCGAATTGACCGATTTCACAAGAAAACTCTAATTGAACATCAAGAAAAAACCAAAATTAAAACAAACAATAAATTCAAAAAAAAATAATCGAAATAATAAAATAGTCATCGTTTAATTCAACCATATTTACACGGAATTATTAATAGCAAAACTGCCAAAATAACAATTTTTAGGGTCTATTTACTTTATGTATATTAACTATATAATAAAATAAAAAAATTATGAAAAAATGAATTCAAATTCGGTCAGGTCGAATTCAATTATAGTCAAACCGACTTCGTCCCATTTTTTACCAAATCAAATTGGGATGTAACCGAATTACCGAATTTACACTGAATTATCGGATTCGAATTGCGAATTGAATTGGAATTCGGTCGGTAATTCGGTAACCAATTGACTTTTATTGACCACAACTTTAACCAATTGACTTGTATTGCCTTTATGTTTATGGCTTCATTCCATTATTTGAACCAAGTGTCTGCAACCTAGTAATCTTATACCTATCATAAAATCTTTGGGAAGGATAAATTCCACCATTATTTGAAAAGTTTGGGTTGTAAAGTTTGTTCCTGAAGAATTTGTGCATCAATGAACTAGACATTGTTCATCATCCAACTAAGTTGGTTGGTTAGCATCGTACAAATAAAAAGTCATTGTAATCCTTTCAAATCTTAAATTCTTATGATATAAATCTTAAAAATCCGAACATAAGAATCCTGAGTATACAAAATCTTTTAAAAAAAAACCTTATAAGTCATTACATTCTTTTAAAATCTTAGATAGTCTTTTAAAATTTGCTGAATTTATTTATCCATAAATAGTCTTTAAAAATCGTAATTGAATACACCCCCCTAATTGTGTTCTATCGATTATGCCCCTAAAAGTATTTCGTCGACCCGATAAAATTTTGAATTTACGTTTGACTGACAACTTTTTTTACGGAAGGACAACCATATATACAAATCATAAGTTATTTAAGGAAAATAATTTCTAGAATTATTATTTTGGGACCTTGCGTGCAAGTTATAAATTGTTTAGGGACCAAAATGACAAATTTTCCTTCTCCTTAATTACTAAATAACTTTTGTGTGTAAACTCCAAATGTAATGAATTTGTTGGCATGTTCTGTAACATTAGCTCTCGACGCTATAAAATCAATACAATTCTTCAAAGGTTTTCCGATTTGCACAACTCTAAAAAGCCCCAATTTACAAATTTCTTCCATTGTATTCCTCATCGTCATTTGTAGGCTCATGTTCGAAACAAAAGAAGATGGCTATACCTAATCCAAATGAAATGCGTCTAAACTCTCCTTCCATCCTAACAGAACTGATAGGATCCTTCTTTTCATTCATACTAGTAAAAGATGATTTCCAAGAGGTAAAAAGACTCCGGGAAGCTTAGTCGTAACCTTACTTTAGACATCAAATTTTTTCGTCCTACTAATAGTTTTAGCTTCTTCAGACGAGGTATGGATGAACATTCATGTCTCGATATTGAAAAAATAAATTTCATCCTTGATCCGACAAGACATGTGGATCAAATTCTTGATTGGATTTAAAAAGCCATAACAAAAAGTTTAAAAGATCATCATATGAACTTCTCAACCGGAGAACTCCCATTTGTTTCGCCTCGTTATATCTTCGATGGTTCCAGTTTGCATGGCTTGACCATTTGCAACTGTGAAATTTCGTTTCTAAACAAATATTATGATTTTTCGTTGAGTAGAAAAAATTGCTTTATGACATATTCTTGTATTTCATCGTAAATTTTCAAATGCTATTTAATTCAAATTGCTTCTTAAGAATTTTGAAATAACAAGATGCAATTTGGAGAGCTCCAATTTCGTAATTATTGTCGCCATTTGAAAAATTTTAAAATATTTAAATTTGAATTCTTCAATGATCTCTTGCACATGCAAATTGATGTTTCATCCGTTCAAATATTCATAATCCAACATTCAACACAGATTTTCCTGTCTATATCTTTTCAATTGTCTTTGTCCAAGTCTCCATCTCTCGAAAGTTTTTGTATATGATTTTATTAATGTAGAGGTATAAAATATGGGTGAAAATCCTCTGTCCCCGTCCGTGTATGTCCCCGTGTCACTAACCAATCAGAATTTACTATATAAATATTTGTTTCAATTATATATACACATGGTGAATTGTGATTGGTTGGGGACACGGGGACATACACGAACGGGGACAGAGGATTTTTTGCCATAAAATATGACTCTAGCTTTGCACACATGTATTTTTATGCATTTTTTGCACAATATCGGATACAATTTTTTACTTTAGATTTACACTTCTTCATTCACAAATAATTTATTTTTTAATATTTAAGGCAAAAGTTTCAAACAAAATACGAAGCCAAATACATTGGCACAGTAAATTGAATTTGTAATTGTTTAAAGCTGGCCTCAAT
This sequence comes from Vinca minor, assembly GCA_026122235.1. Classification (NCBI taxonomy): domain Eukaryota; kingdom Viridiplantae; phylum Streptophyta; class Magnoliopsida; order Gentianales; family Apocynaceae; genus Vinca; species Vinca minor. Next base: position 14,430,473 of record JAOCZM010000011.1, read on the forward strand.
TGCAAACCAGAAAACAAAATTGATCATCTGATAAATTTTATAAGTCATACTCCTTAATTACTAACTATATTTTTAAAATCCATACAAATATGATGAATTTTTTGGCATGTTTTGTAACGTTAAGTCCATCAACTCTATAAAATCAATACCAATTCTTCAAGTGTTTTCACACTCTTTTAATTTGCAAAAATGTCAAAAAACTCAATTTCGAAATTTCTTGCAATGGCTTTCTCACCATAATCTGCAGGCTCATCCTCAAAATAAAACTAGATGTTTAAAGCTAATTCAAATGAAATCTCTTACACCATTCCTCCCTCCCAGATGAATCGATAGAACTTCATTTCCTTCTTGCCAATAAAAAGGCTTTCACTTTGAAAGTTTAGTTGTGACTTTCTACTTTCCCAGTGTGATACTCGTAACTTTTCGCTTACGTGTAATTTAAATTTCCATGACTAACTATGTAAGCATTATTTATTAATTGTAATTACGTGACTACGTGTTTAATTAATTGTTACAATGGGTTTACTTGGATTGGGTTTGGTTTGGGATTGGTTTGGTTTGGGTTTTGGTCTCAAACCCAGTCCCAAACCAGTTTTGGATTGAGTTTGGGTTTGAGTTTGAGTTTGGGTTTGGGCGGGAGAGGCTAAAAAACGGGCGGAAACTATTCAAATTCAAATTTTTTTCTTCAAATAATTGTTAAATTCAAAATTTTTAGCTCTTAAATTAGCGGGAAATGTTCAAATTCCAAATTTGTGAAGCCAAAATTTGAAATTGGATGATTATTTGAAAAAAAATTTGAATTTGAATTGTTCCCGCCCGTTTTTTAGCCTTTCCCGCCCAAACCCAAACTCAATCCCAGACTCAATCCAAAGCTGGTTTGGGACTGGATTTGAGACCAAAACCCAAACCAATCCCAAACCAAATCCAATCCAAGTAAACAATATGTTGCGTGTTTTATTTAGTGTGCGCTTTTATTGAGGGGAACATGAAAAGGATTTTTTGTTTAAGTTAAAAGAAAATGAATAGGCCACCAGTAGACATATGGGGCAACGTGGGAATAAGGGTCACGGAAGTTCGTGGGTTGAGGAAATAATGAAAAATGAATAATATAAAATAAAAGTATATATATCAGGAAAGGAATCAGGGGGAAGGGATTTTAAAAAAATAAAATAAAATAAAAAGAAGTAGAAAATAGAGAAACGTGGGTTTAGGGTATCAGTTCTTGAGAATCGTGAACATAAAGAAACAATTAGTGGGTTTTGTGCGTGGGGTTCGTGGAATAGAGGTTATTTTTCAGAATTATTTTTCTTGTATTATCATCATAAGGTAGAACCTTTACGTCATTTAATTTTCGCATTTACTTCTGCACAGTAAAAGCGAACAAATTATTTAATTTACGAAATAGTTGCACGAATTGAGTTTATTGATTCGATATTGTATAAACTGTTTTGGGCATGATTTAAATTCATTATAATGTGATTCGTAAATTGATTACGGCGTTCTTATTATTGCCTTATGTAAATTTTGATAATTATCTGATAATTGTGAATCTTTGATTAATTGAGATTATATTGAACTTGCATATATGTTACCCGCTTTGGTCGTCATATTTGGGAGTCATTGATTTTAGTAATATGTGGTTTTGGTCGACCGAGTCGTCGCCCCTACTGTGCTCTTGTCTAGAAACGACTAAATAGCAGGATTCGTTTGCTACTGCATTCTGATACTGATTCTGTGACCCGAGAGGTCTTCTGATATACGCGTCTCTGAACCCTCACCCGATGAGGTTGTCATTGGGATGGTAATGGCTTTGTTGAGTCCACTGTGGTGGGTAATGACACAATAAAATAATGGATCCTTAAACCCTGGGCCCGTCGTTTGGGGGACCGTACCAAACCCGCGCCAGCATTTTCTGAGTCGTCCTAGCTCGGATAATAGCTAGGGCAATTACTGTTATTGTTGATTGGGAGTGAATAGATGAGTCAGCTCATGTGGCGGGATTGTGTGTCATAGCGGTAGTGATGTTCTTAGTGTTTAAACGGTGTTGTAATCGAGTGTAGTGTATGAGCAATGCGTGGTGCTTGTTGTGCACTCGGTTATGTAAGCGTTTAGATGCGACGAATATGTCTACTTAGCTTATTTGTTGTTTCATGCTTATTTGTTCTTCTTGTTGGTCCCTACTGAGCACCAAAGCTTAGTCCATCCACTTTTACTGTGCAGATGATTTAGGTGACGAGCAGCACTACGAGAATGATGGTATCTGGGATGGGGATTACAAAGAGTGATTCTAACCGGCTTAGTTAATGAACTTTGTTTTCCTTTCTAGTTATTTATGTTGGAAGTTTAGTTTTCCTTTTAGTTGTAATACTTAGAAATATTTTCCCTTTTTAGTAAATTCTTCGGCTAGTACATTTATGGATTTTATGGATTTATATAATTGAATTTCCATTTAGTAACTCTGTTTGTCGGCTTTGGTGTTTCATTAACCAATGAGACACTGTCATGTCATCGACCCTGGTTACGGGGTGTGACACCCAGGCATCAGTGAATTGACAAAGAATTTCTTACTTATTTTATGATTTGGACCCAAATTATTGATTCTGGATCCTAAAGGGTTAATCCATACATCAAAGAAGGAAAAGGGAAAAGTTGTAACTGGGAACAATTCAATTCTATGAAGAAAAAAAAGATATGTAGTTGGCCACTATTTTGCACAATTTTCAATACAAAGTTTTTATTTTTAATCCATATCGTCAGCCATAAACAATGCATTTTTTCAATATATGAAAGAGAAAATCTCCAATAAACAACCGATGCAAATACACTAGCCAGATGAATTGAATTTGTAATTGAATAAAGCTGGACTCCATTGCAAAACTGCAAAGATAATTTTTTGATTCATCTCATAAACTTATAAGAGAAATAAAATCATGTATATTTAGACACCATCTATACAAAAAATTTAGTATTCATCTCTTCTCTCATAAGTAATATACTTTTTCATTATCTGAAGCATAAATAATTTTCTTTAATTGAATTTGTAAAGGTTTTAGTTTGGCCTCTAATTGAAGGGTTTTTTGGACAGCTTCCAGTTCCTCAACTCAGTCCATTTCTTGAATTTCAAGTTTCGTGATCCACAGTTGAAATTAACGATATTTATAGTAAGCAACACAAAATCTGTAGAGAAATGCGTCATTGTCAAAGCAAGAAATTACCAAGGTATAAGAGAACATTTGTGTTCCCCTTTCCCCTCCTCCTACCCCCTCCCCAATGATAACATTTGTATTTGTTTACACAATCTCTTATAAAAAAATTTACTTTGATTCTACGTTTCCTATTTACTTTTTAAATATTTGGGAATAAATTTTAATAAAAAAAAACTAATTATAAACGTGTATTTGGACACAATCTTTGCACATTCTTTAATACAAGATAGTTAACAAGTCACTGAAGAGCATTGAATTCGGATTAACTTCTTTTGTCACTGACATTATAAAATCAACGCCAAATTTCAAATGTTTTCACTCTCATTCGATTTGTTAAAAGAGAAAATAGCTACTTGTAGCACAAACTATTTACAAAAAATCATTTTTTAGCAAAAAACAAAGTATTAGGGTATTTTAGCCCTAACAATTTACGGGCCACTAATAGTTCAATTAGTGATTCAGACAGCAAATCAAGTATAAAAACAACACGTGCCGGTCACGTGGTGCCAGTACCTATGGCAGAAATGTCCGAATAAAAGTACATACTCCTTAATATTAACCAACGTTTGAATAATCAAAATATGATTAATGGGTTGCCATGTTTTGTAGAGTTCAACCTACTTTCTATATAAAAATAAGTAATTCTTCAAAACTAATGTGGCTTGCAATGAAGGAACGATGATGACAACATAAGATATGATCTTCCAAGCTATTCATTTGGAATCCAGAAGATTGTGCATTTAAGATGGGGATGGGGTCCCTTATTTCCGGCAATCTAAATTAATTCCTTTCCTCTGTTTCTGTAATTATTATTTACTAGAACTGCTACGATCCTTTACTCTTTTTGCTATTTTATGGTTTTATGTTGAAGTGAATTTGTTTTCACCTATTATCAGGTTTATGCTTAATCTACCTCCTTGTAATTTGCTGTCTATTTCACCGTTAATTAATAAACAGGAAGGGGTTCATGTAAATCCCTCAACCATAACATGTGACTTTTGGTAATAAAAAAAAGGTTAACTAAGAGTTTCAGTTTTAACTCGTATTGCAATTTTTATTCATTATTTCTCATTGAAAGATGTTTGTTAAAATATTAAAAGAAAAACGTTGATCACATTATCGGGGACAAAAAAATTAAGCAGTTTTCTACAGTTAAGCAGCGCTATCGCATAATCTAAATTTTGAGCTTCAATTGAAAGAACTATTGATTCTTGCAAATGTGGCATTTAATCGGCGTTTGAGATTATAATTATCTCCATTATACATTCTTTTAAATACTACATGTATAACTGTTGGAGACGCTTAATATTCCTAAAATCCCACCTCACCTCATATATTTCACTTAACAAGTGTAATTTTTCTATAATGGAGACCTAGCTCAATTCATTTTCATGAATTATCGTTGGTTAATTGTTCTGGTGAGACAATACGAATTCTTACTAGTATACTAGATTATGTTTGCCTAATATGTTTCTTCAATCTTGATGAACTAGTTTTGTCTGATCAGTTTCAGTCCATAATGAAAATGCACGATATATAGTAAGATAAAACTTCTAGATTGTAGGTTCTCGAGTGACTTGGAAGAGGTGATCTGAAATCCATTACTCTTTGACATTCACCGTATATATGGATTTCTAGACAAACTAAAATTTTCTATTGATGCGCATTGATATGTGATGAATTAGTGAAAAACGCAATACATAAATCGTCATTACCTTTTGCCCGAGAGGTATCTCAAGAGAAAATATTGTCAAAAAGACATGGATGAAAGTGTCTGACAATGATTGATTTTGAATAAATGGGAGACTCAAAAGTTTTTAACTAAGTACTTAATTTTTTGCCGCTTGATTTATTTATAGAAACTATATATTTTTTTATTATAAAAACTAATTTGTTTATCATCACACATAAGCAAAGTGAAAGAAATCCAAATAACTGAGGGAATCAAGAGATAAAATTAATTGTTGGAACAAAGTCAAGGCTTCAAGTCTTTAAGAGATGAAATCAATTGTTGAAATAAGAAACTAATTGTATGGTTCAAGGCTTCTAAATTCTGGCAGTAGTCACTCACCATATGGATAGAATTCCATTGTTCTGTTGTCTAGTAGAGGAGTTTTCAAACAAGTACTTTCAGAGGAGTTGAAAGACGTGTGTAGATATTGAGAGAGCCTCCCATCATAGATTATTATGTTAGCCACTTCTGATTTTTTATTTTTCACTCTTAATTCTCTATCGTAATTGAAAATAGTAGGAACTCTTCATTTCCATGGCCTTTGTGAGTCTAGGGTAAAAAACAAAAAAACACTGCACGTGTTTTCAACATTGTCTAATTATTGGGCTGCTTGCACCCCCGCCCCTCACCCGCGTAATCTTTACATTTTTCAATGACTTTTATATTATTTAAAAAATTATAACTTCTATGAAAATAAATTAGTTTACCATTCCTTCAACGAAAAATACACAGGATATGAAAGAATTTTATATTATTACTAACAGAAAGTTCACATAGAAGTTTGAATCTCCATGCAACAAATGAAATCATTAAGCTATTATTTAGAATAGCAACAGAACATCCTTAAAACAAAACACATAAATATTTTAATTTGTCGAAAATTATACAGGAAAATAAATCAATTATATATAATCCTTCTATATGTACAGTAACAAAGAACACCATACTTATTCTTTCGATTTTCAATTTCCATCATAACCATTTTGATACTTGTGGAACAAAATTAACAAAATCATAAGAGAAAAAGAAAGAAAAAGAGTTTTGAGAATTTACCATTTCATAATCAATCTGAATCCTTTTAAACAATAAAGACATAAAAAATGTTAGCCTAACAAGAGAGATAACCGAATTAACAACTTCATAAGATAGTAAGTAATTAAAAAGAGATAGAAGTCTTTTTGAGACAGTAACAAATTTTGAGAACTTACAATTTCGCCTACAATCCAAAGACCATTAACCCACTCTTGATGAAGTCTTATCTCTTCATCGGGATATGTAAGCTCTTTATCAACACTTTCAAAATAAACATAATAGATATCATATTCTTCCCTATAGATTTCACTTTCCCACTAACAATTATTAGCAAAAACATCGACAATAAAACTTGTATATAAATCGCCTATTGGATAAGTTGGTGGTCATGGTTGTAGGTTTTCAACTTTAACTATATCGGGCAGAAGCCTAGAAAAATCATATTTTACTAGGTCTGAGCAAAAATCTTATACTTGTTTCTTTTTAATTTTTTAACGGCAGTGCCCTCATAATATGATACGAAGAAACCCTCTATGTAACATATTACTTCTATAAAATCCCCCGGACGAATACAATCATTTTCTTTGTGTGAAATGAACAACTGAAAAATTAGTCTTAAGAAGAAGAACTAGAGAATGAAATTTAGTTTGAGTTATGATACATTGTCATTTATAGATAAACTCTTCTAATGCAGTAAACTTATTTCCTTGAATGTGGAAAAAAAAATTAAAGTTTAGATTTGTAGCAAAACTATATGGATCAGATATAGATGATTTTTAATTTTTTTATTAAAAAAATTAAATATTAGTTTTGGAATGTATTTATTATGAATCATTCAGGAACAGAAATGACAAAACAAATACACTCTTTGTCGCAAACTAAAGGTCCACATTTGACATGCACAATAGTTAAGAAGAGTTGGCGTACAATTAATAGTTATGTTGTAATAATATCTTTAAATAGAGAAAGACTCATACTTTAGTCGAACTTACATACCCTAAATGTAGGAGATTAGTAATTGGAGTTTATGAATAAGATATATTCATTTCAATAAAGTGGACATTCTATTTCAAAAAGGGAAAGTATAAATCGGACCGTCGTTTAAGCTGCCAATCATGTTTATTTTCTCTCTTTTTTAAGAGGACCAAACAGATTCGTACAGTACTTGCCATAGATTTTGTATTAAAAAATTTCGTAAAACAGGTCAGCGTAAATATAGGAAACAATAAATTTTATCAAAACAACCAACAAAGTAAATTTGAAATTTACCATTTATTTAAAAATATGCAACATAATAAATTAGCTATTAAATATATTTTATCAACTTAATTGTTTTCCTTGTAGATACTCACCATTTTTACCATATTAGGAAAACCCAGTGGAATTAGTTAAAAATTGTATACATGATTGTGTTCAATACAAATGATTTTTTCATCGGAAGAAGATGCAATATGTGTAGGACAACCTTAATCATTCATGAGACCTATGCTAATTTTAAAATATCACAGTATATAACCGAAAAATGACTTCCATATAAATATATTAAAAAAATATCATTACAATTGTATCATAATTGTTAATCCCCAAAATTTACTCAAAATTTATACATAATATTCAAAATAAAAATAATTCAAACCTTTTGCACTTGAAAATTGATTCTTCAAGCATTTTTCGAAACAATTTCACCAATCAAATATTTATCTTCATTTTTTATTTGATATATTTGTTTTTTAGCAACTACACCTTTAGCATTACATATTATACATTTCATCATAAAAATGTAATAAAAGACTAAAAGATGGCAAGCCGAGTTGATTTTCGCACTTCAGCGGTTGTTTTCTTAGTCCGGTAGATTGCTTTTATGATTTCCCTTTCCTAGAGGCAACACCAAGAATATGTCAATTTTTCTTTTAAATTTTTTTTTATTTATCTACATTTTTTTAGAAAATGTTGCAATGACATATATATTTTATGAAACCTATTTACCAATGACATATATATTATGTAAAAGAGGGAATAGAATGTTAATGTGCACAAGTTGTCTACATTTTGGAAACTAGCATACAACAATTATTAATGATAATCATGTTAACTAGATCAAGTCATCCAAACAAAAATTAACAATCGGAGCAGAGAAACACCTGAATGATGAAGGAATATCAAACACATACATCAATCAACTAGTTAACATGCATACTAAATCACTAGTTAAAAAGTGTATTACCGTCAAGACATTATCCGTCCCACTTATGAATACGATGCTATATTGTAATCGTGAAATGCATGAAATCTCACAAGGTTAATACCCAAAATTCTGCGTTCATTTACTATGGATTCTCAACACGAAAATGATTTCTAACTATTAACACATGAAAAATCTTGGCTAGCTGAGACCAGCCATGAGACAGGCAAATATGTAAACATATCTCAAGAGAAAAACAAGCCAAATTAGCTACCCGAGATGAAATATTGTCAGGACAATCAACAAGTAAATAGTAAACATATCTCAAGAGGAGAACAAGCCAAATTAGCTACCCGAGATGAAATATCGTTCCCCTGACCTAAGACTTTGTATATGTATTTTTCCTATTTTAGTTACTATTAGGTAAAATGTTTCTATATATCCTTAAAAACCCCGCTATTTTATAAAAAACAGAAATCGGGAAAATAATAGCGACGGAATTGGAAAATAATAGCGACCTAATTTCGATCGTTATTCGATCAGCTATTCAGTCGTTATTCAGTCGGTATATTTTCAGTCGGTAATCCAGTCGTTAAAGTCCAGTCGGTAGTCGGTCGATTAACGAAAATAAAATGACGTCGTTTTGTGTCCTTCATTTATTACTATACAAATAAACACCGTTATGTATTCCGTCGGTATTCGGTCGTTAACTTCCGTCGGTATTCAGTCATTATATATTCCGTCGATAAACGGTCGTTAATATCCGTCGGTATTCGGTCGTTAAGGGTGAACAAACCGACGACGTTTCAATTTGGTCAACGAGACCGATGTGGCCGACGGATGAGCGACGGACTAACGACCGATTTGTTTTCGGTTTCTATTCGGTCGGTATTCCGTCGTTAAATTTGTGACTGAAAATTTCGGTCGCTAAAGTCGGTCGCTATTTAACTGTTTTCTTGTAGTGAAGCTTAATAAGGGTGACGACTACCATGCCTTATGCTTAATTAGGATATCGCGAGACAAAGGGATTAAATAGTGGATTGATATTAAGTTCCACCGTAAATTCATTCACTTTGGGTAGTCACAATTGTTAGAGGAATAACCGGGTCATACACATAAGCGCAGCGGAAATAACTTTGACCCGCCTCTATCAGGATCTTTCACGAGTAAGTACCTACGACTATGGGATAGTGTTTTACCTTATATGGATGCTAGAATGGCTGAAACGCTTTCAGCGGTTTGTTGTAACGAACGGAACACCACGCTTGCGAGCTCAGTCTCTTCCCGGTATCCACTCGATCTTCCGGAGATGGTCTTCTACTGCTTGGTGCTAGCCAACGCCTTGTAGAAGCTTTGAAGACACTCTTCAATGGATGGAGTATGAACGACCTTTTCAGGAACAAGAAACAAGCTTTCTAACTTCTTTTCTATTAGCAAAAATGCAAGAAAAAAGTCCAGAAATTTGTCTTGTCTTTTTCTATCTAAAACTCACTTTTTCTCTCTATTCTCTTAGCTTCAAAAGGCTGGAGAAAACTGATTAGAATGATAGAAAAAAATCTGAATTTTTCCTCTAGTCTATCAAGAGAGAGTGGGGTGAGATAATGGGGGAAGTGGGAGATCATGGAGAGAATTACTCCTCCACTCTCTCCACCACCTCAACCACCATCAAGAGGGCTGAATTTATGTCTAACATTCCAGCCATAAGGTCGGTCCAAACGGGTCGGTCGGCCCAATCATATTGGTCGGCCCAACCCGATTAAGGGCCCAATCCAATCCCGGCCCGGCCCGCCCAATCGAATTGGCGCACCTTAGATTAAACCCCGCTATTAAAATGTTTCTATATATCCTTAAAAACCCCGCTATTTTATAAAAAACGGAAATCGGAAAAATAATAGCGACGGAATTGGAAAATAATAGCGACCTAATTTCGGTCGTTATTCGGTCGCTATTCGGTCGTTATTCCGTCGGTAATCCGTCGTTAAAGTCCGTCGGTAGTCGGTCGTTAACGAAAATAAAATGACGTCGTTTTGTGTCCTTCATTTATTACTATACAAATAAACACCGTTATGTATTCCGTCGGTATTCGGTCGTTAACTTCCGTCGGTATTCAGTCATTATATATTCCGTCGATAAACGGTCGTTAATATCCGTCGGTATTCGGTCGTTAAGGGTGAACAAACCGACGACGTTTCAATTTGGTCAACGAGACCGATGTGGCCGACGGATGAGCGACGGAATAACGACCGATTTGTTTTCGGTTTCTATTCGGTCGGTATTCCGTCGTTAAATTTGTGACCGAAAATTTCGGTCGCTAAAGTCGGTCGCTATTTAACTGTTTTCTTGTAGTGAAGCTTAATAAGGGTGACGACTACCATGCCTTATGCTTAATTAGGATATCGCGAGACAAAGGGATTAAATAGTGGATTGATATTAAGTTCCACCGTAAATTCATTCACTTTGGGTAGTCACAATGTCCTGCTAGGGACCACTTGTGATTTATGAACACATACTACTACTAAGTATGTTTTCATTGCCATTGTGATATGAACCTACAGGGCCACACGCATAGACGAGCTAACGAGCTTCATGTCCAGATTCAATTAATCTAGAATGTGTCTAGGTTCATTGTATCTGACATTTATTTTTCTGAGAATAATAAAGCGTTATTATTCGAATTAGAGATAAGGGGCATTTTTGGTATAGCTGGGATTACGTGGGAGTTATTATCCGATAAAGACTCCCACTACCAGCAGAAGTCTAGAGGACGTATGAGTTATAGACTCCCACTGCCAAAAGAGGTGGATAGGACGTGGGAGTTGTGCTTGAAACAACCTCTCACACCCTATATAAACTTTTCTTGGCAGAAACCCTAGGGGTTAATGCTTTTCAGCCGAAATACCAAAGAGACCTAAAAAATCAGATTTTCTATTCTGCCTCTCCCTTTTCTCTCTAATTTCCGAAACTCGTAAAAACGAAGAGCTAGCAATCACTGTTCGTTTCGCCGCGTGGATACCGGTAGAGGGACATTCCGCAAAGGGAAATCCATTGGTGGCAGCAACGTATCCAAGAAACAGCATCTTTCATTCAAGAATCAGATTTTTTAACCAGACTATGGTATGAGCGGATCCTTCGGGAGGGGGGAGGGGGGACTCGTGGGAGTTTAGAACGAGTTTTTGCCCATGAATCCCTTCAAAAGTTAATTCTTATTCTGCTCCTTTGTATATTCAAAGTGCTAAATATATTTTTCGAAGGTCTTGTTGGCTGATATGTGATATTTTCACTCTCATCATAATGAACCATGGTTTATTAGAGGAGATTTTAATGGTTTAAAGATTGGCGGATCGGCTTGATCGCTGCTTTGCTTCCTATCAGGGAATTCTCATATGCAATTAGTGACTATGGACTGTTGGAAGTCAGCTCTAGTAATCTTTTTATTTGGTGTGAAGGCGGGATGACACTGTTGTTGAGGTGCATGGATAGAGTTTCCGTCAAATTCTTTATTCAATCAACATAGGTGGAGCATCTAACTAGGACTGTTAAATATCATTGCCCGTTTTTATTAAAATTGAAGTTGTCTTCAGAAAAACCATCTTTGACCTTTTGTTTTCAAAGCATGTGGACGAAACATCTTGATTTTATGGAGGTTGCTAAAGTGAGTTGGAATGAAGATATTCATAATTTTGGTTTCTATGTTTTAATGTGTAAACTTAAAAGCTAAAATGCTTGGGTAATTGGAACAATTCAACTTTTAGGAATCTTCAATCGAATTTGCAAAGGGTTGCGACTAATGTTAAATGTGTCAAAATTGCTTATGATGCTACTCCTACCAGCTACCCTACGAGATGAGTTATCTTGAGCTCAGACTAGTTATTCGAAACTGCAATCTTAAGAGGAAATATTTTTGTTGCAAAAATCACGACTTAAATGGATTAAGGAGGGAAAGACGAACACTAAATATTTTCAATCATTTTGTCGCTATAGGCACAATATTATGTATATATGTCTCAGATACAAGACTCGTCATGGAATTGGTTGACAACTGGTAAAGATATATGCGAGAAAATGGTTAGTATCTATAGCAATTGGTTTGGTCATGAACTGTTACATATGACAGATCTCTATTTTTCGAACGCAATATCCCGTCAAATCTCGGAGGATGATAATTCATTGCTTGATGTATTACCGGCAAGAGAGGATGTTAAGGAGGCAATGTTCAGTCTTGATGCTAATAGCGCGACATGTTCTAATGGGTTTACATGGTGTTTTTTTCAAGAATGCTGGAGCATTGTGGGGGCTGATGTGGTCAATGCGGATTAGGATTTATGGGCATGTACTTCCTCTTCCTAACGACATGGCTTTCTCATTGTATTGATACCAAAAGTGTTACGTCTATCCTATTTCAGTGTGTTTCAGCCGATTTCCCCTTGTACATTTGCAAGCAAGATTATATCTAACCATTTTTCTATATTAGGAAAACCCAATAGAATTCATTTAAAATTGTATACATGATTTGTATTCAACAAAGTTTATTTTTGCATCGGGAGAAGATGCAATCTGTGCAACCGACTCAATCTTCATGAGACTTGTGCTAATTTTAAAATTTCACCTTAGATAACCGAAAAGAGAGTTCCATATAAACATATATAAAAAAAAATCATTACAATTGTATCATAATTGCTATTCTCCTAAATTTACTCAAATTTTAAACATCATATTCAAAATAAAAATATTCCAAGCCTTTTTGCACTTGAAAAGCGATTCTTCTAGCATTTTTGGAAGCAATTTCACCAATCAAATCTTTATCTTAATTTTTTATTTGAAGTATGTGTTTTATAGAAACTACACCCTTAACATTCAATATTATCCATTTCATCATTAAAATGTAATAAAAAGAGTAAAAGATGGCAAAATACCATGTAATATTTTTTAGATTGCCCATTTTGAGCAAGCCGAATTGATTTTCGCACTTCAGTGGTTGTTTTCTTAGTGAGGTAGGTTACTTTTATGTTTTCCCTTTCGTAGAGGCAACACCAATAATCCATCAATTTTTCCATTAAAAATTGTTTATTTTGAAAAAGTTGCACAAATTAGATAAAATGAGTACTCCTTCCATTTATAAATATAAGTTGTTGGTAAAATGGGCAACTTATTTACTAACGACATATATTATGTAATGGAGGGAATAGAATGTTAATGGGCACAAGTTGTTCACATTTAGGAAACTAGTATACAACAATTATTAATGATAATAATGTTAACTAGGTTGAGTAATCCACACACAAAAAAAAATATCGGAGCAGAGAAACACCAGAATGATGAAGGAACATGAAACACATACATCAATCACCTACTGAACATGCATACTAAATCACCAGTTAAAAAGTGTTTTACTATCAAGATATTATCCGTCCCACTTATGAATACGATGCTATATTGTAATCGTGAAATGCATGAAATCTCACAAGGTTAATACCCAAAATTCTACGTCCATTTACTATGGATTCTCACACGAAAATGATTTTTAACTATTAACACCTGAAAAATATGGGCTAGCCGAGACCAGCCATGAGACAGGCAAACGGGTGGATCTGCCAAGATGTAAACATATCACAAGAAGAAAACAAGCCAAATTAGCTAGCCGGGATGAAATATTGTCAAGACAGTAAATCGGAGAACCAGGAGCATGCATAACATGAACAACTACATACCTGGCAAGCTAAGCAAACAAACTTCTGATGGCAAAGGGACTAGTCGAATCCCACTTTGACCTGGTCTCTGGCCTTATCCCATCCTTAACCACCACAATATTTACATAGGAAAGTGTCATAGAGTCGGAAGAATTGTCAGAAAAAAATAACAATTGAGGCTGAGAAAGTTGCAACCACCATCTTGCCAAGGATCACAAAGTCATCCCACGTTCTACATGGCAGTCAAGACCAGGAGAACATGGATAATTTTTAAATCGTGGCAGTTATGGCAAAATTTAGGACGGGAAGGAAATTCAAAAGTAACTATAAATAGAAGGCAAAGAAGGAGATCAATGACATCATAATCTACTCTCGAAAGGCCTTTTCTATCTTCATTTATCCAGTTTTTACAGTGTTCCTTAGAGCTTTCCACACTTAAATTCATGTAATTACTTTTCACACTTAAACAAACCTGAAGTCGAAGGGGGAACCGAAACGGATTACGAAGACCCGGAGTACCCGGATGAGCTGGGACAGCTACCTGGTGCAGAAGAGGGCGGCGTCTCAGCTCTACCCGAATCAATGGATGATAACTTGGAGACGGAAGGGACTTTGGAGCCAACTAGTATTTTAGAAATTCCATCTCGGGTGACGAGAAACATCTCGATAAATCTTCCTTTTGAGACTCGGGATAAGCCGTGGGAGAGGCCGAAAGCATCATGGCGAGGCTTCAAGAAAATCTTCTCGCCTGCTGGAAAAGTCTCAGGGAACTACTCAGTAATGGGTACTTATACTTTACCTCATTTTATTTCTTTAATGAATAACATGAATATCGTAATCTGGAATATACGGGGGATTAGAAATACTGATTCAATTGCCAAACTGCGGCAGATTAAATTTTACAATTGTATATCATTATTTGCTGTTTTGAAATGGTGGGTGTTGATGAGCTACCAGTCTATATTCGGCGTTTGGGTTTTGATAACGGGTTTAGTAATATGTCTAATAAGATTTGGTTGTTTTGGTCTGGAATGCTTGATATTACTGTTGTAAGGAATACTGAACAGGCATTGACGATTTTGGTGAATAATTATGCTGGTAATCCGCTATATTGTACTTTTGTTTAAGCCAAATGTGCCTATACACAGCGAAGGGCGTTATGGGATGAGCTTCGTACTTTTAGCTCTAACCATGATGTCCCTTGGTTCGTGGGCGGGGACGTTAATGTTGTTAAGCATGTTTTAGAGAGTTTAGGATCAATTCCTGCCTCTTTGCCGATTACGGAGTTTGTGGATGTACATGAGATAGTGGTTTGCAGGATGTCCCTTTTATTGGCAGCCCTTAAACTTGATGTCGAAGTTCACCGCCGCCACTTTTGAGACGTTTGGATAGGGTCATGATAAATTCGTTATGGGCTGATTTCTTTGCCTCAACGGTGCTTGAACATCTTCATCGAACGGTTTCAGATTATTGTCCGCTATTGGTAAAGCTTTGTCTCGAGATCAATCAGGCTTGCTCTCCGTTCAGGTATTAGAATATGTGGTCTCGCCATTCTACTTTCCGGGACTTGATTGCTTCTAGTTGGGAGGGAGGTATTGAGGGGAATGGTATGTATATTTTAGCTAGCAAACTGCAAAGGCTAAAGTCGATATTGCGGACTTGGAACAAAGTCGAATTTGGTTATATTCCGGTTAAGCTTCGGGAAGCCGAGCAAGCAGTGTAGACAGCGAAATTTTCTTTTGACGCGAACCCGTGTGATGATTTGTTGAATATTTAGAATAAGGAAAAGGAAGTTTATCGCTTTTATTTGGAGCCCGAAGAAATTTTTTGGAGACAAAAGTCAAGATTAAAATGGATGCAGGAGGGTGAAGATAACACAAAGTATTTTCATGCTTTGTGCAAAAATAAGAGACGCCGTATGCATATTTCTAAAATTCAAACGGATCAAGGATTATGGTTGACTGATGACAAAGACATTGGGGCCGAGGCTGCAAGGTTTTTCTCTTCTCTTTATTCGGCCGAAGCTACTTCAGTTCCTTTTGAGGAGTTTCTACATCATGTTCCATGTTTGGTTGATGGGGAATCGAACACCTGTTTATCAAAATTACCATCTTTGTCTGAGGTACGGGACGCGATTTTTTCTCTAGATCGTAATAGTGCTGCAGGGCCAGTTGGATACTCAGGGGGGTTTTTCCAGGACTACTGGGATATAGTGCACCATGATGTTTTGCAATCGGTCCGAAACTTCTGGTCCGGTCTTCCTATGCCTAAGTCTGTGGCGAGTAATATTGTGGTACTCCTTCCAAAAATTCAGAGTCCGTCTCATCTTAGTAAGTTTCGCCATTTCTCCCTTTGCAACTTTGTGAATAAGGTGATTACTAAGGTAATGGCTACTAGGCTTTCCTTGCTTTTTCCAAGGTTGATTTGTTCTAATCAGACGGGTTTTATTAAAGGAAGATCTATTTCAGACAATGTGTTGTTAGCCATGGAAATGGTTCACTCAATTAATCACAAGGTTTGGTGCGGCAATATCATTATCAAGCTTGACATGATGAAGGCGTTTGACCGGGTGTCCCACTCTTTTCTCATTCAAGTGTTACTTCGGTTTGGGTTCGGTCATCACTTTGTGAATCTGGTGTCTAATGTGTTGCAGTCTAATTGGTTTTCAATTATGATTAATGGAGCTTCCTATGGTTATTGTAATGCTAAGCGAGGGGTCAAGTAAGGGGATCCCTTATCTCCACTTCTTTTCATTCTAGCGGCCGAGGCTTTTTCTAGGGGCCTAAATAATTTATCTTCTTCTGGTATGCTCCAACCTTACCATATTCTGAAACAACCAAAACCTATTTCACATTTGGCTTTTGCGGATGACATTATAATTTTTACCAATGGCCAACGAAAGAATATTGTTATATTAATGGATTTTCTACGGAAATATGAGGAATTTTCAGGGCAACGAATCAATGTTGGTAAATGCTCGTTTTATGCTTCTAATAAAATGAGTGCTTCTGCTAAAACTATGATTCAATCACTTACTGGTTTTGTTGAAGGTGATTTTCCAATGAAATATCTCGGTTGTCCGATCTTTCCAGGGCGGTCTAAGGTTATGTATTTTAGATCCATGGTCGATCCAATTGGCGCAAGAATTGAAGGGTGGCAGTGTAAGTTGCTGAGTATGGCTGGTCGCGTTGTTTTGGTTCGTTCGGTTCTCAACTCTATGCCTCTGCACATCTTATCCGTCTTTAATGTTCCTCGTCTCGTTTTGATAACTCTGGAACGGATGTTCTCTAAATTTGTGTGGGGCCAAACACATGGGGTGGAAAACGGCATTGGATGTCATGGAAAAATATGTCAAGGCCGGTGGAGTTGAATGGTGTGGACGTTATATCTTTGATGAACTTTTATGATGCGTTCTCATGGAAGCTGTGGTGGCATTTTCGTGTTGGTGGATCTTTATGGTCCGATTTTTTGCGTGCCAATTATTGTGGTGGTGTAGTTCATGATAAGTTTGGTACGGTGCTCCAGAGGTGCTCGCCGGTTTGGAGAAGAATTATGGGGGCTAAGGAAGCGGTTGAGTCAAGGATTGGTTTTCTGTTGCGGGGTGGGGCTATCAGTTTCTTGTATGATAATTTCACTCTAGCAGGAGCACTTGATACATATATTTTACAACCAGAGGATTCTGTCTGTACGGAAAGGGTCCTTGATATGAGTTCGGAGAGAGTCTGGGATCGGGGCAAGGTTCCCCTATCTGTTTTGCCGATGCTGCCAGACGTCCACCTTGATGCTCCCACTGAGAAGGAAAAAATAATTTGATTGGAAAATCCGCATGGTAATGATACGGTACCAACTTCAGGGCTGCCCAAGTCAAAGGATCACATACATAAACTAAGCACGAGACTTAGAACAAGGGACGTGAAGCAACTATCTACATCATTGACCCGAGTTCTAAAGTATAAAGAGGATGCTAAGTTACATCTAGGAATGTTGTATGAGTCAACCTCTTAAATTCACAAGAGTACAATTAGGCCCTATCAAGCAACGTGGCTAAGAAGGGTATTTTAGTAATCGTACAAGATGATGAGGGATTGGACAGCTTTACAATAGTTTGGTAGAATGGTCATAACTTTCGATCCAGTTATCCAATGGAGCTGATTCCAGTTGCATATTAAAGATAAGAGGCATATCTACAACTTTCATGAAGATTATAAGATCAGATTCTACCTTCTTAATATCCGAAATCGTCGTACAAGTTGGCCCAACAAGCTGTCCAGAATTGGGACGAAATTAAAGGGCATTTTAGTCTTTGTACAATTAAAGTCTATGCTAGACTTTAATTATTTTCTAGCTTTGTTATTTACTTTATTTAGAGTATTTAAGTAGTTGCTACAATAAAGGACATGTTGTCCATAGTTGGTTATCTAGTTGTTAAGAGTCCCACATCTACTAGGACTCTTCTTGTTTAAGTGTTTTACTTGATAGCAAGTTGTTTTGTCCAAGAGTTCTAATTCTTCAAGGACTCTTACTTATTGTTGTTTGTAACTGAATTGTTACTCTATTTAATAGAGGGTTCGGCCAATATGTAAAGGTACGTTAGATATATTGATATTTTGGTAAGGTTATTCCTTAGCTTCTCGTGTTTGAACTTCCAGGTAGAACTTCATTCATTCTTTGAGTTACTGTATCAACAAGTTTAGTTTCTCTTGTTGTGGTGTTTCGGCCTCCATTGTTAATTAGCCATCCTTAGTGTTGCGTTGATTAAATTCCCTTAGAAACTAGTTCGAGAATTGAAGAAAGATCGGGTTCAACTTAAAGTCGAACCTCACGGTTCTTCATCAGGTGGTATCAGAGCAAAAGGTTCTTCTCCAATTCCCGGTGTACCCTACGCACAATTGTTTTTTCTTGTTTGCAGAAATTGACATCAGAAAAAGCCACGGCATTTATTCGCAATTAGGCAGCCGATTACAAAAGAAAAAGCCACTTGGTATAAAGAAATTGTTAGCCAAGTATAGAATAGCGAACTATAAAGCCAAATAGCAAACTTCTTGGATTGATAGCATTGGCGCCTCGTCCAAGAATTGGCAAACGTTCCTCCTTTATTTTGAGCCGTGTTTAAAGATCCATGTAGATCAAGAATTGATAGCGTTGGCGCCTCATTCATTGATACCTCTCGGCCAAAGGTAAGGAAAAATTCAAGTTACTGTTCAGGGTAATATTCACAGGTTACTGTTCGTGGGGTACCATTCACAGGTTACTGTTCACGGTAATGTTCACGGTACTGTTCAAGAAAATTCAAGAAGATCAAGATCATCAAGAACCGATTTCCATTCTCGATTAGGATTTCGTTTCTTCATCTTTTTCTTTCTAACGCTTTTCATTTAGGTCAAAGGTAGGATTTCTTTCCTTATTTTTTTTCAGCTTTGTGTCAACGCAACTAGTTAGGAACCCATTCTTTAATCTAGAGTTTGAAGTTCTATACGAGCGGTGTTGGAATAAAGAGTGAATCTTTCTTTGCTATCTAACGTTTTTGTTTGTTTTTCTTGAATTTTAAAGATGTCTTTCCAGGGATCTCCATCAAAGAAAGGTGAAGCCTTTGATCCAGAAAAGTTATATCAAATGATGGCGGAGTTGATGGAACAAATGGCTGATTTAAGGGGCGAATTGGCGGGCTCAAAAATTAAAATTCAGCAATTTCAAAATCAGCAACGTAAGGTTCTGGATAATACCAAGATTGATGATCAATTGGTTGATGAAGTTGAGCAGCCTAGGCCCTCTCCAAATCCGCCACCAAATCGGTTGATCAACAATCAGATTTTTTAGCCGAGAAGAGGGGACCAATTTTAGCGTTATGACAACAATCTTGATTCAATCAAAACGAAGATTCCATCTTTCGAAGGTACAAATGATCCCAAATTATTTTTTGATTGGATTCATAAAGTTAACCATGTTTTTGCTGTTCATTACTATTCGGAGGAAAAGAAAGTAAAGCTAGCAGCCATGGAGTTTTATGGATATGCTTCTATTTGGTGGGATAAAGAAACCAAGACAAGGGTAAAAGTGGAACAACCAGAAATTGCAACTTGGGCCGAGATGAAAGCGGTGATGAAACGGCGTTTTGTTCCTCTAGATTACATAAAGGAACTTTACAACCGTTTACAAAGGTTAAAGAAAGGAGAGAGTTCGGTCGATGAGTATTACAAGGCAATTAAAATTGTAATGATTCGGGCCGACATTAATGAGAGAGATGAGGCAACAATGACTCGGTTCTTGGCTGGTCTAAATGATAAGATCCGATCAAAGGTAGAACGTGCTAATCTTGATAATATTACCTCTATGTTCTATTATGCAGAGTAGGTTGAAAAACAGCAAAAGGAAAAGAGTTTAAGGGCAAAAACAGCAACTTTCCAAACTTGGGAGAAGCCAAATCAGTCCCAGATTTTTTCTACTGTTTTTCCGAGCCAAAGCAAGGGTAAAGATGTCAAAATTGGTGCAAAAACAGCAACGGGGCAGTTTGGGGCAGTAAGGTCACAAAATTCAACCGTTTCGGCCAATACGAAGGTAAATTCTACTCCAAAACTTGTTCGGGAATGTTTAAAATGTATGGGCAAAGGACACTTTGCTAGGGACTGCCCTAAAAAGAGTACTATGATCATGTTGGATGATGGAACGTGGGTTAGTGATAACAAAGCCGAAGAATCTGATTTTGAGAAAGAAACCGACAAGTTGGAGGAACTTCCGGAAGATGGGAATCAACCATTGGTTACGATAAAGCTGCTTCATTCACAACATTTAGATGCGATTTGGCGTACCATTGGCCTCCCGTTGTGTTTGTCTAGGCGCGACTGAAACGTACGACCGCATTTTTGTTGAATGTCCATTGGCGCAAACTGTTTGGAATGAGGCAGCTGTTCGTGCTGGTTTGGCATTGGATAATGCGAGAATTAGCACTTTACGCGATTTGCTTTCGTTTTCGTGATTCGCTGGGCACTCATGTAATTCTAAACTATTTTTTCTGTTGGCTTGTTCTGCTTGTTAGATAGTATGGAAGGCGAGATGCAGGTTTGTGTTTGAGGCACAGGTTACCTCTCTGTCTAGTATAGTGGCTCAATTCAGGGATTATTGTGAAACCCGTACCTTTTCTAGGGACTAGATCGATTAAGTTTCATAACCTTTGGACTAGAGAAATCAAATCTTATAACAATTGGGCTTAGGGTTAATATATTCCATAAACCAAGGTTTAGAGTTGCAATTATTTGTTAGTATTTAATACACTTTTCCAGCCAAACCCTACTCACAAATCATACGATATATTTCGGCTACAGACATTGTTGCGGAGACAACTCCAGTACCTGTTCCTCCGATCGTAGGTAAGGAGTTCTACCGTTTGGTTAGCACGATTTCTAGGATTATGATCGTATTAATGTAGGTTTTTTGCGTATTCGTAGGATCTGTTGGTGAAACTTTTCGTCTCCGAAAGATTAAGAATGAATCGAATGTAAGTGTAGATTCCCTCTATTTCATAAAAGATTATATTTTTTTTTGCTACCAAATACGGGAAAATCTGAGGCTATTTTATGTCCTAATGTATATATTGCAACGAATCGAATGTTTATCGATGAACTGATGATTTTGTTATACATTACGTGCCTTTTTTTCGGTGCCGGAATATTCATACGCTTTGATTTCCAAGTCCTTTATGTCAGGTTGCTTGTCATGATTTCTAAGCCATTTTTTAATTATTTTTTTACTGAAATCTTGAATCCTTGACCGACTTTTTGAGAATTTATCGATTATCCTTTTCTTTTCTCTCTGCTACCAACAGCTTCTTGGATTCAAAGGTTGTTGCAATATTTTGTTCTTATTCCCTATAAAACTTGGAGAAGTCATTAATGGATTTCAATTGAATTCATGAATGCTTGCGTTTTTACGTTCACCACGAGAACACTGTGCTCCTTGTTATCTTTGTTGAAGGGGTCCCTTGTTGTCATATCACTCCATTATTTGACTCCTTGGAATGGCATTAGAAGTAGTAATCTCTTTTGCCCATAATGAGTCTGACTTCTTTTTCTTTCAAGCCTATTTGTTCTTTGATAGTAACTATTGGAGATTTCTTCTATTTACATTTTGTGCAAATAATCTCCACTTATTCTGGAGCAGAGAGGCATGTTTCTGTCATTTCTTTGTATATGAAAAGGATACAAATTGATTGCTATGGTTGCATCTGAAGTAGATGTAGCCCACTATATATACTTTTGACTATCCATCATCCCTAAACGAAATTCATCCACTGATGAGCCGTGTTGGTTTAAACAAGAAATGCAAATATTGTTCTATTAGTCATATAATGCAACACTATGATCTGTGTGTTGGAACATGAAATTTATTTTTATAAAATCTATTTAACACTATTCAGAATGTTTCTGTTACGGTTGATACTTTGCGGGTTGACTTGGAATACTGTCATGCTACGACCCACCTAGGGGTAGAAGTCAGGGACTCTGATCTTGACCCATTCCCTAGAGGGTATAAGTCTAGGGCTGATATATCAGTTTCTGTTTCGGTAAACCTATGATCCCCGGTCAAAGTATCACTCTGTATATTCTGTTCTATTCTGCAACTGTTGAAACATTATAAATCTGTCTGAACTTCTGAAAGTTTCTGAAAATACTTTTCTGTCAAAAGAATCTGTTGAAAATATACTTTTGTAAAATCTGTCTGTTTTCTGAAAATATATATATGTAACCGGATTTTCCCGGGAGGTGTTTCTATACTTACTGAGTTGTAGCTCACTCCTTGCGTTGTTGTTTTTACAGATGATGAGTTATAAGGGAACGATAGACGTACGACGGGGACTGAGTGTAGAAGCAACTTTGGGATTACTTACGGAATGAAACTTTAGGAAAATTCCATTAAGAGTATTTTTTTTTCTCAACTTTAATGTATTAAAATTTATTGAGGAAATTTTGATAGTCGAATTAAAATGGGTGATTATCACTTTATGGAAATAGATTCTCTGAATGTAAGGACCTGGTATTCTTGGATTTTGATTTGAGAATACGGTCATGTCGGGTTTTCGGATCCGGACTTATAGAACCGGTTCCGGGGTGTGACATTTAGTGGTATCAGAGCTTAAGGTTCAAATTATTGGGAACTGAGTTAGGCTAGGAAATAAATTATGAAATAAGAGAGTTAAGGCTTGATCTTCTAGTTAGAGTCTAAGTATTGATTGATAATTTAAGCTCATAAATTTATTAGTTAATGTTTATGCACAGTAGTGCTAAGCTTACAATTTGTTTGATTTGAGTCGTAAGGTGTAATGTCAATAGTAGGATATTAGAATATAAGTTAAGGGTGATCAATTATATTGGGCAATACTAGTGAGTTAACTTACATCCTAACTTGTTTTTGTTTTGCTTTCGTGTGTTATGAAATTTTTGGCTATATACTTTTTCGAATTAATTTCGATTCATATAGAGGGTTTCGTAGGAGGCACCAAACATGGTTAATTACCTGATGATGTCATATGTCAAACGACTGTATGAGCGTAACGGAAAAGATTAATATCATTTCTTAAAACGAGATGATAGAATAGAGGGCTCAATGGCAACTTGGATTTTGACTATATGGCTTGCGAGATAAAGCAATGCGAACAAACAAGAATCTGATCGTGATAAGCTTGTAGAAGAGGTAATGTGAAATCCAGCGTATATAATTCACGGTACGGATCACTAACCAAATAATCACATTATGCATATGAAGGGTTAATCATAAGGTAAACTCGTTGGGAAAATTATACAGTTGACTTCGAATTAAACTACAAACGTAGTCAAGATGCAAGGAAGGTGAAGAAGAAACCTCGTTGATGAATCTCGTAAAACTTATAATAATAGACGTGACAATTACATTACTTATTTTAATGATTTATCTGCATTACTTTTATAAAAAAAATAGTAGATTATTTTTATTTTACTATTGATTTGAAAAACCCCTCATTATCTATGACCCAAATGTCTCATTTTAATATTTTACCAAGGGTTATATTTTTTTTAAGATTTACTTTACCACAAAATAAAGTTGAACCTCATTTTCTTCTTACGTATAAAGAAGTGATGAGTTTGTTTGGAAATTTAAATTTTCTTCAAACCTTTGATGTCTTTCTCTTCAATTTTCCGTATTCATTGAAGATTCTAATTCAAGTTCTTTTACTATAACATTCTCTTGGTGGTAATTATTTAATTTCCTTTACCGCATGAACACACACACAAAAAAAAAAAAAAATTATGTCATTTTTGAAATATCAACTTTTAAACTATTATGTTATAGAATTCATTAAATATTTTCGATATTAATTAATTTTTACGATTATAGGATATTTATTACCCCCTTATTAATTTTTTTTAACGATGATAGAATATCTTTTAATACATTCACAAGTTATATTTGTATCTTAATTATGCTTCGACCCCTTTTCTATCGAGGTTTTGACGCCATATTTATACCGTTTTAATCATCTACCCTCGATGGGTAATGGTGGTAATGAAGTGTGACAAGGAGTGTCATGTACGTGATTCAAGACACTAAAGGGGTCATGGAGTCTGATTCATAAGTTTGAAGGAACACATTTACTTGTCTGTGGCTGATGCAGAATAAACTTCTAATCCAACTTTGACGAACATGCTGTAATGAACTTGATAGATTATGAATTTATGCTATATATAATTGGAAATATCTTGACGTCTAGTTTCTAACGGGGAAAACGGATAGCAATTTCGAGTTTTCTACAGAAAGTTATAGTCATTTTACTTAAACTGCTCATGACTGACTTGAGCTACGAGATCTGAAAGATTTCTTCTAGTTCGTCTAACCTCTTGTCTCTTGCTAACTTCTTTGGGATGTCGATGGTGGATCATGGCCGATGGAATGATTTTGAATGATCTATATGGACCCGAGACGAAGCTAATTGGAATACCAACGAGTGCATCTAGCATATTAGGAGATTCATTATCAATGATGCCCTACTCTACCTTACTCTATGTATCTCATTTTGTTGTCGAAAATTTTCTTCACATAATTTTTCTTTACATTTTTTTTTTTAGTTGAACCTAGAAACTCTTACTCATGTTATTAATGTTTCTTAAAAGAAACTTAGTACTTGTAACTTCGTACTAAACCTTCATGCAATGAAACTTCTTTAATGTTTCTGATTGCTTGTTCAGCGAAGTTATTCCCATCTTTACTTCGACACCTTTTGCTAGGGTCGATAACATTACTTGAAGTTTGATCGATTTGTCTTCCTCGATTTTTGAACCAACATAAACTAGAACTTCATTCCTATTAGTTTCAAGATTCAGTTGTGAATTTAAATCTTCGAAATTTCAAAACTCTCTTAAGGCCTATATTTTTTTTTAAAAAAAAACATTAAGACTTGTCGTTTATTCTTGTATTTTGGCTTGGCGCGCCCGTAATTCATCTATTATCTTTTGTTAAGATCATATTTATAGACAGAATATGATTTGCCTATACTGTTTCCGTTGATGAATATTTCTCTTCCCTTATCGAAAGTCTTCAACCTGCATGCTTCAAATTTACTTCAATTTTCTCTACTACATAGCGAACTATTCATTGACTAATAAATGCAACAGCTTTCTAACGTTGCATGAAGATTTTAAGACTTCTTATTGTGTCTCACTCACATTGGTATTTTTTTTTTCTCTAATTTTATATCCAATGACCTTCTTCAATGTATCTATACAAATGAGTTCTTTGAATGTCAAGTTCATTCTATCATTCCTTATAATAAATCAAAGTCTTGTCCTTATTAACCCTCTACTTCTACAACTCTTGCAAAAGTTCTTGAAGTTTTCTATCTGAACTTGGATTATATTTTTCCCGCTTATTTCCCATATGCTGAAGGGCATAAAGGTTTCTGCATCATTAATATTTATTTGTTCTCGATATTCTTCAATTACTTTATCCTTTCGTCATTTTTCAGAAGTAGACTCATAGTCACTAAGGATAGTCGACTGAACTCTCACTAAATCATATGTCTTTTACCTTATTGCTTCTAAGCTTGAGTTCTCTATGTCATAAGTCCTCCTTCATCTTTCCACTTTGCATTTAAACTCGACCACTGGAGATTGCATTGTAGTTTGGAGCGTAGAGTCTTTGCGAAACATGTATATTGCCAGAGTGGCGCGTGGCATGACCTCCTTCAACCTATGAGAATGATAATTGAAGAGTCACTCAAAGCATCTCAAGATCAACAAAGGAATTGGGCGGATAGTCATTGAAGACCTCCGAGTTTGAGTGTGGGAATGTGTACTTGCGTGTTCTGCCTACAAGAGGAATGATGAGGTTTGACAAGAGTAAAAAACGGAGTTCAAGGTACGTTGGAGCATTTAATATTTTGGAGGAAGATGACACTCTAGCGTATCGTTCGGCGTTACCACCAGTTGTGTCAAGAGTTCATATTATTTTTCATATATCCATTTTCAGCGGTACATCTTAGACCCAAGAAACATTATAAAACAAGAGTCACTGCAAGTACAAGATGATTTGACATACGATGAACACAAGATACAGATCGTTGATCTCAAATAACAAGTGTTGAGAAGAAGGAAAAATAAATAAAGTACTATACGTTAAGGTTCGATGGTCGAATCACAAGCCAAGAATGACAACATGAGGGCTGGAAGAAGGGATGAAAGCAAAGTATCCACACATTTTCGAAAGATCAACTGCGTAAGTTTCGAGGCCGAAACTTTTCTTTAGGGGGGTAGGATGTGAAACCCGTACCTTTTCTAGGGACTAGATCGATTAAGTTTCATAACCTTTGGACTAGAGAAATCAAATCTTATAACAATTGGGCTTAGGGTTAATATATTCCATAAACCAAGGATTAGAGTTGCAATTATTTGTTAGTATTTAATACACTTTTCCAGCCAAACCCTACTCACAAATCATACGATATATTTCGGCTACAGACACTGTTGCGGAGACAACTCCAGTACATGTTCCTCCGATCGTAGGTAAGGAGTTCTACCGTTTGGTTAGCACGATTTCTAGGATTATGATCGTATTAATGTAGGTTTTTTGCGTATTCGTAGGATCTGTTGGTGAAACTTTTCGTCTCCGAAAGATTAAGAATGAATCGAATGTAAGTGTAGATTCCCTCTATTTCATAAAAGATTATATTTTTTTTGCTACCAAATACGGGAAAATCTGAGGCTATTTTATGTCCTAATGTATATATTGTAACGAATCGAATGTTTATCGATGAACTGATGATTTTGTTATACATTACGTGCCTTTTGTTCGGTGCCGGAATATTCATACGCTTTGATTTCCATGTCCTTTATGTCAGGTTGCTTGTCATGATTTCTAAGCCATTTTTTATTTATTTTTTTTACTGAAATCTTGAATCCTTGATCGACTTTTTGAGAATTTATCGATTATCCTTTTCTTTTCTCTCTGCTACCAACAGCTTCTTGGATTCAAGGGTTGTTGCAATATTTTGTTCTTATTCCCTATAAAACTTGGAGAAGTCATTAATGGATTTCAATTGAATTCATGAATGCTTGCGTTTTTACGTTCACCACGAGAACACTGTGCTCCTTGTTATCTTTGTTGAAGGGGTCCCTTGTTGTCATATCACTCCATTATTTGACTCCTTGGAATGGCATTAGAAGTAGTAATCTCTTTTGCCCATAATGAGTCTGACTTCTTTTTCTTTCAAGCCTATTTGTTCTTTGATAGTAACTATTGGAGATTTCTTCTATTTACATTTTGTGCAAATAATCTCCACTTATTCTGGAGCAGAGAGGCATGTTTCTGTCATTTCTTTGTATATGAAAAGGATACAAATTGATTGCTATGGTTGCATCTGAAGTAGATGTAGCCCACTATATATACTTTTGACTATCCATCATCCCTAGACGAAATTCATCCACTGATGAGCCGTGTTGGTTTAAACAAGAAATGCAAATATTGTTCTATTAGTCATATAATGCAACACTATGATCTGTGTGTTGGAACATGAAATTTATTTTTATAAAATCTATTTAACACTATTCAGAATGTTTCTGTTACGGTTGATACTTTGCGGGTTGACTTGGAATACTGTCTGTTCTGACCCACCTAGGGGTAGAAGCTAGGACTCTGTACTGACCCATTCCCTAGAGGGTATAAGTCTAGGGCTGATATATCGGTTGCATTTCTGCTTTTGATAAACCTATGATCCCCTGGGTCAAAGTATCACTCGTATATTCTGTTCTATTCAGCAAATCTGTTGAAACATTATAAATGCATCGAACTTCGAAAGTTTCGAAAATACTTTTACTGTCAAAAGAATCTATTGAAAATATACTTTTGTAAAATCTGTCTGTTTTCTGAAAATATATATATGTAACCGGATTTTCCCGGGAGGTGTTTCTATACTTACTGAGTTGTAGCTCACTCCTTGCGTTGTTGTTTTTACAAATGATGAGTTATAAGGGAACGATAGACCGTACGACAGGGACAGAGTGTAGAAGCAACTTTGGGATTACTTACGGAATGAAACTTTAGGAAAATTCCATTAAGAGTATTTTTTTTCTCAACTTTAATGTATTAAAATTTATTGAGGAAATTTTGATAGTTGAATTAAAATGGGTGATTATCACTTTATGGAAATAGATTCTCTGAATGTAAGGACCTGGTATTCTTGGATTTTGATTTGAGAATACGGTCATGTCGGGTTTTCGGATCCGGACTTATAGAACCGGTTCCGGGGCTTGACATTTATACTTCCATCATCATGAAGGTGAGGAAGGTATCCTCGTCTTCTGGGCATTTTCACCCGCGAAAGACTATGATTTTGAAATGGGGAACGGGGAATACACTTGGTGACTTCATCTTGAATATTGACGGGGCTTCTAAAGGGAATCCGGGCATTTCGGGAATTGGAGGTATTATCCGTCATTCTAATGGTGACTTTATTAGTGATTTTTCTCGATATATTGGGGACGACCGGACTAGTGTTTAGGCGGAGTTGGAGGCGCTAATTGAAGGGCTGCACTTGGCGGATAGATGTGGTGTCTTCCGCCGTTTGATTCAGACTGACTCTTCTGTACTGGCATCAGCATTTGTAATAGGTACACTTTCTTCGTGGAAGCTTGAATATTCTTTTCGGAAATTTTTGTCTCTTCTTGGCATTCGCAAGGTTATTCATGTCTACCGTGAGGTTAACTCGGTCGCGGACGCTCTCGCTAATTTGGCAAGCTCTACCCATGAGTCTTCCACCTTTATGACCGTCTCACTTCTGCCGTGGGAGATTCATGGGTTGTTTCATTTGGACAAGGCGGGAACTCCTTACTTGCGTACATTTTAATTGCTATATTGTACATCTTGATGGGATCATCACATGAATGGTCTCCGTCGGATTCTTATTGCTTTGCATACTAGCATAATCTTAACTGTATCACCCTTGAACATAATATAAATGTTCAAGGTTGCATTTTCACATTGCTATCTTTATGTACGGAGTGGATTTGTATACACCTGTTTGGAGGTTTGGTTTTATGTCCCCCTCTGTGTTTTTGCCAATTTATGGTCTAATCAATAAGTGGGGGTCCGCCCCACCACGCTGGTGGATTATATATATAAAAAAAAATAATAATAAAAAAGCTTGAGCATTCTTATCTGATAATGCATATCTATATGTGTGAGCATTCTTAACGAATAACGCATATTGCAACTTTATATAGTCTTATTTGTTTTTATTTCAACTTTCTACTCAGAAATTGTAAACTTCTTGAGAGAAGGAATTTCAAGTGTGAATACAAAGTTGGCCGATTATGTTATCTTGCTCGATGCTCCAACATGGTTTTTCTGTGGAAACACTAACAATGTCTTTGACAATTTCTATTATGTCAAGTATACAACTATATTTCTTTTTAAATCTAATTCACTGTAGGCTCAAATAAATAAACCACAAAATTAGTCATATTTGACACTCTCTCACAAATCCACAATAAACTCCTACCTAACCATAATTCATGTAATCTTCTTACCATACACTACATTATAAGCTTAGACAAATGCTAAAGTTGTCCAGCTTAATTCCTCACTAATTTTTAAATCGTTGCAGTTATGAGAGAATTTAGGACGCGAAGGAAATTCATAAGTAACTATAAATGCTTTGTGTATTTGGAATAGGGAGGTGTTTGGAGATATTCATGCTCACCTCAAAACTGCAATGTTGAAAGTTGAAGGTATGGAAGCCGCATATGATCTAGATCCTACCCAAGATAATTTTGGAGTTTTAATGGAGGCAAAAGATCAATACATTGATGCTCTTGAACAAGAGGAAATATTTTGGAGGCAAAAATTACGCATCAAATGGATCAAGGAGGGCGAGGCTAAAATGAATAATTTTCATTCTTTTTGCAGGAACAAGCAGAAACGGACGAATATCGCCCAAATTACTCACAATGGCGATATTTTGACTCATGGTGATGACTTCGGCCGAGAAAATACACCCTCTCCGAATTTGTTCTTGCAACAGTACATACCTACTTTAATCACAGATGGTGACAACAGATCCTTGGTGAAGCTTCCGCAGAGTTGAGAGGTAAAAAATGCGGTGTTTGGATTATGCCCGGGGATTGCAGCGGGTCCATTTGAGGGGAGTGGGGATGGGGGATGGAGTCACGGGATACCAATTTTACCTCTGCAAGTTTGAGCTTTGACTTGTTTTTTTTTCAAAATTGTGTTGACTCGTCACTTTTTTGACAGAAGGACCTTAGACACCAATCGTAAATTGTTTGAGGATTTTAATGTACAAAAAACATCGTTAGGGACCTTATGTCTGATTCATAAATTGTTTAGGGACAATAACGACAAATTTTCCATATTCTTTCGATATCTGACAATATTCTCTTTGGTGGATGTGCAGAGGCCAAGATGTAAAGAGTCATTGAGAGCAAAACATGCTTTACCAGAATTAAGCGACCGCCAAAGCCAAGTAGTTCTCGCTGCCACCCTTCTACTCGTGAGGCAATTTTTTCCACCATCGAGGCAAAATACACAACTTTGGCTCTACCTATGAACAGAGGGAAGCCCAAGTATGTGAAAGGGAAAGAGCCAGCGGAGAAGCCAGTTACCTGCTTAATCATGACCAACTGATTAAAGATGTTAGCAACCCAGAAAATCTATTCACCATTACCTTTGAGAAGAATTTACTAGAGAAGGTACATAACGAAATAGGTATGAACTCTCCAAAAGTCATTGGGTTGTCTACTTTTTTGTATCATCACCAAAAATGCACTCGCCATCGATTTTGGTAAAGGCATAC
Source organism: Vinca minor (assembly GCA_026122235.1). Taxonomy (NCBI): domain Eukaryota; kingdom Viridiplantae; phylum Streptophyta; class Magnoliopsida; order Gentianales; family Apocynaceae; genus Vinca; species Vinca minor. Next base: position 14,461,641 of record JAOCZM010000011.1, read on the forward strand.
CTGCCCAGAAATCTTGAACATCTCTCACCACATCATTACCAACAATGTCCCAGCAAGCCAGGAAAAATCTCCCATTGTATCCGTCTGGATATCATGATCAACATAATCTGAATCAAAATCAAAAGGAGATAAATCAGCAACATTAAAAGTGGAATGGACTCCATACTTACCTTCCAAGTTGATTTTGTATGCGTACCCATTAATCTTGGTCACGACTTGAAAAGGTCCATCTCCTCGGGGATGAAGTTTAGTTTTTCTCTCTTTAGGAAATCTATCCTTCCTAAAATGTATCCAAACCCAATTACCAGCTTCAAAGGAATCGCCTTGCGGCCTTTGTTGGCTTGTATTGCAATATGCTCATTCTTCTTTTGGATGTTGGCGGCAACTTCATGATGTATTCTTTGGACAAAAATCAGCCCTTGAATCACCTTCTATATTATAGTACTCATCAATAGGAAGAGGGGTTAGATCTAAAGGGGTTAGGGGGTTAAAACCGTAAAAAACTTCAATAGGTGAATTATTAGTAGTTGAATGTAAAGTATGATTATATGCAAATTCAGCAATAGGAAAACATTCTTCCCACCGTTTTAAATTCTTTTGAATTAGTGCCCTAAGTAAAACCCCTAGAGTTCTATTGGTTACCTCGGTTTGTCCATCGGTTTGGGGGTGACTTGAAGTAGAAAATAGCAACTTAGTCCCCAACTTACTCCATAAAGGTCTTCCAAAAATAACTTAGGAACTTTACGTCCCTATCACTTACGATTGTTTTTGGAATACCATGCAACCGAATGACTTCTTTGAAGAATTGATCCGAAACATGGCTTGCATCATTTGTTTTCCTACAAGGTATAAAATGAGCCATTTTAGAAAATCTATCAACAACAACCATTATACTATCATTACCTCTTTTGGATGTTGGTAATCCAAGAATAAAATCCATGGAAAGATCAATCCATGGTGAAGAGGGAATGGGTAAAGGCATGAGCAATCCGTGAGCTTTTGAAGTACTTTTTCCCTGTTTGCACTTAAAACAAAGATCACAAATTTTCCTCACATCTCGTTTCATTTTAAGCCAATAAAAGTGTTCTTGTAAAATATCTAAAGTTTTAAAAACACCAAAATGTCCCATTAAACCACCACTATGTGCTTCTCTAACAATTAATTCTCGTATTGAACATGCTGGAACACATAATCTGTTTGAGCCGAAAGTTGACATGCTGAATATAAATCAGAAAAATCTTTATCATCTTTATACAATGCTTTTAAATGTTCAAAACCAAGTAATTTAGCATGCATAATTGAAAGTAAAGTGTACCTTCTAGATAAAGCATCCGCAACAATGTTTTCCTTACCTTTCTTGTATTTGATTATATAAGGAAAAGTATCAATAAAGGAAACCCACCTTGCATGTCTCTTGTTTAACTTACTTTGTCCTTTGAGATACTGGATTGATTCATGATCCGTGTGGATGACAAATTCTTTTGCAATCAAGTAATGCTGCCATGTTTCCAAAACTCTAACAATAGCGTACAACTCTTTATCATATGTAGGATAATTAAGTGAAGCACCACTTAATTTCTCACTAAAATATGCCAAAGGTTTGCCTTGTTGTTGCAAAACAGCCCCAATACCTATACCTGAAGCATCACATTCAACTTCAAAAGTTAGATTAAATTGAGGTAAAGATAAAATAGGGGAAGAAGTGAGTAATTGCTTAAGCTTGATGAAGCTCTCTTCTTGCGGCTTATCCAAAACAAAAAAAAATTGATACATCTTTCTTCACAACTTCATTCAATGGTGCGGCTATTGAGCAAAAAGCACGAACAAATCGCCTATAAAAGCTTGCTAAACCATAGAATGAACGGACCTGTGTTGCTGATGTTGGTCTCAGCCAGCTTATAATTGACTCAATTTTGCCCGGATCAACCTGAATACCACTTGAACTAACAATGTATCCAAGAAAGTTAATAGAATTAGTGCAAAAAACGCATTTTTCAAGCTTGGCATACAATGTTTGCTCTCTTAATATAGTAAAAACAGCCTTAAGATGTTGAACATGCTCTTCTAAGGTTTTACTATAAACAAGAATATCATAAACATAAACTACCACAAATTTGCCAAAACAATGCCGAAATATGTAGTTCATTAATCTCATGAAGGTACTAGGTGCATTACTTAGACCAAAAGGCATAACAATCCATTCATATAAACCATATTTAGTTTTAAATGCAGTTTTCCATTCATCACCTTCTTTCATTCTAATTTGGTGATAGCCTTGAGTTAAATCAATTTTAGAAAAGAATAAAGAACCACTTAACTCATCTAGCATATCATCTAAGCGAGGTATAAGATGTCTATATTTAATAGTTATCTTATTAATATCGCGACAATTCGTACATAATCTAAAAGTGCCTTCCTTTTTAAGTACTAAAATAACCGGACTAGCACAAGGACTTAAAGATTCACGTACCTTCTCTTTTTCTAAGAGTAAATCGACTTGCCTTTGTATTTCTCGGGTTTCATCCGGATTTGCTCTATAGGCTGCCCTATTTGGAAGATTTGATCCCGGAATGAAGTCAATTTGATGTTCTATGCCTCGGATTGGAGGTAAACCTCTCGGCAACTCCTTAGGAAAAAATGTCCTTGAATTCCTGCACAACATCAACACATAGACTAGGTAGAGAAGAAGTTAAATCATCAAAATAAAAGGTGTTAGTTAGAGAAAACCTCTCGGTTTCTCTGAAAACCAGTAAAACAAGGGGTTTATTTGCACGTAAAGCCCTATCTACCTTTCCAAAATTGATAAACAAACACTCTTTCTTCTCTTTTAGTGAGCATGCCTTTTTTCTCACAATGCTCACGGATTTTTCATCCTTTTTTACCTTGGATTTTACCTCAGGGATAGATTCACTCTTGTTTTTCAACTCATGCTCTTTTAATCTCTTTTCTCTCCCCTCGGCTAGTTTTCTTTGAGTCTCACAAACTTGATTCGGTGTCATAGGATGCAATGTGTACCAAATGTTATCATTTGTATCCATGTAAACATTCCTTCGACCAATATGATCCGTGAACCTATCATATTGCCAAGGTTTTCCCAGAATAATGTGACTTGCGGTCATAGGTACCACATCACATAAAACTGTATCTTTAAAGTTCCCAATGCGGAAATCAATCTCCACTTGCTTATCCACTTTAATTTCCCCGCTATTATTTAACCAAGAAAGCTTGTATGGCATCGGATGTCCTTTTATGGGTAAATCCAAAGCGGTTACCATCTCATAAGAACAAACGTTAGTGCAACTACCATTGTCAATAATAACCAAACATGTTCTATCCTTAACATTGCACTTAGTTTGAAAAAAGATTACTGCGGTGTTGATGCAAATCATCTAATGGTTGAGAATGTAAAAGTTGCATATTAACCAAAAGAAAATTACCATCATCCGCGGGAAATTCTCTATTGCCCTCGGTTTCATCTCCCAAAAATGGTTCCTCGGTTTCCTCTTCATCACTAACCCACGTTCCGTCATCCATCATGATCATGGCACTTTTATTAGGACAATCTCGAGCAAAGTGACCTTTACCTTTACACTTAAAACATTCCCGATCATTTGATGTAGTTGATTTAGCCCTCAAATCGGTCAGTTTTGAAGTAGTTGGTACCCTTGCTGCCCCAAAAGGAACCGTGGCTGTTTTTGCATTTCCCAAACTGCCCTTTGCATGATTTGGGCTCGCAAAATAGTAGAATTGTTTAGGGACTGATTTGGCCGTTTCCAAGGTTAGAAATTTGCCGAATAAGTCCTTGAACTCTACTCTTTTTGCTGCCTCTCAATTTGTTCAGAAAAATAAACCATATCAATAAGATTACGAAGGTTAGCACGCTCTACACGCCAAAGTAGCCTCATTATCTTCCCGGATGTTTGATCTAATCATGGCCATCTCTATCTCTTTGTAGTATTCATCAACGGTCTTTGTCCCTTGCTTCAATCTTTAGAGTTGATTGTACAAATCACGATTAAAACTTTGAGGTACAAATCGTCGTGTCATGACCGCTTTCATATCCTCCCATGAATCAATTGGTCTTTGCCCCGATCTTCTCCGTTCATTGATCTCATTATCCCACCAAATTGATGCATAATCTCCAAACTCCATGGCTGCCAATTTAACATCAAAAACATGGTTAACTTTTCGAGTCCAATCTAAAAATAATTGAGGATCATTTGTGCCTAGGAAAGGAGGGATCTTGGTTTTGATAGCACCAAGATTATTATCATACCTTTGATCTTGAACATTTGGTCTCGGATCATACCTTTGGTTGTGAACATTTGGTCTCGGATCATACCTTTGATCTTGCTGATTTGCTCTCGGCTCAAATCTTTGGTCATGAACATATGGTCTGGGATCATACCTTGGATCTTCCGGATTTGCTCTCGGCTCAAACTTTTGATCATGAACATATGGTCTCGGATCATACCTTGGATCTTGCTGATTTGGCCTCTGCTCAGGCAAAATTGTCCATCATTCTTGGAATAACTCTCGGCTGAACTTTCTTATTGTGCCGAAAGTTGTCCCTTGAGTTTTGCTCAAAGGATTCTTGAGAATCTTGATCTTCTTGATCATCTTTTGCTTCGGCTTTGCCCTTATCCGAATGGATCTTGATTTCAAGATTCTCCAACCGATCTTTAATTTCATTGATGGATTGCATCAAATTTTTCATTGTTTGTTGTATTGATTCTTTGAAAAGTTTGTCACCATCCATGGCATCTTGCTGCGAAGCACCTTCATCAAAAGACATTATCTTTGCAAAGAAAAAGAATCACACAAATCGTTAGGTAGGAAAGAAAATTGATCTCAATATTCCAACAATACTTGTCAAGAACTTCCAACTCTAGATGAATTTAAAGGTTCCTAATGTTGTGTTGATGAAACGCTGAAAAATAGTGGAAAGAATTCCTATCTTGACCTACACGAATAGTTAAGAAAGAAAGAATAAGAGTAATCGTTAAAAAGATGTAACCTTTACGCTTCTTGATTTCTTGAAAATTTACTTTTAATTCTCGGATGAATAGTGCTGTGAACAGTAACCGAAAATTTAAAATCTTGAAAGTCTTGTTTTCTTGATTTCTTTCTTTACCTTTTACCTTTAGACTTACTCTTTTCTTGGCCGCCTTTATCAAGAACTCCGTGTCAGGAAGATATTACCTTGAATTGATGAGTTTGATGGCGACTAATTCAAGAACAAGAGGGAACAAGAGCCAATTCCATTGTGTCAAGAGGACAAGGAAGTTTGCTTTTGGTTTGATCCGTGTCTAGCTAGGATAAGCCGGCTGCCAATTTCTTTACTTCCGGGTGGCTTTTGCATATGGTAGTAATAATTTTTTTGTTATCTTTCTCGGTCTATTCCAAGCAAACAAGAATTTTTTTTGAAAACGTAAGGTACACCAAGATAGAGATCAACCTTTTGCTCCGATACCACTTGCTTGGTTCTTGATCTAGTCATTGGTCCTATGCTGTTTGATAAGGGATGCCTAATATGAGGCAGCCCTTTAGATGGTCCCGCATCAGCTCTAGTAAAATTTGGTTGTTTTGGAATGGTTCTTTGGATATTACAACTATTGATGACAGGGAGCAGGTGGGTAATGCACGGGTTAATTCATTCTCGGGCATACCTGTTTTTTGTTCTTTCATATATTCGAAGTGTTCTTATGTGCATAGAAGAACGTTGTGGGGCGATTTGAGATCTTTTCACTTGCAGCATGATCAACCGTGGCTTTTTGGGGGTGATTTCTATGTAGTTTTGCGCCTTTCAGAAAGTCAGGGGTCAATACCGGCAATGCTACCTATTTCTGAGTTTGCGGAAATTATTAATGATTTGGGCCTTCTGGAAGTTTCAAGTTCGGGAAGTATGTTCACGTGGAGCCATAGTGGATCAGCGTCCCGATTTCAAGATATGTGGGTGAAACATAAGACTTTCATGGAGACAGTCAAAGGATCTTGGGCGGAGGAGATAGAAAATTCCGGAATGTATAAGCTTCATGGAAAGTTGAAGAGATTGAAAAACGCTTTGTCCATTAGGAACCGTGATGTTTTCGGCAATGTTAACACTAATCTCAAAAATGCTACGACGTGTTTGGCTAGTCTAGAGGAAGAATATTATGCGGATCCAAAAACTGAGAATTATGTGGTATTGTCAACGACAAAAAATGTTTATGATGTGTCTCTTGAAGAAGAGGAAACATTTTGTAGACAAAAATCTAGGATCAAATGGCTTATAGAACACAAAATATTTTCATTCTTATTGCAGGAACAAACAGAAACTAATGCTTATTGCATGAATCAAAGATGCAACTGGTGTAATGTATATTGTACGAATAATAATTTTGGTTTGTGCGTTGTAAAATGTAAACTTAAAAGGCTAAAAGGGTGCTTGGTTAAATGGAACAATTCAACTTTTAGGAATCTTCAATCAAATTTGCAGAGGGTTGCAACTCATGTTAAATGTGTCAAAATTGCTTATGATGATACTCCTACCCCTACCCTACGAGATGAGTTATCTTGAGCTCGTACTAATGACATGGCTTTCACATTGTCTTGATACCAAAAATGTTACGTCTCTCACTTTTTTAATGTGTTTCATTCGATTTCCCATTGTACATTTGCAAGCAAGATTATATCTAACCATTTTACCATATTAGGAAAACCCAATAGAATTCTTTTAAAATTGTATACATGATTTGTATTCAATAAAGATTATTTTTGCATCGGGAGAAGACGCAATATGTGCACGGGCCGACTCAATCATTCATAAGACTTGTGCTAATTTTAAAATATCACCTTATATAACCGAAAAGAGAGTTGCATATAAACATATATAAAAAATTCATTACAATTGTATGATAATTGTAATTTTCCTAAAGTTACTCAATATTTATACATCATATTCAAAATAAAAATATTCCAAACCTTTTGCACTTGAAAAGCAATTCTTCTAGCATTTTTCGAAGCAATTTCACCAATCAAATCTTTATCTTAATTTTTTATTTGATATATTTGTTTTATAGTAACTACACCTCTAACATTCCATATTATCCATTTCATCATAAAAATGTATTTAAAAAGAGTAAAATATGGCAAAATACCATGTAATGTTTTTTAGATTGCCCATTTTGAGCAAGCCGAAATTGATTTGCTCACTTCAGCGGTTGTTTACTTAGTGCGGTGGGTTTCTTTTATGTTTTCCCTTTCGTAGAGGCAACACAAATAATCCATCAATTTTTCTTTTAAAAATTGTTTATTTAGAAAAAGTTGCACATATTAGATAAAATGAGTACTCTTTTCCATTCATAAATGTAAGTCGTTGGTAAAATGGGAAACCTATTTACCAACGACATATATTATGTAATAGAGGGAACAAGTTGTTAAAATTTAGGAAACTAGCATACAACAATTATTAATGATAATCATGTTGACTAGGTTGAATAATCCAAACATAATAAAAATCTTAGCAGAGAAACACCCGAATGATGTAGGAATATGAAACACATACATCAATCACCTACTGAACATGCATACTAAATCACCAGTTTGTTAGTAGTGCCCTAAGACCATTAGCATATGTTGCACGTTTTATATCTTTTTGAGCATGTCTTTGAATAGTTAATTTTGCTTCTGAACATCAAATGCGTGATTTGATAGTAAAACTCATTAGCTTATGTAATTACTATTCTAGTTGTCACTAGTTTTATGTAAAGTTCTTTACAATGAAATAAAGCTAGTATGACGTTTGATTGATGATTATGTTTTACTAATCATGTGTAATGAATACAAATCAAATCATAGATGCAATATATTGGGATATATTGTATCGGACGTGATCCGTTAGAGAAGTAATACTTCATGGTCCTTAGTCATAAGTATTACTTCCTCAATACTATTTTGGAATCCTTAGACCTTATGTCTCCATTGATTCTAGCATGAATGGAGCCACGTTTTGACTCAGTCGGACGTTACTTTTAATCGAGTAATCAATACGACTGATGCTCAGATGTAGTGTCCTATCAAGGCTTGAATGTGAGAGGCATTGTAAGGAATTTGTCCCTCTCTTATTAGAGAGAGATATCCATGGGCCCCTCGATAAGGAAGACTGTCTAAATGCATGGTTGTACTCAAATGTATTTGATAAAGTGGTTATCAAATACTATTTGTTGGAATAGTCTACCTGGAGATCGATCATAAATATAATTAAGGTTTATAAGGGTGACGACTACCATGCCTTATGCTTAATTAGGATATCGCGAGACAAATGTATTAAATAGTGGATTGATATTAGGTTTCATCGTACATTCATTCACTCTGGGTAGTCATAATGTCCTGCTAGGGACCGCTTGTGATTTATGAACTCACACTACTACTAAGTGTGTTTTCATTACCATTGTGATATGAACCTACAGGGTCACACGCATAGACCAATTAACGAGCCTTATGTACAGATTCAATGAATCTAGAATGTGTCTAGGTTCATTGTATCTGACAATTATTTTCTGAGAATAATAAAATTGTTATTATTTCGAATTAAAGAGAATGAGGGGTATTTTCAGTATTTGTTTTTAACTGGGATTACGTGGGAGTTATTATCCGATAAAGACTCCCACTACCAGTAGATGTCTAGGGGACGTGGGAGTTATAGACTCCCATTGCCGGAAGAGGTTGAGGACGTGGGAGTTGGTTCTGGGAACAAACTCTCACATCCTATATAAACCTATTTTGGCCGAAACCCTAGGTTAAGCGATATTTGAGCCGCAATAACCAAAACACTCCCGAAATTAGATTTCTAGATTTTCTGCCCTTCTCTTTTCTCTAGATTTCCAAACCTCAGAAAAGAAGAGCTAGCACTCGCTGCTCGTTTCGTCGCTTGGATACCGGTAGTTAGCAATTCCGTAAGGGAAGGCTTTTTGGTGGCAGAAGCACACATTCGGGAAAAAAAGAATCTTTAACTAGAAAAATGTAAGTTTTTCGCCTGCTTTCGATTCGTTTTTGTATGAGCGAGATCCTTCGGGGGAGGACTCATGAGTGTTTAGAACGAGTTTCTGCCCATGAATCCCTTCAGTGGTATCAGAGCCTTACTCATACTATTCGAATTCGATATTGTTAATCACATCATAACACATATCAATTTCGATTTGGTATGTGTAAGTGTGAAAAACAGAAAAGATTGTATCTTTGATTCAATATATGTGATACATGCATAAACTGATTTCGGTTAATCGTGTTTATATGTTTCTATGATTCGTTATGTTATTAATTTGATTAATATTGCATGAACTGCCTTAGCATGATTTGGTATGTAATTTAATTCGATTAACTTGCATAAACTAATATCGCATGTTTATGTATATTCGATACTGCATAAACTGTTTCTTTGAATCTGTCATTAATTCGATTAATTTGGTTAAAATCGGGACAGAAAACTCATTCGATGAGTAGATGAAGAATCAGATTTTTCTTCCAGGGGTTGACCGTTTTAGCATATGTTGTACGTTTTATATCTTTTTGAGCATGTCTTTGAATAGTTAATTTTGCTTCTGAACATCAAATGCGTGATTCGATAGTAAAACTCATTAGCTTATGTAATTACTATTCTAGTTGTCCCTAGTTTTATTAAAGGTTCTTTACAATGAAATAAAACTAGTATGACGTTTGATTGATGATTATGTTTTACTAATCATGTGTAATGAATACAAATCAAATCATAGATGCAATATATTGGGATATATTGTATCGGACGTGATCCTTTAGAGAAGTAATACTTCATGGTCTTGTCATAATCCGTCGGCGTTGCGCTGACCGTCGGTGTTCCGCTGACATAAGACTTTGTATATGTACTCATTTTTATTTCAATATGCTTTATGTGAGTTTTAGCATGGTGAATAGCATGGCCTACTATACCCTCTCTTGTTTTACATTTAATTGGGTTGTAATTTTATAATACGACATGCGAGTCGTTTTTCCAATGATGTAAAATTGTAATTGCTTTCTTAGATTAGTTTTACTACTTTACATTGAAGGCTGGGTATACCCATGTAATTATGAAACAAGACTAGAGGACGCTGGATCGAAGACTTTATCCATGAGATGGATATTGACTTAGATTGAGCCTTGGCTCTCACAAGGCTCGTGGGAGTCATCATAGGATTAGGCCATGCAATATCACGTTTACTTTTATACTTTATATATTGCATGAGATGCTTGCATTATTTTCATATGGGGCTTGATTTTATACGTCACATTAAATCGTTTTAATTAAGTCTTAAAATGCCTACCATATCCTAAGCACTCCTTCAGCTTGGATCATCATTTTTGTCTGCTTGCCAAAGCAACAGATAAGTGGTTATCTATGCAAGAGGAGATGGGAAAATAGTTATTTCCATATGCTTAGACATGGTTCAACTTAACTAGGCTACCAAAATAGTTTTGAGCCTAAAGGTATAAATTGGGAAATAGCCGGACATATTTCCCATGGGTTGATTTTACTTTAATTATGGGTATAAGCCAAAGCTTACTTATAACTATAGTAAAATGGTATTTTCCACTATTTATCAAGTGTTGAAATTATGGAAAGGTTTTGCTAAAAAACTAATAAGTTTGCAAATAATTTAATGTAGATAATGGCAATCAACACTTCACACAATTCATTGCAATCCGTCCTTGAGAAGGAAAAACGGAGTGGGTCCAATTTCCTTGATTGGGCTCGCAACTTAAGGATTGTCCTTAAGCAGGAAAGAAAGTTATACGTTCTTGATACGGATATTCTTGAACAACCTGCAAACAACGCCCTAGAGCTGAAAAAGATGCTTGGAAGAAGCACTGTGATGACTCTAACGATGTGACTTGTCTCATGTTAGTCACAATGAGCACTGGCCTTCAAAAATAGTTTGAAGGGGTTGAGGCTTTCCAGATGATGGGCCAGCTCAAGGAAATGTTCCAAGAGCAAGCCCGTCAAGAAAAATTCCTCACCACTAAGGCGTTGAATTGGTGCAAGATGGCCCCTGGCACCTCTGTAAGTGCACATGTTCTTAAGATGAAGGGCTATCTTGGCCAACTTGAAAAACTAGGGGCTCTCGTAGGTCATGACATGGCCACATATATGATCTTGGGCTCACTCCCACCGGAGTATGACCAGTTTGTGATGAACTTCAACATGCATGACATAGAGAAGTCCATACATGAGATACACGGGATGCTTAAGTAGGCTGAACTGAACATTAAGAAGACCCCTGAAGTCTTAATGGTTCAAAAGGGGAATTTCAAAAAGAAAGGAAAGGGAAAGCCCATGGCCAAGAAGGGCAAAGGCAATAACAAGCCCAAATCCATGTCCAAGGTACCAAAGGAAGGAGATTGCTTCCATTGTAATGAACTAGATCATTGGAAACGGAACTGCAAACTCTACTTGGAAGAAAAGAAAAAGGGGAAAGCCAGTTTGACTGTCTCTCCAGGTATTTATGTTATTGAAATTAACATGTCTGCTCCTACTTCATGGGTATTAGAAACCGGTTGTGGATCTCACATTTGTGCAAATGTGCAGGGGTTCAAAATGAGTAGATCACTGGCAAAAGGAGAAGTGAACCTAAGAGCAGCGAACGGAGCAAGAGTTGTTGTTGTTGCCACCGGGACATTTAATTTAGTTTTGTCAAGTGGCCTTATTATAGAACTGAATAATTGTCTTTATGTTCCAACTTTGAGTAGGAATATTATTTCAGTTTCTTGTTTGGATATTGATGGTTTTGAAATTAATATTATGAATAAAATTTGCACCGTTCATAAAGATCGTATCTTCTATGGAGATGCCTCTTTGATGAATGGGCTTTATATTCTTAACCTCGATGAATCCATTAAAAGGCCCATCTATAACATTAATACCAAGAGGTTTAAATCAAATGACTTAAACTAAACCTACTTTTGGCATTATCGTTTGGGCCACATCAACGAGAAACGCATATCAAAACTCCATAAAGATGGAATTTTGACATCATTTGACTTAGAGTCTTATGAGATGTGTGGCTCTTGCTTGTTAGGCAAAATGACTAAAGCTCCATTTACTGGACAAAGTGAGAGAGCTTCAGATTTGTTGGGCCTCATACATACAGATGTATGTGGACCAATAAACACAAGTGTTAGAGGAGGTTTTCAGTACTTCATCACATTCACAGATGATTTCAGTAGATATGGCTACGTCTATCTTATGAAACATAAACCAGAATCTTTTGGAAGATTCAAAGAATTTCAAAATGAAGTAAATCAACTTGGTAAAAGAATTTCAAAATGAAGTACAAAATCAACTTGGTAAAAGAATTTCAAAATGAAGTACAAAATCAACTTTGTAAAAGGATTAACTCCTCCTGGCACACCACAATGGAATGGTGTATCAGAACAGAGGAATCACACCTTACTAGATATGGTTCGATCTATGATGAGTCAATCAAGACATCCAATTTCCTTTTGGGGCTACGCCCTAGAAACTGCTGCATTCATATTGAATAGAGTTCATTCGAAAGCGGTTCAGAAAACTCCATATGAGATATGGACTGGGAAATGACCTAGTTTGTCATTTCTCAAAATTTGGGGATGTGAGGCGTATTTAAAACACATGTTATCTGATAAACTCGCCCCTAAATCTGACAAGTGTTTGTTTGTGGGATATCCTAAAGAAACTAAAGGATATTACTTCTATTTTCCATCAGAGAACAAAGTGTTTGTTGCTCAAAATGGTTTATTCCTTGAAAGGGAATTTATTTCCAAAGAGGATAGTGGGAGTAAGATCCATCTTGAGGAAATTCAAGATCCCCAAACAACATCTGAACCAACTTTGGAACTTCAAGCAAGCTCACGTGCTGATAATGAGCTTCAATCTTTGACACAAGGCCCAAGGAGGTCAAGTTGGGTATATCAACATCCTGAGAGATATGGATTTCTCGTGATTGATGATCATCATATTGAACTGATTGATCAAGATGAACCGTCTACCTACAAAGAGGCAATTCATAGTTCCAAGTCAGATAAGTGGCTAGAAAGCTACGAAGTCTGAGATGCAATCCATGTAGGATAACCAAGTGTGGACTTTGGTTGACCGACCCGAAGGGTGTAAGGTCATTGATAACAAATGGTGTTTCAAAAAGAAAACCGACATGGATGGTAATGTACACACTTTTAAATCTCGACTAGTAGTTAAAGGTTATAGACAAGTTCATGGTATTGACTATGATGAAACCTTTTCTCCTGTCGTTATGATAAAGTCTATTAGGATTTTACTTTCCATAGCCGCATATTATGACTATGAGATATGGAAAATGGACGTTAAGAATGCGTTTCTTAATGGAAACCTTCTCGAGTATGTGTATATGACACAACCTGAGGGGTTTGTGTAAGCCCATAAGGGCGAACGAACTCGGTTTTTGAAAATGGACACACACTTGATGTTGTGTCTAATGTTTTATATCTTTGTGATAGAATATCGGAACTTATAAGGGAAGCTCTAAGTACTTCAATCAAGCCATGATCAAGATTCAAAGTCATATTATTCAAGGCTCATCTATCAAGATTGAAGATTGAAGACTTAGGTTTGGTTAGAATAGCTTTGTCTTTAATGGTCTTTATCCTATAAGCTCTAACCAATGCTCTAATGAACATAAGTACACAACACTCAAGTCTTGCATGTTTTCATAAACACGTTTTCAAAAGGCTAAAGTTTCAAAATGATTCTCATATGTGTTCATATCTCAAAAGCCTTTGATTTCAAAGTATAAGTCTTTTAAAACGGTTTTCTAAATGCTCTTACTTATTACATAATGAGAAACCCTTTTAAACTTCAATAGATTTCAAAACGTGTGAAAAATCAACATCTCTCAAAGCTCAGAAGGTCGGATCATCCGAGCTTGCCTCGGATCAACCGAGCACAAACAGAGAGTTGAGATGTTGAGCCTCGGTCGACCAAGCCTTGGTTCGGTCGACCGAACTCCCTTGCTTCGGTCATCCGAATTCAGTTGCGGTCAACCGAACTCTGCGAGAACTAGCCGTTATTTGACCGTTGCAGAGTCGTTTTTCAGTCTATTTTGAAATGTATAAATACTCCAAAGCTAGAGAATGACTCAAAAGACTTGCACATACAATATACATTGATTTCTTATCAAGTCCAAACACCTTCAAAGAAAATGCACTTCATTTCCATGATCTAAATCATTCAAAGGTGACATTTCTAAAGCAAGACAAAGAGTGTGCTTCATATGTTCTAAAGAGCTAAAATTCTTGTACTTCAAAGGTATATATCTTTCACTTAGAAGAGTGAACAACCTTTCTTTTTATCCATCTTAATTCCCTTTCTTAGTGATAGGGTAATTCTTGTATAAGTCCTACTTTGTGTGGGCAAGTAACTCTTAGTGAGTTTTTGTATTGTGGTTGTGTTGTAAAACTCTTAGTGAGTTAGCCACAAGTGTAAAAAGTCTTCTTAGTGAAGTTGTTGAAAATTCTTGGGTGCGGCTCAAGGTAGTGGATGTAGATTCTAAGTGAATCGAACCACTATAAATCCTTTGTCTTGTGATTGGCTTTAGTTTTGCTTTTGTTCATCTTGCTCAAACTTACACTAGCATTGAATAGATTCGAAAAAGTTTGCAAGATCGATTAAAACCCAATTCACCCCCCCCCCCCCTCTTGTGTTTTACAATTGGTATCAGAGCCTCGTCTTCATCTTTAGCTTAATCGCTTGAAGAAAAGATTAATGGCCGGAAATTCCGCATTAGCCTACCTAGAGGGGTCTTCCACCAATAGACCACCACTTTTTGATGGAAATAATTATGAGGCTTGGAAAGACCGTTTCAAGATATATGTGTGCTCCATAGATTATTCTTTATGGCATATATTTGAAGAAGGTCCTTTTGTACCTATGAAGATGGTGGATGATGTTCAAGTGCCAAAGCCGGACAATGAGTTAAATGAAGTTGAGTCCAAGAAAATGACTCAAAATTATAAGGCAATGAACATTCTTAGTTGTGCCTTGAATCCGGATGAGTACAACCGTGTCCTTGGAAGAAAACCCGCACACTCCATGTGGAAAATGCTTGAAGTTACTCATGAAGGCACAAATCAAGTCAAAGAGTCAAAGTTGAATATGCTTGTTAGAGAATTTGAGCTATTCTCCATGAAGCCTAATGAATCTATCAATGAGATGAACACAAGACTCACCAACATTATAAATGGGTTGAGGTCTTATGGCAAGGAGTATACTTCCGGAGAAATAAATAGGAAGATTCTCAATTCTCTTTCTAAAAGTTGGGAAACAAAAGCTCTTGCCATTGAAGAAGCCAAGGACTTAAAGACATATTCAACGGAAGAACTTATTGGCTCTCTACTCACCTTCGAGATGAAGAAAAGGAAAAATGGTTCAAATAAGGGTATTGATCTTGATTCTATCATCAATCATGAAGAAGTAGAGAAATTGTTCTTAAATCTCAAAAATGCAAAATGCTTGTTAAGCCATTGGGATGAAGAAGGAAGTGAGGATGATCAAGAAGAAAATGGCCCCATGTGTCTTATGGCATTTGGTAATGAGGTACATCCTTCTCCCTCTATTTCAAATTCTTATGATGATGATGATGATAATGATGAGGATGATCCTAATGAGCTTTTATGTGATATGTATGATCAATTAAAGAAATGTGCAAAGCAAAACAAAGATATGAAGCTTAAAATTGATTCTTTGCTTGAAGAAAGATCTAGGTTGTCTAGTGAGAACAAAAAGATATGTGATGAGGTTGATTGCTTGAAAATCGAAAATGAAAAGCTTATTGCTACATGCAACACTTCCTCATTAAAGTATCTAGAAGCCTATGATAAAGTGTCTTCTCTTGAATGCAAACTTGTTGAGTTTGATAGTTTGAAAAACAAAGTTGTTGAGCTCACTTTACTTGTTGATAAGTTCTCCAAAGGATCAAAAGATCTTGATCATATTCTTGGTATGCAACGTGCTTCACATGATAAACATGGTCTTGGTTATATTGCTAATCATGTTGGCATTGCTAGCTCTTCTCATATTCCTAAGAATCATGTTGTGAATGCTAGAACACCACATAGGCCAAATAGATATTTTAAGCATGTTCACAAATCTTTTGAGCCATCTATTTGTTGCACTTATTGTGGAAAACAATGTCACACTTGTGTTAGATGCCATGTGAAGAAAAAGATTGAAAGGGGAGTTAAAACCATATGGAGAGTTAAGCGTACTTTAACTAACCCCCATGGACCCAAACAAAAGTGGGTAGCAAAAGTTACTCTTCCCTTGAGTTTATAGGTTCTTATTAGATCAAAGGAGATGTGCCAAAAGAAGAAATTCAAAAGCACTCCTTAACACTTGGATTCTCAAAGCTCAAATGTTTAATCAATTGGAGAACCAAGTTGCTTAAATACAAAGAGCAAAGCATCAAGTGATGACAAGAGCCTTAGTGAAAATCCAATATCTTCATCACTTGGTAAGAAAGCAAAGGTATCAAAATCACCTTCTCTTAACATTTTAATTAATGTGTTTAAGTGTTTGATATATATATTTTTATATATGCTTGCTCTTATATATGTTGCATCTCACATTCTTGAATTTTATATTTATATAGATAACCTTTAGCATGTTCTTTATTGTCCATGTTTATTTAGCTAAGGTATCTATGAGATGTAGCATATGCAACTTGATTGATTCTTGTTTTGTCATGTCATATTCATCTAAGAATCCATCTAGTTGTCTTGGTTTTTGATTTGCATGATCCATTTGCATATTTGTGTTACTTGAGATATTGAGCTAATCATGAAGGACCTTTAAAAAGGTACCATATTTGTTCTCAAGAATTCCTTGTAGGTAACAAAGAGTTCTAAACTTCAAGAAGAAGATATGAACTACAAGGAATGGCACAAATGAGCTAAGACTCCAAGAAAAGAGTCAAATGCCAAGGACTACAAGATTGTAGAGGGTTCATCAAGAAAAGAAAAGTTACCCATCAATGTTGACTCTACACTTGTCATGTAAAGAAGAGGAGATTGCTTTCATCTCATCAATCAAGGATGAACAACAAAGAAAATGGAGCAATCACATGTCAACCTCTCAATGAGCTTCAAAAGATAATGATGATCATGAAAAAGATCACACAAAAGGCCTCTATGGACTTGATTGATAAAGAAGATCAACCAAAATGGTAAGAAGTCCAAGCTCAAAGAGCATTGAGGTACAATAGCTTAACTCATCCCTTGTTAGTGATCATTGTTTTGTTTTTTATCCTTGTGATGAAATCTCATTTTAAAACCCCCTCCCCTCTATTATTTAGTGTCTTATGCTTTGGGGGAGTTTGTAAATGCTATGTTTAGTTTTTACTTGATCTTTATTGCATATAGGGGTGTTTCTTTTTTTGTGTGTTTATATTCAAGTCTATAGCATTAATCTTTTGTGGTTGATCGTCTAGATGCTTGACTTAGGATGTAAACTCATTATGTGATGTATGCTCAATTGTTCTTATCTTACATCATCACATCACTTGTTGGCTTGTTTTTCATCTTTTATCTCTTATAGCCAACTTGTGTAAGTTATTTTGGAAGTTATATGTGTTATATATGTTTAATTCTTACATATACTCTCCCTTAATAACTTTGAGATCATATTCTTCATTTTCTTATCCTTTGTGATCTCATTATGGTTTTTGGTTAGTATTACTTTAAGAGTTGTTACACTCATTTAGCTAACCATTAACTTGTTAGAGGGATGTACTCGAAATGTCATCTTATACTTCCTCTAAATTCTTTTGGTTGTGATACATATGCTTAACTTATGAATTCACGGTATCACTTCCACTAGTACTTTGTTAGCTATATTTTCAAACATGTGTTACAATTGGTCAATTGGTATCAAACTTGGTTTTATCTCAAATAGCTAACATCGTATGCTTGATAAACGGGGAGATTGTGCTTAAAGGTTATATTCCTTATCTCCTTTGTTTTTAGCTTAGGTTGATATTCTTTTTTGAGCCATATATAACCATCTTTTGATTTATGTGTTATTATGGACTCCTTGTTTTTAGAAATCAACCAAGCCTATTCATAGTCAATCCTTCTTCAAAATGATTTTTGGTCTTTAGGATTGATCATTTGGTTCTTATTTTATCAATCTATTAGACCATCAAGATTCTCCATGGTATTTAAGTTCTTTTGTATATGGGAGAATTCTTAAATTTCATCAAGCTTCTCCACAATTTTAATCTTATTCATCTTTACTTTTCGTTAAAAGGCATTTCAAATATTCTTCAATGAAGAGGAGGAGTAAATGCTTTTCTTATTGGCGCTCTGATATCCCTTTTTTGATTTTGACAAAAAGGGGGAGAGTTTTTAGTGTTGCAAATGTGCCAAGAGAAGTAATTTACAAAAGGAGAAAGCTTAGAACTTGCAAAATGGGAGAGATAAGGGATTCTTTAATATAGGGGGAGTAGAATATTTTTTTCAAAACATCTACTTGCCTGGATCTTCAATATCCTTATCTCATGCATTCATATTTATTTGCTTTAAAGCTTTATTTTTTTTGCATATTATTCCCATTTGCATCAATGTTTTGTCATCATCAAAAAGGGGGAGATTGTTAGCCCGAAGGGCAAAATATCTTATGTTGTTTTGATGATAACAAACCATTGATAGTTCTAATGTTTGTGTGAGCATGTTCTTTATAATAGGATCCTTAGCACTCACATCAACATTGATGAAAATGGTAAGTTAGCTTCTTGTGTAAACTAAGGTATGTATATTACACACAAGAAAGCTACATAAGATGGAAGGAAGGAAGAAAGGAGGTTGGTTGGGATATAGGGCTCTTCAAAGAGTCCCTAATGCAATGGCAAAAGAACTTATCGTGCTAGTGCTTATGTCTCTCGTTCCACTCTCGGTTTTATCTTCTAAGCACTAGTCTCGCTCTTATATGTTCTTGTCTTATCTTTTGCCTTGCTTCCTTGCACTTATATTAACCATATTCTATCTAATTACATCAAAGTTTGTCATAATCAAAAAGGGGGAGATTGTAAGCCATAAGGGCGAACGAACTCGGTTTTTGATAATGGACAAACACTTGATGTTGTGTCTAATGTTTTATATCTTTGTGATAGAATATCGGAACTTATAATGGAAGCTCTAAGTACTTCAATCAAGCCATGATCAAGATTCAAAGTCATATTATTCAAGGCTCATCTATCAAGATTGAAGATTGAAGACTTAGGTTTGGTTAGAATAGCTTTGTCTTTAATGGTCTTTATCCTATAAGCTCTAACCAATGCTCTAATGAACATAAGTACACAACACTCAAGTCTTGCATGTTTTCATAAACACGTTTTCAAAAGGCTAAAGTTTCAAAATGATTCTCATATGTGTTCATATCTCAAAAGCCTTTGATTTCAAAGTATAAGTCTTTTAAAACGGTTTTCTAAATGCTCTTACTTATTACATATTGAGAAAACCTTTTAAACTTCAATAGATTTCAAAACGTGTGAAAAATCAACATCTCTCAAAGCTCAGAAGGTCGGATCATCCGAGCTTGCCTCGGATCAACCGAGCACAAACAGAGAGTTGAGATGTTGAGCCTCGGTCGACCGAACTCCCTTGCTTCGGTCATCCGAGTTCGGTTGCGGTCAACCGAACTCTGCGAGAACTAGCCGTTATTTGACCGTTGCAGAGTCGTTTTCAGCCTATTTTGAAATGTATAAATACTCCAAAGCTAGAGAATGACTCAAAAGACTTGCACATACAATATACATTGATTTCTTATCAAGTCCAAACACCTTCGAAGAAAATGCACTTCATTTCCATGATCTAAATCATTCAAAGGTGACATTTCTAAAGCAAGACAAAGAGTGTGCTTCATATGTTCTAAAGAGCTAAAATTCTTGTACTTCAAAGGTATATATCTTTCACTTAGAAGAGTGAACAACCTTTCTTTTTATCCATCTTAATTCCCTTTCTTAGTGATAGGGTAATTCTTGTATAAGTCCTACTTTGTGTGGGCAAGTAACTCTTAGTGAGTTTTTGTATTGTGGTTGTGTTGTAAAACTCTTAGTGAGTTAGCCACAAGTGTAAAAAGTCTTCTTAGTGAAGTTGTTGAAAATCCTTGGGTGCGGCTCAAGGTAGTGGATGTAGATTCTAAGTGAATCGAACCACTATAAATCCTTTGTCTTGTGATTGGCTTTAGTTTTGCTTTTGTTCATCTTGCTCAAACTTACACTAACATTGAATAGATTCGAAAAAGTTTGCAAGATCGATTAAAACCCAATTCACCCCCCTCTAGTGTTTTACAGTTTGTTGATCCATCAAATCCTAGCAAAGTGTGTAAGCTTCAAAGGTCCATTTATGGATTGAAGGAAGCATCTCGAAGCTGGAATCGTCTCTTTGATGAACGTATTAAAGAATTCGGTTTCATAAAAAATGAAGACGAGCCTTGTGTTTATAAGAAAGTAACTGATAATGCAGTAGTGTTCCTTGTGCTTTATGTGGATGACATCTTACTTATTGGAAATGACATCCCCACATTACAAAGCGTAAAAGCTTGGTTGGGGAAGTGTTTTTCCATGAAAGACTTAGGCGAGGCTACATACATTTTGGGTATACGAATCTATAGAGATAGATCTAACAAAATGATTGGCCTAAGCCAGAGTGGATACATTGACAAGGTACTGAAACGGTTCACTTTGCAAGATTCCAAAAAGGGATTCTTGCCCATGTCACATGGCATTCAACTCAGCAGAACTCAAGGACCTTCCACCGAGGAGGACCAAGAGCGCATGAGTAAGATTCCATATGCATCATTGGGTCTATTTATGTATGCCATGATATGCACTCGCCCGGATGTCTCGTTCGCTTTAAGTATGACTAGCAGATATTAATCTGACCTTGGAGAGTCACATTGGACTGTAGTCAAGAGAATTCTTAAGTACTTGAGAAGAACTAAAGATATGTTCTTAGTTTACGGAGGTCAGGAAGGAAGTCTGGTTGTAAATGGTTACACAGACACAAGCTTCCAGACCGACGTAGATGACTTTAGATCGCAATCTGGTTTTGTGTTTTGTTTGAATGGAGGTGATGTCGAGCTGGAAGAGCTCAAAGCAAGAGACCGTGGATGACTCTGCAACAGAAGCTGAGTATTTGGCTGCCTCTGAAGCAGCTAAAGAAGCTGTTTGAATCAAGAAATTCGTTGATGAATTAGGTGTCGTCCCTAGCATTGTGAACCCAGTGGACCTTTATTGTGATAGTATTGGTGCCATTTCACAAGTTAAGGAACCTAGATCTCACCAACTATCCAAACACATTCTCAGGCGTTTCCATCTGATTAGAGAGATCATTGATAGAGGAGACGTTAAAATTTGCAAAGTTCATACAGACGACAACATTACAGATCCACTGACCAAGCCACTCCAGCAACCGAAACAAGAGAGTCATACTAGGTCAATGGGATTGAAGATCATGTTTGATTGGACCTAGGGCAAGTGGGAGATTGTTAGTAGTGCCCTAGGACCATTAGCATATGTTGTACGTTCTATATCTTTTTGAGCATGTCTTTGAATAGTTAATTTTACTTCTGAACATCAAATGCGTGATTTGATAGTAAAACTCATTAGCTTATGTAATTACTATTCTAGTTGTCCCTAGTTTTATGTAAGGTTTTTTACAATGAAATAAAACTAATATGATGTTTGATTGATGATTATATTTTACTAATCATGTGTAATGAATACAAATCAAACATATATGCAATATATTGGGATATATTGTATCGGACGTGATCCTTTAGAGAAGTAATACTTCATGGTCCTTAGTCATAAGTATTACTTCCTCAACACTATTTTGGAATCCTTAGACCTTATGTCTCCATTGATTCTAGCATGAATGGAGCCACGTTTTGACTCAGTCGGACTTTACTTTTAATCGAGTAATCAATACGACTGATGATTGGATATAGTGTCCTATCATGGCTTGAATGTGAGAGGCATTGTAAGGAATTTGTCCCTCTCTTATTAGAGAGAGACATCCATTGCCGGAAGAGGTTGAGAACGTGGGAGTTGGTCCTGGGAACAAACCCTCACATCCTATATAAACCTATTTTGGCCGAAACCCTAGGTTAAGCGATATTTGAGCTGCAATAACCAAAACACTCCCGAAATTAGATTTCTGGATTTTCTGCCGTTTTCTTATCTCTAGATTTCCCGAACCTCAGAAGCAGAAGAGCTAGCATTCGCTGCTCGTTTCGTCGCGTGGATACCGGTAGGGAGCAATTCCGCAAGGGAAGGATTTTTGGTGGCAGCAGAACACATTCGGGAAAAACAAAATCTTTAACCGGAAAAATGTAAGCTTTTCGTCTGTTTTCGATTCGTTTTTGTATGAGCGGATCATTCGGGAGAGGATTCATGGGTGTTTAGAACGAGTTTCTGCTCATGGATCCCTTCATAGTTAAAAAATTTTTTACTATCAAGATATTATCCGTCCCACTTATGAATACGATATTATATTGAAAATTGTGAAATGCATGAAATCTCACAACGTTAATACCCAAAAATCTACGTCCATTCACTCTGGATTCTCACGATGAAAATGATTTCTAACTATTAACACCCGAAAAAACATGGCTTGCCGAGACCAACCACGATACAAGAAAACAGGTGGATATGCCGGGATGAAATATTGTCCGGACAGTAAATCAGAGAACCATGAGCATGCATAACATGAACAACTACATACATGGCAAGCTAACCAAACAAACTTCTGAAGGCAAAGGTACTAGTCGAATCCACTTTGACCTGGTCTCTGGCCTTATCAAATCCTTAACCACCACAATATTTACAAAGGAAAGTGTTATAGAGTCAGAAGAATTGTCAGGAAAAAAAATAACAATTGGGGCACAGAAAGTTGCAACCACCACCTCGTCATGGATCAGAAAGTCATCCCACGTTCTACATGGAAGTCAAGACCAGTGGAACACGGATAATTTTCAAATTGTGGCAGTTATGGCAGAATTTAGGACGGGAAGGCAATTCAAAAGTAACTATAAATAGAAGGCACAGAAGGAGATCAATGACATCACAATCTACTCTCGAAAGGCCTTTTCTATCTTCATTTATCTTGTTTTTACAGTGTTCTTTAGAGCTTTCCACACTTAAATTTCGTGTAATTACTTTCCATACTTAAACAAAGCTTTAAGCTTGAGGATTCTTATCTAATAATGCATATCTATATGCGTGAGCATTCTTAATGAGTAACGCACTTGCAACTTAATATAGTCTTATTTGTTTTTATATCAACTTTCTACTTAGAAATTGTAAACTTCTTGAGAGAAGGAATTTCAAGTGTGAATCCAAAGTCGGCCGATTATGTTATCTTGCTCGACGCTCTAACATGGTTTTTCTGTGAAAACACTAACAATGTCTTAGACAATTTCTATTATGTCAAGTATAAAACTATATTTCTTTTTAAATCTAATTCATTGTAGGCTCAAAGAAATAAACCACAAAATTAGTCAGATTCGACAATCTCTCACAAATCCACAATAAACTCCTACCTAACAATAATTCATGTAATTTTCTTTTCCTCACCGAAAATGTTGGACTGGAACCTAGAATTTAAATCGTAGTTGTCATGGCATCCATAACTAATAATAAAAAATTAAGGGTAAAAGAGACTATTTTTAGGGTTGACACATTATCACCACGTGGCATGATCCCGTAAAATAAAACACCCAATTTCCCTTAATTATGGCTAACACAACAACACCTACATCTATAAATAGTAGCCTTCAAGGATGTACTACTAACATCATTTCTAAAATACTATAAGTCAACTTCTAATCATGTACAACCTTACAGGCTTTCACGGAATACATGTAGATACATGTGTACCGTAGGTGTCTGATTCACTCAAATAGTTTTTTATACAACATTTAATTGCTTTATTGGATCTCTACATGGGCAACGTGAGTTGTCACTGCAAGTCAATCATTGATTAGTTTTCAGTCTCATCACTAAAATTAAATTTAAGGAATATAGTGGTTTCAAAACCACCTTTTAGGGTTTCCTCAATATTATCTTTTCGCTCTAACAAAATATATAAACATCACTCTATCAAAGGCTATTTCTCATTTAGGCTTGAGTGGATATTTGATGTATCTCTTTATTTATTAATTGTAGTTGGTACTTTTTATTTATACAAATGTTAATGATATTTGAAGAACCAAATTTCATAGTCACTCAACTTCCATTCTTGTAATACTCAAGACACATAATCAACTCAACTTTGATGCTATATAAAGTTATCAAAATAATTATGTTTACAAGACTTAAAGTTACACTATATGGTGACAGAGGTTTTAGCAGTTTGAATTTTTTTTGCCACTCACTTCAAAACTTTAACTGTAGAAACTTTTATTAATATTGTTGGAGTACATTTAATCTAAGGTGCGCCAATTCGATTGGGCCGGGCCGGGCTTCTGGCCGGGATTGGATTGGGCCGACCAATATGATTGGGCCGACCAACCCATTTGGACCGACCTTATGGTTGGAAAATTGGACACGTATTTTCAGCTCATATTTCTTATCTAGAGGTTGAAGTGGGAGAAAGTGGAGGAGTGGTTTTCTCCATGATCTCCCACTTTCCCCTTTATCTCTCCCCACTCTCTCTTGATAGACTAAGGGAAAATACTGATTTTCCTAATTATTCTAAGTCAGATTTTTCTCCAGCTTTTGAAGCTTAGAGAAGAGAGAACATTAGAGAGAAAAGAAAAGACAGCTTTTTCTAGACTTGTTTTCTAGCTTTGGCTAATAGAAAAGAAGTAAGAAAAACTGTATCTGGTTCTTCTAAAAGGTCATACATACATGCTCCATCTTGAAGAGTGTCTTCAAGGCTTCTACAAGGCGTTGGCTAGCACCAAGCAGTAGAAGACCATCCCCGGAAGATCGAGTGGATACTGGGAGAGACGGAGCTTGCGTTGGTGGCGTTCCGTTCGTGACAACATACCGCTGAAACCGTTTCAGCTATCCTAGCACCGATAAAGGTATAACACTATCTCGTAGTCTTAGGTTCTTACTCGTGATAGATCCTGGTAGAGGCGGGTCACTTTATTTCCGCTGCACAATGTGATTCGACCCTCCTCTAACAGTGGTATCAGAGCCACTCACGAGTACCCTATAGACTTAATGTGCTATAGTATTAGAATATGGATTATGAATCTATGTTTTGCATGCCTTAGGATTGCTAGAAATGTTGTATATGATGTATGACATGTTTTTCATCATTTTGAATGTATGAGAATCGAGATTTTTCAGTTTTAAAGTCATTCAAAAGTTGGAAAAACTCTCAGTTTCTAGCCCTTCGGTCGACCGGGACTCAGTTCCGGTCGACCGAGGTAAGACAGAAGCTACTGATATTTGGTTCGGATCAACCGAGTTGGTCTTCGGTCGATCCGAGTTGTTCTTCGGTCGACCAAAGTGCCTGTTTGGTCAACCGAGTACTCTCTGTACTTTGTTCGGTCGACCGAGCTTGGTGGCCGGTCAACCGAACTGACCAGAATATGAAATGTTCTGTTTGCTGGTTGCTCATTATGTTTCATAAATTGTTATGTTAATTGAGCATGATGCATAGTAGTCGCCTTTACCCTGTTGGTTTAATTTTATAATACGATCTATGTATCGTGCCTATTTTATTATTCAAAAGTTGTAATTTTCTTCTCAACAAATCCCCTCGAATGTAACTCGAGGTTTCCTTAGAATTTTGTAATTCTAGATTAGGAGAAGGTACAGCTGTGAAGATTTGGAGGCAACCACCTGAAGGTCAAGACGGTGTAGAATAGAGTATTTTCTTTTCACACCCTTAGATTGACTTCACGGTTTTTCCATTGGCTTGAAAAAAACGAATAGGATATGGCGATTACTATTGCATTTTACTTTTATGTATTGGATGCATATGTATATAAGCATAAACTGTTTTATTTATGCTTTTCTGGTGAGATTGTTAAAAACAAAACCCCTCAATTAAATATTAATTAGTGCCTTCCTTAGTTTGGCCCTCGTCAAGGCCTAGATCGACATTAGTATGGGACATGCCAAAGCTGTACATACGTGTCTATCCGGGTGAGGCGCGAAGGATAAGTTGTGATATCCGCCGGCTAAAACTTAGGGTCCTAGTTAACTGGATTATCTCAATAAATGGATTGAGGATCTAGAGGCAAAAGAGTTGAGAAAAGTGTATAATGATACGCTTGAATAAATGTTATTCACTAAACTAACCAAGAATTACATAATTTGATGTAATTGGCAAACGTTGCCTACCTAAATAACCAAGTTTTTGGGCGATCAGCCAAAGTCGACTTTCGAACGAGGTGAAATATGGATCTTTGGCCCGCTAGAAAGTTAACGAACTTTCCGAGTTGATAATGAGGGTTATTCAATCGAAGAAAATAGTGGGAGAAATCATTAAAAAGATAAAGACCTAATAATGATTTTTTATGGTACTTACTTTGCATATGTATTTTATTGTAGAAAAATGGCAAATTCAAACCAAACACTATCATCTGCGTTTCATCCTTGAGAAGGACAAATTAGAGGGAGTTAACTTCCTCGACTGGTTCAGAACTTGAGAATCGTTCTCAAGCATGAAAGAAAGTCTGTATGTCCCTGGAACGACTTATTCTCGCTACACCGCGAGGCTCGCGCTCGGCGCGATAGAAGTGCTTATCGAAGCATGTTAGTGATGCTTTAGATGTGTCTAGCCTCATGCTTGTCACCATGAACTTTGAGCTTTAGAAGCAACATGAGGACATGGGGGCTTATGAGATGCTTTGGCTCACTGAAGCAACTATATTAGAGGGCAAGCACGCCGGGAGAGATTCGATGTATCGAAATCTCTCTTTCGATGCAAAAATGTCCGAAGGAATGCCGGTAGGGAACTCACGTTCTTAAGATGATAGGTTATGTTCGAACGCTTGAAAAAGCTGGGGATTTCCCTTTGGGACAAGAGTTTGTCGACCGATTTGATCTTGCAATCGTTGCTCGAAACATACGATCGAGTTCATTCGAATTATCACTTGAATGAAATTGACAAGCCATTGCCTGAGTTGTTGAACATGCTGAGGACTGCCGAGAAGGAAATAGGCAAGTCCAAGCCCAACACCATACTGATGGTGCAAAAGGGCAAAGGCAAAGGTTTTGTGAGATCCAAATGCAAACCGAAAGGTAAGCCCAAGGGCAAGCAAACCACTTTCAACAATGCACTGAAACCTAAGGGTGGTGTAGCCAAGGACTCTATCTGTCATCACTGTGGTGAGAAGGGTCACTACAAAAGCTATCTTGCAGGTAAAAGGCTAGAAAAGGAGAAAGCAAATGTTGTTTCGGGCTCAGGTATTTATGTTGTAGATATTAATATGATTGATATCAATTTAAATACAACTACTTCTTGGGTATTTGATACCGGATGTGGTTCTAAAATTTTACTAATGTGCAGGGACTGCAAAGGAGTAGAGAGTTGGCAAAGGGTGAAGTGGAACTACGAGTTGGCAACGGAGCACGTGTTGCAGCCCTAGCTGTAGGGACTTGTACTTTTACTTTGCCTTCAGGGCTTGTTTTGGGTTTAGAAAACTGTTTCTATGTACCTAGTTTAATTAAGAATATTATTTCAGTTTCTTGTTTGGACAAGAAAGGTTTTGAGATTTCGATAAAAAACTAACGATTGTCGTTATTTCTGGATAATATGTTTTATGCAAGCGCCTCTTTGATTAATGGTCTATATGTTTTAGATCTTGATATGCCAATTTTTTAAATATAAATACCAAAAGGATTAAGACTAATGATTCTAATCCGACATACATCTGGCATTGTCGCTTAGGCCACATAAACGAAGATCGCATATCCAAACTCCATAAAGATGGGCTATTGGAATCATTTGACTTCGAGTCTTATGATCGATGCGAATCTTGTTTGTTGGGTAAGATGACAGCATCACCTTTCACTAAGCTAGGTGAGAGAGCCGATGCTTTATTAGGACTAATACATAGTGATGTATGTGGCCCTTTTAATATACATGCAAGGGGGTGGTTACCTCTACTTCATTACCTTTACCGATGACTTTCAGTAGGGTATGGATATGTGTTCTTGATGAAACACAAATCCGAAGCATTTGCTAAGTTTAAAGAGTTTAAACTAGAAGTAGAAAACCAACTTGGCAAGAGTATTAAGGTTCTTCGATCCGATCGAGGAGGAGAATACTTGAGTCAATAATTCCGTGACTATCTAAAAAGCTTGTGGAATCGTTTCACAACTTTCTCCTCCAGACTACTCCACAATGGAATGGTGTATCTCGAAAGGAGGAACAGTAACCTTATTAGATATGGTTCGTTCTATGATGAGTCGCACGAGCCTGCCCAATTCCTTTTGGGGACACGCACTAGAGACGATGAGCTTTAACACTTAACCGCTGCTCCATCTAAATCGAGCTTGCAAAGACGCCATACGAGTTATGGGACTGGGAAGCGTCCCAGTTTGTCTTTCCCTGAAGATTTGGGGCTGTGAAGCTTTTGTAAAACGCTCAGCCTTCCGATAAGTTGGCTCCAAAATCGAAAAGTGCATATTTGTAGGTTATCCTAAGGAAACTAAAGGATACTACTTTTATATCCCCTAACGAGAACAAAATGTTTGTTGCTTTCGCACGGAGTCTTTCTAGAAAAAGATTTTGTTTCTAGAAACACGAGTGGGAGTAGCGTAAAACTTACTCGAAGTTCCGGGACTCTCAAACTAGCACTAATGATGAGATGGAAATTGAACAGACTCCACAAGTTGTTGTGCAAGTAGGTGCCACAAACAGCTGTGCAGACAAAGACGATTCAAGAAACACAAGAATTGCGTAGGTCCGGTAGAGTTCGTCAGTCCACCTCTCGGAAAAAATTTAGATTTTTCATAACGTAACATGGTGATGTTATGTTTGTGGATCATGATGAACCTTCAACCTACAAACAGACAATTAATAGCCCTAGATTTCGAGAAATGGCTTGAGGCCACGAGATCCCGAAATGGACTCCATGTATACAAACCAAGTCTCGGATCTTGGTTGATCCACCTGAAGGGGTAACTCCCATAGGGTGCAAATGGGTTTTTAAGATTAAAACCGACATGGAAGGGAATGTACAAACATACAAGGGGGCGACCGGTCGCGAAAGGTTTCAAACAAATTCATGGTATTGACTATGACGAGACCTTTTCCCCCGTAGTTATGTTCAATTCCATTCGGATTTTGCTTGCTATTGCGAGCTTACTATGACTATGAAATCGGCAAATGGATGTCAAAACCGCTTTCCTTAATGGAAAACTTGAAGAGGATGTGTATATGACACAGCTGAAGGTTTTGTCACTCCAGAGAATGCTAGAAAAGTATGTAAGCTTCAGAGATCTATTTATGGACTCAAGCAAAGGCTTCTGAAAGCTGGAACATCCGCTTTTAATGATGCCGTCCGTGAGTTTGGCTTCATTAGAAATGAGGATGAGCCTTGTGTTTACAAGAAGGTTAGTGGGAGCTCAATCGTACTCTCGGTTTTGTATGTAGATGACATACTACTCATTGGAAACGACATACCAACCTTAAAGTCCGTCAAGGCTTGGTTGAGTACGTGTTTCTCTATGAAAGACTTAGGTGATGCCGACTATATTCTCGGGGAGTCAAGATCTATAGAGATAGATCCAGGAGACTCATTGGCCTAAGTCAGAGTACATATATAGACAAGGTGCTAAAACGGTTTAGCATGCAAGAGTCTAAGAAGGGCCTTTGTCCTATGGCACATGGTACTGTTCTGTCGAACAAACAGTGTTCTAAAACGCCTGCCAAATTAGAACGCATGAAAGAGATCCCTTATGCTTCTGCCATAGGATCCATCATATACGCCATGTTATGTACTCGCCTGGATGTCTCGCTTGCCTTAAGCGTTACGAGCGGATACCGATCTAATTACGGTGAACGTCATCGGATCTCGACCAAGAATATCCTCAAGTACTTACGAAGGAATAAGGATACATTCTTGATTTATGGAGGGGCGGATGAGCTCGTTGTAAGTGGTTACACCGATGCTAGTTTCCAAACCGACAGAGATGATTTCCGATCGCAATCGGGATATGTGTTTCACTTGAATGGAGGTGTCGTGAGTAGCGCAGCTTCAAAGCAATCAACCATCGCAGATTCTACGACAGAGGCCGAGTACATAGCAGCTTGTGAAGCAGCTAAGCAGGCAGTTTGGATCAGGAAATTTATTTCCGACCTCGATGTTGTTCCTAGTATTACGAACCCGATAGACCTCTATTGTGACAACAATGGGGCTATTTCACAATCTAGGGAACCTAGATCTCACCAGAGGTCCAAACATGTACTACAGCGATTTCACCTAATCCGTGAGATTATAGAGAGAAGTGATGTGCATATATGTAGAGTAGATTCGGTAGACAATGTCGTCGATCCACTGACGAAGCCACTGTCGCAGCAGCAGCATGATCGTCACACTAGCTCCATGGGTATCCGATATCTGGAGGGCTGATCTTTAGAGACAGTCATTAGTATGCCCTAAAGACCATTTATTGTAATTTGGGTCTTTAGTGCAAGTGGGAGATTATTGTAACCGTATTTATGTAATTTTCATTTTGATGAATAAAAAGGCATTAATTCCAGTATTATTCATTATGTTTCTGCGTTCTTAACAACATAAATAAATAATATGTCCTTAGAATAGTATTCATAATTGATTGTTATGAGATACTATTCTGAAACGTCCCTAGTCGAACATTATTATGGAATCTTCGAGGACAATAATAATGCGTAAGACTAGTATGTGCAGTGATTGATATAAGATATCGGATCGTCACATGGGTATATATGATTAGAGAATCATTATACTGGACAGACCCGACATGAGAAACACACCATGGGTTGTTATATAATAGTCAATGGTGTTTCTCAAATTTTTGACTGGGTTGTATATGAGATCCTTCGACTTGAGGTCTCACAAGAGTTCTTGCATGGCTAGTGTTATGCTTTGATACTGTTAAAGGCTAACCGTAACAGGGTGAGCAATAAAGGCATTTATTGGGTATATCACGAATCTTGTTCAGGATGAGTGGGATGGAGAAAGGATTTGTCCCTCCTATATAGCAGGAGCGATATCTTGGGCCCCTTGATGGAATCTGACTAATTCATGGCCATGAACAAATGAATCAGTATATGATATTGTTGTCATTTGATTAGTCTACTCACGAATCAAGAAACTAAAAGATTGGACAATACAAGTGTGACTTTTCCATGACTTGTGTTCAATCTAGATATCAAGGACAAAAGGATTTAACTACAAGTGTCAAATGTTGTGATTATGATAAATCACCAGATATTTATGAATTGGGGGTAATGATACGTTGCTAGATACCTCTCATTACCTGTGACATATGATGTCACGGCCAACATCATAGATACCTCTTGGGTCGCACTCATAGATCAACTGGATTGGGCTTGTTGGAGTACATTTAATCTAAGGTGCGCCAATTCGATTGGGCCGGGCCGGGCTTCGGGCCGGGATTGGATTGGGCCCTTAATCGGGTTGTGCCGACTAATATGATTGGGCCGACCAACCCATTTGGACCGACCTTATGGCTGGAAAATTGGACACATATTTTTAGCTCATATTTCTTATCTAGAGGTTGAAGTGGTGGAGAAAGTGGAGGAGTGGTTTTCTCCATGATCTCCCACTTTCCCCTTTATCTCTCCCCACTCTCTCTTGATAGACTAAGGGAAAATACTGATTTTCCTAATTATTCTAAGTCAGATTTTTCTCCAGCTTTTGAAGCTTAGAAAAGAGAGAACATTAGAGAGAAAAGAAAAGACAACTTTTTCTAGACTTGTTTTCTAGCTTTGGCTAATAGAAAAGAAGTAAAGAAAACTGTATCTGGTTCTTCTAAAAGGTCATACATACAAACTCCATCTTGAAGAGTGTCTTCAAGGCTTCTACAAGGCGTTGGCTAGCACCAAGTAGTAGAAGACCATCCCCGGAAGATCGAGTGGATACTGGGAGAGACGGAGCCTGCGTTGGTGGCGTTCCGTTCGTGACAACATACCGCTGAAACCGTTTCAGCTATCCTAGCACCGATAAAGGTATAACACTATCTCGTAGTCTTAGGTTCTTACTCGTGATAGATCCTGGTAGAGGTGGGTCACTTTATTTTCGCTGCACAATGTGATTCGACCCGGTTATTCCTCTAACAAATATATCATACATTAAAAAGATAAAATCAAGAGGTGAAAGATACAATTATGGTGTTAAAAATATATATGTTGCATGGAGTGACACAGGTAGCGGCACAGAGTATCCGGTGTTGGGGCTTAGCATGGACTTGTACCAGCTTTATTAAAAATAAAAATTTGAAAACATAGAGTGGACATAAAGTTTTACCGCCAAACAATAGTGTAAATAAATCACATGTTTACAAGAAGATAAAAGAGCACAATAAAGCATAAAATAAATATTACAAATTATCTTACGCTAAAGAAAAATTGTCGGAATTATTAAATTAAGCTTATTATTTAGTAGAATGTTTAGTTTTGATAATTACTGGTTTTATTTATTAGGTTTGCGTAAGCACTTTCCTAATCAATTTTGATTTCCTATTTATTTTCCTAGTCGGTTTATATTTCCAAGATATCTTAGAGATTCTAGTAGAGTTTGACTTTTATATCAATAGGAATGCTGTCTATCTATTTTGTGTGGCTTTGAGTGTGGTACTGGAGTAGAATTGTGGCGTGGTTAGGATTATTGATCCTCATGAATTTGAGAGTTGATGCATAGAATATTGTCTGTTTCTCCCGGTAGTATTGTTAGATTCATCTTTGTGCTTGGACCTCACCACCGCCAAATTCCTTATTAAATATATGTTGTCGCATTTAAAAATTCTTCAAAGTGGAATCAGAGCTATTTAAATATTACTTCAAAGTGGTATCAGAACTATTTAAAATTTTCTTCAAAAATCAACATGTTCTAAGATATTCTTAGATCTTCCAAGAGATCTCTTGATCTCCGCATGGCATATCTTTTTGGAAAAAAAATCCCTTGTCCCCGTTCCTATCCCCAGCCAATCACAATTCACTCTATGCATATATAATTGGAAAAAATATTTATATAGTAAATTCTAATTGGTTGGGGATAGGGATGGGGACAAGGATTGGGGACAGACGATTTTCACCCATATCTTTTATAGGTGTATTGTAATATTTATTTATTTTACATCTTTTTAAATTTTTTTCATGTTTGTTTGGTAGAAATAAATTTGTTTTTCTCCTTTTTTTTTTAAGAACTCAGAGGAAGGAGGTGGACCTCAGAGGGGGAGGCGGACCTCACAGGAAGAAGGTGGAAATTATTTAGCCCCACGTAGGGGGAGAGTGTCGAACCCGCAACCTCACAGTCATGGGTAGAGGCCAACCCCACTATGCTATGGCACTCTTGAACTTTTTTGTTTCTACTTTATGTTTCAAGCTATGTTTATGCCATCCTTATAGTTTTAAATCTTTTTATTTAATAAAATCGATAGAGAACCATGCAGAAGCAACTTCATGAACCATTTCTTCGACTATGAATTACGTTAACTACAAGAGTAAATTCACTCTTAACTATCTATAAAAGGATTAGAGGCTCAAAGAAGTGGTGTAGATAAAAATAAGAAGAGTCTTAATACACAAAACCAAATTTTCTAAGATTAAATTTTAGAGTGCACTCAAATTCAAGTAAGGTTTCTTTGAATTCTTATTGAATTTACATTACAACTCTGAACCATTAGGGGCAAATATCACTTATGAAAAGTGATTTACGTCTAGAAGCAATTCAGATTCGTTTTTTCAAGTTAGAAGAAGAAAAGTTTCTTACATTCTTAAGTGGTATTTATGGGTCTAAAATATGATAATTACATCAGAGAAATATTCGTTACCTCAATTTCATTGTCACTCATGGTGATAAAGTATTGGCTATTCCTGTTCAAGATTCATGATTCATGAAGATATGGATTTCCAAGTGAAGGGATCAATGTCCAAACGATTCAAACATTTCTAAATTCTTTAAAACATTGCCTCCAAGGTACTCTCTTCTATTGATAAACAATGGAGGTAATATCTTAATGCGAAAGCAGGGGACTTCACACCAAGGCTAACGAAGAGTGATGACGAAAGAATGACCAAACAAGTTTTATTATATCTGCTTATTTGTTTATTTGCCTTTCTTGTGTAATTTAGGCATGCAGTATGTCATTGATACTATTATGATCCTTCACTTTCAAAAGATTAAATAGACAAATATGTAATAATGTTGAAGTTCATGCAAGGTGCATATCTATGGTCATATTGTTTTATAGAGTGCATGTTAATCAAGATTAGTTAATTTAACATATGATAGATGTATATAAATTGCATTCTATGTCATTTTTTGGAACATGATATTATACTGTTTTGTAAATGGTTGTTCCCACTGTATCAGGATATCTTTTGCATTGAAGAGATGAAACATGCAAATATTGAGGATGCATTTTTATCATAAATTAATACGGAGTATTAAATATGGTTTGCATTCTATGTTGGTATACGCCATTAATGGTGTAAACCACAAGAGGGGGGGTGAATTGGGTTTTAATCGATCTTGCAAACTTTTTCGAATCTATTCAATGCTAGTGTAAGTATGTGCAAGATGAACAAAAGCAAAACTAAACCCAACAACAAGACAAAGGATTTATAGTGGTTCGATTCACTCAGAATCTACATCCACTACCTTGAGCCGCACCCAAGGATTTTAACAACTTCACTAAGAAGAACTTTTTACACTTGTGGCTAACTCACTAAGAGTTTTACAACACAACCACAATACACAACTCACTAAGAGTTACTTGCCCACACAAAGTAGGACTTATCAATTTGCCCACACAAAGTAGGACTTATACAAGAATAACCCTATCACTAAGAAAGGGAATTAAGATGGATAAATAACAAGGGTTTTCACTCTTCTAAGTGAAAGATATATACCTTTGAAGTACAAGAATTTTAGCTCTTTAGAACATATGAAGCACACTCTTTGTCTTGCTTTTGAAAACTCACTCTTTAATGATTTAGATCATAGAAATGAAGAGCATTTGCTTTGTGAGTGTTTAGACTTGATAAGAAATCAATGTATATTGTATGTGCAAGCCTTAGAGTCATTCTCTAGCTTTGGAGTATTTATATATTTCAAAATATGCTGAAAAACGACTCTGCAACGGTCAAATAACGGCTAGTTTATACAGAGTTCGGTTGACCGAATAAAACACCTCGGATGACCAAAGCATAAGGTCGGTCGACCGTCCATGACCTCGGTCGACCTAAGCAAACCTCGGATGATGGTTCGGATGACCGAGGCTTGACAGATTCCAAAACTCAACTCTTTGTTTTGAGTTCGGTTGATCCGAGGAAAGCTCGGATGATCCGACTTCCTGAGCTTTGAGAGATGTTGGTTTTTCACACGTTTTGAAATCTATTGAAGTCTAAAAGGTTTTGCCAAAAGGTAACAAGTAAGAACATTTGGAAAACCATTTTAAAGGACTTAGACTTTGAAATCAAAGGCTCTTGAGATACGAACACATATAAGAATCATTTTGAAACTTAGCCTTTTGAAAACGTGTTTGTGATGCATGCAAGACTAGAGTGTTGTGTACTTATGTTCATTAGAGCATTGGTTAGAGCTTATAGGATAAAGACCATTAAAGACAAAGCTATTCTAACCAAACCTAAGTCTTCAATCTTCGATCTTGATAGATGAGCTTTGAATAATATGACTTTGAATCTTAATCATGGCTTGATTGAAGTACTTAGAGCTTCCATTATAAGTTCCGATATTCTATCACAAAGATATGAAACATTAGACACAACATCAAGTGTTTGTCCATTATCAAAAACCGAGTTCGTTCGCCCTTAGGGCTTACAAATGGTTTTGTAAATTTTGTTTAAATAGTCTTTTATATTTAAAAGATAATGGTTTTAAAATTAGAAATTGAAAATTTGGAATTTTATTGTTCTTAGTCACATTGTTATTAAATTATGTGATGGGAGTGGTGATTAACATTGTTATGTTAAACCATTGTTTTGAGTGAATTGGGATAATTACTTGGATAGCGCATGAAATAATGTGGGTAGAGTTAAAGTAGAGATTTGATGAAAATGGTTAAAACCATAATGTCAAACTCTAGTCCTTATCCAAGGTTGTAGAAAACAATTGGCTGTATTTACTAAAGTTTTAAATATTTGGAACATAATTGTCCGAATATCAGACATGAAATTAAAGAAAAGTCCAACTCAAAAGGACAATGGAAGGTATTGTTTTTTTAACCTTAACAAGAAAATTCGGCAAAGCGTAATAGATTGTCTTTAGGATATGCAAAAATATTAAAGCATATCGATTTTGATAATAGAATGAAAGATTCAATAATGAGAAAATATTATTATTGATAAAGAGAGATAATATTCAATAACCGATCAATCATGATTCGAATGAATTCCTAGGCCTAAATATTGAAAGGATGCTTTGGTTCAAATTATGAACATATAGAAAATATGAATAAAAATGCAATAAGTTAAAAGTTGTAAAAGACTTAAGGACTTATGTTCAAACTTCTACATGAATTGGGGTCGGCTACATGAATCAATATAGGATTTCTATGTGGCCATTCACACGAATACATTCCCTCCATTTCCTTCTATCAAACACCATACCCTTCTCTAAATCTAAAAAATCCATGTCATTGTTGATGACTTCGGTCCAAACCTTCTTCGGCCTCCCCCTACCTCTTACAACATCATGTCTTCATCCTTCAAGTTTCTGAACCGGAGCGTCACTCGGTCTTCTTTTTATGTGTTCAACCCATTCTTCAACAATTTTCCTTCTTCTTAATTACTAAAAAACTTTTGTGTGTAAAATCCAAATGTAATGAATTCGTTGGCATGTTCTGTAACATTAGATCATTCTTCAAAGGTTTTTCGATTTGCACAACTCTAAAAAGACCCAATTTACAAATTTCTTCCATTGTATTCCTCATCGTTATTTGTAGGCTCATCTTCGAAACAAAAGAAGGTGGCTAGACATAATCCAGATGAAATGCCTCACACATTTCCTTCCTTCCCAGCAGAACTGATATAATCCTTCTTTTTCTTCGTTTCAAGTCTTGATATTGAAAAAATAAATTTCAACCTTGATCTAACACGACATGATAAAAGCCATAGCAAAAGGTTTAAAAGATCATCATCTCAACTTCTCAATCGGAGAACTCCCATCTGTTTCAACTCAATATATCTTTGATGGTTCCAATTTGCATTGCTTGACCATTCACAATTGTGAAATTTCGTGCCTAAACAAATATTATGGTTTCCGTTGTCTAGAAAAAATTGTTTTATGACATATTCTTTTATTTTGTTGTGAATTTTTCAAATGCTATATTTAAAAATTGTTTGCTTCTTAAATTTTTTGAAATAACAAGATGCAATTCAGAGAGCTCCAATTCCGTATTCAGTGTCGTCAAATGAAAAACTTTAAGATCTTAAAATTTTAATTCTTCAATGATCTCTTGCACATGCAAATTGATGTTTCATCCCTTCAAGTAGTCATGATCCCACCTTCAACACAGATTTTTCCGTCGGTATATTTTCAATTGTCTTTATTCAAGTCTCCATCTTACGAAAGTTTTTGTATATAATTTTATTCACGTAGAGGCTGAAAATATGACTCCAGGTTTGCACATGTGTATTTGGATGCAATTTTTACACAATATCGGATACACGTTTTTTACTTTAGGTTTACACTTCTTCATTCGGAAACAATATATTTTTTAAATATTTAAGGCAAAAGTCTCAAACAAAATACGAAGTCAAATACATTGGCCCAGTGAATTGAATTGGTAATTGTTTAAAGCTGGCCTCAATTGAAAACTAGAGAACAAAATTCATCCCATAAATTTTATAAGGGTCATACTCCTTAATTATTAACTTACTTTTGTAAAATCCAAACAAATATAATGAATTGTTTGGCATGTTTTGGAACGTTCAGCCTATCGACTGTATAAAATCAATACCAATTCTTCAATGGTTTTCACTCTTTTGATTTGCAAAACTGTAAGAAAAAACAAAAACAAAAACAAAACTCAATTTTGAAAATTCTTCAAACGGTTTTCTCATCATAATCTGTAAGCTCATCCTCAAAACAAAACTTGATGTTTTTTTAATTAGGCCAAGGCCAATGGAGTACAACCAAAAGAGCTGCAACTATAGGGGAAAGTCCCTTATAGCTAAAGGAAGAAAATACAAAGCATTACATTAGTGGCAATGTCTAATATATGGCGTTTCAGACTGGCATAGGTGACATAGACTTCGAACTATGGTAGAAAGTTGCTGAAAATCCAAGTACTTTGTAGTTAACTGTCGATGGCAAGCCTCATTGGCTAAACAATCCGCCACCTTATTGGCTTCTCGGTAAATATGCACCACATTGTCTGAGCCAAGCCAGCGCAACACTTGTTGGAACAAAACAACTAGCCTCCAAGCAGCAATATAACGCCGTTGAATTGAGCCACATAAGAACTTAGAGTCCATTTGGACTTGAAGCAGTACATAGCCCATTTCCGCGACTGTTTTTATTCCAATCAACATAACCTCTAATACAGCCACCGAGTTCGTTACCTGTGGTCCCAAAAAATAAGAAAAAACAGCAATGAAAACCCCAGTGTGGTGTCTCAGAACAGCTCCAACACCGGCTATAGCAGGGTTTCCCCTCGAGGCCCCATCAACATTCAAGATTACCAAATCATATCGTCTTGCCCACCTCACCACTTGTACTTGTTGCTTCACTGACCATCGAGCCGTATGGGTCCCCATAAAAGTGTCCCAAAGTTCCGCAGATATAAGTATATGTCGTACATTATTTTCAAATTCCC
Organism: Vinca minor; assembly: GCA_026122235.1. NCBI lineage: Eukaryota > Viridiplantae > Streptophyta > Magnoliopsida > Gentianales > Apocynaceae > Vinca > Vinca minor. The sequence goes on from JAOCZM010000011.1 coordinate 14,500,679, forward strand.
AAATCAAGCTCCGTCCATTGGATCGATCACCGTCATATACAAACCGGCATCTAGCACACCACAATATCCAACGCACACTTGCAAAGAGAATAAAATGAAAGCGAGAAAGGGGAGTCATACCTTAAGTCTTGCCAAACAATTCCAGCCGAGGCACATGAATGCTGCCAAAGTACTTGTGCTGAAGGCAAGAAAAACATGTGTAAATGACTCAGTCCCATGACTACAATGGCATCGTAAGGCTAGAGGCACTTCCCAACCATGACGGACCACATCAAGCGCAAAAAAAAGATTGGAAAATATCCACATAAATATTCTCAAAGAGAGAGGAAAAACAGCGGACCAAATGTATCAGCGAGAATAAAGAAGCACTCAAGGCGGCTGTAGTTGGTGCAAAACAGTTGAGATTGTGAAGTCACCTCTCGGGTCAGGCTTCCAAATAAATCTGTCAGCCCCGGATCCAAGAGTAACCGGCGGGAGGATCCTGGTTGTTAAGGGAAGAAGGCCTTTGGCTTCTTCTGGCCAGCCACAAGCATCTAGATATTCATAAATCTTGGATGTCTCCCCATTTTCTGCTATACCTTCCACATCCCTTAAGGAGCCTTGAACCGTGAAGTCTTAAAGCCAAAAATGCGATCTTCCATCTAGGATAAGGAGGCCAATTTGAGGTTCAGCTGATGCACAGACACCAAGCAACTAACCAAAACCGATTAATCCAATAAGGTGTTAAGCACCAAAGATGGGTGCGGATAGGACCAACAATACTTATCCAACATGAAGTCTCGCCATTAAGAATATGAAGTCGAAACCGCCACAATAGCTTGTACGAGAGCTAATCTAAATGAAATCGCTTAAACCATTCCTCCCTCCCAGATGAACTGGTAGAATCTTTCATTTCCTTTTTTCCAGTAAAAAAAATGCTTTTACTTTGGAAGTTTAGTTGTGACCTTCTACTTTCCCGGGCATCCACGAATTGAGTGAAAACTTTCTTACTTGTTTTCTTAATTGGACCCAAATAATTGATTTTGGATCCGAAAGGGTTAATCCTTACATCAAAGAAGGAAAAGGGAAAAGGTGTACCTGAGAACAATTCAATTCTAAGAGAGAGAAAATATATGTAGCTGGCCACTATTTTTGCACAATTTCCAATACAAATATTTTATTTTGAGTCCATATCGTCCGATGTAAACAATGCATTTTTTCAGAGGAGGTGAAAGATGTGTGTAGATATTTAGAGAGCCTCCCATCATAGATTATTAAGTTAGACCCTTATGATTTTTCATTTTTTACTCTTAATTCTCTATTGTTACTGAAAATAGTAGAAACTCTTCATTTTCATGACCTTTGCGAGTCTAGGTGAAAAACCAATAATAATAATAATAATAATAATAATAATGTAGGTGTTTTTTTTTTTTTTTAGAAAGCCACCAGCGTGGTGGGGCGGACCCCCGTTTTATTAATAAAAGCCAAAAAGGCAGGAAAAAAGAAGTGATGAGAGGGGGACTTCAACCTGACCTCCCGAATACAATATGCGTGTGACCTTAATCATTTATAAATATGATCAAGGATGAAACAAAGTATGGCTATACTAGTATGCAAAGTAGTAAACGGCTAAACAGAACTAGTAATCTCAATACTAAGAGCTAAACAATTATGAACAATCAAATAAACTCTAAGATTTAATCTTTCTAATATAAGCAACGCCCTCCGCATCTAGTCGACATAAACCTCGAATAAGATGGGGCAGCAAATGAAATTGGTGGAAATGGCGAGAGGTCTGGGAGTCACAAGCTTCGTTTGCAAGACTATCCGCAACCTTGTTTGCTTCTCGAAAGATGTGCTGAACCCGAAAGTTCCCAATAATGCCCAAAAGTTCTTGAAAAAGGTGGTCAAGTCTCCATGATGAGACTCTACCCAACCGAATAGAGTCATTAAGAAATTTAGAATCCGTCTGTATACTTATATTAAGATAACCCAGTGAAAGACCGTGTTGTATACCCCTAAGCATTGCTTCAATCTCAGCCACCGAATTAGTCAGATTATCTCCAAGGAAAATCGAAAAAGCTCCAAGAAACTCACCTGATGCAGTGCGCAATATACCACCAGCTCCAGCAATTCCCGGGTTACCGCGAGAGGCCCCATCAACATTTAGAATAATTGGATCTTGACTGCCCTTCCAAGTTACCGCCATCACCCGGGGGCATTCCAAACATGAGCCGCCCATGAGCACCTCTAAAAGTCCCGCACATTTCAAAATAGGCAACGAGAAGCTATCAAATTCATATAAAAGACTTTGAGGGCCTGATTTTTTCCCATCAAAAACAAAACAACATCGATTTCGCCAAAGTATCCAGCAGACGCTTGCAATGATAATAGAATTAATATCTCTCCACTTAACATGTCCTTTCCACCAAAGCAAGTTTAAAAGAGAGCGATAAGAATCGAACCTGGGGGTGTCCCAGACAATGCCGAGCACGGCACAAGCATGCTTCACATTGTCTAATTATTAGGCTGTCCCCCCCCCCAAACCGCGTATTCTTTACATTTTTCAATAACTTTTATATTATTTAAAAATATTACAACTTTGGCAAGTTACTACTACACTTATTTTTTCTAAGTTCTCATTGCAATTATTGTTTTTTCCGTACAATTAATGGAATTATGAAGTTCATGAGAAAAGAAATTAGTTTATCATTCCTTAAAAAATAAAAACATGGCTTATGAAAGAAATTCATATTATTTCTTACAGAAAGCTCACATAGAAGTTTGAATCTCTATGCAACAAATGAATTCATTAAGCCATTATTTAAAATAGCAACAGGGCATCCTTAAAACAAAACTCATAAATATTTTAATTTGTCAGACATCAAACATGGAAATTATACATGAATATAAATCAATTCTATATAATCCTTTTATATATATATATATACAGTAAAAAAAACCACCATACTTATTCTTGCGATTTTCAATTTCCATCATAACCATTCTGATACCTATGGAACAAAATTAACAAAATCATAAGATGGTAAGTAACTAAGAAAGATAGAATTTTGAGAACTTACAATTTCTCCCACAGTCTAAAGACCATTAACCCACTCTTGATGAAGTCTTATATCTTCCTCGTGATATGGAAGTTCGTCAACAGTACTTTAAAAAAAAACATAATAAATATCATTTTCTTCCCTATAGGTCTCATGTTCCCACAAACCATCATTAGCAAAATTATCGACAATCAAACCTGTATATAAATCGTCTATTGGATAAAGAGGTGGTCGTGATCGGAGGTTTTCAACTTGTACTATATCGGGCAAAGGCCTAGTAAGATCATCTTTTACGAGGTCTAAGTAAAACCTTATACTTGTTTCTTTTTAATTTTTTAACGACAGTGCCCCTCATAATATGATCCGAAGAAACCCTCTACGTAACCTATGACTTCAATCAAATCCCCGGGTCGGAATACAACAATTTTCTTTCTGTGAAATGAACAACTGAAAAACTAGTCTTAAGAAGATGAACTAGAGAATGAAATATAGTTTAAGGTATGATACATTGTCTTTTATAGATAAACTCTTCTAATGCAGTAAACTTATTTCCTTGAATGTGGAAAGAAATTAATGTTTAGATTTGTAGCAAAACTATATGGATTATACATAGATGATTTTTAACTTTCTATTCAAAAATTCAAATATTAGTTTTGGAATGTATTTATTATGAAGCATTCAGGAAGAGAAATGACAAAACAAATACACTCTTTGTCGCAAACTAAAGGTCCACATTTGACATGCACAATAGTTAAGAAGAGTAGGTTGACAATTAATAGTTATGTTGTAATAATATCTTTAAATAGAGAAGGACTCATACTTTATTTGATCTTTCATACCCTAAATGTAGGAGATTTGTAATTGGAGTTTATGAATAAAATATATTCATTTCAAGAAAGTAAACATTCTTTTTGAAATGGGGAAAGTATAAATCGGACCAAACAGTACAGGTTGTATATTTTGTATTGAAACATGTTTTCATGATCCCACCTTTAACGCAGATTGTCTTTGTTCAAGTATCCATCTCAAGAAAGGTTTTGTATATAATTTTATTCACGTAGAGGCTGAAAATTTTACTCCAGCTTTGCACATATGTATTTGGATGCATTTTTTGCACAATATCGGATACAAATATTTTACTTTAGGTTTACATCTTCATTCACAAACAATTTAATTTTTTTAATATTTAAGGCAAAAGTCTCAAACAAAATATGAAGCCGAATACATTTACCCCGTGAATTGAATTTGTAATTGTTTAAAGCTGGCCTCAATTGAAAACTATAAAACAAAATTCATCTCATAAATTTTATAAGGGTCATACTCCTTAATTACTAAATATCTTTTGTAAAATCCAAACAAATATGATGAATTGTTTGGCATGTTTTGTAACGTTCAGTTTGTCGACTCTATAAAATCAATACAAATTCTCAAGGACAATGGTAGATCTTCTCTCTCATCCCACGACTGTCGCCAAGGCCCTTCCGATCACCCCTTTGGATTCTTACATAGGAGAGTCAAAACTCACTATCCTCACTGATGTACATGATGCCCTCGTTTATCCTTGGAGATTCGCTCTTGTGGGAAAATTCAATAAGCATGCCCCGAACATGGAATCGCTTCGCAGGGCTTTTCAAAAAGTTTGATTTAAGGACAATTTTTGGATTTGTTGGATGGATCCCCGACACGTCTTGATTCGATTTGATTTAGAAGAGAATTACTGTAGATTATGGAGGCAAGGTTATTAGATTTTCTGCGGCTTGGATAAGAGAGTGTTTAACTAGACGTATGATTTTCAATTTGCAAGAAGAACCATCAATTGTACCAGTATGGATCAGATTTGAGGGGCTTCCGATTCATCTCTACAACAAGGCTAAGCTTTACTCATTGGCAAAGGCAGTAGGGCAGCCGCTAACGCTAGATGCACCAACAGCAAATGAAACCCGACCTAGCGTGGCAAAAATCTGTGTTGAATCACCCATAAGAAAACAGGTAAGTGTTTTTTGGCACCCTATTACATACGATTATATACCGGAATACTGTACTCGTTGTATGAGAATTAGACATAGTAATGGACAATGTTCTATGAATTTTGTGACAAAAATACCGCCACAATGTTACCGGAAAGAGGGAAGAAGAAGATTTTAGATAAACAGCCTCCGGTTGACTTGGGAAACAAGATTTTGAGTTCTGAGAAAATTGGTTCTTTCCCTAAACAGGGACATGAAGTTTGGAGAACTACCGGCCGAAAGTGGTTCGCGGCGGCGGGCCCATCGAACATTGTTACTATGCTAGCGGCGACCTCAACTGTAGGAAACCCTAGGCCACAAAAGATTATTTAATTTGGTGATGGGGCGTCGGCGCAGAAGGTGGTGTCAAGGGAAAAGGCGGTAGTTAATGCCCATCGGAGCAGACGGTGGTATCTGGGAAGGAGGCGACGATAGATTAACCGCCTACACAAACTGTTGACATCTCGGATATTACGGTCTTCGGGGATAAACCAAAGGTGGGAATTAGCCAAGATGACATTCGAATTGCGTATGCAAGTTTTTACCCAATGATAAATACAAGGGTATTACTCTCTGATGATAAGAGGCCTCGTTTACAATCAACAAGGGACTTGGTGAATCAATCTTTACAAGAATGTGCACAATAGATGGCGGCTGCTCGCCTCCCATCTGATTCGCCGGCGGTGGAGATAGGGCATGGTTCTTTGGAACCGGGTCACTGCGATGGACAGGTTGATCCTGACCTATGGCTGAACTGGGTCAGGCCGATGTTGTGGGACAAGATGGTCCAACTCTAAAAAATAACACGGGTTAGGATTACCCGACCTGGGAGAAAATAGATTCAGCAATGCAGTCTTCGAAACAAAGTGAAATAGTGGAATTGCTTCCGGATAGTGCCGAATCCTCCGGGTTGGCTATGGCCCTCACAATTGACCTCACAGCTTTCTCTATTATAGATGAGGTAACTCACCATGCTCCAACTCAGCCACCTCCGATAAGGCGTTCACCTCGCTTAGCCCAAAATGGTTGAACCTCTCTTACTCAATGGTCCTTGTTGGCTAAGTTTACTTTCATTCAAATTTTTTTTTTATGAATTAGCGATTATGGAATATACGAGGGATAGAAAATAATAGCATTGTTGCTAGCCTTCGCCAGCTAAAACAGGAAAATAATTTGAATTTACTTGTGCTTTTGGAACCTATGGTTAACTTAGGTGACTTACATTTATATGCTCGTCGTTTGGGTTATGATTTCTGTTTCAGCAATTGCTATAGTAAAATTTGGTTGTTTTGAAATGGTTCTTTGGATATTACAACTATTGATGATAAGGAGCATGTGGTAATGTACGGGTTAATTCATTCTCGAGCATACCTGTTTTCAGTTCTTTCATATATGCGAAATGTTCTTATGTGTAGAGAAGTACATTGTGGGCCAATTTGAGATCTTTTCACTTGCAGCATGATCAACCGTGGCATATTGGTTGTTATTTCGATGTAGTTTTGTGCCTTTCAGAAAGTGAGGGGTCAATAACGGCAATGATACCTATTTCAAAGTTTGCGGAGACTATTAATGATTGTGGCCTTTTGGAAGTTTCAAGTTTGGGAAGTATGTACATGTGGAGCCGTAGTGGAATCCGCCCGCTCCATAGGCGGCTTGATAGGGTCCTTGTAAACACTTCTTGGAATACTTTATTTCAGCACACGCAGGTTATGCATCTACCAAGGACGATTTCCGACCATTGTTCTTTACTTGTTTCAAGCTCGGCTTTTTGTAAACCGTAGGGGATCGGCGTTCCAATTTCAAGACATGTGGGTGAAACATAAGACTTTAATGGAGACAGTCAAAGGAACTTGGGCGGAGGAGATAGAAAATTTCGGAATGTATGAGTGTAAAACACAAGAAGATGGGGGGTGAATTGGGTTTTTAAACAATCTTGTAAACTTTCCGAATCTAAGCAAGGCTAGTGTAAGTTTGAGCAAGATGAATAAAAGCAAAACGAAAGCCAACCACAAGACAAATGATTTATAGTGGTTCGATTCACTTAGAATCTACATCTACTACCTTGAGCCGCACCCAAGGATTTTCAACAACTTCACTAAGAAGGATATTACACTTGTGGATAACTCACTAAGAGTTTTACAAGACAACCACAATACACCAACTCAATAAGAGAGCCACACTAAGTAGGGACTTTCAATACAACAATAACCATATCACTAAGAAAGGGAACGAGATGGTTTAAGAGAAAGGTTGTTTACTCTTCTAAGTGAAAGATAAATACCTTTGAAGTACAAGAATAATCAGCTCTTAGAACATAAGATGCACACTCTTTGTCTTGCTTTAGAAGAATCACTTTTGAATGATTTAGATCATAGAGATGAAGAGAATTTACTTTGAAAGTGTTTAAGACTTGATAAGAATTCAATGTATATTTGATGTGCAAGCCTTGGAGTCATTCTAAAGCATTAGAGCTTTTATACATTTCAAAATATGCTGAAAAAACGACTCTACAACGGTCATATAACGACTAGTAATAGTGGAGTTCGGTTGACCGAAATGGGACCTCGGATGATCCGACCTTTACTTAGGTCGACCGAACTCAACATAGGTCGACCGAGCCAACAAGTCTCCAAAAACTCAAACTCTCTGTTTCGGTTCGGTCGATCCGAGGAAAGCTCGGATGATCCGACTTTCCTGAGCATGAGAGATGTTGATTTTTCACTTGTTTTGAAATCTTTTGAAGTCTAAAAGGTTTTCCCAAAAGGTAACAAGTAAGAACATTTGGAAAACCGTTTAAAAGGACTTAGACTTTGAAATCAAAGGCTTTGGAAATAAGAACATATAAGTATCATTTTGAAACTAAGCCTTTTGAAAACGTATTTATGATGCATGCAAGACTAGAGTGTTGTATGCTTAAGTTCATTAAGAGCATTGGTTAAAGCTTATAAGATAAAGACTTATAAAGACAAAGCTATCTTAACCAAACCTAAGTCTTCAATCTTCAATCTCGACGAGATGTGCCTTTAAGTATAACTTTGAATCTTGATCATGGCTTGATTGAAGTACTTAGAGCTTCCATATTGACTTCCGATATTCTATCACAAAGATTGAGAGCATTAGACACAACATCAAATGTTTGTCCATTATCAAAAACTGAGTTTGTTCACCCTTAGGGCTTACAATAAGCTTCATGGAAAGTTGAAGAAATTGAAAAATGCTTACTGAACACGTACATCAATCACCTATTGAACATGCATACTAAATCACCAGTTAAAAAGTGTTTACTGTCGAGACATTATTTGTCCCCACTTTTTAATACGATGCTATATTGTAATCGTGAAATGCATGAAATCTCACAAGCTTAATACCCGAAATTCTACGTCAATTTAATATGGATTCTCACCATGAAAATGATTTCTATCTATTAACATCCGAAAAATCTTGGCAAACGGGTCGATTTGCCAAGACATAAACATGTCACAAGAAGAAAACAAGCCAAATTAGCTAGTCGAGATGAAATATTGTCAAGACAGACAATCGAGGAACAAGGAGCATGCATAACATGAACAACTACATACCTGGCAAGCTAAGCAAACAAACTTCTGATAGAAAGGGGTCCAGTCGAATCCCAGTTTGACTTGGTCTCTGGCCTTATCCCATCCTAGAATATTTAGAGTCAGAAGAATTGTTAGGAAAAAATAACAATCGCCAAGGCTCAAAAAGTTGCAACCACCATCTCGCCAAGGCTAAAAAAGTCATCCTATGTTCTACATGGCAGTCAAGACCAGGGGAACATGGCTAATTTTCAAATCGTGGCAGTTATGGCAGAATTTAGGACGGGAAGGCAATTCAGAAGTAACTATAATAAGAAGGCAAAGAAGGAGATCAATGACATCACAATCTACTCTCGAAAGGCCTTTTCTATCTTCATTTATCCTGTTTTTACAGTGTTCCTTAGTGTTTTCCATACTTAAATTCATGCAATTACTTTTTAAGCATAGCCTCTTTGGATAAACAAAGCTTTAAGCTTGAGGATTCTTATCTAATTATGCATACTTAGATCAAATTCACCATTTGTCTTATCTATATGTGTGAGCAGTCTTAACGAATAACGCATATTGCAACTTCATATAGTCTTATTTTCTTTATATAACCTTTCTACTTAGAAATTGTAAACTTCTTGAGAGAAGAAATTTCAAGTGTGAATACAAAGTCGGCCGATTATGTTATTTTGCTCGACGATCTAACATGGTTTTTCTGTGGCAACACTAACAATTTCATAGACAATTTCTATTATGTCAAGTATACAACTCAATTTCTTTTTAAATCTAATTCATTGTAGGCTCAAAGAAATAAAACACAAAATTAGTCAGATTCGACAATCCCTCACAAATCCACAATAAACGCCTACCTAACCATAATTCATGTAATCTTCTTACCATACACTACATTACAAGCTTAGAAAACTGCTAAAGTTATCCACCTTAATTCCTCCCCGAAAAAGTTGGACTGAAATCTAGAATTTAATTCGTAGTTGTCATGGCATCCATAGCTAATAATAATAATAAATTAAAGGTAAAAGAGACTATTTTTAAATCGTAGTTGTCGTGGCATGATCCCGTCAAATCAAACACCAAATTTTCCTTAATTATGGCTACATAACAACACCTACATAAATAAATAGTAGCCTTCAAGGATGTACTATTAACATCATTTCTAATTTACTATATGTCAACTTCTAATCATGTACAACCTTACAGGCTTTCACGGAATACACATAGGTACATATGTACCGTAGGTGTCTGGTTCAGTCAAACAGTTTTTAATACAACATTTAATTGCTTTATTGGATATCTACATGGGCAACATGAATTGTCACTGCAAGTCAATCATTGATTAGTTTTCAGTCTCATCACTAAACTGAAATTTAAGGAATATAGTGGTTTCAAAACCACCTTTTAGGGTTTCCTCAATATTATCTTTCGCTCTAACAAAATATACAAACATCACTCTATCAAAGGCTATTTCTCATATAGGCTTGAGTCGATATTTGATGTGTCTCTTTATTTATTGATTGTACTTGGTACTTTTTTTCTGAACAAATGTTAATGATATGTGTAGAACAAAATTTCACAGTCACTCAACTTCCATTCCAGTAATACTCAAGACAAATAATCAACTCAACTTTGATGCTAGATAAAGTTATCAAAATAATTATGTTTACAAGACTCAAAGTTACAGTATATGTTGACAGAGGTTTTTGCAGATTGAATTTTTTGTGCCACTCACTTCAAAACTTTAACTGTAAAAACTTTTATTAATGTATCATGCATTAAAAGGATAAAATCTAGAGGTGAAAGATACAATTATGGTGTTAATAAGATATATGTTGCATGGAGTGACACAGGTAGCGGCACAGAGGATCCGGTGTTGGGGCTGAGCATGGACTGTACCAGCTTTATTGAAAATCAAAATTTGAAAACATAGAGAGGACATAAAGTTTTACCTCCAAACAATAGGGTAAATAAATCACATGTGTACAAGAAGATAAAAGAACATAAGAAAGCATAAAATAAATATTACAAATTACGCTAAAGAAAAATTCTTGGAATTATTAAATTAAGTTTATTATTTAGTAGAATATTTAGGAGAATGTTTAGTTTTGATAATTACTGGTTTTATTTATTAGGTTTGCGTAACCAGTTTCCTATTCAATTTTGATTTCCTAGTCGGTTTATATTTTCTAGATATCTTAGAGATTTTAGTAGAGTTTGACTTCTATATCAATAGGAGTGTTGTCTTCGTATTTTGTGTGTCTTTGAGTGTGGTTTGGAGTAGAATTACTGGCGTGGTTAGGCTTATTGATCCTTATGCATTTGAGAGTTGATGCATAGAATATTGTATGTTTCTCCCTGTAGTATTGTTAGATTTATCGTTGTGGTTGGACCACACCACCACCAAATTCTTTATTAAATATATGTTGTCGCATTTAAAAATTCTTCAAAGTGGTATCAGAGCTATTTAAATATTACTTCGAAGTGGTATAAGAACTATTTAAAATTTTCTTCAAAAATCAACATGTTCTAAGATATTCTTAGATCTTCCAAGAGATCTCTTGATATCCGCATGGCATATATTTTATTGGTGTATTGTAATATTTATTTATTTACTCCTTTTTTAATTTTTTTCATGTTTGTTTTGTAAAAATAAATTTGTTTCTACATTATGTTTGAAGCTATGTTTGTGCCATCTTTAGAGTTTTAAATCGTTTTTATTTAATAAAATTGATAGAGATCCATGCAGAAACAACTTCATGAACCATTTCTTCGACTATGAATTACATTAACTACAAGAGTAAAATCATTCTTAACTATGTATAAAAGGGCTAGAGGGTCAAAGAAGTGGTGTAGATAAAAATAAGAGAAGTTCTAACACACAAAACCAAACAAGAGTGTACTCAAATTCGAATAAGGTTTCTTTGTATTATTAGTGAATTTACATTACAACTCTGCACCATTAGGCCAAATATCACTTATGAAAAGTGATTAACATCTAGAAGCAATTCAGATTCGGTTGTTCAAGTTAGAAGAAGAAAAGTTACTTACAATCTTAAGTGATATTTATGGGTCTAAAATAGTTTTGGGTCTAAAATATGATAATTACAGCAGAGAAATGCTCATTCATTGCCTCAATTTCATTGTCACCCGTGGTGATAATGTATTGGGGTTTGCATTAGGTTGACATCGTTTTTGTAGAAAGCCCAAAACATGGCATAAAAAAAATTGGACCAACATTTAGCGGAAGTTGGACTTCCGTTCCAGATGACCTGGCACGTAAACGCAGGCTGACGTGGAAGAAGATGGAAACGGAAGTGGGACTTCCGTTTTGCTCGGGGACGGAAGTCCCACTTCCGTCCTCCGTTCCCATTGACCCGATTTAAATTCGTCTTCCTTTCCTCCCGTCATATTTTACAAAGGAAAAAAGAAACCCCAGCCCCTAAATTCCCTTGCTGTCCCGCCTGCCGACGACCGCCGCCGCCGCTGCTGCCTCCTACTCCAACAACTTCTTTCTCTTTCAACTCTCAATTTGTGAGGTACAAAATCAATTTTGAATTTGAATTTTTTTTTTTAAAAAATAGTAAATTATTTGTTGAGTTTAACTATGAATACACTAATTATGTTTAGGAAATCAAAGTAATTTGTTGATTTTGTGAATTATTTGTGGATTTTGTTGAATTTGGGTATTTTTGAATTTAGGGCATTTATGAATTTAGGGTATTTTTGTTGATTTGGGTAATTTGTGAATTTGGAAATTGTAAAGTTGTGATTGTGTGGATTTACACTTAGAGCATTTGTGATTTTAGGACATTAGTGAACTTTTGTGTATTGTGTGAATTTAAGGCTAGAACTGGAGATATTACATGTATTTTTTCTGATAAATTGTATGTGTATTGTTTTTTTGTATAGATGGCCATTCCTGCTCACTTTCATCCTGGTCCTTTTGATCCCACCGTTTTGAACAAACAACCGTCCCATAGATCTTTAGGAATATGGCATGGGGAAGAGACCCTAAACGACCCGTTAAAGGTGATTACGAGTTCGGGTAACTTTTACGCTGCCTATACTAGAGAAACCAACTTTAGAGTGTTAAAACCTAATCGACCTAATAGGGTTTGGGGGATGCTGTAGATTATGTAATATGAATGTAGATCACGCTCTCGTGACTGCATTAGTTGAGAGATGGCGTCTGGAGACCCACACGTTCCACCTACGTTACGGGGAGGCGACCATCACACCAGAGGACGTAGGATGTCTTCTAGGACTACCTACCAGGGGCCACGTAGTGTCGTTGGACGCATCTTACAATTATTCCAAGGACGGATGGATTGAACGCGTGTTCGATCTTTTAGAATTTCGACCCAATGAGGAGGCAATCAAGGGAAACAATTTGCAGCTTGTGGAGTTTTTGCCCACATTAGTGAGCAATAGGTGATGATGCTACCGACCGCCAGGTAGAGGAGAGGGCTAGGGCTCGGATGCTCATATTGATGGGTAGTTTCCTTTTCCCCGATAAGTCGGGCTCCCGGGTGAATTTGCGATATCTACTCCTCCTTAGTGACCCCCTAGAGCTTGACGGGCATTCATGGGCCAGCGGTGTACTCGCACATTTGTACCGCCAAATGTGCATCTCGTGCATGGCTGACTCGCAGGACATCGCCGGGTGTTGCTTGCTTATTCAGGTTTGTCCAGTTTATTTGAATTTTAATTAAATTGTAATGTGAATTTGTGATATACATATTTAATAATCGATTCGATTTTCTTGTATTTTTTTTTATTAAATAAATTGTTTTTTTTTTATTTTCTAAATTGTTCTACATTAACAATTATATTTTTTGCAGTTCATGTGGAGGCTGTACCCTGATTCGGTCTACGCAGAGAAGGCGTCTAAGGATGAAGACTTCTTAATGACTTGCCGAGCCCGTACCGCCCTCGTATACTTCGAGATGGTTGAGTACCATTTGCCCGACAAGGTCAGAGGGCACTAAAGAGGGCGAAGACCTCCACAGGTTGAAGGCGATAGCGTCAAGGAATTGGGAGAAAGTCCACGCCGATTACATTACATTGTGGGATTTACGCGTCGATGCCCTGGCTAGCGCTGCTACCGCCATCAGTAATGTTATTGCACAAACCCGCGAGTACATGGATTGGTACAATCGTATTACCGTTCAGCGTATCACGAACCCCCAAAATCAGGATCCCAGGCCACTCCCGAAGGGTATTCAATCCGCCGCTACAGCAGACGACATTTTGGGGTGTTTTATTCGTTTCGTTTTCATCGTAAATAATTTTTTTTCCTAAATATACTAATTTTAATATTATGTTGCAGGAGGAGTCGAACAGGTTGATGTTGGAAGAGTTCGAGAAGCCTGCCCCTCGAACTGTTGCGCAGTACAAGTCACTCATCACCTGGGTTGCACAAACGATCAGGGATGCCTTCGCAGAGTCTGGGAAGTTGGTGTCTTGCAGATCGCGGGCTGCCGATGTGGCTGCAGCTGCCATCCTGTAACCTTCCATACGGCCGAGGTATCGTGTTTCGGGTAGGGCTATGATTGGGAGGCAGGGCACTCGTAGGATTCGCTAGGCTACTCAGGAGCATATTGCAGCTAGGCGCCAGGGACAGCGTGGCGGTGAAGCGGGAATGTCGCAAACATGGCAAGAAGCGACTCAGTTCGATCAAGGGACACATCCTCCTCCTCAGTCCGTACTACCGGCTACGGCTACTACTCCAGGAAGATTCCCCAGAGGAGGTGTTACGGATCGACACCGAGCGGGCAGTATTTGTTGAGACGGAGCATGGTGATGCTTTGCAAACCAGGACCGGCCACACATACTATCTTCGGGTTAACCGGAGAAGCCCACGTAGATACACTCCTTCAAATCCTTCGATTGGATATGCTTTATTTAATTCTTGTAAACAATATATTTATGACATACACGATCCGTTTGTTTTTTTTTCATTGTTCTTATTGTTTTAATACATTCGGTTTTTCCTGAGTAATTTTGCGTACACGTATTTTGGTTAATATTATGGAAAAATTTATTATTTTGTTGTAAAGATTCATGTGTCTCAGGTAAAAAAATACCCAGCTAGGTCAAAATGAAAGTGTCACTTGGTCGTCAGTGTCACCGCCACCACTGGACAGATACAATGATGAATGAATAATCACTCGCACTCCCAAGCCTACCTTTACTATTCCTCTTAAAAGCCCAAAATCCTTTGCTCCCCATTATCACCGCACTCAATCCCAATCTCTCCACCCCCAAACCAGTGGCGGATTTACACGGTGGTCCCTGTATGCACGGACCACCCCAGCTTTTTTTCCCATTTTTTTTAGTTTTAGCTTTTGTTTTATGTAACACCTCATCTCGTAAACATTGTTTATTATGACTCCATTTTGAATCACTTTACGATTTAAAATTAAATTATTTATTTATTTAGTTTTAGTTTTAGTTTTATTTTTGTAACACCTCGCTTTCGTAAACATTGTTTATCAGTACTCCATTTTTGAATCACTTTACGATTTAAAATTAAATTATTTATTTATTTAGTTTTAGTTTTAGTTTTAGTTTTATTTTTTGTAACACCTCGCTTCGTGAACATTGTTTATCAGTACCCATTTTGAATCACTTTACGGTTTAAAATTAAATTATTTAGTTTGTGAATTATAGGAATGACACCACTTATATTTTAACAATTTTTGGTTAAAATGGTAACAAACTTAAGTGTGTAAGAGATTAAAAAATAAAATTACTAATAAAAAATCTACAATGGGCTCTCTTAGAAAACTATAAAAATTTTACAATAAAAAGTCCACAATATGAAGACAGAGGACTTGGAGGTTTATGAAGCACTGACCAGTAGAGTGAAAATGGTGAACAAAATGTGAATAACTCTAGTTTATAAGATTTCATCAAAAAATATTTTTTGGCTCCGCCAATATTTATATGATTTTATAAATTTATTTTGTCAATGTTAATTGTGCCCCCCAAAGAAAATTTCTTGACTCCGCCACTGGAGGGACCACCCTAAAATATAATCCTGGATCCGCCCCTGCCCCAAACACAGCCTTTCTTTCAAATCATGGTCTCTCACCGTATGGATCTTGAACGGAATCTGTGCATCCATAAGCGGTTGCGCCAAATTCGTTGTTTTCTTACTCGTTAAATTATCAAAATCATCTTCCAATTTTTCTCGTTTCGTTGTTGAAATTGTCGTAGGCGTACCGCTAAATGGTGAATTAATGGTTTAGGGAGGAGTACTGGAGCCCCAATCGGCGCCGTAGAGGATGGAAGTGGGCTGAACGTGGAGGATGGCGGCATCGCCAGGGCGGAGGTAATTATTTATTGCCCATTTGACGGCGAATGCGCTCTCGTCGCTCAGGTCGACGACGATTGCAATATGGCAGTTTTCGACGGAGGCTGGGGTGGCGGGGCCGCCGCACGGAGAGACTGAGAAACGAGGTGATGGAGGTGGCTTAACTTGAATCGGTGGCAGGGGGTGTACCGGGCTTTCCGGTTTAGAACGGTGTTGTTTTTTTGTTGTGGATTCATTGGTGAGGCCTTTACTTATTAAGTGAAGATGGTGTAAGGTGGTGGGAGTGCTTGGAGGAAAAAGAAGAAGAGAGGTCAAGTGGGGTGCGGGTGGGTTGGGTAGGCAATCGGGTAGGTCGGGAAATATGGTGTCGGACCTTCAAAATTAACCCCACCTCGATGTGGGGAGGAATGTTGAAATATAAAGTCGCACATCGAGTGCCTAAGAAATATTCAAACAATTTCTCATGAG
This sequence comes from Vinca minor, assembly GCA_026122235.1. Lineage (NCBI taxonomy): Eukaryota > Viridiplantae > Streptophyta > Magnoliopsida > Gentianales > Apocynaceae > Vinca > Vinca minor. The sequence goes on from JAOCZM010000011.1 coordinate 14,517,069, forward strand.
TTAACACCTCTCAATGACAATTGATTTTGAGAAGATATGAACATGAGTTATTCCCCCTTTTGATGATTAATATTCATTTTTCCACAAAAAAATTAAAATAAATATTTCGTATTTAAATTTCCAGAAATCTACCTTTCAATTTCAAATTGGTGCAAACAGTATACGTTCACAATCATACCAAGAATCTAATAATGCACATAGAATCGATAAAATTCTGATATTAATTGTAAACAGAAGTATTTCTTGAGCAAGTGGGCCAAGGTGGCATTTAATCAGTTCTACAAAAACAAAATATGTAAATCAAAAGGATAAATCAATTAATTTTTTGGATCCCAAAAGTAGAAATTATTATGGCCAGGCATATATGGTTTGATAGGGAAAATTGGGACTAGAAACGGTTCATTGGTCCGGTCCCATCTAACCCTCACAAGTAGGATTTGCAATGCCACTTTAGCAAGGTTTTGAAATTCGGACCGGGCATCGCCTCGGAAAAGTTACTGGGCCACTGGTCGGACCGTCATCGACCCGTTCATCAAACTGGTGACGTCATAAATATTAAAAAATATATATAATATATACTTATTAATAAAAAATAAATTTAATGTAAAATCTTCCAAATAAACATCTCGTTGATATAAACATTGATATTAATATTAATGTAAAATTTAAAAATATTACAAATGTAAAAGTGATATAATTACAAAGTAAATAGTTTAGGACTTATTTGTAATATAATTATCTTATAGGATTTTATATGCTAATATTTTAATTGCACTCTTAGTCCTGAGTATATATATCCTCTTAACCCAACCCTAAGAGACAAAACCCTAAAATTCCTTCCTTTCTTCTACTCTCTTCTTCCGCCACCTCCCCTTCCTCCTCTTCTTCCACCGCTCCCTTCTTCTCTCTCCTTCTCCGGCGCCCTTTCCCTTCTTCCCTTCTCTTCTTCCGCCACCTCCCCTTCCTCCTCTTCTTCCGCCGCTCTCTTCCTCTCCTTCTCCGGCGCCCTTTCCCTTCTTCCCTCTTCGGCGCCCCTTCCTTTCTTCTCCTTCTCTTCTTCCGCCACCTCCCCTTCCTTCATTTCTTCTCCTTCTCTTCTGCCGCACCTCATTCTCTCTGCCGCGACTCCCTCTCTCCGCCACCGCCCCTCTTTTTTTTTCTTTCTTCTCCTCTCCTTCTCTCCTTCTCTCTGCCGCCACCGCCACCAGGCCCGCCACCTCTCTCTATTTTTCTTCTTCTTCTTCCCTTTTTTTTTTACACAGAAATTAAAAAAAATGAATTTTGTGACCCGACCGGTTTCCCCAAAATCGTTCCGGTTTACGGCTCGAACGATCCGACCGGCCGGGTCAAACGGATCAGTAAAATTAGTGCAATTTTTTATGAAAACGAGTTTTGGCACTTAACCGGACCGCCAGGAGGTCCGGTCGGTCCGACCTTCCGGTCCGGTCCGGGTTTCAAAACATTGCACTTTAGTGCGAAGCCAAATATTTTCGAAAAAGAAAGAGTGATTGGACCCAGAGAACATGATAGAAATTCTATGTTTCATAACTATTTTTCAATTACTATCCCTCCTACAATATTACATTACGTGCTTGACCACTCCAACACTATTAAACGTCCTTATTATAAGATCACGCCACGTAGTTACTCCCAACAATTTCAAATAGGATTGACGATAAATGTTTTAGTGTTAAAAGTGTCATGATTTATAGGAGGGATATGAATGAAGATATAGTTATGGGACATGATTTCTAGCTCAGCAAACCGGCTTTGTTCCTAATTACCCGGTTAGATGGGCCCATATCGGTACTTTGTGAAGGAATGCCCATATCATACATTGACAGAATAGATGGTATTGGTTATATACTCGGAGTTGGAGACTGTAAAACAAATAGTAAAATTGGTCACTCTTAGGGTTAGAAAGAAAACAACGTTGCCTGCTAGGCTTTTGGCTCCCTTGTAATTGTCCTTAGCCTTTAGGACAAAGACAAAAGAAACCATATACGCCCATTTTGATTTGCATCTCTTTCACACAAAGACACCAAGTTCTTTCACAAATTATTGGATATTTGATAGCTACCAAATCTCCTACTATATATAGAAGTATATTCTTCCAATCCTTCATGTAGTGGTTTAGGTATAATTCAACCATTCTATACATATGAACTTTGTAATTTAGAATATCAATCAATAATTAGACTTTGAAAGCTTTAATAATTCAACTCCAATATGTAAGTTCTAAATTCAGTCTTGGACAGAACGTAGCATGTTAGTAGCATGTGAATATCATATGCAATTATGCAAGAGTGTCTACATAGTTACTAGCACATGACCCCCATGTATGATTATCCTGACCTTCCCAATATGACCCATAATCTATTGTCTAATAGAAAGGAAGATGCAAAAGGACATAGCAAGTGATTCCTAAATCCTAATCTAAGGATATAGTTGATAACCCCATTAATGTTTTGTTGTTGGATTAAAGATGATGTCTTAGAGAGTACACTTTATAAGGCTCCATGGAAAAATGGACAAAAACTTAAAAAGTCAAAAATACCAAAACCGACTTTACTTATCACCAAAATGACCAAATATGAAGAGATAAAAAAAATGCATTAGACCCCTCCTTTTCTCATTTCTTGTTTCTATATGACCAAACATACCCTTTCCCTCATCATCTCCAACCCTAGAAACTTCAAATATCTACACCCTTGATCACATTTAAACCATCTACTTAAAATCAGCGAGTTCTACTTTTACAAGTATGACGGACCTGACTCATTGTAAGTAGGGGTGAGACTGTAATATAGACATCCTAGTAAGAAATAATGCTTCATGAATACCGGAAGGCCAGGGCCAAAAAGGTCATTTCATCAAAATTCTCACACAAAGGTAATTGGAATATTAAGGAGGGGGTTTCTATTGTCTTGTAGCAAAGACCTAATACGACCTAGCAGGGGAAGCGATGATTTAGATGTTTTCCAATATGAGGACAAGACATACGCACGTGAAGAGAGCTTCACTCTCTCTTTTCATGGAACCAAACTTGTTTTAGGATAGTAGGATTAGTTCTCAACACGATTTTTATTTAAAAATGTAATTCAAAAAAATCACTACAACAAAAAAGGTCTATTGCGACATTTGTCACATGTCGAAATAAGTAAAAAAAAACATTGACATAGATCTATACCACCATTTATTACAAATGTCGCTTAAACGTCGCATTTTCCTGTGTCGTTATGGTTTTTTACTACATTTGTTATAAGCGTCGGTACATATCTATTACGACGTTTGTTGCATCATTTTAAAGTGTTTCAAAAAGGTATTTTTTCCGACATTTGTAAATAATCGCAACAAGTCACATATTCCGACGTTTGTAAATACCGTGAATAAGTAGTTATTCCGACATTTGTTACGCCATTTTATTGTGTATCAAAAGATTTTTTTTCCCGACATTTTTATATAGACGCAACTAGATATCTATTCCGACATTCGTAAATTTTGAAACTAAGTTGGCCGTTCCCAGTTGGATCCGGAGCCTATACAAGTCGAGCCGTCGAGTCTAGACACCTTTCAATAATCGGAGCAGAAGCATAGACAATCTGAGCCGTCAAGTCTAGATACCTCTGAATAATGTAGAATAAAAAATTTCACTACTCAAAGGTACGAGAATCGAACCCTCGACCTCTTGCATGTATCTCATGCAATCGACCGCTGATCTAATTGATCATTTGTTATTTGTTTCTCCTCATATTATATTTATTATAATATAATTTTGTATATTGTACCTTTACTTATTTTAATTTATTTTTGTGTTTTAATTTAATTTTATGGATCGGATTAAAATTAATACGCTCTCATTAAATTTTTAATAATTAATGTCTTTAATTTTTCTTTAAAAAATATATTTCAGAAACTTAATCTCAGTATTTGTGTTTGACTGAAAATGTCACAAGATCTAACGACATAGTATATAAATGTCTCAATATTAATCGAAAAAAGTAACAATTTATAACAATATGTAACGTAAATGTCACCAACTAACATCAAATTGTCGGTAAGAATAAGAATTACTATAACTGTCGTTATGAAACGTCATATAAAATCGAAATATAACGACGTTTGTTCGAAATGTCACATGATTTTTTAACGATGTTGTATATATATGTCGTTATATGAGTCGCAAAAATTAACAATTTATAACAACATTCACGTCGCTAACTACCATTAAAATGTTGATTTTATCAACAAATATTACAACCGACGCTACAAAACGTCGTATAAAATTTAAATATAGTGACGTTTATCTGAAATATCACAAGATCTAACGACATATTATATAAATGTCGCTATATGAGTCACAAAAAGTAACAATTTATAACAACACTTACTGTAAATGTCGCTAACCAACATCAAAACATCGGTATGAACGACAATTACTATAACCGTCACTATGAAATGTCGTATAAAATCCAAATATAGCGACGTTTTCAAAAAGTGTTGCTTTAACTTACTCTTTTTTATTTTAAGCGACGTTTGAAAAAACCGTTGGTAGAAAAACGTCGCAAAAGACATATTTTGTTGTAGTTGAACTTTAAATTATACGTATTCTCTCACCAAAAAAAAAAAAATTAGTAAAAGTAGAGCGGTAAAAACTTCTCATAATCTTATTTTATATTGCTTTAGTTTACAAAAAAGGGCATGTAAACTGCAAATTGTCTGCTATCACTTCTCTCTTCTTACGATCAATCCACACTCCCCAACACGAAAAGTCCCATTATTCTATCACAAGGTCCTTAGCCCAGTGGGGCGACGGCCTGCCCACGACCTTGAGGTCGTGGGTTCGATACCCTCCCCGCGCATGGGGTACTCTTTAAATTGTCTCCCTTTCTAGGGTTATCTCTTCCTCCTCTTATGAGGTGCTACTCTCTCCCTTCTTGAGGTGTACGCCCAGTTGGGCTTCAAGAAAAAAAAAGTCCCATTATTCTAACACAAAATATTTCTAATATATACTTCCTCCTTTCTAAATTATATGTCCACGTTTCCTTTATAAGTTGTCCCAAATTAATCGTTTACTTTCTAAATAAAAAGATAATTAATGATTGTTTTTTTCAATCATAACTGTCATGCCCCGTAACCGGGAAACGACCTGGCAGCGTTCGTTTTGCCAAACGGAACACAGAACCCATAACATAAAACTCATACATGCATCAGCGGAAGCTATAAAACATACTAAAACCTCAAATAGTATATATATAACTTAACTTAAAAGGGTACATCATAACTGAAATAGTACAACTTAAACATACTTCAAAGTTCATTACACTTAGTCTATTTCAAAACAGTAAAGTGAGCTAGACGTCTATAAAGTGTCATCTCCCTGATACTCGAACACGACGTCCCCCACGTTATTAACATTCTGCTCATTTGAAAAGGAAAGGTGGATAAGGGTGAGCAAAACCAACTATTGCTCAGTAAGATCCCTTCAACCTTGGGATGAAGAAATATATAGACACTTAATTAAAATAGTTTATGCATCCCAAGTAAAGCAGTAAAATCATGGTATGCAAAATACTTCTGACTTCTTAGAATATTGGGAGTGCAGAATCGCCGCCCATACAACGACCCTACATATCTTACCCCTCCACTCGAGAAATAAAAAATACCTGCGACTCAACCTCCTAGCTTTCTCGACAGCTTTAGGAATGACAGTTGCGCACCCGCCATTCTTACCCCTCCACTGCGAGACCGCTAGGAAGTGAAGGTTCTAGCCTAGCGTACACGTGGGAATGCCTAGCTTCTCATTAGCTCGAGTACAGATGACGGCCGCCGTCTACACCCTTACTACGAGACAACTAAACAACTCCAAAACTTGAAAAACAGTTAGAAAACGACTTCCATTTCCCTGCAAAACCACTCACATCAAATATCAAATGCAAACATCATATATCGTTGTATCCTGTTCGTGACATCGTACATCATGACTTGATGTTTGGGCCTCTCCCAACATCTTATCTATGCACTTATCATATAACACAACTCTACATGCTATATCTTATCCCAAATTAGGTACATTGACTCCTCGTGAAATCCATAACATAAGCATAACATAAACATAATGGATCCTTTCTTAGTCAATGTTCCTACTAGGATGTTCCCTTATGCTTACAATCATAAAAATAGCAAGTACTCATGCTATCACGGACATGCGCAATTAAACATCATACAATTCATGCATTCACATTAAATATTGCTTCATCCACTTTTATGCAAGAAAAACATGATAAAACCATTTTTCATTCATACTTCATACATCATCTGTAAAATATCAGTTTATGAAAGTTTTGGAAATACTCAAAGTTGAAGGGTCTTTACCTTATCACCGTTACGTTCTTAACTTGTAAAAATCCAGAAAATCTGGTTTGTGTTCCTAATTGAAAGACGTACACAGGAAAAACTGAAAGTTAAAATCCTAATCCCTCTGGTCAAATCGTAGCCCTATAAGTCTAGTTTCTAAATAAAAAAGAATCAGGGGATTTGGAATTCTAGATTTACCTTTATGACGTTTCTAGTGCGGTGCACGTAGGCTGTCCAGATTCTATTTTTCTTGATTTTCTGAGACTTAAAACTGACTTCCCAATCCTATAACTCGAAATCCAGAACTCCAAATGCTACTCCGTTGAATCCCAAGCGTAGCTCTATCAGTCCTCTTCGAAAAGAACTAAGAATCGCTGAAAACCGCCACCTTTTGCTATCTCAAAAGTGAAATCTCCCACAGACTACACAATCTGCCAGAACCTTCTACTCCGATGATGATATCTCTTAATACAGAACTTAAAATGGAAATTCCTTCGGTCAATATATAGTTTAAGTAGCTATGGTTAAAATATGGGAGTATTCTGAGATGATTTGCTATGTCTGCCAAAGTGTTCTTACTTGCTGTCCAGATTTTTTCAGCATTCTTATTTTCTCTCTTTTTCTTTCTTATTCTTTACTTCCCTCCTCTACTTTCCTACTCTATTTATAGGCTATCTAAACTCTAGATTTCTGGAAGGTTATAACTCTAAAGTAGGCAACCAATGAATAGATACATCCCTTCTCTTGACCTTATCTTAAATGGCACCCCTTCATACACTAACCTCCTTCCAAAATTAACCAATTAACAAACATATAATTCTTTTTATGCATTAGGTCCTCTAATTAATCCAAGACAACATAGCAACCCTAAACAATTATGTACATAATATATAACACATATAAAAGTCAATTAGTCACATAACATTTAAATATGATCATGCAATTTCTAAGGTCAAAAGGTCCTGGGCATTACAATAACCCTTAAATTTAATTTTGGAAAGAGAAAAAAGTCGAATTAAATTGGAAGTAAAATTAAATAGGGTCATGTTTGACATTTTATCATATTGTACGATTGAATTTGATGAAACCTAAATTTTCGTGCAAAATACAAAGTGGACAGATAATTTTTTGACACATATATATTTGCATACTAGTCACTCACTCTTGTGATACCCGTAACTTTTCTCTTACGTGTTAAATACGTATAATTAATTTTTGAATGTTTAATTTCGTCGACTTGATTTATTCGTGTTAATTAAGTGATTCCATGCCTATTTAATTGTTATAACATATTACCTGTTATTTTTGTTACGTTTTGTTGAGTGACGTTTCGCTCGCGTATCGTAATCGGAGGATGTAATTGTAAATCATGTAGATGAGTAATTTAATTAGATGTGAAATTGGAATTTGAATTAATTAGGAATTTTATTTGGATTAAGAAAGTTAACCTAATATAAATAATATATATAGAAAATCACATCAATTTAATAAGGAATTAAATGAGGTTTAGTTAATAAAATAATAAAGGAAATATATATATAAAAAAAAAAAAAAAAGGAAACATCAGTTTCGTGGCTTGAGAGAAGAAAGGAGCAAAAATAAAAAATAAGAAAAAGAATAGCAACTGCAGGGGCTGGGTTTGAGAGAGAATAAAAGGAAATTAAAAAATAATACTCCCTCCATTCCTAAATATAAGACTCTTTAGACAATTTGAGAAAATTAAGGAAATTGTCATTTTCACCTAAACTTCCAATATTACCCCACCTTCCCTCTCTCTCACTAATACACCATAAAGAAAAGAAAGGAAAATGTTGAGGGTATAATTGAAATAAATTGTTGACAACTAATAAAAGAACCTTAAACGACAATTAATTTGGATACCTAGATATCTCCTAAACGACAATTAATAGGGAATGGAGGGAGTAATAATCATTGGCTATCAATTAAGGGAAGCCTGGGAAAAACGTGTAAATAAAAAAGAAACAGAAAGAATATAGTAACAGCAGGGGCACTGGCGGAGCTATGAATGGACCCCAAGAATTTTCAATTTTTTTTATATACTAGGTATATATATCCAACGGTTCAGAATAAAAGAGATATTTTTCTACTACGGCCCCCACCAAGAATTTTTTATTTTTTCTACTACACCCCCCTGAAGTTCAATCCTGGCTCCGCCACTGTGCAGGGGGAGCCGCGGATCAGTGAGAAAAACAGAGAAATATTTGGAGATTTTTTGAAAACTTTGAGAGGTCACTAAGGGAGTGTTTCTCCACCGTTTTCAATGTACAATATATCAAAATGACGGCGTTCGCGATAGCTACGAGTGAGCGCAGACGAGAGTCGAATCGGAGTTCGGAGCGGAGAGATATCACACTGGGAGCGGAAATTCTAGTTCGGGTTTTTGCTTGCTTTAATTTTCGTTCGATAAGGTAAGGACCCAATCTTTCGTTTATTTTCTGCCGGATTTATATAAGTATTTTGGATATTGTTTTAGAATTGTTGTGGGTTTGTTTGAGTATGAATTATTACCTGAATTGTTGAGATTACGAAGCAATTATATGTCTTTCGTTTTATTGCTTTGATTATTGTTTTGTTGCCATGAAAATTGATAATTTCATATGTTATATAATCTGAAATTGTAATTGCTTTAATATATTCTTATTACATCTATTGTTGACTATTGTAAGTGTGAATTGTGTAAGTTCAACGTAAATGTTAAAGGGGTCGTTGTTAAACTTGCCTATCTGTTTATCATTTGGGTCGTCCTATTTGATTAAGTGGTCGTCGTCTTACTTTGTCCTTTGTCTATTGGGTTTTTCGTCGTCATCTATTTTGTATTGGTTGACCGAGTCGTCGCCCCATTCGAGCTCTTGTTTATGAAAGGTCTGTAGCTGAATATGTCCACTTTATGCATCGCTGAAACCTGGTGTTCGCGATAATTCTCTGTGTGTGGATGTGTGGACCCAGACCCTAGCGGGAGAAACAAGTTAGGTCTGCTAACAATCTATTGTGGAGCTCTAGTGTGAGCAAATGACACAATGGACGTATTCTTTATTTTTGGCCTCCATCCGGGGGAAAGATTCAACCGAATTCTGATTTCTATGTGGCCTTTCCTCAGTGGGTTATTACATGGGACTGTTAGCAGTGATTATGGGTCTGATTAGACAATTGAGCTTGACTGTGGGATTGTAGTGTCATAACGATAACTATATTCGTAATGTCTAAGCAAATTGCATAATCGTGAATACTGTATGGCAGACGTGCTTGTTGTGGATTCGGTTGTGTGAGTGCTTAGACGTGAAGAGTATAGTTGTTTAGCTTAACTGTTGCTTTTCACATGTTTGGTCTTGTTGGTTTTATACTCGATTGTCTGACATAACTGTTGATTGTAGTGCATGAATAGTATGGGGTGTTCATGACATTAATTCCGATATGGGGTGTCAGATTTGATATGTATAGTCGAACATTTGTTTGGGTCATATTTGATACTTGGTTTTCAGTCCTTTTAACTTGTATTTTGGGTTGGGTTTGAATTGGTGCAAGATAGTATATTTGTGTACAAGTTTTGCACTTGTTTTTCTTGTTTTCACAAGTTGCGGACGATGCTTCATCCACAGGTCACTTCGGTCGACCGGGTTGTGTATTGGTCGACCATTGGTCGACCGGAGCCTCTGTTTTCTGTTTGTGTGCTTCTAGGATATCACCGGTCAACCGGACTGAGGGTGTAGCCGACCAGAAGGTCATAGTACACGCTGTGCAGATTCCTGTTCTGCTCTGTTATGCTCTGTTCTTCTCTGCTATGCACTGTACTGTCCTCTCCTGCGTTCTGAGTCCCGGGAGGCTTGAGTTGTATCGTATGAAAAACGTATTTAAAAAAAAAAAGGTACTTGGGAAACGGGAATTTGTTGAGTTTATTTCTGTTGTACTCTGTTCTGTATTTATTTATTATTACAAGCCCTTACTGAGCATCAGATCTCATTCTAACCGCTTTCTTACTGTGCAGGTGATGTGGTTGTTGATCAGGTTTACGAGGATGATACCTGGGAGGGGCCATTCAAGGAATGATCATAATCTACGTAGCTGCTAGATTTTATTTCATTTTAATTATTCCTTTTAGAATGCTTAGATTTTTTTTTCTAATAATGTAATAAGTAGTTTCATTTTTAGTTATGTATTCAGATTTCCGTTGATTAAACCTTATTTTGGATTTAATGCATAATGAATTTTCTTTTAACAACTCTGTATCGTAAGTTTTGGTGTCTCATCGACCAATGAGACATTGTCTTGTCATCACCGACAAAACTATTAAAATAATATTTCATGATAAATTTATGTCGATAAGACATCATTCTATATGAAAATGAGCAAAAAAACATATAACTATGCTACAACGGGAAAAAATAAGAATACCAATAGAACTAACAAACTAAAATTAAATCACATACTAACAAGTGATAAACTTCTGAAGCAAACCAATAATTCATAAGGTCTTTTACTCCAACAAATTTCATAAAAATAAGTCTATCTTCCTAATGTTCTAATCTAGCAAACCATTCAAGACATTATCATTATTCTCCATGTAATCTCCACCTCCACTCACATCGAGGATGAGCGATGAAGCTAGGAGTCTGAGACTTGATTGAGTTGAGATATTGGATTGAATACAACTGATGTTTGTTTATTTGAGATAACCCGGTACCGATCCAGTTGAAAAGAGGCAAGATTGAATAGCACCAGATCGTGCGATTCTATGATGTTACGATCCTCTACGATTCAATCCTCCAGCGATTTTTAGTACGATTTAACTCGATTGATACCCTTAGAATCGTACGATTTTATGATCCAACTCACGATTTTGACAACCGTGGCGACAACTCCATTGTTTTTCTTCCACCTTTTCCACTCCCAAAACACACACCCAAAAAAAAGAAAAAGAAAAAGAAAATGCCTTCAATAATTTCAGATTCCTCTATAGATCATCAAACATATGCCCACCATAAACAATTAGACTTGAACTTGATCCAAGAATTACCTGATTCCCATGCATGGACGTCCTTAGATGACTTACAATCAACCAATCAATGCCATTAAGACGAGAACGTTCCTATCATTGATCTTCATGATAAGAACGCATTAGAACTAATAGGTCATGCATGCAAATCATGGGGAATTTTCCAAGTAAAAAACCATGGCGTCTCTGGGAGATTGCTAGATGATATTGAATCTGCTGGAAAGACCCTTTTCTCCCTCCCAATGCAGCGAAAACCGAAGGCTGCTCGTGCCGCGGACGGAATCACTGGTTATGGTGTTGCTCGTATCTCTTCGTTTTGTCCTAAACTTATGTGGTCTGAAGGGTTCACTATTGTTGGTTCTCCCTTCGAACATGCTCCTAAAATTTAATATTTTTTGGCCTAGACTAAAAAAACGAATAGTTTAAAAAGCGCGAGTATTTTTTATTTAAAAATATATCTATCAAAAACAAATTCTACCGCGTCCCGCTCTAAATTTAAATTACGAAAAAAAGTGTCTTGGACAATTTCTATCAAATCATATACTCCCTCCATTCCTAAATATAAGACTCTTTAGACAATTTGAGAAAATTAAGGAAGTTGTCATTTTTACCTAAACTTCCAATATTACCCCACCTTCCCTCTCTCTCACTAATACATCATAAAGAAAAGAAAGGAAAATGTTGAGGGTATAATTGAAATAAATGGTTGACAACTAATAAAAGAACCTTAAACGACAATTAATTTGGATACCTAGATATCTCCTAAACGACAATTAATAGGGAATGGAGGGAGTATTAATTAAACCATATTGAAACGAAACGAGCAATCTAGCTCTGTTGGCATTTTGTCTTTGTGGTTAGAGACAAAGAGATAGAGAAAGATAGAAACAAAGAATAGCATTTTGAAATTAATAATCCAAGTAAACGACACATAAACCGACATCTTTGTGCCCCGGATATGAAGGAAGACTCGTCTCCAAAGAATAAGACATGAGGGATTAAGATCTATAAAAAAAGTTAAATAATTGGATCAAATATTGGAAAGTTGATTTTGGTTTTTTTTTGGGGGGGTGGGGGGTGGGGGGGGCGTAATTCACAATCAGCGTATAATTCCATTGCTAAAAAATAATACTCCCTCCATTTTATTCAATAATACACAGTGTTTAATACATGCAACGAAAAATTAAAAAATAAAAAATAAGACACATTATTAGTTAAAATATTAATATTATTATTTTAAAATATTATTTGTATGTTAATAATTTTATTTAAGAAGATAATACTGATATAATAAGTAAAAAAATATCTTGATTTTATTTTTTTAATTTTTGCTATATATTCTAAACGGCTTATATTAATAAATGAAATGGCCCCTCCAATATTAAAAAAAACGGACTACAAGTTTAAGGACTATATATAGGACATACTTATCACCTTCCATCTGAATGGATTTCACCTCTTGGAAAATTTATACTAAACTTGCTTCTTTGGTCTTAAATTCACACTTTTTTACATTTTTACGCATTAACCCTATTATTGGGAGACTGCTTGGTGGGGGCAGCGTGACTAATGAAGCAACAGTCGGCAAAAAATTCTTTGTTCCCGTGTGTGTTTCCGTGTATATCCTCAATCAATCACAATTCACTCTGTGTATATATAATTGGAAAAAATAATTATATAGTAATTCTGATTAGTTGAGAACAAGATTAGGGAGAGGAATGGGGACAGACGATTTTCACCCGCAACCGTCTGTAACGCACCGCTGTCCGCAACTACGCCAACCAACGAAGCAGCTGCACGGAGCAGTGCCATTGGAAATGCTCTGATAGAGCAAAGTATATCATAGAATTTTCTCCTCCTTAACACCCCACCCCATCCCCCAATAGAAACCACCCCAGTCCCATCCCTAACATCAAGGTACAGCTTTATTTTCTCATGGTCATGGTGGCAGTGGCGGATCCAAACCTGTGAGGAGTAAGGTCACTTGTCAATTTTTATTTGTGTCGAGTCATTTATAAATCTATCATATAAATTGAATAAGACCTATTTTTTAACAGGGCATTTGACCCTGGTGGCACTGGCGGAGATTCATGAAGGCAGGAGGCTACGATCCTCAAAATTTTCAGAAACGCCGAATTTTTTATAAAAAAAAAATTAGTTTTTTGATATTTTCTTATAAATATTGTATTTGACCCCCACTCCCCCCGAAAAAAAATTCTTTAAGAAATTCGCCCTTATTACAAATTTCTGACTCCGCCTCTGCCTGATGGCAGTACACTGCATCTCTCTCACTGGGGTGGGTTTAAGGATAAGAAACAACGTGAGCATATAATGGTTTAAGAATTAAGACAAGAAAATGAGAGATAGGATGTTTCGCCTGTAACCATGTGGTTCTCCTAGACAAAGAACCCTTGTCTTAACCACAGCGGCGGAAGAGGTTTTTACCGTTGCAGAAACCCCAGTAAGTCGACATCATCATATGTAATATATAGTACAAACATCATCCTTTCTCCATCTCTAAGAATTTTTTTTCTCCTGATAATATCATAGGAACATATATAATTATTAATTAAAGGGAAGTTCAATAAAGGCCAAGTATAACAACTTAAATGTTTATACAAAACTTAGAACTCACAAATTATAAAGTAGTAATAGTAGCTGTAAATATCATAGTAATAGTAGTTGTTTATTTATTTATATACTTAGTTGTAGAATAATCATATGCTGAAAAGAAATAAGTATTAGCATTGTACGTAACTTCTTCTTCGTATACAATAAATGAAATAGTTGATTATGAGTTTCATCATGTGGTTGATATTTGCTAAATTTTAATTTGACATGATTTTTTTCCCTTTTTGGTGAACGATTGGCTGTTATATGATCAGCCAAAACTATATAAGGTGGATACATTAACTTGTCAAAAAAAATCCCAGTATATAAAATTCTTAAAGTAACAAGTAGGTAATTTGAAGTTGGAGCAGAATGGAAACAGTAGTTCAAACATGAGTAGTTAGTTACGTGTTTATTGTTTTCCTATGTAAAATCAAGAAGAGGAATCAATATACGTATATTGATGAGATAGGCATGTGATATCCATACGTGTTTATAGTTCAACAACGATAATCAAATCTTAGCTCCAAGTAATTCTACTTTTTCAAGGCCAGATAAGGAAGATGAGATAGGCATGTGATATCCATCGTAAACCTTACATCTGATAATAGGAATCAATCTACGTAAAGAAAAAGGGAGACTCCCTACTATTGTATAACTTAGAGTATTTTTAACTGTTGTTGGCGGTTAGTAAACTTAACAGTGTATTGAGCGCACTTCACAATATTAAATTACACAAAGTACTGTTTGTAGTATATTATTAGTGTAGATGAGTAGTTTACACTTTAACGCGTACAGGGACGAAGCCAGGAATTTGATGTTGGGGGCGCGAAACTGGTAAAAAAATTCCAAAATTCTTGGGGGGCGATAAAAAAGGCAAAAAAAATTTCTTGAGGGGCGAAATTGATAAAAATTTTCAAAATTTTCCAAAATACACATAAAATTTTAAAAATAGTAGTATTTTTAAAAATCTTGGGGGGGCGCCGCCCCCCCCCCCCTGTAATCGTCCTTGAACGCGTAACAATACTATATAGTATAATAAAAATACTCTGGTATTAATAAAGATAACACTAGTTGGCATATATCTAATGGCATATATCTAACAATTTAATTTCACAAATGGGTACATGTCCTTTGGTGTCCCTATATATGTCCATCCACATTCTCCCTCCTCCCTCTTTAATCCAATATCTATAAGGGAGTTAATCTTTAGAGTCAAATTGTAAATTTTAGAACAATCGAGATACCGTTGTAATTATTTCTAAACACTTGTTTGATAAAGACTCGGAAGTTTTTTTTTTTTTCCTTTGGGGGTAGATTAATAAGATGTGAATTGTATGTAACTAACCTAAAAGATTTTACTAATTTTTCAACATTTAAATTCTTCATCTGCCAAAACGGTACATTGTCAAATTAATTTGTGTAAAAAAAAGACAGCTCTGACAAAGCTGCCATGTAAAAAACTCTCGTTATAGAGACAATGCTATTCGGCTCAAGTTAAGCTAAATAACTTGGATCAACAAGATAAATGTGTAAAATACTGCAGATAGTCATTCTTTCCATTAATAGGGCTCAAAGGTATTTTAATCTTGGACAGATAATTTTAGTCCTACTGTTCAATTTGGGCCAAAAAGTGTGCAGCGGGTCAATAGAAGACAGACATAACAATTAAGGGTATGAGGAAAAATGAATAGAAAACAAACATAACATTTGACAACAGGAGACAGACCCAATCATCATATTACTAGCTCAAGATCTCTAAATCTAAATTTTCATAAAAGATTAAAGCCAAAATCTTACAATGTGTCAGGCAATCCCCAAATTTTGTTGTACATTAAGGATGATAACACTTTTATGACTGTTTCACTTAGTAAAAAAAAAAAAACTTGAAATTGATAGCTCAAAGAATTATCAAATATGATGCTGTGATTTGATAGATCTTGAATGAGACCAAAATTTCAGTAATTACCTTTGAAGTTAAAGTTGAAGACTTGTAAATTTTTAAGTCATGTACACTTTTAGAATGAATTGCCTCTTTTGGGTCAATCCTAGAACTGTCCTTATGGACGGCCCCACAAACCTTTCACATGAGTTAAGGATAGTTCATATGTGAATGTAAACTCCGCTCAATTCATGTAAGGGATTGTGGAACCAGTCCCACAAAGACGGTCTTGGATGGAATTTTCCAACTCTTTTGAGGGTAAAAAGCAGAGAGAAAGCCCATAGGGCGGTGAAATCTCAAGGTCTCCAAAAAGAACCCCAAGCTCGTAATTTCTTCTATTGTTCTGGCATAAAATTGTAAAGAAAAATAAAATCTTTCCCTCAGTGGATTTTCAAGATTTTACCTGTTTTAAACAAATTAAAACACATAGAAATCCTGACATTGGCCAACATATGCAATTAGCAGTATAATTATAAGAGTTTTTTGACGTATTATCTCAGATCTCATGAAATTCAACTTTCTAATTTAAAGAGATTTTAAACTAATCAAGTATTTATAAATATGGTTTCTCCTTCATTTCGAATGGTTTAAAATCTCCAAAAATTAAAAAGTTGAATTTTAGGATATTTAGGGGGTGTATTCAATTAGGATTTTAATAGATTGCAATCACATGATTTTAATGTAATGGATTTCAGTAGGATTTGTAATTACAAGATTTTACTTATGATTTTAATTGATTGTAATAACATGATTCTCTTATGATTCACTTGGGATATTTTTGTATTCTCCAAAGAATCAACCGATTTCTCTAGGATTTCTTCTCCCTCTCTGTGAAAAAAAATCAAAATCTCCATTTCTTCTTCCACTTTTTGTTCAGGATATCCATATTTGAATTCTTTAATCAGGAAAAAAAGTTCAAATTTTACAAATATTTGATTAATCAAAAGTATCCAAATTATCAATCCTACCATAACTCTTTCCAAAAAAATCGATCTAAGAACTTTTCGTAATCACTATAAAAAAGTAACGAAACTTTTTTATGAAAAATTGCAGAAAGCAACTTTTTTCAACCCCAATTCCAATTATTTATCCCAGAAAAATAATAGTAAGCATGTGAAGAGAAAAGATGAGAACATTTTCTCCATTGCTATTGTCTGTTCATCTTCTCCCAACACAAATCAATGTGAGAATCACATGTAAAAGGGTGTGATTTGTCTATGGATTTGATATTTATATCATCCACTGAAAAGTTTCACAGAATACATCATTTAATGAGATACTTCAAAATCGATAAGTTTTTTAATATCACCGTACTTTTTTAATCTTTTAAAAGTCCTCGTTGAATACCATCAGACTTGCATTGATGATTTTAAAATCCGAATTGAATACCATAAGATTTTGATTGATCACTTAAAAATCATAATTGAATACCACAAGACTTTTAAACTTAAAAAAAAAATCTATTAAAATCCTAATTCAATATCCCCCCCCCCTGAAGTTAGCTTTACTTTCCATTGATAACTGATTTTATCCAAAATAACATGTCACTGTCACACATTAAAAAAAAACCTTATAATAAAAATAAAAATAATAATTTAAGAAACCATCCAAGAGAGGTTTAATGTTAAAAGAGTACCAAAAAGGTAAAAGCAAGAAAAGTCAGAAAATGTTTTAGAAGTTACCTTGTAATTACCAAGCAAAAAAAGATCATATGTTCCTCCTAAGTCTTCCCTTTTTGCAGTGAAATTAGATTAAAGAATGTTGAAAATCTTTCAAGATTTGAAGATTTATCAATTCAATCGCCCATTCTCCAGAAGAAGTTAGATGAAATTCCAAGCTTTTTTCCCTTGACAGGTGTTTTAGGTAGCGATACAAACTATGTAATACTTTATGTGTATCAGGAAATAAACCTTATAAGATTAATATAGATGAGAGAAATAGGGTGAGAAAAAAATATAGGAATTTGATTGTTAGTAGTTTTCTTAATGGTATGTGATTTTATGTGACTGGTTATGAGATTTTTTTTTCTAATTATTTTTTTTTAAGGATATTTTAGAAAAAGAAAATGAAGTGTTCTGCTTACAAAAGAGTTCAATTTTATGCTGTCTTTTTCAACCGTTTATTAATACTTAACTTCTTTTTTTTTTTTTAGAGAAAGCCACATGTTATGGTGGGGGGGGTTTGGCATGGGTTCCTACCCGTTTATTGAAAAGGCCTAAATAGGCAATAAAAGTATATGGAGAGGGACTAAGCCAAATACCTCCAAATAGGTAGAAATAAATCCACTTCATACAAGATAAAATCAATGCAATTAAAAATGAGCCATTTGTACCATGACTCAGGTGATACAATTTCACCTATACTATCATGAAAATGCAAACCACAAAATAAAAGAAGTAAAAGCAATGTAAACTGATCCGTTTATCATATGACCCAAATGATACAATGATGCCTATTCTAATATGAGAATGCAAACCACTAAAGGAAACAAAAACCAATAAAACCGAACCATAAAGGCTCAGGAGATACAAAGGATCTTGGAAAAATAAGAAGAAGCATAATAAAAGAAAGAAAACAAGAAAAAATCAAATAAAAGAAAACAAACCATCTTAGCCGAACATTAGCTAGCCCTTGACAATCCAAATTACACAAACCTCAAACTGGTCCTGAAAGGGCCTCGAAGCTTCTGTAAGTGTTGTGAATCCTCAAGTCACAAGCAATGTTAGCTAGACAGTCCGCTGCCTTATTAACTTCCATGTAGATATGCTCGATGGAGAAGCCTTGCATAAGTGTTAAAGACAAGTAGTCCAAAGACCATGAGTTGAAGTCGTTGTGATTTGATCGCCTTAACAACAAATAGTGAATCAGATTGAATAACCATATCTGTCACACCCAAATCCTTAGCCAGTTGAATACCTCTGATAAGTGCTTCAAATTCTGCTAAAGTGTTCATGCAATTTCCAAGATAAGAGGATATAATCCCCCAACAAACCTTCACTTTCGATCGCGAAGGATACATCAAATTCCATAAATACCCTGATTACCTCTAGAAGCCCCCATCAACATTTAAAATAACCTTCGGTCCCCGCTGTTGAGGAAACCAATAAAGTATTTGAAGTCTCTCCGGTCGTCTTCTACCCAAGATTCCCTAAGAAATATTTTTAGATTTATATACCGCAGCAAGATAACTATCCAACTCTTGCATTAAAAGCCTCAATGTCGTAACTTTACCTTCAAAGAAAAATATGCAGCGAGCTCGCCATAACATCCAGAGAAAAGAACTAGGTACTAAAATGTCCATTTCCTTGTTTCCCCATAAGCAATTAACCAGAAAGACTTTAAAAATTCCACCGAAGAATGATATGAATCAATGTTAATCATGCGTCCCAGTTGGGAAGCCGCATAAGACCATAAACTCTTAGCAAATCGACAACTAAGAAAGATGTGTAAATAAGAGTCTGCTCCCGCCTTACATGAGCAGCAAGTTACCGTAGAGAAACTCCTTCTCCAAAGAGACTCATCTAAGGCTAAGAATTATTGAGAAAACGCCATAAAAATATGGATAACGAAAGAGGCATAAAAGAATACCAAATGAGTTTTCTTGAAAGAGTGCCACCACTATATTTTCGCAACCAAGAACCACAGACTTCATAGAGAAAACTCCATCAGAATCCAATAGCCAGACCAACTTGTCTCTCCCAGGCTTAAGGGTAGTATTAGGTAAAGTCTGAATAATCTCCTTAGGCAAATGAGGCTCTAACATCGAGATATGCTACCCATTATGACCCAAGAAGGAAATGATATTTTTCTCCCTAATAGCAGATGGAATATCCGGAACAATAGAGAATAAACTCCCCTTCATCGTAATATTTTCATAGCAAAAAGAGGATTGTCCATCCCTGATAAGCATACCCATATTACTCTCAACATCCCCCTTTGCAACTAAGCACACGTTTCCAAATCAGCGAGCATCCTTGTCTAATATCCGCAATAGAATCATGGTTTCCCCCTCCATAACGAGACCTCATGTAGGCAGCCCATAATGAAACTCCTTGTTGAAAACGCTACCAAATTTTCATAGCAAAATATCTGGAATAATGAGCTAAAGATATGAGTCCTAACCTATTGTTTTGAGTATCTACATAAATCTTTGACCAAGACATCCAATGTGTTCGACCATGACCCAGAGAATAGCCCCATAGGAAGTTCGCAAAAAGCTTCTCAACTTTGTCAAGAATAAGTTTAGGCAGAAGCGTAGCAGCTAAGAGATGAAGTATCATAGAATAGAGTACATGCCGTATCAGAACTAGACGACCAACATATCTAATAACTTATTCTGCCATCCTTCCATACGATCCCCTATCTTTTCAATCAATTTCTCAAAATAAACCAATTTTCCTCTACCAGAGTAAAGAGGACAACCCAGATAAGTAAGAGGAAAATCACTATGCACAAAACCTGTTACCAGTTGAATATCTGAAGCATGAGTAGCACTGGTTTTAGAATATGTGATGAAAGCACGTTTCCCTTTATTGATCCTTTGACCAGAGCTCTTTTCATGTTGTGAGAAGAAAGACACAAGCTTATCCAGACTGCGTTTTCCCCTATTAGTGAAAATAATCACATCATCCGCGAAACTAAGGTGTGTGACCTGAATAGTCCCTCTCGGCAACGCATAAGGTATGATCCGGTTATGCTAGACCATATAATTAATACCTCTAGAAAAAATCTCAACCACCACAATAAATAATAAAGGTGAAAGAGGGTCACCTTGTTTAACACCTCTAGTGGATTTGAAAAACCCATTAGGTTGGCCATATATCAACACAGAAAATCAGTTATTCATAAGTAAATTCGAAACAAGATATGAGGACCAATCCCCAAACGCTTAAGCACAGACAATAAGAAAGGGTGAGAAACTCTGTCAAAGGCTTTTATCATATCAAGTTTAATTGTCAAATTACCTCCACGAACCTTCCTATTAAGTTGTTGCACTAGCTTTTGTGCCAACAAAATATTATCCGAAATAAGTCTCCCTTTCACAAAACCTGATTGATTCTGAGAAAAAATACGAGGCAAAAGAGGTGCTAATCTCAAAATCAAAACTTTGGATATCACCTTGTTAGCAAAATTACACAAAGAAATTAATACTTAACTTGTATAAGGCAAAAGTTAGTATTAATATTAAGAAATATTAATATGAGGGAAAATTAGTTTAATTTGTTTCACAAAATGCAGGAAATTAGTTTTTAAAAAATAAGAGGAATTTCTATCTGTATATATATTACAAAGCACTTTTTCAAATTTTTACTTATATAATGACACGTGTCATTTTCTAGGATTTTAAAGTTGAACTATAATAAAACTTTTTATTGGTGCAAAAAAGTTGAACTATTTTATATAAATTTAGGAAGGGGGATTCAATCCCCCAACATGCAGGTCAAATGCTACACCACATTGTCAGCTACTCTGTCAGGTATTTGACAAGTATTTTCTTTAATTCTTTTAATGTAAGTCTAATTTAATTAAACGTTTTCACGATCTCTAACAAATCTAAACTAACAGTATTTTTGATATGATATAATAATCTACATTAAATGTATTATCTTATTTACTTTCAAAATTCAAAACTCATATTATACTCTTAGCCTCTTCTTTTATTAATATATTTTAGAAGTTTATACAAATTTTAACACGTTAAAATCTTTTATAAAAAATTTCATTGGTTTAAAATATTTTTGCGTAATCAATCTATATTTATATTACAGAATATGTTTACAAGTTTTAACCAATCAGAAAACTTCAAAACTCTAACCCAAATTTCTCGAATTTTCTAACTCTTACTTATTATACAAAAATTGATTGGTTGAGATGAATTTCGACTAATTAAATTAATTAAAAACTAATTATTATCTTATAACAAATTTAAATATCAAATTACTTACCCAAATATCTCTAAAATCCTAAATTTTTTCTCATAGTTTTGAACACACTTTTCAGTTTTAAACTCCCAATCTAATCTAAATTTTATATATTAAAGAGTTTTCTAATTAATTTCAAATGTTGTGATTTGTTAAGAAGATTTTAAATGTTTGAAATAAATCAAGAAAATATTAATTACTCCACATGCACGGACTCCTGTATTTCTAGCCATCTTATCACGTTCCTTGCAAATTCATAACCCCTCACTTTTAATTTTTATTTTTTATTAATCTCACATTAGTTTATTGATTAGTAGTTTCAGTTAAATTGTATTTCCCATTTGTTATTCAAATTCAAATACGATAAGAATTAAATTAGTGTAACGAACCATTTAGTTTTCAGTTAAACCCGCAGGCGAGCCTCCTCACTAAACATTTTTTCATTAAAAGAGTCAAAATTTTAAAAAATAAAATTTAGTTGATCGAACATTTAATTCTTATCGTATCATTAACTGAGTTGAATTTTCCCAATGAATTGGAAAGACAACGGACTTTATTTTCTTTTTAGAAGGTTCATATTAGACTTATTCAAATTAGATTTATATTTTAGTATTTTGATGGTTTTTTTATTTTTTCTATTCTAATTTTATTTTTTAAATATTATTCAAAATCGTACATCGAAAGTGTGTGAAGTTTTTTAAATTTGACAATATTATAAATAAAGGGTTTGAGTATGATTTTTAATTGAATTAATTGGTTGGGTTGTTTTTTAGTCCATAAAGTTTGGTGACAAGCATAACTTGCTTTTATATTTTTTTTCATTCCAAAAGTAAAAAAATTTGTTTTCAAAGAAAATTGTTTCATCTGACCATTTAGTTTTCTGTTGAACTAGCAAGCAAGCCTGCTCACTAAACTCTTTCATTAAAATGGTAAGAAATTAAAAAAAAACAAACTTTAGTTAATCGAGTCATTTAATTATTATCACATCATTAATTGAATTGGAATTTCCTTAATGAATTTGAGAGGCAAACTTTATTTACTTTTCGGATAGTTCATATTCGACTAATTCAAATTAAATTATATATTTCAATATTTTTTAATATTTTTCCAATTCAAATCTTTTCTTTTACTTTTTTTCAATATTATTCAAGACACCACATCGAAATTGTATAAAGTTTTTGAAATTTGACGACATTATAAATAAAGATAGTGGGTAGGATTTTTAGTCAATGACTTTGTTGACTTACTTTTTAGTCTATTAAATTGAGTGAAAAAAATATAATTTTCTTTTTAACTTTTTTATCCCAACAGTTAAAGTTTTTTTCAATGAAAATTAGTTTACTCGAACCATTTTCTGTTGAACCCTCATGCGAACTTCTCACCAAACTTTTTTCTTTAAAAGGGTAAGAAAATAAAAATAAAATAAATTAGTTGAACTAGTCATTTAATTCTTATATTGTCATTAAATGAGTTGTAATTTGCCCCAATAAATTGGAGAGGAGTAGTTTATTTGTTTTTGGATTGTTCAATTAAACCGTTAATTTTTTCAAAAAAAAATTACAACGTCGACCTTGAGAAATCATTGAAAGAATATTCCTCTCTTACCAGATCTTTTTTTGATATTTTTCATATAAATACAAAATTCTTATATATTTTTTTCTTATATATAGATAGGTTTGAAAAAAAAATATCAGTGTAGAGTATAATTTTTCACTTTTATTCTATTTAATATTTTCTTAACAATTAAATTTGTTCTTACACTAGTGTGTGTGTGTGTGTGTGTGTGTGTGTGTGTACACTAGCCTAAGTACCCATGCTATGCACGGGGACACAATTTTACGTGATTAAGGAAATATAACAACAAGAACGAGTATTATTCCAAATTAATTAAAGTCGCCTACATGAATCAAAGATAGAATTACGTGTGGTCGTTAATATGAATACATTCGCTTCATTGATTTATATCCAAGACTATAAAATCATTCAAATATAATACAAGACATTTATAGAAGGTTTGGACTGAAGTAATAAAGAGTGATATGGTTTTATTAGATTTGAATGGTTTTATAGTCTTGGACAAAAAGCAATGAATGGGATGTATTCATGTTAACGACCACATGTAATTCTATCTTTGATTCATGTAGACGGCCTTAATTACTTTGGATTAATACTTCGTTCATATTGTTATTATATTTCGTTAATCATGGGTCGTTATATATATATATACACACACACAGTTTGTGCCGTCCCAGAAAGGGCCCGCACAGGATATTGGCTTGGAATGATATATTCCAAAGTGGGCTCATATAGATCAGCCCATAATATAGAATAATTCTGATATAGACATGTACTACCAAGTAGTCATAAATCCTTGGTTCACATTCAGGCACATCACAGTTTTGATTAAAATAATAAAAATGCTCCCCCTTTTGGTGGGCTTTTTGAGGCGTTTTTATTTTTTTTAATAAAAAAAAGTGATGTGGTTGATTGTGGACCAAGTGGTCCACAACCCCACATATAGCCCAGGTCTATATCAAAAATTTTCCATAATATAAAACTAGTATATATGAGACGGAGGCCCGAGAATTTTGTTGAAATACCAATGGGTCGAAAAATACTTAATTTGTTGAAAAATAGCCCAAATCGTCATTTTCGTATTTCTAGAATATCGTTAATGTCCTCTTCGTTTAATTTTGACTTTTAACATTTTATATGTTTTTTCGACCTACCAATAAAGGATATTCGTCCATTTTTCTGTCAGTTTTCCGTCTGACCAGTCAAATGGTCAACATATAAGATATTTTTTAAAGGTATTCCGGACAGAACGTTTTAACATATTTCCCAAATGAAAATTTGGGTACTCAATAGTTAAAATAAATAATTATGAATACTCAATTTAAATTAAAAAATAAAATCTAAAAACCCAAACCCTCATCTTCAACCCCCCACCTTCTCCAACACCATCGCCAATGTCGCCGAATAAGACTTATCAGATGCTTCTCACCAGATAAAATTCCAATGATTTCTCATCGTGATATATTCTTGATGGGGCGATTTCAATTCATGGTGTTCTTAGGCATTTTTCTGGGCTAGATTTTCATGGTGGGATTGATTAAGATTCGAACTTTTTTCAATCCCAAAATCCCAAATTGTGATGAGATTAATCATAGTCTTGTTTTGAAGTTCAAGATTAACTTAGAAGAATGGTCAGAAGTGATAAAGTGGCTTAATTCTTATGGATTAATTTCATTTGCAATAGGATTTATGCTCAAAACAATGTCATTCTTCCCCAAAACGTAGAACTTTCAGAGGGCATCATATTCAATTTTATTTGTTTATTTCACCTTCTCCACCACCACACCTCCAACCACTGCCTGCTGTCACCGACTTTCGAAAAACCCATTTCTGAAAATCCAATATTATAGCAAGAATTGAACTAGTCAAAATTCTTAGAATTGAATTTGTGAAAATTTCTTGAGAAAATCCAACAAAATTAAGAATAACTTATTGAGCAACACCAAGCTGGATTGATCAAGAATAATTGTTCTTGTTGTTGATCAAAGATT
Source organism: Vinca minor (assembly GCA_026122235.1). NCBI lineage: Eukaryota > Viridiplantae > Streptophyta > Magnoliopsida > Gentianales > Apocynaceae > Vinca > Vinca minor. The sequence continues at coordinate 14,542,476 of JAOCZM010000011.1, forward strand.
GTACAGTTGGAGCATTCTAATATACAAAAAATTCTCAAAAAAACCTCTCTCTCTTGTTCTTCATATTTCTAGATGGCATCATATCTAAATTTTAGATTTTCGCACTAAATCTTCATTTTTTTTTTTTTATCTTGATTCCTTTTACAATCTTGTTCCTCTATTTTTTTTTATAGTTATTTATTTATTTTTCTTTTTTGAGCTGTTTTTGTGACGGTTTGGGGTGAAATCTGTTTTGTCATTTTGTTGATCATATGATTCTGGGTTTCGTTTGATAAATTCATAATGTCAACTTCAAATTTATCATATACTTACCCCAAAAAAAAACAAATTTATCATTTGTTTAACAATTGAGTACCAAAACTTTTATTCTGGGCAATAGATTGAAATATCTGAAATACCCTTAAAAAATACATCACATGTGAGGCACATGTTTGTGTTAACGGAAAATAGATAGAACATTGGACGGAAGTCCTCTAAAAAAAAAAAGAAGAATAAAATAATGGAAGAGGGGTCAAATAATGAGAGAGAAGGAGGTCGGCCGGCAGGTGGACTTTCTAAGTAGTACTAATATTTAAATTGGAAAGAATAGTTGAATCCAACGTCAGGCTGGGTCAATTCTCCCCCTTTTTTCTCTCTTCTCTCTCTTCCCCTTTTCTTCCTGCTTTTTCTTCTCCGCCTGCTGCTGGCCAGATTTGGCCATTGGCTCCGGCCAATGGTCAAATCTTGGTCCTTTTGTTCCGTTAATATTACTCTATTTTGTACTACGAATCATATGAAACCTTTTTCAGAGTTTTTTTCTTCAAGATTCAAGACGCAGTGGTTAGATGAATCTCAGATCTTCGCAGATCTAGATTTTTTTTCTATTTTTCTAGGAGGATGTGTTCAACCCGGACTTGATCTGGGCCCTTTATCATCTTTTTATATCTTCCCGAGACAATTTATAGGACGGTTGATACGCCCTATGGTCCCTATAAATTGTCGACCCTGAGGAAGATGTTGAAAGTGATATTCTCCTGTCCCTGTGTTTCGAGGATTGCAATGAAGATGCTTTGAAGAAGAAGATTATGTATTTGTTTAGTTTGCTAGTTTTATTAGTTGTTTTTCCTAACCATCCAAGTTTTCTTGGGTGTGTCTTTTGTCTGTTATCGTGATTTTTTAAATCATTGTATAACTGTTACTTTCTGTTATTTGCAGATTTTCCTTTGATTGTAATGGCCTCGGCTATTTGTGATTAATGGAAATATAATTTATTTAGCAAAAAAAAAAAGGTCGAAAAAATAATATGGATCTTAAAAGTCAAAATTAAAAGAAGAGAACCTTAACGACAATTTAGAAATATGAAAAGGACCAAATAGACTATTTTTCCATTAATTTGTTGATGCCAAACAATTAATTTCTTCGGCGAATATTCCAAAGTGGGCATTGATTAATCCACATCAAGGCAGTCATACTCGCGATCCTACGTATGATCGAAAGGGCATATGAGGATCGTAGAATCGTAACTCGGATCGTAGATCCTACTTAATTTAAAAAATTATTTGAAAATATTTATGTACTCTTAGAAAAACATTTCAATCACAAATTTAAAGTGTTTTAAAGAAAAAAAGATAATCAAATACAAATATCATATACTAAAATTAAACATGTTTATTAAATTTAATTTGAAGTTAACAAAATTAAATAAAGGAAATGTAAAAAGATTCTGTAAAATTAGCTGAGATTATTGTGAAACAACTAAATTTTTCAACGAAAATGTGAGAATTGAAACAGTCAATCATCGAATACTTTCCATATCAATTCACATAATGAAAGAGGAGAAGGAATGAGGAGATATTTATTGGAAGTAGGGATAGCAATATACCAATTGAAACTAGTGTTCCCAGTCTAGCCAAAATAATAAAAATAAAAATAAATTAATTAATTAAAAAAATAATCTAGCAATAACAAGAAGCGAGATATAATTTGAAAGCAAAGAATTTACCTGTTGTTGAAACATGATTCAAATGGCGAAACTTCATTTTTAATGACTAAGTATTAAGCAAAAAAGTCAACCGGAGTTAATTTAAATGGTAAAATGTGCGTAATTTCTATTTTTATTAAGTTTCAAATATCTCCTGAGATATATAAATTTGTATACAGGTTAAAGTATCAGTTTTGAGTATAAGAAATGATAAAAAAAAATAGAAAATATAAAGTGTTTCAGCAAAAATAAAAATAAAATTAAAGACTTTAATTTTGAGTGGACTCGTGGACTCGTATGATCGGTATACCGAGTTTACTCCAATCCTATCGAGATTACTCCGATCCTACAAAGTTTACTCCGATCCTACCGGATTACCGATCTTACGTAGGATCTAACTCGGAAGACCCCTTAAAACTCGTAGGATCGTACGATCCTATGAGTCAACTTGCGAGTTTGACTGCTATGATCCACATCGAGTCCTGCAGAGATTTATTGAGGTAACCAAACTTTGATTTTCGTAGCTGATTCGACAGATTTACTCCTTACGAGAGGTCGAGAGATTGGTTATCACTCATGTATAGAGCCGTCACTTTGGTCAGCATTTTATCCCTTTACGGACCGATCCGATGCGAATAAGAATTAGTCTGCTATAATCTCCCAAAGGTCGAAATAGGATACCTCGTGCCAAGACCAAAAAAAAAGATTTATTGAGGTGATTCATTGAATTATTTTTGTTCTCATGGTTGGGACCTAAAACTTCTGGTTGAAGGAATCAAGCTCACACCACACCACTTGTTGAGAATTTCGTATTGGCTGACTAGTATTTGGAATTTATATAGCTTGAAAGATCCTACCACTCTTAAAGGTATCTTTGAAAGTTGTAGTTAGACACAAATTTATTTTTAAAAAACAACTTAATTCAACATTTGTTTTTGGCCAATGGGGACAAATGTCTTAAGTCCCATATTTGTATAAACTTCACTGTCCCACTAATAATATTCTCTTAATTGGTAACAATCGCCTGTCTCTCATTATTTGTCTCGTTTCTTGTCACATCAACAAAAAATTAGCACCTGTTAATTTTTTAATTAAAAAAATTATAACCCAAAAAAATAATGAAACCCTCGAGGAAAAAAAACACATAAAAAAAAACATAGAATGAGAACAAATTATTTCTTGTCTTTGTTAAGTGTGTCACTTTTCCTACGAGTTTCACCATTTTTTTAAGTTATAGATCATTTATTAAAGAGCAAATAACTTTTTCTGCCACAAAACTAGTTACGAGTGCTATATCTGCCACAAATCACGTTTTCGTGCTATATCTGCCTCAAAACTAGTTACAAGTGCAATATCTGCCACAAATTATTTTCCCGTGCCTTTTTTACCATGAAACATTTTATGAGTGCTAAAAATGCCACAAAAAAGAGGGAGGGTGAATGGAAAAATATGTAAGAGATCAAATTAATTTCAATTAGACCCTAAAATCAAAATTTTATATTATATTGTGTACCTAATTTTATTTTATTTTTAATACTTGACCCTTCTTCCCAAATTTACCAAAACCCTCACCGCTACCTTCTTCTTTCTTCTCTTCCCACATCGAGCTACCACCACCTCCCATCCCGTTACCCAATCCCTGCCCCCACCCATACCAAAGAGTACCAAATCTGACAAAAAATGACCGCTTGAAGATTTGGAGAGGCGTGGTGAAGGTGATAGCCTAGCAAAAATGTCTAAGAACAATTAGATATTCTTAGGAAATTGGTCTGCATTTTGCATATTGCTTTGCGAGAGTCCTTTTTGTTCAAGAATTCTGATGGTTTCAGATGCAAAGCATCTATGTTAGGTTAATTATGTACTGCAAATTAATCTACATTTTGTTTAGTACTTTGACTGGTATGTATTTTGTTTAAATTTTTTTTGATGGTTTTAGCAGCAAAGCACTTGGTTAATCATGTAGTGAAAATTGATTAGCATTTTGCTTATTGCTTTGACTTATATGTATTTTGTAAAACAGTTTCTAAAGGTTAGAGGAGCAAAGCATTTGTGAAATTTGTTATATGTGTCTGAAATATAGATCTAGAAGTGATTTCATCATATGGATTGCTATTCTTGGTTAATTTTCATGGGGTATGGGTGGGGGTTAGGGATTGGGTGGCGGCGGCGGCTTGAGGTGGGAGGAGAAGGAAGAAGAAGGCGGTGGAGGCTTTGATAAATTTGGGAAGAAGGGGTCAATTATTTAAAAAATAATTTGTGTACCCAATTAAATATAAAAATGTGATTTTAGGGTCTATTTGAAATTAATTTTATCTCTTATATATTTTTTCCTTCACCCTCCCTCGTTTTGTGGCATTTTTAGCACTCATAAAATGTTTCATGGCAGAAAAGGCATGGAAAAACGATTTGTGGAAAATATAGCACTTGTAACTAGTTTTGTAGCAGAAAAAACACGAAAACATGATTTGTGGCAGATATAGCACTCGTAACTAGTTTTGTGGCAGAAAAAGCTATTTACTCTTTATTAAAATAAAGCTGACACTTTATTATTAGTGGAACATGAAAGATGACACACGAGTGGGACAGAATGGCATGCTTATATTAACTTTCCATATAGTTTGACATCAAGAAAGAAAAAAAAACATTTACAAGCTGTATAAGGTGGACAAGAAGTACAAACAACATTAACATTATATCAAATTACTCTTTCTGTTACAAAAGTAGTTATGTATGCTATTTCTGCAATAAATATTTTTTTGGTACCATTTCTGCCACAAAAGTATTTATGTATGTTACTTCTGCCACAAATAGTATTTCGGTGCATTTTCTGCCACAAAAAAATAATTTTGTGTGTTATAAGTGCCCTAATGTGGCAGAGGGACGATAGTTTCTGGAAGTCTCTTCCACGTTCATGCACTGCATTCCTCCAAAATGTTTGCCAATTTTACATTTGAATTTGATGCAATGGATCACATGTGAGGAGACAGTCGAAAACCACCGCTCCTCCGTTGCATTATGGCACTTATAGTATTATAATTTTGTTTTGTGGTAGAAAAGATACCAAAAAACTATTTATGATAGAAATAGAACACATATAACTACTTTTGTAACAAAAAAAGACATCGAAAAATTATTTGTGGCAGAAATATCACATATAACTACTTTTGTGGTATAAATAACTATATGCGTAGAAATAACTATTTGCTCTTTAACATTATTATATATTGTTATGATCATACTTATGATGATTTTGGATTCAAGAATCTATTCAAAGCAGAATGTGTATAAAAAAAATTATTTTGTTTTTTTAGTTTATATGTTGATGATAATGTATGTAGTTATTGAATCAGTACACTCTATTTAGATTGAAAAGAGAAGTAAGTTGTTGCTTGATGATGATGGGAATTAAAGAAAACAAAATAAGTCTTTGATTTTACTCTCACAACATTACATTTTTAGGGTTTCTATCTCTAATTTTTTCACTACAAGAAAACAGTTAAATAGCGATGGAATTTAGCGACCGAAATTTTCGGTCATCTATAATAACGACGTACTCCCGACCGAAAACATATTGGTCGTTATACTGTCGCCCTTCCGTCCACATCTGTCCCGTTGACCAAATTGAAACGCCATCGTTTTGTTCACCCGTAACGACCGAATACCGACGGAAAGTAACGATTGAATACCGACGGAATATATAATGGTGTTTATTTGTTAGTTAACGACGGAATAACGACCGAATAGAGACCGAATTTGCCTTGACCGTCTCTATTCGGTCACTATATTGTCGGGGTCGTTACAGTACATGAAACGACGTCGTTTTGCTTGTCTCTGTCAAACAAATCCCTAATTATTCAAACACTTGTTAAAAATATTCAGTCCTCCTCTCCCCCGCGAAACACACTCCACCTCCCTCTTCCTCTCCGACCGAATACCACCCCACTATCGGGACAAATCTTGGAATGGCAGTGTTTTTTCATAAACTACAAAACATGGCACTGAAATTTGGTGAAACAACATTTATGTCTAGGACGGAAGTGGGCCATAACGGAAGTGGGACTTCCGTCCTGGGTTGACGTGACACTTCCCAAACGTGCCTCGCCACGTCAGCCGAGGACGGAAGTCCCACTTCCGTTCTGAGATGAAAACGGAAGTGGGACTTCCGTCCTCACAGTGATTTTTTTTTGATGAATTTTTTATACATATGCTTTGTTGTGTTGTGCCTCTCCCACTTTTTGTCTTTTTCTTTCTCTTTCTCTTTCTCTTTTTCTTTTTCCTTTTTCTTTTGTTTTCTTTTTTCTTAAGGTTTAATATATATATATATATATATATATATATATATATATATATATATATATATATATATAATTAGTATTCTACAATTGCGAGTCGAAAAAACTCTAAATCCTTTAGACATTATTTAATGTAGTAATATGATTATTTTAAAAACATTAATTGATTTTACTCCAATAGCACTACTACATATACAATAATTTTAATAATATATTACATAATGTATTCTAGTATACACTAAAATGAGATTGACATTTTAAAGGGAAAAAAAATTGAGTCATATCCACTGTTCCTTTCCTTTTTAATTTTATTTTAGTGGTAATATATTCTAAAAATTGAAAGGGGCATCATTATCTATTCACTTAAACCCTAAACCCTAATTCACCCCGCAATAGTAGCTATCATACAAAGTGAGCTTTGTCTTCTTTTAGTCCCCATGATATGTAATGTGTGCCCTCCATGTAATAGTTATAGCATTGATGAAAATAAGGTGGTGTTATTAGTTTTAATATAAAAAACCCTAACAAACCCTATTAACCATAAAAAACTTGTAAACCTCTATTAACCCTAACATACAATATTAACCCTAACAACCTCTAATCAACCCAAACAATTGCAAAATTGTTATAACAAAATAAGAAATTAGACTGAATATCTGTGTGATATAGACTTAGACTATATGCACGTGCAAAATCCTAAGAAAACCTAAAAAAATAGTGGAGCCCACAGGTGTAAAAATGTACTAGTTATTAGATCTAGGCCCCTAATTATTATTTTTTTTTAAAATAAAATATTGTTCTAGATGGCTCTGCAAATACTATTGCGGGGGATGAATTAGGGTTTAGGGTTTAGTGTTTAGCAAAGTAGGTCCCGTCACAACTCATATAAGAGGGCTGTGATTTTGAACCATTTATTTTTTTTCACGACTTGTTACATTGACTTGAATTTATTTTGCTTGATATGTGATTTTGAACCATTTATTTTAATTCCAAGGATTACATCATCTAAACCATTAATTATGTGTAATTAATTTTTTTCACGACTTGTTACATTGACTTGAATTTATTTTGCTCGATATGAGATTTTGAACAATTTATTTTTTCATCACGTATTACGTGTTATATTTGATTAACATTTTGTTGATGGGCGTTTCACTGGCGTATCGTAATCGGGTGTGTAGTTGTAAATCGCGAGATGAATAAGTTAATTAGATGTGGGATTGGTATTAGAATTAATTAGGAATTTTATTTGGATTAGGAAAGTTAATATAATATAAATAATATATATATAGAAACTCACATCAATTTAATAAGGAATTAAATAGGGGTTACTTAATAAAATAATATAAGAAATAAAGTAGAAAATTAAAAAGGAAAGGAACAGTGGATATGACTCAATTTTTTTTTCCTTTAAAATGTCAATCTCATTTTAGTGTATACTAGAATACATTATCTAATATATTATTAAAATTATTGTATATGTAGTAGTGCTATTGGAGTAAAATCAATTAATGTGTTTAAAATAATCATATTACTACATTAAATAATGTCTAAAGGATTTAGAGTTTTTTTGACTCGCAATTGTAGAAAACTAATTTTATATATATATATATATATATATATATATATATATATTAAACCTTAAAAAAAAGAAAACAAAAGAAAAAGAAAAAAGAAAAAGACAAAAAGTGGGAGAGGCACAACACAACAAAACATATGTATGAAAAATTCATCAAAAAAAAAAAAAAAAAAAAAAAAATTCACGGTGACCGTCCTCGGCTGACATGGCGAGGCGCGTCTGGGAAGTGCCACGTTAGCCCAGGACGGAAGTGGCACTTCCGTTCTGGACAGAAATGTTGTTACACCAAATTTCAGTGCCATGTTTTGTACTTTATGAAAAAACACTGCCATTCCAAGATTTGTCTCCCCACTACCTCCACCTCCAATCAACTACTCCTCACTCAACGCTCTGATTCTCTCTCCTCCTAAGCCTCCTCCCCCCACGAAACCCCACTCTCCACCTCCCTGTTCCTCCCCGCGAAACCCCACCGCCATTCTGCCCCTCCATCTTCAGCCACCACCTCACCACTCGCCACCTCTCCACCGCCATTCCATCGTTCAAAGGGCAAGTATAATCTGTTTTCAATTTTCAATTTTCATTTTCAATTTTTTTTCCTGAAATTAATCTGTTTTGTAAATTAACAATGCAGGCAACCCCCAAATTCCAACTCGGAGTTTAGACCCCCAAATTAACTTCTTCAACTCCCCGACAATCCACTAAAACGTATTCTTAATTTTTCAATTCTCACATTAGAAACTTTTGTTCGACATTTAAGGAAATGTTTGTTTGTTACTTGTTACATGTTCATATCTTCATTTCTTTTTTGGCTGTGGGTGGGGTGGGGTGGTTTATGCTTAACTGTAAGATTAAAGTATTAAAGATGGCACACTATTCTCTTATTCTATTAAAAGACTCATCCGATTTTTTTCTAAGGTTGTGCTTAGGATTCAATTCAGTGATTTTCATTCTGAGATATCAGCGGTTTTATGTTCTATAACCAGCTAGTGAACCATGCCTACTACCTGATAATAGACATAGAAAAATTGTTAGACTAAAAAGTTGGGCTAATTTTTTTATGTCCTTATGTGAGTAAGATAACGAGGATGAAGAATATACTAGGCGGATCCGAGTCGGCTCCAGATAATCGAATAGTTTTATGCGCACACAATTGATCATCCAAGAAAGTTAACTATATCTTAAGAAAAAACCAAGAACAAAACTATAAATTAAAAGAACCAGTTAGAGTAATTGCTGAGCATAAAGTCAAAACACTCACCCTCTTCTTGGACAGTGTATCGATTGGTGACATCACTTTGGGTTGCACATAATTCTTTTTAAAATTGGAGAGTCAATGGTATATGATTTTCACTTTAACAATTTTGCTCTCATTTTTAGCCAAACAGAAAATACATAACGAAGCATATAGTTTTTGTTACATGGGATCGAACTTTAAGTTGTAGGGATTGTTGTAGTTTTCTCTGTTTTTTGCTTCTAATCCGCTTAATTTATAATTCAGAGATGCCTCCAAAGAAAACTATACGAGTGTGCTTGCCATTTAGTTAGACTCCAGTGTCTGCTACGCCCCTACCTCCCAGACACGTTCATCATCCGGTTCGCGATCGGCAGTGCATCTCGCCCTCGTGCTCGTGTATGACACATCCGACACAATCTGCTGGTGAGCACGTCTCTCGGGATTCTTCTGCGGCAGGACCGCCCACCGAGTCTACGCCAGTTGGAGGCTCAGCGACTTACCAGTTTGATGTCCCAGAGACGAGGACTGATCCCAGTACTGGAGGAGCACCGATTGCAGTAGATACTCGGACTCTCCTGTAGCCGACTTATGGCACGTAAGTTAATTTCAAACTTATGTCCTTTATAAATCAAGTTAATTATAATTCTTTTAATCATTTTAATCTCTAATTGAATTTTGTCGCTGCTATTATAGTTTTATATTGAGCTCTAGCTGCTCCGCCGCCATTACCGGTATATTCTAGGGTCGTTTCAAGGGAGCATATAGCACCCTAAAGGATGTTCCCATGGAGGAAGAAAATATGTGGTGGGAAGAGTTTACGGTAAGTGTATCAATTATAATGAATTTACAAGTGTATAAATTTGATTTATGACATTATTTCAAAAAATAGAAAAGTTATCAATGGGCTCCTGAGCATGAGGAGGGGGTCAAGAGAGGTTGGCGCACGATACTTAAGAGGAGACTGAGCGGTATCATGAGTGACCACCGGAAAAAGGACAAGAAGCCCAAATGGGTTTCTGAAACTGATTGGGACAGACTGAAAACGTATTGGGCAACTCCGAAATTTCAAGCCAAGTCTAAAAAGGCAGCAATCAACCGGAAGGAGGGAAGGGGCGGCAAAGGCCCAATGAAGCATACGGGTGGTTCCCTTAGCCACATTGAGCATCATCAGAGACTGGTAATTGTAAAAGTTTTCAAATTCATTAAAATTTTGTGTTTTTATTTACGTATTTAATGTTTTAATACATTTTATAAACAGGAAAATGAGGCAGGACATTCAATCCAATTCCCGGATAGCTATGATTGGTGTCATCAACACCATATCGGCTCGAAGAAAGGGGAATATGTTGATGATGATTCTAGACACCCATCGGTAAGTATTTCCAAACTGGTTCCCTTTTTTTTATATTAGTTATTTACTTGCATTTATCACTAACCTTCCTTTTTTTTTAACAGGAGTGTTCCATTACATTTTATGACAATGCACGACCCTAAGCTACTCAAGCGAGTCGGCCCACCACCCGATTTGCCGACTCAGATTGCGCTCTCTGCGGAGGCAGTTGGCGGGCTAAAAAAGGGATGAGTTCAAGGACTCGGTTCCTTCTCGGATGTGGTTAAGGCAATGAGGGGAGGTAGTTAGTCGGTATCTCACTCAGAAATGGAACACAAAATAACATAACTGAACGAAGAATGGAAGAAAAAATTTGAAGACAAAGAGAGAGACTATGCACGGAGAGAAAAGAAGAAAAATAAGGCATTAGCTAGTACCTTATTTGAGATGTTTTCAAATAGGGACGCTATATTAAGTCAAGCTGAGCTAGAAGCTAGATTGAGCAACTTAGATAATGATGACTTAGATTCAGATTATGACGATGATCCCTTAGCTGTAGATGATGTATTGGGCCGTCAATAGAGATAGTAGGTTTTTTGGAATATTATTCGACTTTTGTTATGTTTTTTTGGTTTAATGTTGAACTATGCTTGTTATTTTCACTATTGTATGCTTATGGTATTTGCGTAATGGTGATCTAGTTAAGTTTTCTGCTGGAATATTGACTTGTATGTTATTTGTATGCTTATGACTTGTTGCAGGGTGTATACTGTTTTTAAAAATTCTGACTCTGGAATATTGTTATTGGCGACGAAATAGCGACCATCTTAGGGTATAGGGTTAGGGTTTAGTGACCGAATAGCGACCGCTACCTCAGTTTCCGTCGGTATTTGGTCGCCCTATGCATATACAATCGACATTCGGTCGCCCCGGCTTAAAAATTTAAAAAACCCGGGCACTTAATGATCTACTAGTTGAATTGTCATGCCCCGTGTCTAAACAAGTTTTAACTACTAATAGTAATTAATAGTCGTCAATAATGTTTCTATAAAAAAACCCGCAAAACGGTAAAATATCGGGAAAATTAGGCTACCGAATACCGACCGGACCGTGTATGCATATACGGTCGGTATTCGGTCGCCTAATTTTATTGTCGCGATCGAATGCCGACCGTATATCGACCGATATTGCATATACGGTCGGCATTCGGTCGCCCCGGCTTAAAAAATTAAAAAACCCGGGCACTTAATGATCTACTAGTTGAATTGTCATGCCCCGTGTCTAAACAAGTTTTAACAGTAATGTGTACAAGTTTAACTATTCAATTTAATGTGTGTGTGTATATATGTATACACATATGAATTAGTAATAGTAATTAACAGTCGTCAATAATGCTTCTATAAAAAAAACCCGCAAAACGGTAAAATATCGGGAAAATTAGGCGACCGAATACCGACTGTGTATGCATATACGGTCGGTATTTGGTCGCCTAATTTTATGGTCGCGACCAAATGCCGACCAATATTGCATATACGGTCGGCATTCGGTCGCCCCAGATAAAAAATTAAAAAACCCGGGCACTTAATGATCCACTAGTTGAATTGTAATGCCCCGTGTCTAAACAAGTTTTAACATTAATGTGTATAAGTTTAACTATTCAATTTAATGTGTGTGTGTGTGTGTGTGTATATATATATATATATATATATATATATATATATATATATATATATATATATATATATATATATATGTATACACATGAATTAATAATAGTAATCAACGATCGTCAATTTAATGTGTGTGTGTGTGTGTGTGTATATATATATATATATATATATATATATATATATATATATATATATATATATATATATATATATATGTATACACATGAATTAATAATAGTAATCAACAGTCGTCAATAAAGTTAAAACTTAAACTTATACACATTAATGTTAAAACTTGTTTAGACACGGGGCATTACAATTCAACTAGTAGATCATTAAGTGCCCGGAATTTTTAATTTTTATCCGGGGCGACCGAATACCGACCCTATATGCATATACGGTCGGCAGTCGGTCGCCTAATTTTCCCGATATTTTACCACTTTGATTTTCCCGCTTTTCCTTTTGCTTGCCGACCGAATACCGACCGAAATATGTAGTCGGTCGGTAATCGGTCGCTAATTATTTAAGATGAAACGACACAGTTCTGTTTTGAAATTGCTGTAAAACATAATACCCAATAAAAGAAACCCACTTGTAAACCTGCGTGGCCCTCTTCTTTGAAACCCTCCTCCCTCATTGCCTCCACCTTCCCCCTCACCGGCTCCACCTCCCCCCTCCCCGTCTCCGACGGTCCACCACTACCGGTCGGCTTTAGGTGCTCCTGAAGGGATTCATGGGCGGAAACTCGTTCCAAACACCCATGAGTCCTCCCCTGAAGGATCCGCTCATACAAATTCGATTCGGTAAAACAGTGAAAAACTTACATTTCTTGGATTCAAGAAAATGGAGGATGACGTTTCTTGGATGCTAATCTGCCACCAACGAAATTCCCTTTGCGGAATGTCCCTCTACCGGTATCCACGCGACGAAACGGGCAGTGATTGCTAGCTCTTCGTTTTTCTGAGATTCGGGAATTAGAGAGAAAAGGGTGAGGCAGAAAAATTCGAAATCTGATTTCGGGTGAATTGTTTAATTGCGGCTGAAGTAAGGATAGGCTAAGGTTTTGGCTGAGAGTTAATTATATTGGGTGTGAGAGTTTGTTCCCATAACCAACTCTCACGTCCTCCATTTCTCTCAGCAGTGGGAGTCTAAACTCCCACGTCCTATCAACCTCTTTTGGCAGTGGGAGTCTATAACTCCCACGTGCACTAGACTTCTGCTGGTAGAGGGAGACTTTATCGGATAATGACTCCTACGTAATCCTATCTATACCGAAAATGCCCCTTATCTCTAATTCGAATAATTACACTTTATTATTCTCAGAAAAGTGAATGTCAGATACAATGAACCTAGACACATTCTAGATTCATTGAATCTGGACATGAAGCTCGTTAGCTCGTCTATGCGTGTGACCCTGTAGGTTCATATCACAATGGCAATGAAAACACACTTAGTAGTAGTGTGAGTTCATAAATCACAAGCGGTCCCTAGCAGGACATTGTGACTACCCAAAGTGAATAAATGTACAACGGAACCTAATATCAATCCACTATTTAATCCCTTTGTCTCGCGATATCCTAATTAAGCATAAGGCATGGTAGTCGTCACCCTTATTAAGCTTAATTATATTTATGCTCGATCTCTAGGTAGACTGTTCCAACAAATAGTATCTGATAACCATTTTATCAAATACATTTGAGCACGGCCATGCATTTAGATTTCCCTATCGAGGGGCCCATGGAGATCTCTCTCTAATAACAGAGAGAGGAAAAATTCCTTACAATGCCTCTCACATTCAAGCCATGATAGGGACGCTACATCCGATCACCGGTCAGTATTGATTACTCGATTAAAAGCAACGTACGATCGAGTCAAAAGCGTGGCTCCATTCATGCTAGAATCAAATGGAGGCATAAGGTCTAAGGATTCTAAAATAGTATTGAGGAAGTAATACTTATGACTAAGGACCATGAAGTATTACTTCTCTAGCGAATCACGTCCCAATACAATGTATCCCTATATATTGCATCTATGATATGATTTGTATTCATTACACATGATTAGTAAAACGTAATCATCAATCAAACATCATACTAGTTTTATTTCATTGTAAAATAGATTACATAAAACTAGGGACAACTAGAATAGTAATTACATAAGCAAATGAGTTTTACTATCAAATCACGCATTTGATGTTCATAAGCAAAATTTACTATTCATATGAAATGCTCAAAAAGATAAAACGTACAACATATGCTAATGGTCCTAGGGCACTACTAACAGCTCCAGCACCACCACTCTGAATTAGGTGCTCCATTTCTTCTTCTTCCTCTTCTTATTTTTTCCCACATTAAAAGATTAAATTTATTTTTTCTTCCATAAATGATTATGAAAATATGCTTACAACATATATTTGATTTATGATGGACCAAGGTTTCTTTACTTGGAATGAACTTGTAGGTGTTTATTACACTTTAACCTTGACATTTGTTTTCTTCTTCTTTTGTTGAAATTAAAGATTAAATTTATTTGTGTCCATAAATGATTATGAAAATATACTTACAATATATATTTGATTTATGATGGACCAATGTTTCTTTACATGGAATAAACTTGTAGGTGTTATTACACTTTAACCTTGACATTTGTTTTCTTCTTCTTTTGTTGAAATTAAAGATTAAATTTATTTGTGTCCATAAATGATTATGAAATGTACTTACAATAGATATTTGATTTATGATGGACCAATATTTCTTTACTTGGAATAAATTTGTTGGTGTTTATTACACTTTAACCTTGACATTATTCTTTATCATTGTAAACCTTGACAAAAATTAAGATAAGATGCCATTTATAACATAGGTACGTAAAAAAGTTCTAAATCATCAAACATAAGGTTCTATGCATTTACTTATGAAGACTTGTTATATGCAGATATTGTGTTTATAATGGAGGACCGTAGTTGGATGTATATGGATTCAACATCTAATGGTGGATCCCGTCATAGTCCAGAATTTATAGCGGGAGTGAAACAATTTGTAAATTTCGCTATTAGTATGTCTTCTAATGTACAAAATGATGGGATTAGGTGTCCTTGTGCGGGTTGTAGAAATAAGGATTTTCATGTACCAGATATGGTGAAGTATCATCTTATTATGAACGGATTTGTGTCTAATTGTTATAATTGGACATGTCATGGTGAGACATTCTTTCAAATGCCTCAAATTCCGTTTATTAATGAAACCTCTCATGATGTGGATAATTCTAGAAGACATACGACAAGAAACAATTATCGAGAGATGGTTTTTTATGCTGCCGGACCTAGTTTTAATGAGCCAGAAAATAGGGACGTTGAAGAACCCCCCAATCCGCAGGCACAAATGTTCTACGACATGTTGAAGGCTTTTGATAGCCCACTGTACGGAGGTTGTACAAACCATTCGCAGCTATCAATGACTGCTAGAATGTTGAGTATAAAGTCCGAAGACAACTTATCTGAAACTACTATAGATAAATTTGCACAGTTAATGAAAGATGCGCTTCCTCCTCAAAATAATGCATTAGACGACTTTTACCAAATGAAGAAATTGGTTGAAGGTCTTGGATTACCGGTGCAAAAGATAGATGTTTGTTTTAACGGTTGTATGTTGTACTGGAAAGATGATGTTGAGAGTAGAGAATGCAAGTTTTGTGGTCATGCTAGGTATATTAAGAAAAAGAAATCAAAAAATACACGACAAAAAGATATTGCTTGCAAAAAGATGTATTATTTTCCAATTACTCCGAGATTACAAAGACTGTATGCATCTGAGAAAACTGCAAAACACATGACATGGCACTCACACAGTGAGAGAGAAGAGGGAATAATGAATCACCCAAGGGATGGGGAAGCTTGGCAACATTTTGATAGAACACACACTGATTTTGCAGCGGAACCTCGAAATGTAAGGCTTGGGTTATGTACAGATGGTTTTGCACCTTTCGGCATGTCAGGGAAGCAATATTCTTCTTGGCCAGTTATTCTAACTCCTTATAATCTCCCCCCTTGGATGTGTATGAAGAACAATGTAATGTTCTTAACTATCATTGTACCTGGACCCCAAAATCCAAAACACAAGATTGATGTGTACTTGCAGCCTCTCATCGATGAATTGAATCAGCTGTGGGGTGAAGGTGCAGAAACTTATGACATCTCTAAAAAGCAAAATTTTAAACTGAGAGCTTCATTACTTTGGACAATTAGTGATTTCCCAGCATATGGAATGTTGAGTGGATGGAGTACAGCAGGCATTCACGCTTGTCCATATTGTATGGAGGAAACACAAGCGTTCCATTTGCATGCTGGCGGGAAACAATCGTGGTTCGATTGCCACAGATGCTTCTTGTCACCTGATCATCCATTTAGAAGAGATGCAAAGGGATTCCGAAAGGACCGGCGACATAAAAGAGCAGACCCGCCATCTTGCCTAACTGGAGATGAAATGTGGTTTAGAGTTGGAGATTATCCAAAAATTACCGATACAGCTAAAGAGATTGGTAAAGAGCAAGGCAAAGGTCGATATCACAGTTGGGCCAAACGTAGCATATTTTGGGACTTACCTTATTGGCGGACACTTCTGATAAGACACAACATTGATGTCATGCATAATGAAAAAATGTGTTTGATAACGTCTTTAACACCGTGTTGGACGTGGAAGGTAAAACTAAGGACAATGTTAAGGCTAGAGCGGATGTTGAAAGATATTGCAATCGGCCTGAATTGAATATTAAACACGATGGCCGCGGTAAAGCAACGAAACCGAAGTTATGTTTCACTCTTACCAAGGCACAAAAAGAGATGGTTTTGCAGTGGGTTAAAGAATTAAGGCTCCCAGATGGATATGCATCGAATTTGGCGCGATGCGTTGATATGAAAGAGTTGAAAATGTCTGGAATGAAGAGTCACCATTCTCATGTATTCATGGAGCGACTTATCCCTATAGCACTTAAAGAGGTACTACCGACTAGTGTTTGGGGACCCTTGACTGAACTTAGTCTGTTCTATAGAGATTTGTGTTCCCCAAAGTTGAGTGTGGCACATATGCAAGAATTGGAGGACACTATTGCTATTTTATTGTGCAAGTTAGAGCGAATATTTCCTCCGAGATTTTTTGATGTGATGGAACACTTGCCGATTCACCTTCCGTACGAAGCCATGGTTGGTGGCCCGGTACAGTTTAGGTGGATGTACCCGTTCGAGAGGTAACAACCAATGTCTTAAGTTATCTCAACTTCATTTTTATTTATCATGTTCGTATTTACAATGTGATTAACTATTTATGCTTTAATTAGATATCTGCACCATCTGAAGAAAAAAAAGATAAAAAACAAGGCCAGAGTTGAGGGGTCAATTTGCAATGCATACTTGGTCGAAGAAGCTGCTACATTCTTTAGCTATTATTTCGAACCCCACGTGAAAACAAAAGTTACAACCGTTGGGAGAAATGATGGAGATGACGAGACAAGTGAACATGAACCTGAATTATTATCAATTTGCAACTTACCGGGAAGATCATTTGGAAAAAAAGAAAAGATTTTATTATCTGATAAAGATTATAAAACATCCATGAATTATATCTTGATGAATTGTGAAGAGGTCGAACCATATCTTCAGTAAGTAAACATATCTATTGCTTCATTTTTGCTATATAATTGAAAGTAGGCAAATAATAATATTGTCATTAATTTGTAATTCAGGAAATTTGTCAGTGAAGTAAATGACCAAACACCGCATATAACGGAGGAAGAACTTCAAAGCCGGGTTTATAATGATTTTTCCAAATGGTTTGGAACTCATGTAAGTTTTGTAATGTGTAGAAATGTAGTTGTCTTAAAAATGCCTAAACTAAATTAATTTAACATTTTGTTGTTCTAAACAGATGCATAGCCTTCCGCAACATTCTGAAATGTTGTTGAAAAATCTGTCATGGGGCCCGTCAAGGAGAGTGATGTCATACACTGGTTACGTTGTTAACGGTTATATATTTCACACAAAAGCCCACAGCGAAGGAAAAGAAACGACAAACAGCGGGTTATGGGTTAAAGGAGATTATTACGGAGAGTTAAAGCAGGTCATTGAAGTTGAACTTGCTGGAGTACCTCACCAAAAAATAATTCTTTTCAAATGCGACTGGTTTGATTCTACTCCAAATCGAGGTCTTAGGGGTGCATCCTCAATATAAACTTGTAGAAATTCATAGGAAAATAACGTACCAGGGTTACGATCCCTTTGTATTTGCTTCCCAATGTCACACTACAAAAAACAGGGAAACAGTGATGGCTGTTTCCGTCGGTAATCGGTCGCTAAACTCTAGCGACCGATTAACGACCGAATGACGTGGTCGTGTATTTTTCGTCGCTAAGCAAATTACCGACCGAATACTGACGGAATATATAGCGACCGAATATTCGGCCGCTATTTACCGACCGAATACCTACCGAATAGTCATCATTGTTGACTTTTGACTGGTTAACGACCGAATACCGACGGAAAGTCTATTTACAGACTGAATACCGACCGAATGGTCAATATTGTTGACTTTTGACTTTGATTGGTTAACGACCGAATACCGACGGGAAATTTAGCGATCGAATATTTCGAGTCGCTATTCAGCTCGATAAATTGTTTTTTATTTAAAAAAAAATTTGAAATTAAATTAAATCCCTATTATAAAAAAAGCAAACAATACGCATGTAAATACAAACCGAAACATGTATTAATAAGATCCCAAATAGCAAAAATAATCAATAAACCCAAAAAAATAACATTACATAACCAATTATCTTACTAAAAAACACAAGTTTACACTTCTCATTTACATTACAACACTCACAATCAAAGTGTGCACTTCTCATTACATTTCAACACTCACACACTTTTGAATTATCAAAACTCACACTTTGTTCTGTGTCGTATGTCTTCTAGAATTATCCATATCATGAACAAACGGGATTTGAGGCATTGAAATGAATGCCTCACCATGACATATCCAATTAAAATAGTTAGACACAAATCCGTTCATAACAAGATGATACTTCACAGTATCAGGCAATAGAATTAATATGAATATTCTTGTTAATTATGTTCGATTATCAATTATTTACTTATTGGAACTAAAATTATACAATTAGCATACATTTCAATAATACACCAAGAAAACTACATTGGATGTTAAAAAACTCCAATAAATTTAAAAAACCCATGTACATTATCACAAAAAAAAAAAAACACTACATAAACAGTAGAATTACATACCTTTTGAGTAATAAAAAAACCCAACAAATCTCTTGAAAAAGTTGAGATTTTTTTTAATTTGCTACTAATTATCACTCAAGCTTATATCCCCTTCTTTCACTGAAAAACAAAAAAAATTATGAGAATTGGCAAAAAAATTGCAAGAAATTATAAGAATTGCAAGACATTATAGAAAACCCATATATTAAAATCCAAGAAGAAATCAGTACTACCTCCCCTCCATTTTTGTTTTAATCTTCTCAAAATAGATGTATTTATTCCAATTGTTAAGAAAAAAAAGCTAGAAAATGCAATATTCTCACCTAAACCCTAAAAAACCCAACTGAAATCGGAGGTGGTGGCGACGCCTTGGAGGTGCCGGAGGTGGTGGCGATGTCTTGGAGGTGCCGGTGGTGGTGGAGATGGAAGGAGGGAGGGGATTTGGGGGGAAATCGCCGGAAGAGGTGGTGGTGAAGGTGGAGGTCGTGGCTGGGCAGAATGAAGAAGGAGGGAGAGGCTTCTTGGCTTAGATATTTTTATAGAAATAAAACGCACAAAACGACGTCATTTAGACATTTAATAATAGCGACGGAATTGGAGAATTCGGTCGCTATTCGATCGCCACTTAGCATGCTCAACACTTGTCCAGTTTTCAAATAAATGAGCCCGCGAAATGGCAAAACGACGTCGTTTAGGCATTTAATAATAGCGACGGAATTGGAGAATTCGGTCGCTATTCGGTCGCCACTTAGCATTTTCAACACTTGTCCAGTTTTCAAATAAATGAGCCCGCGAAATGGCAAAACGACGTCGTTTAGGCATTTAATAATAGCGACCGAATAGCGACGGAATTGGAGAATTCGGTCGCCAATTAGCATGCTTAACACTTGTCCAGTTTTCAAATAAATGAGCCCGCGAAATGGCAAAACGACGTCGTTTAGGCATTTAATAATAGCGAATTCGGTCGCTATTCGGTCGCCAATTAACATGCTTAACACTTGTCCAGTTTTCAAATAAATGAGCCCGCGAAATGGCAAAACGATGTCTTTTAGGCATTTAATAATAGCGACGGAATTGGCAAATTTGGTCGCTATTCGGTCGCCACTTAGCATGCTTAACACCTGTCCAGTTTTCAAATAAATGAGCCCGCGAAATGGTAAAAAGACGTCGTTTAGGCATTTAATAATAGCGACCGAATAGCGACGGAATTAGGGTTAGGGTAGGGTGACCGAATAGCGACCGACACAGCAAATTCGGTCTCTATTATTTTTCCGGATTCCGTTTTTTTAAATAGCGGGGTTTTTAAGGATATATAGAAACATTTTACCTAATAGTAACTAACATAGGCAAAATGTGTCTATATATCCTTAAAAACCCCGCTATTTTATAAAAAAAACGGAATACGGGAAAATAATAGCGACCGAATAGCGACGGTCTTCGCAAATTCCGTCGCTATTCGGTCGCCCCTTAGCTTAATAGCGACCGAATAGCGACGGATTTAGTAAAAACTTATAAATCCGAAAACCGACATCGTTCTGAATGTGAGTACGAACTAATATGAATATTTTAGTAATTATTTGTTTATTAATAATCAATTAATAAAATTTTAACTCCATCACTTAATGATTCACATAAATGCACACACAAATGTATTACTTGAATTGTCTGCGTCGCGGCGATTCGTCGTTCCGCTGACCTAAGACTTTGTATATGTATTTTGCCTATTTTAGTTACTATTAAGTAAAATGTTTCTATATATCCTTAAAAACCCCGCTATTTTATAAAAAATGGAAATCGGGAAAATAATAGCGACTGAATAGCGACGGAATTGGCCAAAGCCGTCGCTATTCGGTCGCCCAACCCTAGCCCTAATTTCGGTCGCTATTATTGGTCGTTATTGTTGGAGTACATTTAATCTAAGGTGCGCCAATTCGATTGGGCCCTTAATCGGGTTGGGCCGACCAATATGATTGGGCCGACCAACCCATTTGGATCAATCAATTCGGTTGGGCGGGCCGGGATTGGATTGGGCCCTTAATCGGGTTGGGCCGACCAATATGATTGGGCCGACCGACCTTATGGCTGGAATATTAGACATAATTTCAGCTCTCATTATGGTGGTTGAAGTGGTGGAGAGAGTGGAGGAGTGGTTTCCTCCATGATCTGCTACTTTTCCCATTATCTCACCCCACTCTCTTGATAGACTAGGAGGAAAATACTGATTTTTCATACTATTCTAATCGGATTTTTCTCCAGCTTTTGAAGCTTAGAGAGAAGAGAGAAAAAGAAAAGATAGATTTCTAGACTTGTTTTCTAGCTTTTTGCTAATAGGAAAGAAGTTAGAAATCCTGTATCTTGTTCTTCTGAAAAGGTTTGAAAAACATACTCCATTGAAGAGTGTCTTCAAAGCTTCTACAAGGCATTGGCTAGCACCAAGCAGTTGAAGGGATTCATGGGTGGAAACTCGTTCCAAACACCCATGGATCCTCCCCTGAAGGATCCGCTCATACAAAACTATTCGAAAAACAGCGGTAAAACTTACAATTTTCGGATTCAAAGAAGCTACTTCTTGAATGGAGGATGACGATTCTTGGAAGTTTTCTTTTCACCAACGGAATTCCCTTTTGCGGAATTTCCCTCTACCGGTATCCACGCGACGAAACAAGCAGTGATTGCTAGCTCTTCGTCTTTCTGAAGTTCGGGAATTTAGAGAGAAAAAGGGGAAAAAAGAAAGAAAACGTTTTTCCTTTTTAGTATTGGTATTTCGGCTGAATGACTTGATAACCTAGGGTTTCGGCTAAGAGATGTTATATAGAGTATGGGAGTTTGTTCCAAGAACAACTCCCACGTCTACTCAACTTCTCTCGGCTGTGGGAGACTCTGACTCCCACGTCCCCTAGACTTCTGCTGGTAGTGGGAGTCTTTATCGGATAACAACTCCCACTTAATCCCAGCTATAGTTAAATACCAAAATTGCCCCTATCTCTAATTCGAATTATAAACACTTTATTATTTTTAGAAAAACAAATGTCAGATACAATGAACCTAGACACATTCTAGATTCATTGAATCTGGACATGAAGCTTGTTAGCTCGTCTATGCGTGTGACCCTGTAGGTTCATATCACAATGGCAATGAAAACACACTTAGTAGTAGTGTGAGTTCATAAGTCACAAGCGGCCCCTAGCGAGGACATTGTGACTACCCAAGGTGAATGAATTTACAACGGAACATATTGTCAATCCACTATTTAATCCCTTTGTCTCGCGATATCCTAATTAAGCATAAGGCATGGTGGTCGTCACCCTTATTAAGCTTAATTGTATTTATGCTCGATCTCCCGGGTAGATCTGTTTCGACAAATAGCATTTGATAACCACTTTATCAAATACATTTGAGCACGGCCATGCATTTAAACGAGTCTTTTCCCTATCGAGGGGCCCATGGATATCTCTCTCTAATAATAGAGAGGACAAATTCCTTACAATGTCTCTCACATTCAAGCTATGATAGGACACTACATCCGATCATCAGTCGTATTGATTACTCTGTTACAAGTAACGTCCGAGTCGAGTCAAAACGTGGCTCCATTCATACTAGAATCAATGAAGACATAAGGTCTAAGGATTCTAAAATAGTATTGAGGAAGTAATACTTATGACTTAAGACCATGAAGTATTACTTCTCCGACTGGATCACGTCCCAATACAATGTATCCCTATATATTGCATCTATGATGTGATTTGTATCCATTACACATGATCAGTAAAACGAGATCATCAATCAACAATCATACTAGTTTTATTTCATAGTAATTAAGCATTACATAAAACTAGGGACTTCTAGAATAGTAATTACATAAGCTAATGAGTTTTACTATCAAATCACACATTTGATAATCAAAAGCAAAATTAACTATTCAATTACATGCTCAAAAGATAATAAAACGCACAACATGTGCTAATGGTCCTAGGGCACTACTAACAGCAGTAGAATACCATCCCCGGAAGATCGAGTGGATACTAGGAGAGACGGAGCCTGCATTGTGGTGTTCCGTTCGTGACAACATACCGCTGAAAGCGTTTCAGCCATTCTAGCATCAATATAAGGTAAAACACTATCCCATAGTCGTAGGTTCTTACTCGTGGAAGATCCTGGTAGAGGTGGGTCAAGTTTTATTCTGCTGCGCACTTGTCTGTGACCCGGTTATTCCTCTAACAGTTATTCCGTCGGTATATTTTTCGTCGGTAATCCGCCGTTAAAAGTCCGTCGGTAGTCGGTCGTTAACGAAAATAAAATGACGTCGTTTTGTGTTCTTCATTTATTACTATACAAATAAACACCGTTATGTATTCCAGTCGGTATTCGGTCGTTAACTTCCGTCGGTATTCGGTCGTTATATTCCGTCGGTAAACGGTCGTTAATATCCGTCGGTATTCTGTCGTTAATGGTGAACAAAACGACGACGTTTCAATTTGGTCAACGAGACCGATGTGGCCGACGGATGAGCGACGGAATAACGACCGATTTGTTTTCAGTTTCTATTCGGTCGGTATTTCGTCGTTAAATTTGTGACCGAAAATTTCGGTCGCTAAAGTCGGTCGCTATTTAACTGTTTTCTTGTAGTGTCAAAAAGTCTACTACACACCTTATCCGGGTAGTAAGACAACATCTAGGGCTGATTGGTTGGCTGTTTGTCGTTCCAAACAACGTCTATTTGAGAAGCTAGTTGTGAATTAATTTGAGAATTGTCGGTATTAGGTCATCCCTTTCTGTCGATATTCTGTCGTCTGATTTGGTCGGTACTTATTCCGTCGGCCGTTGGTCAGTATAAGTCAATGTTAAAAAGTCAACCAAGTATTCTATTCGGTCGCCTTTCCGTCGTAATATAGCGATGGAATAATCGGTCGCTCTAATAACGGTCGGTAATCAGTCGATATATGGCTTAGCGACGATAAATACATGACCACTGTATTCGGTCAACAATCGGTCGGTAAACTTGAATAGCGACCGAATGCCGACGGTAACGGCAGTCACTATTTAACTATTTTCTTGTAGTGTTTGAGGAAAATGGAGATGGTGATGGATTTGATGGGAAAAGAAGGACTAAATAATGGAAGAGGGGAAGTATTGCCATTTTTTGGAAGATGAAATTACTTTTCTCTACCATTGTTATAGTTGGAATAAAGAACAAGATTTGAGGAAGAAAATGAAGTTTGAGGGGAAGGAGAAGGAGAAGCATTTTTTCCCCTTTTTCTTTTTGAGGAGAGAGAAACAAATTGCCCTGTTATGACATGTCATCAATTTTGACAGTTTTTAGGCATTTTTTTTACGGAATGATGATTTTAGCTATTCATAAATATATTGAGGATGTCAAAAGTTAAAAAAAAAGTTAAAAAAGATTAAAGTGGCCGAATGTATAAAACATTGATGACCCAAATAACAATTAATTCGATATTACTACATGTGGAATAATATTTTTAGTGTGATAGAATATTACTAGGAGATATAGAACATTATTATTAGTGAAATAGACAAACACATATTAAAGCCATAAAACTTGGGACCACACAATTTTTAAGGAAAATTTTAATTTGGGACGGTCCTTTTGGGACTGGCCCCACATCTATCTCACATAATTTGGGCCAGTCCCTCAAGGATAGCCCCCATGCCAAAGTGACCCCATTTTTTAAACCCAGCTTTGATGTAAAAGCGATAAAAGCTACAACCTTTTCAAAATACTGCATGTTGTTTTCAAAGACTCACACAAAATATAGTAAATTATTTCCAAATCAGTAAATATAAAATGATTATTTAAAGTTTAGAAGAATTGTTACCATAAACTGGGTTTTGGTTCACTTTTTTTATGTCTCTCAACTACATTTCTTCAAAAAATCAGATAAATAACCCTCTTTTTACACACACTCGAAAATATTGCAAAAATTGGTCACAATTCGGGTAAATGAAAGGTCTCTTGAGAGAATTAGGGTTTCTAAGGAAATGTGTTGGGTCTGATTACCATAATCCGTCGATTTAGGGTATATACGGGATAAATTTAGGTCGTGTGGGTAAAAAATAAGGGTTCAATTTTTATGGACAAAAATACCCCCTCACATGAGTGCTTTTTTTTAAAAAAAATTTAGCCGGAAAACTCGCCTGAGTTCAAAACTCATTGCCTGTAAAAGTTTAATAGCCAAAATCTGCAAAAATAATTGTTTGGGTCCAACATATAAAATCTCGAAATAGTTTGTGATTATTTAGTGCATATTACCCATATATTTTTTAAAAAGTTTACAAAGAACCAGGACGGTTTTTTTTTCATTGTATTAAGACTTCATGTAATCCATAAAAGAATAAGATGTAGTACTAAGCTTTTTATTGCCCCTACCTGGCTCCGTTGGTGTCTATAATGTTTAATCGAAATGTAAATCAATAATGGTTTTACTTTTTCTACTATTTTACCATAAGCTTTACCTCACAAAATTCCATGTTAAACCCGACGAAAACTAGAATCTTTTGTAACTTTTTAACTTTGAGTTGCAATTCAAATAACTGTCTAGGTTTGCCATCTGAGAGAGACAGAGAGAGCAGTTTGGATCCTATACGGAACAATTTTTTTCAATATATATCGAACGCCTCATAAATGGTGTCCTGAGGTTCATAACAAGTGTTTCGCGCAGTAAAATCAAAACAGGTATTATGAGGCTCATAACAGATGTTCGTTTTAAATCAATCTTAACCATAAAAAATTTAATCCAACGGACGAAAGAAGTTCTGCACGTTCATAATTTACTCCCGTTCCTCACTGGAGCCGTAGCGGAGAGAGAGAAACAACCAAATCTTCTTGGGAGAAAATTGCTTAGTTCTTCGGACACAATCTACAAGAAAATGATGTTTCAGACATGAATGATACATCTAATCCTCTGCTATCTCAAATTGTTCCATTGAAAATCTAGTATTTACATGTTAGAAAAACCTAGTAAAACAGGGATCCCTGGCATTAGTAAGCAGGATTAGGATATTGTGGACAACATCAAAGATTATACATGTTTAAGTCAACAAGAAGAATTTTAGCTCAATTTACAAAAAATTTCGCTCTGAGAAACCTTTGTTAGACTTGAAATTGAGCTTTTGTCCATAAAACCATCTTGTGTAACACAGAAGTCCTGTTGCTGTCCACATTCAGATTACACATGCCGAAACTATAGTTGCACCATTAATGCAACCAAAAGTACCTGCATTCATTAAACTAGACTTGCTCATAGAGATGAAATCAATTGATATGCAATTCTTTCGGCCAATATATATATATATATATATATATATATATATATATATATATATATATATATATATATATATATATATATATATATGTGTGTCAGCACAAATGCTAAGATGCCAAACAGAAATTGAAGGTTTGCTGGAATGAGTTAGTCCTCAAGAATAAATTAAATTGAAATCACTGAAGATCTTCGAGTATGTTTTCTAGACCTACATCAAGAAATCGCCTATTGAATCCATATCCATTACATGGTAGCTTTTCTCAGAATAAGCAGTATAAAATAAAACATAAAAAGCACAAACAAATTGTACCGCAAGAAGTTAGTCTGGTAAGCAATAAACAATAATTAAAAGACCATGCAACCAAGAAAAAAAATCTTAATTCAAGGAAACCCAAATAGATTCCGATCTGTAGATATTTCTTGCCAGTCAGATGGATTATCTAGAGTCACTGCTATATGAAAATAAAATAACTTCCTCCGCTTTCTAATAGAGGTCTTTTTAGCTTCTTCATCCATATGTCATTTTCCAACTTTTAAGGCAGTTTTTCTAAAATTGCCCTTACTATAGAGTGAAAGGGGAGGGGTTGGTATTTGAGAATAAACTAAATTATCTAAGGGTATAATGATAAAAATGTTTGTTGTCTCCCCCTTCCATAATCTAGGCTAAACTACCTAGGCAGCCCATGGTTACAGCAATTAAAACAACTTTAATTCAAACAAACTAGTCATAGAACTCACAGAGATGCTTGATCCGAAATGAAGGTGTATACATGAACTTACCTTATGTGCTTTGCGTATTGTTCAAAAGCTCCTTCCTTGTAGCATCAAGCTTTTCCAAATTTTCGTGAACAGCTTGAAGTTTTGTAGAGAGATGTTCATTATGGTCCTCTACATCTTTCACAAGTGTACGAAGCTGCTCGCGATATGCAGCATTCAACCTTTTCTTGCTCCGAAGTTCAGAAGTAAGTTCGTTAATTCTTTTATCTTTCTCATCCTTCAAAAAATTGCCATACATACACACCAACCATTAGTATTTAAAGAAGCCGGTTTTGAAATACAAGGAAAACACATTTTTTTCCATATGCGGACAATCTAGGGAATATTGTTTGTCTACTGTACCAAACGGAAAGGTCATCCAAGCCAAATAATCAAGGCAATTTACTGCAGCTCAGGCATACAAAGCTACTGTTTCTCATGCATTGCTAGCAATACTTAAAAACTAATGGACACAGTATATCATATCTATACTTTCACATAAATATGCATGTCAAACCTTTGATTATGCAAGAGCTTTCCAATACTGTTTTTTTTCATCTGCAAGTAGTTGCATTGACATACCATGAGAAAGAAACTGTAAAAACACCGTCCCTTGGCATGAATTTCCCTGCAACGCCTTTTTCCCTTGTGGATTCTTCTCCCCCTCCCCCTGCAGGGGCCCCTACCTTGGCTTTTCCTTTCTTTTTGTCAAGTTATATGGTTTAATTAGTTGCAAATGTCGAACTATCAAACTCTGAGACCCGTTCAGTCAAAAGTCACTCTCGCTCTTTTACAAAGAAAGAAAGAGTTAAGAATTTTATTTCAGAGGAAAAGAGTCAAAAGACAGATTAAATATTTCCTTTGAGAAAGCAATCTGGAATGATAATGTTCCCTTTGAACTCAAATCATTAGCTTCGGCAACGGTTTTTAATAGAATCAACACCAATGTTTCCTTGCAGGTGAGAAGGCCTGGTAAGACTCTCTGTCTGTTTAGTTGTTTCTTATGTGCAAGTCCAACGAAAACTAATAATCACATTCTCCTATACTAGCACACAGCTAGGAAGTTCTCAGAGAATTTGTTCACTTTGGCAGATGAAAAGTGGTTATGTCAAACACAGTTCTAGAATAAGAAAGGGAGAATTCAAAGGTGAATGTGTTTGGTTCACTATTTCGGGTAATATGGATACGGAGGATTAACAGCATTTTTGGATACTAGTATTTACACCTAGTGAGTTATTTTGGCTGATTTTCCAACATATCCTTAGGCAACAGCATTTGGTACATTTGGGGATGAAGTGTTTGATAGATTTAAAATCAGAGGCAGCATTGATTCAGTTTTAGTTAACTTTCTTGAGGAATGTCTCATCCTCTTTCTAGCATTTCTTCTTTTCATGTCAAAAGTACATCGACCTACATATACTATTTGGTGAACCTTTTTCTCACCAAATATTACACTATAAGTTATTTACTACCAATATATACTAATGATGTACTGTATACACTATTCGGTGTACGTTTACAAAAATAAAGTGTACTAAGAAAGCTGCAGGGTCCACCAATCGGCCGCAACAACTGGTTCCAAAATATCATAAATGATACTAGCTCCGTTCCATAATCATTGGCGCATTTGCAAATTCTCTACGTTTCAAAATATTTGCAACATTTCATAAACCAATACATATTTATTACTCCCTCCGTCCAAAAATGAATGTCCACATTCTATTTTAGTTTTTGCCAAAATGAATGTCAACTTACTTCAAATCAGTGTATTTTCTCTCTAAACTCCCAAAACTAACATCTATGTAAGGGGTCAAACTTCACTAACACATGGGTCCTCCTATATTTAAGGATATTGTTCTAACTTACTCATGGTCAAAGTACTTCTCTTAACTCTAATGAAAGACGAGTGTGAACATTCAATTTGTGACGAAAAGAGTATAAATTTTCCAGTCTTACACCTTACAAATTACTTAACAAACCACTTATAATAACTCTACCGCCATTAATTAAGGACATTTTAGACCTTTTCTACAGATGAATGACTTTCCAATCATTTCTGAAAATCCCAAATGTGCAAATATTTGGGAACGGGGTAGTTATATAATACCAAACTCCCAGAAAAAAGGATAACAATGCTAATTCCACCAATAAATAATTCTGTCTTTTTCTTTTTCTTTTTCTTTTTTTTTTTAATAAAAACCACCAATAACTAATTAATTTATGAATTCTTAGTTCTGGAAAGAAAGGTTTACTGCAGATGCTTAGCATGAGAAACTCCATTTCTCAGCTTAATTTATTGCACCATCAGGCCTTGCAGGACTTCAGTCTTAGTTAATGTTCTGGTAAATAACCAGTAGTAGGGGACACATTAACAAAATTAACAAATAGGTAAATGAATCCAACAAAAACAAAGGTCTTTTAGCCTTAGTGCACTAGAAAGAAATAGATTGCACTATCAGGATCTAGTAAGAATTACTAAAAGCATTTCTCATCAATGCTTGGAGAAAGATTATGAGTAGAGCCATGAATCTTGGGAGTTGAGCAACGAAAATGCTGATACACTGTAACTACTGGGATATTTAAATCAGAAGAAGCAAAGAATTCTTCGGCCGTATGGAAAAGCCTATATTAAACACAATAACGTATAATGAAACATAATAGACAACTAATATTGGACCCTCCACAATCGGCTCGAAAAAAACTACTTGTCTATAACTTCCACTATCAGATTAAACAAACTTATAAACCTCAACTAAATATTTCTGCAATCTTTTCAACTTCTTGATGGTAAATTGTACTTTAATGGGTTGGTAAATTTCCTCCTCTTTTCATTGAGAAACCATTTGCACGAGAGAGGTGTCCTGAATAAACCTACAGTAGTTTCTTGGTTGGTCCTGTTACTTTCATTTGCATTTATGTATGATAAATATATATCAACTTAGGTATTACATCCCCTCGAGCTGTTCTTATCAAAATGAAAAGTAAAAGAAGCGACCAATGCAAAATGCATCCAGAAAAGAGACATACCAATTACCTAATCAGGGAGAAGCTAAAAGGAAACGATTATAAATGTAACATAAGACTTCATACTTTGGGGCGGTTCAGGATTTCTTGTTCCAAGTTCCTACCTTTTATGAAATGGAAGAAAGAGAAACAGATGGCTAAATGGAGGCAAAGCATATGCTTAAGTATCTCACCACAGAATTAAGCACTAATCTTCAGAAAGAACAGATACATTAAATACTCTGCTCTAAGCATCCAAGTATCCTAAGGATTTTGCAAATGAGTGTCAAGTGTTCAAAGCAAAAGTTTCCTACATTCACTCGCGAAAGTCAATAATATCCGTGCACTTTATTGCACCCTAATGTTGCTTTTTTGTCTTCACCCTTTTTTCTTTATCGTTGTCTTTTTTTCTTTTTTTCTTTTTGTGCTGAATAATAGGCTAGGTCGGGAAGAACACATTGTGGCTATCTCATTACAGGATCTTAACCGCTGTGGAATGTTCCTTTCGCCATACCTCAGCAGGCAAAAACCCAACTTGGTCATTGCAAGCTCGTAGCCCCACCAACGTACTGGTGATTAGGTCCAAATTCCCACTGGAGCAAGCATTATGGAAAGGTCACCACTACCCCATAATACTCCAAATAATTGGCAGTTTCTACATCCTCAGTGAGATCAGAACTTGGCAATTCAAAATGGAAGGCTGGAAGCTTACTCCCAGACCACCATATTGGTGACTTTTTTTCTATCATTGTCACTTTAAAGAAATTTATATATTGAAAAAAGAAATGATGTTTGCCAACTGTATCTCCTCAGGAATACAATTATAGGAAGCAGATAAATCAAAGGCTGAATCATGCAGGAAAACACATGGCAAGTTGGAGTAGCAGGTATGTCCATGCATGGACACAGGCATTATAACGCACAGTCGCACACAACCACAAGAGCCAGGAAAAAATATGGAAATATGAAGTACACTTTAGAGGGAATTTTACACTACAGCAGCAAAAGGAAACTTACCAAAGTTGGACGTTTCTTGGGCACAGAAACCACTAAGGGGTGATTATGTTCTCTCACAAATTTCCTGACAATCCATCTTCCAGGATTCTCTCTCTTTAGTATGAACATGGCTGTACAACCTTCTGTTCGTCTATCCCGCTTTTGGTTAACATTTCTTGACTTTTTATCATCAGGAAACCCTTTACATCCAAGTCCCCGAGATATAGTTGATCCATCTTTCCCAGATTTACGGGACGAAAGAACACGAGTAACAAAACCAGTTCGTCCAGCATATTCATCAAAAAACGCTCTTGCAGCTTCTTCAGAATCAAATACCATACCTTCATAAGGTTCCCTACTTTTATCTGTTTCACAATGACTCATTTCCCTACACGCAGAGGCTTCTATTCTCCCAGTACCATCGTCTAAAGCCGTTTCCAGATCGAAATCCACTGAAAGGCAACATCAAATTTAGCATCTGTTTAGGTACAATATTATCATGAAAATAAAAGTTAAAATAATTTCAAGTAAACACTATTTTACATTATTTTAACCAGGAAGCAACAAGAGCTACCACCACGTTAATAACATGGGGTAGCAACTACAAGTTATCAAAGTAAAAGTGTTTAGAGAAAGATGCTTTGCTATTACATTTTTCCATGCATAAGTTGATTAGGCTAAGAAAAAGCAATGCCTCGCAAGATAACACCAAAATAAGAGCCACAAGAGTTGATACTAGAAAAAAAGTAACAGAAATTCCACAAGATGCTTTTGACATTCTTTTCTATAATTAAGATTAAAGGTTTCAGTCATATATACATTCGACGAAAGACATGCACATATTATTAGATTGTGTATAACTAATCCATCAAATAAACTTGTAGTTAGAGTCGTAAATAAAGCTTTAGGACTAACAAAGATAACAAAATATTCCTAAAAAGAAAGAAAAGCAGGCATAAACATATTAATAATATAACAATACAACATAACCCATTAAGTCCACAATAATTGGGGTCATACACATTAATAATCTACGGTTAAAAGGTCATAGTGCTCGCCTTCAACAGTTCTAAGCAACAACAAAAATCACTGCTTTACCACATATTCTTCCAACTACTCAAAATAATACATATTCCAGTAATTTGATTTTCGCCATTGATTTAAGAAAAGTGGAACCTTCTTAACGGCATCATAGCTTAACAAAATTATTTCCTCTAAGACATTCATTTTCTTTATTTTCTAAAGCAACCCAAAACCTAAGGCCCTATTGTTTAAATTTTTCATTAAAAAATATTCTACTTTTTTATTTTGTACGTTCCACTGTTTCTCTCGCAAAAATCAACCATATATCCCACAAAAAAAAAACTAAGTTTTCACTCAAATTAAAAACCTAAACAAATTGGGCCTAGAATTCATCTATGCTAATATAATCACGCCCAGCATGTATAAAAGTCTCTTGAATTGCACATTAGTCCCAATTTCTGAAAGAATGCCCCAATTACACCAAAATAAATTTAATTAATTAAAGAAAGAAAGAATTCTCGAAATTTAAACTAAAAATTCAAGCTTTGGCTGAAAATCCAGAATAATAATGCAATATGTATCCATGGAAAATAGCAATATCTAGATCAAACATTAATTAAACATCAGATGGAAATTCAATTGGGGAATTAGCCTCAATAAATAAATATTTAATCAAGAAAACGGAAAACAATGCTAAACATACATACATACATAGAGAGAGAGAGAGAGAGAGAGAGAGAGTTACTGATCAAAATGAAGCTGTTAAACCTTTCGGTAGCGAATTCATCAACTTTGTGAATTCTTCTCTGCCTTTCTTTAATTTTTGCTTTTAATTTTGGAATTGAAGAGAGGAGGTTTTGGGTCGTTTCACTTCTTTCAGTAAACGTTTGATTGTTTGCAACGAGAACCGAGGCAAATTACCCATATTAATCTTTTACGTATTTTATCTTCTAAAATGGTCTTATTAGTTTAATATTAAATGAATTAGTTATCAACCTATTTTCAACCTACCAAGATGATCCTTCCGCTCATTTTTTTTACAAAATTACGTTAAGTTGGTCATGCGGTTAATACGTGGCTATTTTTTTTCAGTGGTATTTTGAGACTTTTTCTCCTCTCCCTTATTTTAAAAAAATTGTCTATAAATACAATATCCAATCCTAAACAAATACTAAGAGACATCTAGTACTACTTAATAAATTCTTACCATCTTCAATGGAGAAATTTTCTACAACTTAGACAGCATTTTTCTACTGATCGAACTCCACAGGTTGGACGGTGAAATCCTCTGGCACCACCGCCCGCTGCTTATTCTGTTGGGAAGTAAATCTGAGCAATGATGAACTCAAGAACAAGGCAAAACAATGAAAATATTTAAGGAAATTTTCTGGATTTTCCTATTGAAGTAATGTGCTCCTTGAAAATTAGGTTATTTTTTGGGTAAAAATTGTACACGCTTTCTGAATTTTTATCGATTTTGATGTTTGGTCCTAAATTTTCCTGGAATATTAATGTTACACATTTCGTTAATTTTCGCTGTTTAATTTTGATAGAATGAGAACTCATAACTCTCACATGGCCAAACTCGGGGGATTTTTGAAAAACACATGTTCTGACCTTTAAAAACTACATATAGGAAAGATGAGAAAATTAAAAGGAAAATGGAAAAAAAAATATTATGCATGTGGAAGACTGATTTTTTGTCTCATTGGCGCCTCTTTTTGAAGGGTCAATGCCTGTTTTTTTCCAAAATTCCCTTGAGTTTGGTTATATGGTCTTATTATGTCCAGATTTAACAGTAAAATTTCGGAAAAGTTTAGGGTCAAGGGCTTTGTATTTTTTAGTTCATTGTCAAAAATAAAAATCGAGAAAGTTCAGGGGGCTTAAGTACATTTTACCCTATTGTTATTGCACGCAAACTTTGGTGGAGCAATTTGACCTATTGAAGGAGGGTAAAAGTGTATAATGGTGAAGTAGTCTTTATGCAAATAAATGCGAGAATTATTTTACTCTTTTGTGACAATTTTACCTTTCAATACACCAATGAGCATTTTTTGCTTTTTATTCAGGGTTAAGACAAAAAGAACACTATTTGCAGAAGAAATTTGCTCCAATAAATTAAAGAGTAAAAGTGTAAAATGGTGCGATTGTCTTCTATAATTTGGAGATAAGATTATTTAACTCTTCTTTGAACAATGTTGCCCCTCGATTTGCTCAACTTTTTTTTTTATCAAGCATTTTCGAATTTAAATTTACTCCTTTAGTACTATCCATGTGCGTTTGCACGTGATAGAATTTTGGTGGAATTAGAAACAAATATTATTTTAGCTGCTAAAAATAAAGCATTAATGATCTTAAAAGAGAAAGAATGTGACACCCCGAACCACCTCTAGTTGGACGTGAACAAGCTGAGTCGCCCGCCGCCCTACCTGTCGGTAGAGAAAGGCTCAAGACAGTCATTCTATTAACCTAAAATTACATAATAATAATAACATCCACGATGTTATTATAATTAAATCCAATACAATTCAAGACTAAAACTCATATATACAAATCGCTTAGCCAACCTTTCGTTGCACACTCTTGTGTCAAAATTTTCATTTTGATATACTGGATGATGATTGATTACTATAACAAGACTGAAGTGGGAAAAAAATAAATGCATTTTGGTGACAATATTCAAGATAATTTATTACGATAAACATGTAAAAATAATACCCCTAATATAGTACAGTTTCACATGTTACAAGCACCCGTTTTGCATTTTAATATTACTATATACTATAAACTGTTAATGTGATGTTCTTGTCACTTGGTGGGAGCCGTCAAAGGAATGTAAAAATTACTACCAAAATAAAAAATAAAAAATTATCCTTGGTGTTTTCTTCTATTTTGGAGGGAATTAACGAGGCATGGTCAAGGCAAGCAGTGGGCTTAGTTTCACCTGTCTTCACCTTTGATTTAAGAGTTTGAAGAATCTAACTACAAAGCGATCTCATGTTGAATTATCAAGTTTATCTTAAATAGATGTCTATTAAATTAATTGGGTTGATATATACACAAAAATCGATCTACCAAAAAATGTTGGGTGAGTGCCTGGTTTCTCATAACCTGCATTTCATGCATAAGTTATGGCTTTTGTATCTAATGGTATCTTTAAAGATAATATACATTTAGATTTAGATTTTTTCAGGAGAGGAGAGGTCAGAGAAAAGAAAATGAGCACATTCAACATAAAATCGCAATATCTTATGCTTAAAATCATTTTTTTAAAGAATTTTTCGTATAACTTCTTTTTCTTCTCGAAAAACATATAAGTATGCATTAGTTATATGAGTGAATGGCCAATATGAACTTTAACAATTTTTGCTTTTCTCTTTTTAGACATAAACTTTTTTTTGTACTTTTCTAGACTTAACAATTTACGGGATTGCTGTTATAGATTTTTTTGACATTTCCGACCAAAAACATGCACGTGATCAACATGTGCCGGTCTTCCTAGGGGATAAAAATGCCAATTAACATATTAAAACAGCTGACCCATTTTTAATTCGTGGTACCCGACCCAATCCCACACGAGCTCTCTTCTCCTTCTTCCTCCAAAAGAAGACCATTATCCTTCACCAAAAATCCACCCAGCCCTCCTTCTCCGAGACCTCCATCTCCTCCTCCTCCTCCGGTGATATCATTAGTATCTCCACCATCAATCTCAAATTCCCCAATTACCACAGCAACATCCTCCTCCTCTACCACTACCACCACAATTCCCTTCTGTCTTCCACAATTTTTTCCCCTCTAAGAAATCCAAATGGAAAAATATTTCAGCTTTGAAATTATTGCAACCACAACCAGAAACCCTAATGCCTACTTCAATCAATTCAAAACCCTCAATTTCTCAAATTACAACAATTAATACCAAAAAACCAGTGAAAGTAAGAAGTTTTAATTATACTCCTACAATTAGGAATCAATACGCAGAGAATGGGGAGAATTTGATATGGAAGTTGATTTTCAATTTGGGATTTCTAGGGTTCTTTGCTAAGAAACAATGAGGGAGAAAGTGTTGTGAGTAATGGAGAAGGGGGATGAGTTGGTTCTGTTCCTGATTTTACGGGGAGGTGATCGGTGGAGCAAAGATTGATGGAGGTGGGGGAAAGGAAGTTTCCGTTGAGGATGGGCGGGTAGAAATGGGGGAAAGGAGGAAGAGATATAAAGACAGAAGCGGAGCTCACAAATGGAATTCTTTTCCAATCTTCTCAATTTTCCTTGGTCTTTTTCTGATCTTCGTTTACCCATGAAAGTTTTCTTGGCGGGTAGAAATGGGGGAAAGGAGGAAGAGATATAAAGACAGAAGCGGAGCTTACAAATGGAATTCTTTTCCAATCTTCTCAATTTCCTTGGTCTTTTTCTGATCTTCATTTACCCATGAAAGTTTTCTTGGCCTTTTTCTGTTAGGAGGAGTCGCCGCCGCCGCCGCCGTCATATGAGGGGATTGGGATTTTGGTGAAGGATATGGAGCTTCTTTTGGATGAAGTAGAAGATAGCTCATGTGGGTTGGGTCGGGGTGCAAATGGGGATGGGAGTGAAAATTACAAATAAAAAAAAATTAAAAGGATTTCCCCGAAATATCCCTGGACTAACACTACAAGAAAACAGTTAAATAGCGACCGAATTTTTCGGTCACAAAATTAACGACGGAATATCGACCGAATAGAAACCGAAAACAAATCGGTCGTTATTCCGTCGCCCATCCGTCAGCAACTTCGGTCCCGTTGACCAAATTGAAATGCCGTCGTTTTGTTCGCCCTTAACGACTGAATACCGACGGATATTAACGACCGTTTACCGACGGAATATATTACGACCGAATACCGACGGAATATAACGACCGAATACCGACGGAATACATAACGGTGTTTATTTGTATAGTAATAAATGAAGGACACAAAACGAAGTCGTTTTATTTTCGTTAACGACCGACTACCGACGGAATAACGACCGATAATAGCGACGGAATTAGGGTTAGGGTAGGGCGACCGTATAGCGACCGACTTGGCAAATTCCGTCGCTATTATTTCCCCGGAATCCGTTTTTTTAAAATAGCGGTTTTAAGGATATATAGAAACATTTTACCTAATAGTAACTAAAATAGGAAAAATGTTTCTATATATCCTTAAAAACCCCGCTATCTTATAAAAAAAGGAATCCGGGAAAATAATAGCAACCGAATAGCGACGGCCTTGGCAAATTCGGTCGCCCCTTAGCTTAATAGCGACCGAATAGCGACGGATTTTAGTTAAAAAATTATAAATCCGAAAACCGACATGGTTCAGAATGCGAGTACGAACTAATATGAATATTGTAGTAATTATTTGTTTATTAATAATAAATTATTAAAATTTTAACTCCATCACTTAATGATTCACGTAAATGCACACACAAATGTATTACTCGAATTGTTCTGCTTCGAGTATATATAGGTATTTTGTGAATAAGTATAAGTTTTAATTGTTTGAATATTCAAGTTAATGTGTGTGTGTGTGTAAATATATATATATATATATATATATATATATATATATATATATATATATATATATATATATATATATATATTAGTAATAGTAAATAAAATAGGCAAAATGTTTCTATATATCTTTAAAAACCCCGCTATTTTATAAAAAACGAAATCCGGGAAAATAATAGCGACCGAATAGCGACCGACTTGGCAAATTCCGTCGCTATTCGGTGGCTATTATTTTCCCGAATTCCGTTTTTTATAAAATAGCGGGGTTTTTAAGGATATATAAATTTTTTTTGCCTATTTTAGTTACTATTACTAATATATATATATACACACACACACACACACATTAACTTGAATATTCAAACAATTAAAACTTATACTTATTTATAAAATACCAATATATACTCGAAGCAGAACAATTCAAATAATACATTTGTGTGTGCATTTACGTGAATCATTAAGTGGTAGAGTTAAAATTTTATTAATTGATTATTAATAAACAAATAATTACTACAATATTCATATTAGTTCGTACTTGCATTCTGAACGATGTCGGTTTTCGGATTTATAAGTTTTTACTAAAATCCGTCGCTATTAAGCTAAGGGGCGACCGAATAGCGACCGCATTTTCCAAGGCCATCGCTATTCGGTGGCTATTATTTTCCCGGATTCCGTTTTTTTATAAAATAGCGGGGTTTTTAAGGATATATAGAAACATTTTTCCTATTTTAGTTACTATTAGATAAAAGGTTTCTATATATCCTTAAAACCGCTATTTTAAAAAAAGGGATTCCGGGGAAATAATAGCGACGGAATTTGCCAAGTCGGTCGCTATTCGGTCGCCCTACCCTAACCCTAATTCCGTCGCTATTCGGTCGCTATTATTAAATGACTAAACGACGCCGTTTTGAAATTTCACGGGCTCATTTTTTTGAAAATTGGACAAGCGTTAAGCAATCTAAGTTGCGACCGAATTTGCCAATTCCGTCGCTATTCGGTCGCTATTATTAAATGCCTAAACGACGTCATTTTGCCATTTCGCAGGCTCATTTATTTGAAAATTGGACAAGTGTTAAGCATTCTATTTGGCGACCGAATAGCGACCGAAATTGCGAATTCGGTCGCTATTATTAAATGCCTAAACGACATCGTTTTGTGCGTTTGATTTCTCTAAAAATATATAAGGCAAGAAGCCTCTCCCTCTTTCTTCATTCTGCCCAGCCGCGACCTCCACCTTCACCACCACCTCTTTCGGCGATTTCCCCCCAAATCCCCTCCCTCCTTCCATTGCCGCCACTTCTGGGACCTCCAAGATGTCTTCATCACCTCCGGCACCTCCAAGGCGTCGCCACCACCTCCGATTTCAGTTGGTTTTTTTAGGGTTTAGGTGAGAATCTTGCATTTTCTAGCTTTTTTTCTTAACAATTGGAATAAGTACATCTATTTTGAGAAGATTAAAACAACAATGGAGGGGAGGTAGTACTGATTTCTGCTTGGATTTTAATATATGTGTTTTCTATAAGTTCTTGCAATTCTCATAATTTCTTGCAAATTTTTTGCCAATTCTCATAATTTCTTGCAAAATTTTTTTTTTGGGGCATGTTTCTTGCAATTCTCATAAGCTTGAGTGATAATTAGTAGCAAATTAAAAAAAAAAAAAAATCTCAACTTTTTCAAGAGATTTGGTGGTTTTTGGTGATAATGTACATGGTTTTTTAACATCCAATGTAGTTTTCTTGGTATATTATTGGTTTTATTGGTGTATTATTGAAATATATGCTAATTATATCATTTTAGTTCCAATAACTAAATAATTGATAATCGAACATAACAACAATATTCATATTAGTTCTATTGCACAATAAAATTCACAACAAACAATATATATATATATATATATATATATATATATATATATATATATATATATATATATATATATATATATATATATATAGACAAGATGCCATTAATAACATAGTAGACAAGATGCCATTATCACACGTTAATAATTACTTCAAAAAATAAGGTTGAAAATCATCAAACATAAGATTCAAAAGTTAATATGCATTTAATTATTAAGACTTGATATATACGAGATATTGTGTTTATAATGGAGGACCAGTAAATTTGGATGTATATGGATTCGACAATATTTGTTTCTCGCTTCTTGGAATACCACATATTGAAGGTGAGTAATATTTGTTGGTTTAATTTTTAGTACTTTATTACCATAAGTTAATTGTCGTATTGTATAACTTTTTAACATAATTCAAAGTGGTAATTTCATTGCCATAAAATAATTTGATTCTTCAATTTTCAGATTGCAACTCATGCATTTCCAAGGTATACATATAAATGACATCAAGGAGTTTACGAGAAGTGTAAACTTTTTTTTTTTTTGGCTAAATAATGAGAAGTGTAAACTTTTATTGTGAGTGTTGTAATGTAAATAAGAAGTGCACACTTTGATTGTGAGTTTTGATAATTCAAAGTGTGTGAGTGTTGTTGTAATGTAAATGAGAAGTGCACACTTTGATTGTGAGTGTTGTAATTCAAAGTGTGGACTTGATTGTGAGTGTTATAATGTAATGAGAAGTGCACACTTTGATTGTTAGTGTTGTAATGTAAATGAGAAGTGTAAACTTGTGTTTTTTAGTAAGATAATGAGTTATGTAATGTTATTTTTGGGTTGATTGATTATTTTTGGTATTTGCGATCTTATTAATAATACTGTTTCTGGTTTGTATTTCTGTGTGTATTGCTGTTTTTTATAATAGGAATTTAATTAAATTTCAGATTTATTTTTTAAAAATTAAAAACAATTTAGCGACGGAATAACGACCAAATCAGTCTAAGTCAAAAGTCAACAATGTTGACTATTCGGTCGGTAAATAGCGACCGTATATTCGGTCGCTAGAATTTCCGTTGGTATTCGGTCGTTACCCAGTCAAAGTCAAAAGTCAACAATATTGACCATTCGGTCGGTAAATAGCGACCGAATATTCGGTCGCTAACTTTTTCGTCGGTATTCGGTCGGTAATTTGCTTAGAGACGAAAAATACTCGAGCACGTCATTCGGTCGTTAATCGGATTTGCGACGGAAATGTCCGTCCCTGTTACACAGTTTTCTTGTAGTGTAAACTATGTCGTTTTGCTCACATATGGTTTTTAGTTGGAATTTAGAAAAAAAAAATCTATAAAGAGCGTCCCGTAAATTGTTCGTGTCTATAAATGTACAAAAAAATTGTTTATGTCTAAAAACAGAAAAGCAAAAATTGTTAAGGTCTATATTTGGCCATTCACTCTAGTTATATTTGCTTTACATGAAATTTAGGGTTCCCTTGCAAATCTAAAAAAATAATAAGATGTTATACATTCGTAAAAGTAGCGATAAAATGGAAAGAAAAATGTTACTCGGATAGTAAAAGATTTTATTTCCAAGTTTTTTTTAAAAAGTTTTTTTAATTATTTATTGGAGGAGGGGGCCTATCTATTACAAGAAATGAGGATTCAAGAAGAGGGAAGGGGATTCGGGGATTCAAGAAGCGGGGAGGAGATTCGAACTCATGACGTCATGAGACCTCAGGTTCAGCCAAGCTTTCGATCCAAGTTCCCTTTTTCCTTTAGGGTTTTTATTTTTTTATTTTTTTTAATCTAAAACATTGCCGACCATAGCACGAATTTTATACTACCTCCATTTCTTAATATAAGTAGCGAAAATTAAAGAATAAAAAATTAATATGTTTTTTAATCAAAATATCAATATTACTCTCTTAAATAAAATTAGTGGTATACAAGTCATATTTAAGAAAATAATATTTGTATTTTAACTGACAAAGTATCTTATTTTTTGCTTCCTTAATTTTCGTAACATGTAATGAAAGTATTATATTAAGAAATTGAGTGAGTACTAAATATATAAAGAATGGAAAATCATTCTTTCCTTTATGTACATGTATATTGGGGAAAATATCACTTCTTGACTTTGGGTTTACCATCTGATTTTGCCTTTGTATATGTAGGATTAGGAGGGCAAAGGTCACTTGAAAGACCTTCGCATCTCCTTGGTTTAAAAACCTCTATTACAGATGGGAAGAAATCAATTTATCTGTTGAAAACAAAATTCTTGTTTACACATACTCTGACCAGATGGGATAAATATAATAACTTTGTAGGTTATATTCCCTCTGAATCAATTCCCTTTAATCACTAGGCATCCATGTAATAGATTAGGCTCGGATCAAGTTACAAATTCCATTGGGTTATACCAAGTTTTGATTTCAATTCTTCTGATATAAATGACAGCAAAGATATTATTCATCAAAAAATAGAAATATATCAATTTGTAAAATTCTTAAGTTCTGCTATGATATAAAAAAATATCATTTTATTGTCTTAGAAAGAGATGTTATCATATTCTTAAAATTTATAGATAACATGATGAAAACAAATAAGGGAAATGATATTTGTGTTGAAAATAGACTTCAGCCTAACTCAATCCCTCAAAACTCAAAAAGGGGAGGATTGCACAGGCTGGACATCTGAGCGTGAACATTATTGGGATAAAAATTGAACTAGATGGCTTTGATACTATGTTGAAAGTAGACTTGGGCCCAACTCAATCCCTCAAAAGATACCCAAGAGGGGGAGGATTTCCCAAACCTTACATATTGCAAATATACCCGCAAGCTAG
Source organism: Vinca minor (assembly GCA_026122235.1). Lineage (NCBI taxonomy): Eukaryota > Viridiplantae > Streptophyta > Magnoliopsida > Gentianales > Apocynaceae > Vinca > Vinca minor. The sequence continues at coordinate 14,585,101 of JAOCZM010000011.1, forward strand.
CGATTTGCATTCTCAATTTAGCTTCTTGCACTCCGGTTATCTTATTTTATAAACAAAATTTATTTAATATCTTTGAATATACTTGTCTTGGAGTGTTAGATTTGAGTTGGATGTATTGAGTTTGGATATTAAGATATATTTACTAATAAAATTAGAGGAGAGGAGTGCAAGAATCTAAAAGAGGAGTCATTCCTAAAACCAAAGTTTTGAAACCCAAACCAGACATGGACCCGAAAAAAGTATTGGGTTACGGATCACTGGTCGGATCGGTGGGCAGACCGTCATCGATCCGTTAATTAACTCGGTGACTCGTAAATATTATAAATAAATAAATAATATATTATTATTATTTAAAATGAAAGTAGTGTAAAAACTAATAGCACTTGAACGAATTATCGGAATTTTGTTCTCCGTATATACACTAGGGTTATGATACGAAATCGATTTGTACTATTTCATCCAAAATAAATCATTGAAAAGTGAAAACTATACCAGAATAATAAAGTTTCATTCAAAGGCCAACACTAAACAATAATAAAGTGTTTTAATTCAGAAAAAACAACCTTAAAAGAGCTTGATTCACCAAATTGATGTTTGAGCTTTGAAGATTTGTGAGAGAAATTTATTGAATTTTTCAAGAGAGTTAGACTGAGACATAGCTTCTTTTTGTATTGCCCTAGATGTCCGCAATAGAGACTGTAAAACACAAGAGGGGGGGTGAATTGGGTTTTAGTCACTCTTGCAAACTTTTTCGAAATCTATTCAAGGCAAGTGTAAGTTTGAGCAAGATGAGCAAATGCAAAACAAAAACCAATCACAAGACAAAGGATTTATAGTGGTTCGACTCACTCAGAATCTACATCCACTACCTTGAGCCGCACCCAAGGGTTTTCAACAACTTCACTAAGAAGACTTTTTACACTTGTGGCTAACTCACAAAGAGTTTTACAACACAACCACAATACAAAAACTCACTAAGAGTTACTTGCCCACACTAAGTAGGACTTTTACAAGAATTACCCTATCACTAAGAAAGGGAATTAAGATGGATAAAAAGAAAGGTTGTTCACTCTTCTAAGTGAAAGATATATACCTTTGAAGTACAAGAATGTTAAGCTCTTAGAACATTTGATGCACACTCTTTGTCTTGCTTTAGAAAAATCACTCTTGAATGATTTAGATCATAGAAATGAAGAGCTTTTGATTTGAGAGTGTTTAGACTTGATAGGAAATGAATGTATATTGTATGTGCAAGTCTTGGAGTCATTCTCTAGCTTTGGAGTATTTATACATTTGAAAATCTGTTGAAAAACGACTCTGCAACGGTCAAATAACGGCTAGTTCTCGCAGAGTTCGGTTGACCGAACTGGGACCTCGGATGAGCGAAGCAAGGGCTCGGTCGACCGAAGATGGCCATAGGTCGACCGACCTATATATGTTCAACTCTCTATTTTTCCTCGGTTGATCCGAGCTTGAGCTCGGTTGACCGACCTTCCTGAGTATGAGAGATGTTGATTTGACCCTTGTATTGAAATCTTTTGAAGTCTAAAAGGTTTTCTCAATATGTAACAAGTAAGAGCATTTAGAAAACCGTTTTAAAAGACTTATGCTTTGAAATCAAAGGCTTTTGAGATATGAACACATATGAGAATCATTTTGAAACTTAGCCTTTTGAAAACGTGTTTATGAAAACATGCAAGACTTGAGTGTAGAACTTATGTTCATGAGAGCATTGGTTAGAACTTATAAGATAACGACTTATAATGACAAAGCTAATCTAACCAAACCTAAGTCTTCAATCTTCAATCTTGAAAGATGAGCCTTGAATAATATGACTTTGAATCTTGATCATGGCTTGATTGAAGTACTTAGAGCTTCCAATATGAATTCCGATATTCTATCACAAAGATTAAGATCATTAGACACTACATCAAATGTTTGTCCATTATCAAAAACCGAGTTCGTTCGCCCTTAGGGCTTACAATCTCCCCATTTTTTATTATGACAAACTTTGATGTAATTAGATAGAATATGGACAACATTAATAACAAGGGAGCATGGCAAAAAGACAAAGATCAATTAAGAACAAATACTAGTGCTTAGAAGATAAAACCCGAAAGACAAAAGCACTAGAATTATAACTTCTATTTGCCATAGCATCAAGGGACTCTTAGAAGAGCCCTATTTCCCAACCATCCTCCTTTCCTCCTTCCTTCCATATCAAGGCTAGTTTTGAGAAATAATATATTTTAAAAATTATAAATGCTCCCCCTCAAAACATGCCATGTAAATGTAAAACACAAGAGGGGGGGGGGGGGGTGAATTGGGTTTTAATCGATCTTGCAAACTATTTCCAATCTTTTCAATGCTAGTGAGAGTTTGAACAAGATGAACAAAATCTAAAGCAAAACCCAACAACAAGACAAAGGATTTAGAGTGGTTCGATTCACTTAGAATCTACATCCACTACCTTGAGCCGCACCCAAGGATTTCAACAACTTCACTAAGAAGGATTTTACACTTGTGGACAACTCACTAAGAGTTTTACAACACAACCACAATACAAAAACTCACTAAGAGCTTGATTGCCCACACAAAGTAGGACTTTTACAAGATTAACCCAATCACTAAGAAAGGGAATAAAGATGGGTAATTTAAACAAAGTTGTTCACTCTTCTAAGTGAAAGATGGATACCTTTGAAGTACATCAATTTGAAGCTCTTTAGAACATATGAAGTCCACTCTTTGTCTTGCTTTTTGAAATACACCTTTGAGTGATTTAAATCATGGCAATGAAGTGTATTTTTCTTTGAAAGTCTTTTGGCTTAATGAGAGATCAATGAATATTTGATATGCAAGCCTTAGAGTCATTCTCTAGCTTTGGAGTATATATACATTTCAAAATAGCTGAAAAAACGACTCTTTAACGGTCAAATAACGGCTAGTTCTCGCAGAGCTCGGTTGACCGTTTAAGGCACCTCGGATGACCATACATGAGGTCGGTCGACCGACCCAACCTATAGGTCGACCGAAGTCAACATTTTCACCTCTCAGTTTCTCTTCGGTTGATCCGAGCTTGAGCTCGGTTGACCGAACTTCCTGAGTATGAGAGATGTTGATTTTTCACACGTTTTGAAATCTTTTGAAGTCTAAAAGGTTTTCCCAAAAGGTAACAAGTAAGAACATTTGGAAAACCAGTTTTAAAGAACTTAGACTTTGAAAACAAAGGCTTTTGAGATATGAACACATATGAGAATCATTTTGAAACTTTGGCCTTTTGAAAACTTGTTTACGAAAACATGCAAGACTTGAGTGTAGAGCTTATGTTCATGAGAGCTTTGGTTAGAGCTTTATAAGATAACGACTTATGACGACAAAGCTAAACTAACCAAACCTAAGTCTTCAATCTTCAATCTTGATAAATGAGCCTTGCATAACTTTGAATCTTGATACCAATGGCTTGATTGAAGAACTTAGAGCTTCCATAATGAGTTCCGATATTCTATCACAAAGATTAAGATCATTAGACACAACATCAAAAGTTTGTCCAATATCAAAAACTGAGTTTGTTCGCCCTTAGGGCTTACAGTAAAGATAAAATAAAGATGGAAAAACATGTAAATAATACTCCCTTGAGTTCCAGCAGTTTACAGGAGTCAAAACGGACTTCAATCCTGAAACTGCCCAAGGGTCGGACGACCGAGCTAATGGTCACTATGGACGGTCGACCGAGATAGGCAAAAAATTCTGCAACACTTTGTTGCAACTTGGCTGACCTGGAAAATATTTTTCCTCTTTTTCCTCACACAACAAACCAGTCAGATGATTCCAGGAAAGCACAGGTAATAAGTAAGATTAATAACCAATATTTCTCCCCCTTTGGCATAATAAAAAAGATTCCAATAACCAAAGGAAAGGATAACTAGTCAGTTAAAACAGTTCATAATAAAAGCATAACACGTTCTTGCAAAAACATAAGTAGTCTAAAGGCATAAGCATAAGCATAAAAAATTAGCTTTGATCTTCTTCATCATCACTCGAGAGACTTAGATCCCGAGCCATCTCCTTTTGCATTTGCATAGCTTTGTCCACTTTATCGGATACGGTTTGTACTTGGCCTTTGATGCAAATAATCTCTTTCGAAATTGACTCAATTTTGCTTGCCATTTTCTTCATCAAGTTATACATCTTGTTGATCCGGGTAACTTTTTGAGGATGATGTTTGGAGGTTTCTTGAGAAGGAGAATGTGATTCTTCTTCTTGATCATTTCCTGAAGAGGCATGTCCACTTGAGCTATGGGAATTATGTGCTTCAAAATCTTCTTACTTATTCCTAGTCGGATCGCTGCTAGGCTTTAAAGATGCTTTACCCCTTTGCTTTTCAATCTTGAGAAGAGTTTTAAGCATATAAGGAGATACTTCTCTAGCAAGGATTACAGCTCCAAGTTCATCATTTGAAGTATTTCGAACGAATTTCCATTGATTGTCTATGTATATCATCTTCAATCGGTGGAAACAAGCTTCATCAATAATGACAACCTTTTTCTCTAATGGATTTTGCAAATCAAGTCCAAAACGGTTTAAGAGCCTTGTAAGAAGATTTCCATAAGGAATGAAATTCCTTGAACTCTTGATAGCAGCTATAAAATGTTGAAGAGCAAGATGTGCAAAGTTCAATGCTTTCCTTTCCAACAGATGTTGCATTATAACCATTTGAAGGAAGGTAATTGAAGACTTGTGCCCTTTAACCGGTGTCACAATGTTGGATACGAAGAAATGTAGGATTCGTCCAAATTCATCCAACTTGTCAATTTCCCTCTCCTTTGAATCATTGAAGCTGCCTTGTATACCAAATTCGGATATGAAAAGTTTTATATTAAAAAGACCGACATCATCCGAATTCATTATGTTCTTATAAAATCTTTTGGCATAATCCACATGTTTGACTCCTATAGCTTCACAGAACATCCTCTCAGAAAATACAAACTCCATTTTTCCAACACAAGATTTATATCGAATTTCAGAACCATCATCCTTTTCTTGCCTTAAATTAGCACCAAACTCATACACAAGGGAGGGATAAATGATTTCATCAATATCAAATAGATTGACCCACCCCATATCCTCAAATAACCCCATAACTTCATCTAAGCCTTTTCCTTGAACAAACATGTTTTCATCTCTAACATATGAAGTCATGAATCCTCTCTTTGATTTTGATAGATTGTCAAACAATTTCTTAGCAGATGCATTGTAAAAAGGATTAGTTACCTTTGTTGTATAAAAGTTTGATGATCCTCCAAACTCAAAATTTGAGGGTGGAGATACCCTTGAAGGAGAAGAAGAGGAATCGTCCTCCGAATGGCTTGAAATGGACTCTTGAATCTTCTTTCCTTTACCCACAACCTTTTGAGCAACTTGCTTCGTCCTTCCTTTCTTTGATGGGGTTTGTGAGGGTTCTTTGAGAGAAATCCATTTTTCAAGTGGTCTTTTGGGTAGATTTCTAGGGGGATTCTTGCGAGGAGGAGTGTCATCATCATCGTTGCCTCTTTTACTAGGGTGTTTTGTTCTCACCATTTCGAATTAGGTATAATTTTGAAGTAGGGAAGCTTGGGTAATCCGAGGTAAGAAACAATTGATGAATTTCACTCAATTTGAAGATTAAACGTGATTTGAATGATGAATTGAAGGAACAAATTGGCTTGGGTAGGGAGAAATTGGTCTTGAGAGATAAAGGATTTGAGAGAAAACCGTATGTGGAGATAAAATGAAAAGACATTTGGGTATTTCAGAGACGGTCGTCCGAGGTTTGATCCGAACCATCTCAGTAGTTCTTCGGTTGAGGGTCCGGTTGACCTTCCAATCTTGCGATCGACCGAGACCTTAAAATTTCACTGTATACTCTGTTTCTTCCTTTCTGTGCTAAGTGGTTTTGTGAAAATATCTGCAAGTTGTTCATCCGTGATTGATGAGATGAAAGCAATCTCCTCTTGTTTTCATGACAAGTGTAGAGTCAACATTGATGGGTAACTTTTCTTTTCTTGATGAACCCTCTACAATCTTGTAATCCTTGGCATTTGACTCTTTTCTTGGAGTCTTAGCTCATTTGTGCCATTCCTTGTAGTTCATATCTTCTTCTTGAAGTTTAGAACTCTTTGTTACCTACAAGGAATTCTTGAGAACAAATATGGTACCCTTTTTAAAGGTCCTTCATGATTAGCTCAATATCTCAAGTAACACAAATATGCAAATGGATCATGCAAATCAAAAAACAAGACAACTAGATGGATTCTTAAATGAATATGACATGACAAAACAAGAATCAATCAAGTTGCATATGCTACATCTCATAGATACCTTAGCTAAATAAACATGGACAATAAAGAATATGCTAAAGGTTATCTATATAAATATAAAATTCAAGAATGTGAGATGCAACATATATAAGAGCAAGCATATATAAAAATATATATATCAAAAACACTTAAACACATTAATTAAAGTGTTAAGAGAAGGTGATTTTGATACCTTTGCTTTCTTACCAAGTGATGAAGATATTGGATTTAAACTAAGGCTCTTGTCATTACTTGATGCTTTGCTCTTTGTATTTAAGCAACTTGGTTCTCCAATTGATTAACATTTGAGCTTTGAGAATCCAAGTGTTAAGGAGTGCTTTTGAATTTCTTCTTTTGGCACATCTCCTTTGATCTAATAAGAACCTATAAACTCAAGAGAAGAGTAACTTTTGGTACCCACTTTTGTTTGGGTCCATGGGGGTTAGTTAAAGTACGCTTAACTCTCCATATGGTTTTAACTCCCCTTTCAATCTTTTTCTTCACATGGCATCTAACACAAGTGTGACCATGTTTACCACAATAAGTGCAACAAATAGATGGCTCAAAAGATTTGTGAACATGCTTAAAAGATCTATTTGGCCTATGTGGTGTTCTAGCATTCACAACATGATTCTTAGGAATATGAGAAGAGCTAGCAATGTCAACATGATTAGCAATATAACCAAGACCATGTTTATCATGTGAAGCACGTTGCATACCAAGAATATGATCAAGATCTTTTGATCCTTTGGAGAACTTATCAACAAGTAAAGTGAGCTCAACAACTTTGTTTTTCAAACTATCAAACTCAACAAGTTTTCATTCAAGAGAAGACACTTTATCATAGGCTTCTAGATACTTTAATGAGGAAGTGTTGCATGTAGCAATAAGCTTTTCATTTTCGATTTTCAAGCAATCAACCTCATCCCATATCTTTTTGTTCTCACTAGACAACCTAGATCTTTCTTCAAGCAAAGATTCAATTTTAAGCTTCATATCTTTGTTTTGCTTTGCACATTTCTTTAATTGATCATACATATCACATAAAAGCTCATTAGGATCATCCTCATCATTATCATCATCATCATAAGAATTTGAAATAGAGGGAGAAGGATGTACCTCATTACCAAATGCCATAAGACACATGGGGTCATTTTCTTCTTGATCATCCTCACTTCCTTCTTCATCCCAATGGCTTAACAAGCACTTTGCATTGTTGAGATTTAAGAACAATTTCTCTACTTCTTCATGATTGATGATAGAATCAAGATCAATACCCTTATTAGAACCATTTTTCCTTTTCTTCATCTCGAAGGTGAGTAGAGAGCCAATAAGTTCTTCCATTGAATATGTCTTTAAGTCCTCGCTTCTTCAATGGCAAGAGCTTTTGTTTCCCAACTTTTAGGAAGAGAATTGAGAATCTTCCTATTTATTTCTCCGAAGTATACTCCTTGCCATTAGACCTCAACCCATTTACAATGTTGGTGAGTCTTGAGTTCATCTCATTGATAGATTCATTAGGCTTCATGGAGAATAGCTCAAATTCTCTAACAAGCATATTCAACTTTTACTCTTTGACTTGATTTGTGCCTTCATGAGTAACTTCAAGCATTTTCCACATGGAGTGTGCGGATTTTCTTCCAAGGACACGGTTGTACTCATCCGGATTCAAGGCACAACTAAGAATGTTCATTGCCTTATAATTTTGAGTCATTTTCTTGGACTCAACTTCATTTAACTCATTGTCCGGCTTTGGCACTTGAACACCATCCACCATCTTCATAGGTACAAAAGGACCTTCTTCAAATATATGCCATAAAGAATAATCTATGGAGCACACATATATCTTGAAACGGTCTTTCCAAGCCTCATAATTATTTCAATCAAAAAGTGGTGGTCTATTGGTGGAAGACCCCTCTAGGTAAGCGAATGCGGAATTACCGGCCATAATCTTTACTTCAAGCGGTTAAGCTAAAGATGAAGACGAGGCTCTGATACCAAGTGTAAAACACAAGAGAGGGGGGGTGTGAATTGGGTTTTAGTCACTCTTGCAAACTTTTTCTAAATCTATTCAAGGCAAGTGTAAGTTTGAGCAAGATGAGCAAATGCAAAACAAAAACCAATCACAAGACAAAGGATTTATAGTGGTTCGACTCACTCAGAATCTACATCCACTACCTTGAGCCGCACCCAAAGATTTTCAACAACTTCACTAAGAAGACTTTTTACACTTGTGGCTAACTCACAAAGAGTTTTACAACACAACCACAATACAAAAACTCACTAAGAGTTACTTGCCCACACTAAGTAGGACTTTTACAAGAATTACCCTATCACTAAGAAAGGGAATTAAGATGGATAAAAAGAAAGGTTGTTCACTCTTCTAAGTGAAAGATATATACCTTTGAAGTACAAGAATGTTAAGCTCTTAGAACATTTGATGCACACTCTTTGTCTTGCTTTAGAAAAATCACTCTTGAATGATTTAGATCATAGAAATGAAGAGCTTTTGCTTTGAGAGTGTTTAGACTTGATAGGAAATGAATGTATATTGTATGTGCAAGTCTTGGAGTCATTCTCTAGCTTTGGAGTATTTATACATTTGAAAATCTATGAAAAACGACTCTGCAACGGTCAAATAACGGCTAGTTCTCGCAGAGTTCGGTTGACCGAACTGGGACCTCGGATGAGCGAAGCAAGGGCTCGGTCGACCGAAGATGGCCATAGGTCGACCGACCTATATATGTTCAACTCTCTATTTTTCCTCGGTTGATCCGAGCTTGAGCTCGGTTGACCGACCTTCCTGAGTATGAGAGATGTTGATTTGACCCTTGTATTGAAATCTTTTGAAGTCTAAAAGGTTTTCTCAATATGTAACAAGTAAGAGCATTTAGAAAACCGTTTTAAAAGACTTATGCTTTGAAATCAAAGGCTTTTGAGATATGAACACATATGAGAATCATTTTGAAACTTAGCCTTTTGAAAACGTGTTTATGAAAACATGCAAGACTTGAGTGTAGAACTTATGTTCATGAGAGCATTGGTTAGAACTTATAAGATAACGACTTATAATGACAAAGCTAATCTAACCAAACCTAAGTCTTCAATCTTCAATCTTGAAAGATGAGCCTTGAATAATATGACTTTGAATCTTGATCATGGCTTGATTGAAGTACTTAGAGCTTCCAATATGAATTCCGATATTCTATCACAAAGATTAAGATCATTAGACACAACATCAAATGTTTGTACATTATCAAAAACCGAGTTCGTTCGCCCTTAGGGCTTACAGAGACAATCAGGTCGTGGCGGAGCCAAAAATTTATCTTTGGGGGGTACAATTAACATTGACAAAATAGATTCATAAGAGCATATAAAATATTTCATTACAATTATTCCATACGCGTTTTAATACTTTGATAATATTCTATAATTACATCATTTTTCGATAGTATCAAACACATCTTTTCTCAACAAATGCAATTAAATTATCATTCAACCACTGATCTCCAATTCGATTGCGTAGACGATTCTTGACAAAAGTCATTGTAGAAAATACTTTCGTCAACTAAAGCAGTAGCCACTGGTAGAATTAAAGTCAATGTCAAAAGCTTGTTTTCTGCAAATAACCTCTGTGAAAGCTCACTAAGACCCTGCAATCCTTGAAACTCTTCACTCATACGCATGTCAATATTATATGTATCAAGTTGATGTTGGAAATGGAGTGTAATTTGAATGAGAAATTTGTTTCTCAAGTAGTTGTAATGCCGGACCAAAACTCACGGGGTCTGATCAACCCACGTTTTGATACAGGTATAGTTGGTTCATTGGATAGTCTGATTCATTGGATGAGAATGAATAGACTTTAATTGAGACCTTTGAACTTGAGAGATACATGTACTGATGGATTCATTGGATAGTCTTGGTGGATGAACACACTTTAATAGTGTATTAAATAAAGACCTTTGAATTTGATACATTGTATTCTCTAAATGTATCTACTTACTCCTATTAGCCTATATATAGAGGCTCTTTCCAATGATTCAACACACAATCTCATACTTTGAAAATACTACTGTTTTCAGAAGCTCTCTAAAACTACTCTCTTTGTAAAACTTTCGGTGTTCATCAACAAGTCCTAGTTCTAGTTCGACGGTGGAGCTGTTTTGTGCAAACAAGTTCTACGTTGCCGTTGTATCCTGGGAGACAGACGCTTCACGAAAAACTCCAGCACTAATCCGGGAGGAGGCGAATCTGTTTTAAGGAAATTGTGTTGAACACAAGCCTCGGTTCATCTCTCAATTTTCCTTTGTTATTTACAATTGTTGTAATCTGTAATAACACTTGTTAAATCTGAAATTAACGGCTGTTAAGTCTTTATTATTTAACAAGCTGTTAAGATCTTTTCTAACAAATGGTTATTTCATTATCTCGAACAACTCGTTTAATCTGCCTATAAACAAAGTTGTTAGATAACAATGAGTTATTTACTTTTCTCGAACAACCGTTTAACTGCTTTTTAAACAGCTTGTTATTTATCTTTTGTATTAAGTCATGTAACCTTTCACTAACAAATTGTTAAGTCCAAGCTTAAAGTTGTTAGGTATTGTGTTAATAGTCGTTATCTTATGTTACTAACAGCTTGTTGGTTTTGTATCTTACAAAGTAGTTATTACATAGCTTATTAACACTGTTGTGGAAGGCTTTTAATAGTCATGTAGCCAAGATAAGCCAACAATCTTAAAATGCATTATCATTTGTAATCATCATGGCAATCGAAAACCAAACTACTGGCGTTGATGCTTCCAACACTACTGCTGTTGTTATTGCTCCGGCTGTGAATACGATGCTCCCTACTGTTTCGGCAAGTCATATGGAGAAACCAGAGAAGTTCAATGGTGTGAACTTTAAAAGATGGCAGCAAAAGATGATGTTTTACTTAACCACTTTGGGATTGGTTAAATTCTTAAAAGAAGATGCTCCCAAGATACCTGAAGGAGACGTTGATGCACAAACACTAATGGTTGTTGAAGCATGGAAACATTTCGAATATTTATGTAAGAATTATATTCTGAATAGTTTACATGACAATTTATATAATGTCTACAGTGCATACAACACGGCTAAAGAATTGTGGGAATCCCTTGACCGTAAATATAAAACGGAAGATGCTGGCACAAAGAAATTTGTAGCTCAAGCGCTTGCTTGATTATAATATGGTGGATTCTAAGACCGTGATAAGTCAAGTGCAAGAATTTCAAGTAATTTCCCGCACGACATCCATGTCGAAGGGATGGTGTTGAGTGAGACTTTTCAAGTCGCCGCCGTGATAGAGAAATTGCCTTCGGGTTGGAAAGATTTCAAGAACTATCTCAAGCATAAGCGCAAGGAAATGTCCTCGAGGATCTCATTGTCGACTTCGTATTGAAGAGGACAACCGGATCTCCGAGCGCAAGACAATAAATCCTATACAAGCTAAAGTCAATGTTTTGGAGCACGGTAGAGGCCAAGGTTCCAAAAGCAAAGGCAAGAGCTATGCGTCCCAAAGGGAAGCTCGGGACAAGTGGTGGTGTCTCGAGCGTAAGTACAAATTCAAAGGAAAGTGCTTCAATTGTGGCAAACTAGGCCACAAGTCAACCGATTGTCGATCACCGAAAAGAATAATGAGACCAACGTGATGAGTCACATGGCCAAAGAGTTGGAGGACATGAGCCTAGTTGCTATGATCTCCGAACTTAATTTGGCTCGGGTCAAACCCTAAAGAGTGGTGGGTTGACACTAGTGCTACTAAACATGTGTGCACCAATAAAGACCATTTTTTCCACCTTTGAATCATTGAAGGGGGAAAAGATCTTTATGGGAAACTTCGCCACGGCTTCGTCGAGCGGCAAGGGAATGTTCTATTGAAGATGACTTCTGGCAAGATTTTAACACTGAAAGATGTGTTATATGTGCCAGATATTCGAAAGAACCTTGTATCTGGATTCTTGTTAAACAAACATGGCTTTCGCATGGTGTTTGAATCGAGATAAGCTTACTTTGAGTAAAGCTGGAATGTTTGTAGGAAAGGGGTATGCAACCGATGGGTTGTTTAAATTGAATGTAATTACGATTATCAATAAAGATATCTCTTCTGTTTACTTGCTTGAGTCTTCTGATTTATGGCATAAACGACTTGGTCATGTTAATTTTAATTCGTTGCGACGATTAATTAAAATGGACTATATACCTACATTCCAAATCAATTTGAGTGATAAGTGTGAAATTTGCATTGAAGCAAAATTAGCAAAGTCTTCGTTTCACTCAATAGAAAGAAGCACTGAACCACTAGAATTAATTCATAGTGACGTATGTGATTTGAAATCAGTTCAAACACGAGGAGGCAATAAGTATTTTATTACTTTTATTGATGATAGCACGAAATATTGCTATGTGTATTTGCTAAAGAGCAAAGATGAAGCTTTAGAGAAATTTGTTCTCTTCAAAGCTGAAGTTGAAAAAACAACTTGATAAAAATATCAAAAGATTAAGGAGTGATAGAGGTGGCGAGTATGAGGCGCCTATTGGCAACTTTTGTGAAAAAACATGGAATTATTCATGAAAGGACTCGCACCTTATTCTCCTCAATCTAATGGAGTAGCTGAACGTAAAAATCGAACATTGAAAGATATGATGAATGCAATGTTGATAAGTTCAGGATTACCTTCTAATATGTGGGGAGATGCTATATTGTCTAGCAATTACCTTTTAAATAGGGTACCCCGGAAGGAAAAGGACAAAACTCCGTATGAGTTATGGACAGGAAAGAGACCTTCGTACAAACACTTGCGAGTGTGGGGGTGTCTCGCCAAGGTAGCAGTGCCAACACCTAAGATGGTAAAGATAGGTCCAAAAACTGTGGATTGTATCTTTATAGGTTATGCTCTAAATAGTATCGCAGCATCTGGGTTTCTTGTGCATGATTCAATGAATGATGATATTCACAAGAACACAATAATGGAATCAAGGAATGCATCATTTTTTGAAAATGAATTTCCTTGTAAGAGCAATGAAGGTTCTAGGTCAACTAAACGAGCTATTGATCCACCTGTAGTTCAAGAAGTTGAACCAAGACGTAGCAAAAAAGCTAGAGTCGAAAAGTCATTTGGTGATGATTTTATGACTTACTTATTAGAAAAAGAACCACAAACGTATGCTGAGGCTGTGAGTTCTTCTGAAAGGCCTTTTTGGAAAGAAGCCATAAGAAATGAAATTGATTCTATTTTGCAGAATCATACATGGGAATTAGTGGACCTCCCACCGGGTTGTAAAACCTTAGGATACAAATGGGTCTTTAAAAGGAAATTGAATCCTGATGGTTCAATTGACAAGTATAAGGCTAGACTTTTGATTAAAGGATTTAAGCAAAGAGAAGGCTTAGATTACTTTGATACATATTCTCCTGTGACGAGAATAAATTCTATAAGGCTGCTAATTGCAATCGCTGCCTTAAGAAATTTGGAAATACATCAAATGGATGTTAAAACAACTTTTCTAAATGGGGACCTAGATGAAGAAATCTATATGGAGCAACCCGAGGGTTTTGTAGCTCCAGGTGCCGAAAAGAAAGTCTGTAAATTGGTGAAGTCATTGTATGGATTAAAACAAGCACCTAAAAAGTGGCATGAAAAGTTTGATCATACAATGATAATCAATGGATTCAAAATCAATGAGTGTGATAAGTGTATCTATGTCAAAGAGACAAAAGATGGCTATATCATTTTATGCCTATATGTGGATGACATACTCATTGTTGGTAGCAATGACAATTTGGTCAAATCTACTAAAGATATGTTGAATTCAAAATTTGATATGAAAGACATGGGTCTTGCTGATGTGATTTTAGGAATTAAAATCATGAGAACATCAGACGGTCTTATATTGAGCCAGGCTCATTATGTAGACAAAATTCTTGAGAAATTCAACAAGGATGATTCTGGGATTGCTAGAACGCCATTAGATAATAGTCTCCATCTATCCAAGAATCGTGGAATTAGTATTTCACAAGTAGAATATTCAAGGATAATTGGGAGTCTTATGTATCTAATGAGTTGTACTAGACCAGATATTGCTTATGTAGTAAGCAAGTTGAGTGGATATACGAGTAATCCAAGTGCTGAGCATTGGAATGCAATAGTTAGAGTATTAAGGTATTTACGTTATACTCGTAACTATGGATTGCATTATACAAGATACCCATCAGTGGTAGAAGGATACACTGATGCTAACTGGATATCTGATATAAATGAATCAAAATCCACTAGTGGCTATGTGTTTACTTTAGCTGGAGCAGCTGTGAGCTGGAAATCCACTAAACAAACTGTAATAGCAAGATCCACAATGGAATCCGAGTTTATAGCTTTGGATAAATGTGGAGAAGAGGCAGAATGGTTACGCCATTTTCTGGAAGATATTCCAAAATGGGAAAATCCAGTGCCGTCAATTTGTATACATTGTGATAGCCAATCTGCAATTGGAAGAGCACAAAATACAATGTATAATGGTAAGTCTAGACATATTCGTCGTAGGCATAACACCATTAGACAACTGCTCTCAACAGGAGTTATCTCGATTGACTATGTAAAGTCAAAAGATAACATTGCGGATCCGCTAACCAAAGGGTTAAATAAAGAGACAGTTGAAAGATTGACAAAAGGAATGGGTATAAAGCCTGTGGATGATAAAAATCTTATGAAGGAAAACCCAACCTAGTTGACTGGAGATCCCAAGATCTAGGTTCAAAGGGACAACCTACTTGTAAGATTTAGCAAGGTCACTGTGGGGGTAACCTCAGCTCATTCCTGTCTTGAAACAGTGATAGGGAAAAGGATAGCAGTTTCGTTGCTTTAATGATACTGAAGGAAAGTTTGAACCAGTTCAACTTAAAGGTATCACCTATGTGAGAGAGAAGTGGGGCCGCTTCAAAGGAGAATTGATCAGGCTAATTCTTTAGAAACTCTTGCAGAACCAGGGAGTGTTCATGGCCATAATGAACAAAACCATGAGAACAGAACATATGGTAATAATTCCTGTGTAACTTATGTGGACTCTTTACACCAAAAGCGGGACAGTTCAAAGACATCAAGTCATACTGGACTGCTGTAAAGCAAATATATTTTACAATGGGGAAGTTCAAAGGGTAACACCTACTTTCCCTATGCAGGAGTTAGTTGATGAATACCAACATCGAGTCAAAACAATTTTTCATTCATGTGGGGGATTGTTGGAAATGGAGTGTAATTTGAATGAGAAATTTGTTTCTCAAGTAGTTGTAATGCTGGACCAAAACTCACTGGGTCCCGATCAACCCACGCTTTTGATACTGACATAGTTGGTTCATTGGATAGTCTGATTCATTGGATGAGAATGAATAGACTTTAATTGAGACCTTTGAACTTGAGAGATACATGTACTGATGGATTCATTGGATAGTCTTGGTGGATGAACACACTTTAATAGTGTATTAAATAAAGACCTTTGAATTTGATACATTGTATTCTCTAAATGTATCTACTTACTCCTATTAGCCTATATATAGAGGCTCTTTCCAATGATTCAACACACAATCTCATACTTTGAAAATACTACTGTTTTCAGAAGCTCTCTAAAACTACTCTCTTTGTAAAACTTTCGGTGTTCATCAACAAGTCCTAGTTCTAGTTCGACGGTGGAGCTGTTTTGTGCAAACAAGTTCTACGTTGCCGTTGTATCCTGGGAGACAGACGCTTCACGAAAAACTCCAGCACTAATCCGGGAGGAGGCGAATCTGTTTTAAGGAAATTGTGTTGAACACAAGCCTCGGTTCATCTCTCAATTTTCCTTTGTTATTTACAATTGTTGTAATCTGTAATAACACTTGTTAAATCTGAAATTAACGGCTGTTAAGTCTTTATTATTTAACAAGCTGTTAAGATCTTTTCTAACAGTGGTTATTTCATTATCTGAACAACTGTTTAATCTGTCTATAAACAGTTGTTAGATAACAGTAGTTATTTACTTTCTGAACAACTGTTTAATCTGTTTTTAAACAGTTGTTATTTATCTTTTGTATTAAGCTGTGTAACCTTTCACTAACAGTTGTTAAGTCTGAAGCTTAAAGCTGTTAGGTATTGTGTTAATAGCTGTTATCTTGTGTTACTAACAGTTGTTGGTTTTGTATCTTACAGTAGTTATTATATAGCTTTATTAACAGTTGTTGTGGAAGGCTTTTAATAGCTGTTGTAGCCCAAGATAAGCCAACAGTTGATCATCCATTGCTAAGATATTTCCTGCATTAAAATCCAATGGATAGTATCCACATAGTCGGATCAATTTGTTCTTGTCAAGTTATAGACTAGAGTTATACACACTTTTGATCACCCTTTTCTAGTAGTAAATTTTTTTTTTTATTAAATAAATATTATAGTCTCTTACTCACTTAAACTTGTTACAATTTTAACCAAATTTGTTAAGATATAAGTGGTGTCATTTCTATAATTCACGAACTAAATAATCTAATTTTAAATCGTAAAGTGATTCAAAATGGGTACAAAAAACAATGTTCACGGGATGAGGTGTTACAAAAACAAAACTAAAACTATAATAAATTTTTTTTTTTGGGAAAAAACTGGTAGGGCCCCACTGTGTGCCTCCGCTAGTGCAATCAGGGACGAAGCCAGGAATTCTCTGTTTGGGGAGGGGGTGAAAAACTGCAACAGTATACCGACCTACCTATAAAAACTGCAAAAAAAATAAAATATTTTGGGGGGTTAAATTTGATAAAAATTTCCGAACTACATATAAAAATTACTATATCTTGTAGTATTTTTTAAAATCTGGGGGGCGACTGCCCTCCTCCCTAGAATCATCCCTGGAGACAATAGAGTTAAATTAGATGTTTCTCGCATTATTTTGTTTAAACTGCAAAATTTTTCTTTTTTAAAAAAAAATTACAACATATTAGATCAGCCGGTTCTACTAAACTCATTCCGATTTCCAGGTTAGACGGTCTGACCGCCGAATTTTACCGAGTTGAACAAAGAAAGCATTTTTTTTATCCCTACCGGTTTGGTGGCCAAACCGGACCGTAAAGCATGCTTGTCGGCAGTCCAACCCGTTCGAACCGGGTTTCAAAACCTTGCCCAAAACTACGATGTCTGAAAGTAGTTCACGAAAAGATTTATTTTGACCACAGCGGCTCCAGTGCGGAACAGGGGTAAGTTCCGCATCCGTCTCGTTGGATTGAAATTTTGACGGTTAAGATTGATTTTAAAACGGGACTCTGTTCTAATTCAGGTAGAACACCTGTTCTGTCCCAGAGCTTCCTACTTTTCCGATCCCTTTATTCAAACACCAGCATTTGGTTTAAGTATCAACCACTTAATTAACACTATTTCTGTACAAGTAGCAAAAGAGTGAGTATTGCTAGCGGGGTGAGGAATCTTCGTCCTCGGTCATGAAAATAAATGCACCATTTGTTCAACCCTTTGAAACTTGTACAAGGAATTACTTTGTCACCAGAAAAAACAAAAATAATTTCACAAGCTTTAAGCATATTAGAACGGATGTGTTACAGTGCCAAATGAGAAAAGGAGTTAAACTAATATAAAATAGATTGATTGGTGAGTGCCGTACTTCCAGTCACAACAATTTATCCATCAACAAGAACACATTACAGAACTAATACAAACTCACCAAACAAGATCATTTGGATACCATTTTCCATTTTAGTTTTCAGGTTTTGGTCCACAGTTCCTCTTACAAACAATTCATCTTTTACGAAATTCAAGATGAAATATAACAACAAAACCTTAATACCAGGTAATTGGGGTGAGCTACATGAATCAAAATTCGAGATGAAATCCAAAACTAAATCTCTTCCAATTCCAAAAGCAAGATATTGAGAAATGAAGAGGGGGATTCTTACCGAGCATCATAGCTTGTGATGTGCCGTTTCCCTTTGTAGCATCTGAAGTTGACCTTGCAGATCTCAGCAAATGCCTCTCAAATGGCTCAGCCATTTTATGATTATGATCCTTCGCAAATTTTGTAACCTTCCAATTCCCATCATCGCATGTAAAACATATCATTGCTTTACACCCTGTTCTGGCTTCCAGTTTGTTATGAGTTGCTACACTAATATCTTCATTTACAAACCCTTCCTTCAAACAGAAGTACGACTTTGATCTAACTTTTTTGGTTCCTGGAAAGTAATATTGTTTTCCTTTGCGGACACTAAAACCCATGATATGAGCATAGTCACAGTACACCTTGTATGCCTCTTCCTCGCTACGAACAACCTTTGCCGACAACGTTTTTCTCTAGATTATCAACATCATCAACATCTCCGTCTTCTGAATCCTCACTTTCCTCACCTCCCGTACAACGGAGAAATATACCTTCATCCTCTTCACTATCAATATCCATGATATCTGTTGAGCTTTGAACCTCATACCCAGAGTTAGATATTTCTGTTGATTTCGAACAAATAAAATTCCTCAATGATAACCACTAAAGTCTTCAATAATAACTGAAATTCCAACAAGAACTGAACAATAATTGAAAATTAATATAGCCATTTTTTTTAAAATCTGTAGAACCCTGGCAAAACCCATACTATATGCATTAATGGGTATGGTAAAATACTAGTAATTACGATATTTTATGACATATGGTGTTTCATGTTCATCATGTAGGGACGTGTTTAGGATAACATAGCTTTTTGGGATCTTAGTAAGTAGAATCTGAAAGACCAGTTATTAAGCAACAATGTCAGAAAAACTAAAAGATCTGGAGACTTGTGAACCAAAAAGATTCAATTCAACTATCATAACCAAAACGCTGATGGATCAAGCAGCTTCAGTCTGTTTAGATGTTACATTGGTCACATTTCTTGGAGTAAAATACTTCTCTAATACACCAAAATGTCAAGTATAGAAAGCAAACATTTCCCAAAAATTTGTTAGAGTAAGATGCTGCACAAATGAACTAATCTAGAATCATTAACTACATCCACAGAAAACTAGGATGTAATATATATGTTTGCCAGAAGCCAAATATTATGCAGAACATGAAAGGATCCAAGAACTGGAAAGGTCTAAGTCAAGCAATGTTATCAAGGCTGTGTGATGTACTAAAACCTAAGGTGTACACGTTAAGATCCCAACTGTTACTCCTACAATCTACCCCCCTCCCCAAGTATGAGGCTCTGTTATATTCTAGGTGGTACTTCTAGAATCTACTCTCCCTCCTAGTATGATGCTAAGAGTTCTCTCATAATTTGTTTTGTGGCTATCTAATCATGAAAGTTTCCAAATTAGAATCCTGCTTTGATTCTGTGTTTTTTTCTATTAGATACATTGTCTTAATATTTAATTACCAGTGTCTGTTGGAGAAATTGGTTTTGCTCTATGAATTAAAGTGTCGTGAGGGCATATTTGAGCTAATAAATATTTATATTACACCACTCGGTTTTTAAATTTTATTGAGTTTATCACGAAGTGGGTTGCGCAAGCTTCGTGATGATATATAACATGTGAGAAAACCAATTATTAGTGTGAATGATAAATTGGTATAAAGTGGGGTGGATGAAATGTGGGAAATGAGTTTTAAACCTACATACCACATAGGAAACTCATGAAAGAGAAATTCACTTTATATGTTAAAGTGGTTTACTTGAGTTTAAATTGTATTACTACTATTATGTCCAATGTTAGAACCTCGCGTGCGCCCGCGCAAGGTGTGCAAACGGAAGGCCTGTGGATACCAAATTAGCTTGAACTTGTGTGCGGACGCGACTTGTGTACACGAATGCCGGACAAAAATACGCGGGCCTGATTAGCCACATTTTTGCTACTGGTTTGAGTTTTGAATATTCAAACTTTACTGCATTTTTTGCTACTGGTTACAGCTGCATTTTACAGCAGCAATTTGCTGGAAGTTGTAGTAGCAAGTTGCTACAATGTTCAAAGTTGGCTGTTGTTCAACGATTTCTGCTGTAAACGTTCAAATTTTGCTGCTGTAACAGCTGCAATGCTGCTGTAACTGCTGAATATTCAAAGTTTGCTGCTGTAACAGCTGTAAATGTTGCTATAACAGTTGCTATAATAGCTGTAAATGTTGCTGTAATAGCTGCAATTAACCCCATTCTTGTGCCTATAAAAGGCAAAGAAGTGCAACAGTTTTAAGTTGCAGCAGCAAGTTGCTTTAATGTTCAAAGTTGTCTGTTATTCAACGTTTTCTGCTGTAAACGTTCAAATTTTGCTGATGCAGTGCTGCTGCAACTGCTGAATATTCAAAGTTTGCTACTGTAACAGCTGCAATTAACCCCATTCTTGTGCCTATAAAAGGCAGAAAAGTGCAGCAGTTTAGAGAGAACATATTCTCCTCTCCCTCTACATTTTCTATCACTTTTCCTTGCACTTCATATACATTCTGCCTAAGAGTTCCAAACTGCTAAGACATTCGAAGGTGTTGTTTCTTCTGCTTCAAAGAATCAGTTGAGTTGGACGTTGTACCTTGGGAGTTCATTGTTCTAGGAGTCTTGAAACTGATAAAAGGCAAGACAAATTGAACTTAAGGGGAAGCGGACTACTGCTGTCTCGTCCAGGATTTTAATCCAAAACCGGTTGAAGTTCTAAGGTTTATTTATTGATGTTTTCTCGTCTGTGTTTTATTTTTTCTCGTCCCGAATTTATTTTTTTCTGCTTCAGATTTCGTCCAGAATTTGCTTTGTTTTTCATCCATATTTAATTATTTTCTGTCCAATTTTTATTTTTCTGTCCAGAGTTTATTTTTCTGTCCAGAGTTTATTTTTTCTATTCAGTATTCCAGAAAAAATTTCCTACAGTCTTAAGTTCAATTTGTATTGTTATTTCTGCGATTATTTGTTTTTTCTGGTGGTATATTAATGACTTTGTGCTCTGTTTTTTAGCATAGAAATGGCAAACACTGATAATCAATCTACTGCAACTGAAATTGGCACTTGTTCCGGTAATGTTCCGAATGGAGTTCCAACTATAGCGGTTCCTCCTTCCGGTAATGAGACCATTTTCCCTCCTTTTGAGGCTGCCATGCCAAACCGACCAATTCATTTTGGTCAGTTTGACTAACCCGAGAAATTTAAGGGGGGGGCAGCAACTTTAAGTTGTGGAAAGAAAAAATTATGTTTTATCTAACCACTCAACATCTGATTCGGTTTATCACTAAGGATAACTTGTGGAGGATAGTAATGATCCTCAATCTAAAATCACGGTACGAGCGTGGATGAGTGCGGACTACCTCTGTCGGCACAGTATATTAATGAACTTAGATGATTCCCTTTATCAGTTGTACTATGAAAAAAGTACAGCAAAAGATTTATGGGAATCTCTACTGAAAAAATATACTGTGGACGATGCGGGGTCCAAAAAGTTTATAGCTGCTCGTTTCCATTATTACAGAATGGTAGATGGAAAGTCTGTTCTTGAACAGAGTGAAGAGCTTCAAAAGATTTATCATGATCTTGCCGCTGAGGGCATGGGAATCAACGACTCTTTACAAGTGGCGTTGTTGATTGAGAAGCTTCCTCCTTCTTGGGATGATTTCAAGCATTACCTGAAACACAAGAAGAAGGAAATGACTCTGGAAGATCTGATGTTGAAACTGAGGATTGAACAGGACTCACGGAAGATGAGTAAGAAGCCTAGTAGCTATGTGGCTAAGGCTAATGTAGTTGAAACTGAAAACTCAAGGAATAACGCTAAGAGAAAGCGTCCAAATGAGTCAAAATGTTCAAACTCCAAGTTTACTGGAACCTGCTTTGTGTGTGGTAAAACTAACCACAAAGCAGAGGATTGCCGCAGTCGAGTTGCGGTAAATAACAAGAACAAGAGAAATCATGGTGCTGGGAACAAGAACCGGAATCAGAAGGCTGCCCAAGTTAATGTGGCAGAAGATGGAAGACTGGGCTCTGGAATAGAGGACATGCATCTGGTAGCTGTCATTTCAGAGTTAAACTTGGTTAGAGGCAACCCAAATGAGTGGTTTGCTGATACGGGGGCCACCTGTCACATCTGTACAAATAAGTGGATGTTCAAGACATAACAAGTTGTTGAAGATGAAGTCTGTTATATGGGGAACTCTGCGGTCTCCAAAGTAGAGGGAAAGGGCACTGTTGTCTTAAAAATGACATCGGGAAAGGAAGTGACTCTGACTGATGTGTGTGACACCCCGTCCCTCTCGGGTCGGGTATGTCGCGTGCCTCTCGGCACTGGGTTCTATCTTTTACAATATAAAGTAAAAAAGGATTACAATGAAATCCAATACAATACAATAGAATCTCTATATACAGATTTCTAATCCCAAGCTTTCGTTGAACGCTCTGATACCAAAATCTCGCACCAACTTCAGATACCTGTGGAGGGGGAAAACATTTTGGAAAACGTAAGCCAAAGCTCAGTGAAGGTCGTGCATGTGGTGCCGGTGTCCTTAAAAACGTTTTCCTTGGAAAATACTTTTATATTAAAAATAGCTCGCACAATGAGAAAATCATATATTTACTCTTATTATAAGGGCAGAATTCCTGAACCATCGTCTGAACTGTCGAGATTAGATTGACAATGACATTCCAATAACATTAAATCATATTTCATACGGGCCCCATTCTGGATATTCATTGACAGGATTCTGGAGGTGGCTCACACCCTCTAGTGTAGCACGCATTTCTTTCGATTATATTCATTTAGGCCCGACTCAATATATTCGCAGTCTCGTAATGCCATGTCAATAATTGTCACACCCCGTAACCAGGGTGATGACGTGACAGTGTCTCATTGGTCCATGAGACACCCAAGCCTACGATACAGAGTTACTAAAAGGCAATTCATTATGCATTAAATCCAATGTAAAGGTTTAACAGCAGAAATCTAAATACTTAACTGAAAATGAATCTACTTATTACATTATTGGAATAAGTCTAAGCGTTCTAAAAGAAATAACTGAACAGGAAATAAAGTCTAGCAGCTACGTAGAATATGATCACTCCTCGAATGTCCCCTCCAGGTATCATCTGTTAGTAGTGCCCTAGGACCATTAGCATATGTTGTACGTTTTATCTTTTTGAGCATTTCATATGAATAGTAAATTTTGCTTATGAACATCAAATGCGTGATTTGATAGTAAAACTCATTTCCTTATGTAATTACTATTCTAGTTGTCCCTAGTTTTATGTAATCTATTTTACAATGAAATAAAACTAGTATGATGTTTGATTGATGATTACGTTTTACTAATCATTTGTAATGAATACAAATCATATCAAAGATGCAATATATAGGGATACATTGTATTGGACATGATCCGTTAGAAAAGTAAAACTTCATGGTCCTTAGTCATAAGTATTACTTCCTCAATACTATTTTAGAATCCTTATACCTTATGTCTCCATTTGATTCTAGCATGAATGGAGCCACGTTTTGACTTCGACCGTACGCTGCTTTTAATCGAGTAATCAATACGACTGGTGATCGGATGTAGCGTCCTATCATGGCTTGAATGTGAGAGGCATTGTAAAGAATTTGTCCCTTTCTATTATTAGAGAGAGATATCCATGGGCCCCTCGATAGGGAAAGACTGTCTAAATGCATGGCCGTGCTCAAATGTATTTGATAAAGTGGTTATCGATACTATTTGTTGGAACAGTCTACCTAGAGATCGAGCATAAATATAATTAAGCTTAATAAGGGTGACGACTACCACGCCTTATGCTTAATTAGGATATCGCGAGACAAAGTGGATTAAATAGTGGATTGATATTAGGTTCCGTTGTATATTCATTCACTTTGGGTAGTCACAATGTCCTCGCTAGGGACCGACTAGTGATTTATGAACTCACACTACTACTAAGTGTGTTTTCATTGCCATTGTGATATGAACCCTACGTGGTCACACGCATAGACGAGCTAACTGAAGCTTCATGTCCAGATTCAATGAATCTAGAATGTGTCCAGGTTCATTGTATCCGACATTCACTTTTTCCGAGAATAATAAAGTGTTATTATTCGAATTAGAGATAAGGGGGCATTTTCGGTATAGCCGGGATTACGTAGGAGTCATTATCCGATAAAGACTCCCACTACCACAGTAAAGTCTAGTGCACGTGGGAGTTATAGACTCCCACTGCCAAAAGAGGTTGATAGGACGTGGGAGTTTAGAGTCCCACTGCTGAGAGAAGTGGAGGACGTGAGAGTTGGTTATGGGAACAAACTCTCACACCCTATATAATTAACTCTCACCGAAAACCCTAGCCTATCTTTGCTTCACCCGCAATTAAACAATTCACCCGAAATCAGATTTCGAATTTTTCTGCCTCTCCCTTTTCTCTCTAATTCCCGAATCTTAGAAAAACGAAGAGCTAGCAATCGCTGCCCGTTTCGTCGCGTGGATGCCGGTAGAGGGACATTCCGCAAAGGGAATTTTGTTGGTGGCAGATTAGCATCCAAGAAACGTCATCCTCCATTTAAGAAGTAGCTTCTTGAATCCAAGAAACGTAAGTTTTTCACTGTTTTACCGAATCGAATTTGTATGAGCGGATCCTTCAGGGGAGGACTCATGGGTGTTTGGAACGAGTTTCCGCCCATGAATCCCTTCAGTGGTATCAGAGCCTTGCTCATACGAATCGAATTCGATATTGTTTATCAGACAATAACACTATCAATTCCGATTTGATATGTGTATGTTTGAAAACAGAAAAATCTTTTCTTTGATCATGAAAGATGCATAAACTGTTTAAATGCGTTCAAAGAATGTATCTTTTGATGAATATATGTGATATATGCATAAATTGCTCTCGGTTTAATCATGTTTATACGGTTATATGAACTGTTATGATATAAATTGTTTTCGGGTTTTGACTATGCATGAACTGTGTAAGCATGATTCAGTTCTGTGTATTTAATTCGATTATGTTGGCATAAACTGTTTCTGTGAATATTGATTCTGCATAAACCGTTTCTGTGAATCTGAAATTAATTTGATTAAATTATGTTATTGCGCAGAAACTGTTTCTGTTAATCCGATTAACCAATAGATAATCCGATTATGTAAGTAAGGCAATTGAAGGGTAAATCTGGGAGGAAAAACTCATTCGACGCTGCCCCCTTGACCCCCGCAAGCGGGACCGCCGTCTGCGTCGCCCCGATTCGTCGTTCCCCCGAATTAAGACTTTGTGTATGTACTCGGTGTTAATTTCATTGTGCTTTATGTGATTTTAGCATGGTGAATAGCATGGCCTACTATACCCCTTGTTTTACATATTTTGGTTGTAATTTTATAATACGGCCTGCGAGCCGTTTTCAATGTTGTAAAATTGTAATCGCTTTATTAGATTAGCTTTACTGCTTTACATTGAAGGCTGGGTATGCCCATGAAAATATGTAACAAGGTTGGAGGCTGCTGGATCGAAGACTTTATCCATGAGATGGATACTGACTTAGATTGACCCTTGGCTCCCACAAGGCTCGTGGGAGTCATGATAGGATTAGGCCATGCTATCTCACATTTATTTTTATGCTTTATATATCGCATGAGATGCTTGTATAATTGTATTATGCGTTTTAAAGTCTCATTCAAACCGAACGTTTAAATTAAGTCTTAAAATGCCTATCATATCCTAAGCACTCCATGAGCTTGGATCATCATTATGTCTGCTTGCCAAAGCAACGGATAAGTGGTTATCTAGGCAAGAGGAGATGGGAAAATAGTGATTTTCATATGCTTAGACATGGTTCGACTTAACTAGGCCATCAAAATAGTTTTGGGCCTAGGTATAAAATGGGAAATAGCCGGGACATATAGATGTCATTCCCATTAGATGATTTTACTTTAATTGTGGGTGTTAAGCCAAAGCTTTCCTATAACTATTGTAAAATGTTTTTCCCCACTATTATCAAGTGTTGAAATTGTGGAAAATATTTTTGCTCAAAAACTAATAACTTTGCAATTAACTTAATGTAGATAATGGCAACCAACGCATCACACAATTCATTGCGATCTGTCCTTGAGAAGGAAAAACTAAGCGGGACCAATTTCCTTGATTGGGCCCGCAACTTAAAGATTGTCCTTAAGCAGGAAAGAAAGTTGTACGTTCTTGATACGGACATTCTCGAACGACTCTGCAAACAACGCCCCTAGAGCTGAAAGAGATGCTTGGAAGAAGCATTTCGATGACTCTAACGATGTGACTTGTCTCATGTTAGTCACGATGAGCACTGACCTTCAAAAACAGTTTGAATGAGTTGAGGCTTTCCAGATGATGGGCCAGCTCAAGGAAATGTTCCAAGAGCAAGCTCGTCATGAAAGATTCCTCACAACTAAGGCGTTAAATAGTTGCAAAATGGCCCCTGGAACCTCTGTAAGTGCACATGTTCTTAAGATGAAGGGCTATTTTGACCAACTTGAGAAGCTTGGAGCTACCGTAGGTCATGACATGGCCACAGATATGATCTTGGGCTCACTCCCACCGGAGCATTACCAATTCGTTATGAACTTCAACATGCATGCCATGGAGAAGACCATACATGAAATACACGGGATGCTCTAAGCAGCTGAATCGAACATTAAGAAGACCCTCGAAGTCTTAATGGTTCAAAAAAGGGAATTTCAAGAAGAAAGGCAAGGGAAAGCCCATGGCCAAGAGAGGCAAAAGGCAAAGGCAATGACAAGCCCAAGCCCCACCCTAAAGCCAAGGCACTAAAGGAGGGAGTTTGCTTCCATTGCAATGAACCAGTCATTGGAAACGAACCGCAAGCTCTATTTGGAAAAGAAGAAAAAGGGAAAGGCCAGCTTTGACTGTGTCTCCGAGTATTTATGTTATTGAAATTAACATGTCTGCTCCTACTTCATGGGTATTAGATACCGGGTTGTGGATCTCACATTTGTGCAAATGTGCAGGGGGTTCAAAAGGGAGTAGATCACCGGCAAAAAGGAGAAGTGGACTCGAGAGTAGCGAACGGAGCAAGAGTTGTTGTTGTAGCTACCGGGACATTTAATTTAGTTTTGCCAAGTGGCCTTATTATAGAACCTGAATAATTGTCTTTATGTTCCAACTTTGAGTAGGAATATTATTTCGCTTTCTTGTTTGGATATTGATGGTTTTGAAATTAATATTATGAATAAAATTTGCACCGCTCATAAAGATCGTGATCTTCTACGGAGATGCCTCTTTGATGAATGGGCTTTATGTTCTTAACCTCGATGATTCCAATAAAAGGCCCATCTATAACATTAATACTAAGAGGTTTAAATCAAATGACTTAAACCGGACCTACTTTTAGCACTCGTCGTTTGGGCCACATAAATGAGAAACGCATATCAAAGCTCCATTCGGATGGAATTTTGACATCATTTGACTTAGAGTCTTATGAGACCTGTGATTCTTGCTTGTTAGGCAAAATGACTAAAGCTCCTTTACTTGGACAAAGTGAGAGAGCTTCCGATTTATCGGGCCTCATACATACGGATGTTTGTGGACCAATAAACACTAGTGCTAGATGAGGGTTTCGATACTTTCATCACATTCACGAGATGATTTCAATAGATATGGCTACGTCTATCTAATGAAACATAAATCGAATCTTTTGGAAGATTCAAAGAATTTCAAAATGAAGTACAAAATCAACTTGGTAAAAGTATTAAGATACTTCGATCGGATCGAGGTGGCGAATACCTTAACCAAGAGTTTGACGAACATCTTAGTGGTTGTGGAATTGTTTCACAATTAACTCCTCCCTGCACACCGCAATGGAATGGTGTGTCGAACGGAGGAATCGCACCTTATTAGATATGGTTCGATCTATGATGAGTCAAACAAGTCTTCCAATTTCCTCCTAGAAACTGTCGCATTTATATTAAATAGAGTTCCTTCTAAAGCGGTTCGAAAAACTCCATATGAGATATGGGACTGGGAAATGACCTAGTTTGTCATTTCTCAAAATTTGGGGATGCGAGGCGTACGTAAAACGCTTGTTATCCGATAAACTCGCCCCAAATCGACAAGTGTTTGTTTGTGGGATATCCTAAAGAAACTAAAGGATATTACTTCTATCTTCCATCAGAGAACAAAGCGTTTGTTGCTCGTAATGGTTTATTCCTTAAAAGGGAATTTATTTCCAAAGAGGATAGTGGGAGTAAGATCCATCTTGAGGAAATTCAAGATCCCCAACCAACATCTGAACCAACTTTGGAAGTTCAAGCAAGCTCACGTGCTGATGCTGAGCTTCAATCTTTGACACGAGGCCCAAGAAGGTCGAGTCGGGTACATCAACGACTTTGAGAGATATGGATTTCGTGGATCGATGATCATCAGGTTGAACTGATTGATCAAGATGAACCCTCTACCTACAAAGAGGCAATTCATAGTTCTTAGTCAGATAAGTGCCTAGAGGCTATGAAGTCTGAGATGCAATCCATGTACGACAACCAAGTATGGACTTTGGTTGACCCACCTAAAGGGTGCAAGGTCATTGATAACAAATGGTGTTACAAAAAGAAGACCGACATGGATGGTAATGTACACACTTTTAAATCTCGACTAGTAGTTAAAGGTTATAGACAAGTTCATGGTATTGACTATGACGAAACCTTTTCCCCTGTCGTAATGATAAAGTCAATTAGGATTTTACTTGCCATAGCCGCATATTATGACTATGAGATATGACAAATGGATGTTAAGACTGCATTTCTTAATGGAAACCTTCTCGAAGATGTGTATATGACACAACCTGAGGGGTTTGTTGATCCAACAAGTCCTAGCAAAGTGTGTAAGCTTCAAAGATCCATTTATGGATTGAAGCAAGCATCTCGAAGCTGGAATCGTCGCTTTGATGAACGTATTAAAGAATTCGGTTTCATCAAAAATGAAGACGAGCCTTGTGTTTATAAGAAAGTAACTAATAATGCAGTAGTGTACCTTGTGCTTTATGTGGATGACATCTTACTGATTGGAAATGACATCCCCACATTACAAAGCGTAAAAGCTTGGTTGGGAAAATGCTTTTCCATGAAAGACTTAGGCGAGGCCACATACATTTTGGGTATAAGAATCTATAGAGATGGATCTAACAAAATGATTGGCTCTGAGCCGGAGTGGATACATTGACAAGATGCATCGAAAGCAGTTCGGTTTGCAAGACTCCAAAAAGGGATTCTTGCCCATGTCACATGGCATTAAACTCAGCAGAACTCAAGGACCTTCCATAAGGGAGGACCAAGAGCGCATGAGTAAGATCCCATATGCTTCAGCCATTGGGTCTATTATGTACGCCATGATATGCACTCGCCCTGATGTCTCATTTGCTTTAAATATGACTAGCAGATATCAATCTGACCTTGGAGAGTCACATTGGATCGCAGATCAAGAGCATTCTTAAGTACTTGAGAAGGACTAAAGATATGTTCTTAGTTTACTGAGGTCGGGAAGGAAAGTCCGGTTGTAAATGGTTACACAGACGCAAGCTTCCGAGATCGACGTAGATGATTATCGATCGCAATCTGGTTTTGTGTTTTGTTTGAATGGAGGTGCTTTGTGAGTGGAAGAGCTCAAAGCAAGAAACCGTGGCCGACTCTACAATGTGAAGTCGAGTATCTAGTCGCTCTCAGAGCGACTAAAGAAGCTCGTTTGGATCGGGAAGTTTGTTGATGAACTAGGTGTCGTCCCTAGCATTGTGAACCCAGTGGACCTCTATTGTGATAGTACTGGTGCCATTTCACAAGCTAAGGAACCTAGATCTCACCAACGATCCAAACACATTCTCAGGCGTTTCCATCTGATTAGAGAGATCATCGACAGAGGAGACGTTAGTATTTGCAAAATTCATACAGACGACAACATTGCAGATCCATTGACCAAGCCACTCCCACAACCAAAACATGAGAGTCATACTAGGTCAATGGGATTGAATATCATGTATGATTGGACCTAGGGCAAGTGTGAGATTGTTAGTAGTGCCTTAGGATCATTAGCATATGTTGTACGTTTTATCTTTTTGAGCATTTCATATGAATAGTAAATTTTGCTTATGAACATCAAATGCGTGATTTGATAGTAAAACTCATTTGCTTATGTAATTACTATTCTAGTTGTCCCTAGTTTTATGTAATCTATTTTACAATGAAATAAAACTAGTATGATGTTTGATTGATGATTACGTTTTTTACTAATCATGTGTAATGAATACAAATCATATCAAAGATGCAATATATAGGGATACATTGTATTGGACATGATCCGTTAGAAGTAAAACTTCATGGTCCTTAGTCGTAAGTATTACTTCCTCAATACTATTTTAGAATCCTTATACCTTATGTCTCCATTTGATTCTAGCATGAATGGAGCCACGTTTTGACTCGATCAGATGCGTTGCTTTTAATCGAGTAATCAATACGATCGGTGATCGGATGTAGCGTCCCTATCATGGCTTGAATGTGAGAGGCATTGTAAGGAATTTGTCCCTCTTTATTATTGAGAGAGATATCCATGGGTCCCTCGATAGGGAAAGAGCTGTCTAAATGCATGGCGTGCTCAAATGTATTTGATAAAGTGGTTATCGAATACTATTTGTTGGAGCAGTCTACCTAGAGATCGAGCATAAATACAATTAAGCTTAATAAGGGTGACGACTACCATGCCTTATGCTTAATTAGATATCGCGAGACAAAGGGATTAAATAGTGGATTGATATTAGGTTCCGTTGTATATTTATTCACTTTAGGTAGTCACAATGTCCTGCTAGGGACCGCTTGTGATTTATGAACTCACACTACTACTAAGTGTGTTTTCATTGTCATTGTGATATGAACCTACAGGGTCACACGCATAGACGAGCTAACGAGCTTCATGTCCAGATTCAATGAATCTCGAATGTGTCTAGGTTCATTGTATTTGACATATTCTTTTATGAGTATAATAAAGTGTTATTATTCGAATTAGAGATAAGGGGCATTTTCGGTATAGCTGGGATCAAGGCAGTCAAACTCGCGATTCTAAGTAGAATCGGAAGGCATATGAGGATCGTAGGATCGTAACTTGGATCGCCGATCCTACTTACATTAAAAAATTATTTGAAAATATATATGTACTCATTGAAAAACATTTCAATCACAATTTTAAAATATAAAAGCACAATTTCTCTACCCAAATTACCTTAGTTGAAACTAAATAGTTATTTCCAAATCATCTCTAAAGTGTCTTAAAGGAAAAAAAATGTGCGAAAATGTCAATCGGAGTTAATTTAATTACTAAAATGTGCTTATTTTTTATTTGTAATTAAGATTCAAATATCTCGTGAGATGTATAAATTTGTATACATCTTAAAGTATTAGTTCTGAGGATAAGAAATGATAAAAAAAAAAAAATATAAAGTGTTTCAGAAAAAAAAAAAATAAATAAATAAATAATTTAGGGAATAGTAGACTCGTAGGATCGTAGAATCATAACGATTCTACTCTGATTCTACCGATTCTACTCCGATTCTACCAGATTCCGATTCTACGTAGAATCTAACTCGGTCCACCCTTAAAACTCGTAGACGATTCTACGATTCTACGAGTCGACTCGCGATTTTGACTGCCATGGCTGGGATTACGTAGGAGTCATTATCCGATAAAGACTCCCACTACCAGCAGAAGTCTAGTGCACGTGGGAGTTATAGACTCCCACTGCCAAAAGAGGTTGATAGGACGTGGGAGTTTAGAGTCCCACTGCTGAGAGAAGTAGAGGACGTGAGAGTTGGTTATGGGAACAAACTCTCACACCCTATATAATTAACTCTCAGCCGAAACCCTAGCCTATCTTTGCTTCAGCCGCAATTAAACAATTCACCCGAAATCAGATTTCGAATTTTTCTGCCTCTCCCTTTTCTCTCTAATTCCCGAATCTTAGAAAAACGAAGAGCTAGCAATCGCTGCCCGTTTCGTCGCGTGGATGCCGGTAGAGGGACATTCCGCAAAGGGAATTTCGTTGGTGGCAGATTAGCATCCAAGAAACGTCATCCTCCATTCAAGAAGTAGCTTCTTGAATCCAAGAAACGTAAGTTTTTCACTGTTTTACCGAATCGAATTTGTATGAGCGGATCCTTCAGGGGAGAACTCATGGGTGTTTGGAATGAGTTTCCGCCCATGAATCCCTTCATCATCATCATGAACAAGTTCAACATCTACATCACCTGCACAGTAAAAAGAGGATGGACTGAGCTCTGGTGCTCAGTAGGGACCTAAAAACAGTAATAACAATAGTAATATATATAGACATAACATAACAGATACAGAATCAGATACAGATAATGCAGATGCCCGTTTTCCAAAATACCCCTATGGAAGTATATGCACACGACTCAATCCAAGTCTCACAAGAATCAGAACTCAGCGCAAGACAATGACAAGATGCATCCGAACGAGCAATGCAGTGGGACTCGCACCACCGCGGTTTCAGTAAAAATGAGATGCAAACTTGTGCAAAAGTGCACTAAACAATACCCAATCATCCCAACTCATATGCGACCAAATAGATTCTAAGCAAATAACAATTAAAGACCCAAAACAAATGTTCGACTATACTTATCAAATATGACATCCCATATCGGAATTCATGACATAAGCATCCCATACTACGCATGCACTACAAACCAATAGTTATGTCAGACAATCGAGTATAAAACAAACAAGGACGAACACATATTATGCAACAATTAAGCAATTAACAACATTCTTTGCACCTAAACGATTCCATAACCGAGTGTACGACAAGCACCACGCGTTGCCCATCCGGTACACCCAATCACATACTCGTCTTAAATACTTAGAACATCGCTAAGGCTATGACACACAATCCCACACATGAGCCATTTTTATCTATTCACTACTACTCAACAATAACGATAGTGGTCCCAGTTATCAACCAAACTAGGACGGTTCAGTATCAACACGTGGGTTCGGATAGCCCCAAACCAAGGGCCACAGATTTTAAGGATCAACCCTTTTAAATGTGAAAATTAAATAACGTAGGGGTCCCTACCTCGAATCCTTAGAAAAGCATTAAACGTACAAGTGCTGGAAAATTCTGGTTCTTCCCTCTACTTCTGACATATATTACGGAAAATCTAACAGTTAAAATCTTAATCTCTCCAGTCAGATTATAGCCCTATCAGTTTAGTTTCTAAATAAAAAAGAACTACTCCGATTGGAGTTCGTATGTTACCTGTACGACGATTCTACCGAAACTGTGCAGAAAACGAAAATCAGAGATCAGCCCCGCTTCAGATGCAATATCTTTCCGCTCAGAACTCCAAATTGAATTCCGTCTGCGTTCCCTCGAAGCTTTCGTGATTACCTTCGATTCAGCGTATACCGCGATAAAAAATTATGTCTCGAATCCCATCAATTGTCATGTTGAAGCTGCTCAGAATATGAACCCGGAATTTTTTTTTTTTTCTTGTTTCTTGCTCGCGGCTGATGAGAGAGCCGCCACTTTTTTTTTTTATCTTTTTTTTCAAACCCTATCCCCACGTACCGATTTCTTGCTCTCTTTTCATATTTTTCTTATTTTGTTTTACTCTCAAATCCAGCGAACCCCTGAAGCCCATTTTCTATATATTATTATTTCTTTTCCCCAATCATATTAATTCACTCATTATATTTTCCTATTATAATTATTATGGTGATTCTCAATCCCAACAAATTTACTAATTAATCCCAATTAATCATCTAATTAAATTAATCATTTAGGTGAATCACAAATAAATCCACTAACTACGGTACGTGTGCGAAACGCTTCTCAATAAAAACGTACACATATTAAAACACATAACATGTTATAAAATTAAATGGACACGTAAGCACGTAATCGCACGAAATAAATTTCACATACGCCCTTAGTCGAGCAAAAATTAATTACACGTTAAAAATCATGTATGCAAAAGTTACGGGTTTCACATTCTTCCCCCTTACAAAAGTTTCGTCCTCGAAACTTGCGATCCTTGGTCGCTGAACAGATGGAGATACTTCAACCGGCTTCTTTTTCCAACTCGCAAGTGGCTTTCGGCTCTGAATGGTTGGTCATCTGAATCCGATTTGGATGGTGAGAATGAAACCATGACCAAACTGAGAGACTTTGGTAATCAATCTTTTCACTAGATGAAGAATATTCTAGTGAAAAGTTTATGAGTAAGATTCTGAGCTCTCTGACAGGAAAAAAAAATTGAGTAAAAATGTGCTTAATTGAAGAACCAAGGATTGGGCTAACATGATAGTTGGTGAACTTATTAGTTCTCTGTAAACATATGAGATGCCAAAAGAAAATCAAAACTTAAGGAAATGAGTTTGGCCTTAAAGCTGAAGAATCAATATCCATAATAAAATTCAGTGAGGCAGATATGACGAAGATAATAAATCATACTCCTCAATTTGATATGATTCCAAAACTGATGACGAAGATGATTATTATGAAAGTGGGGATGAAAATGTTAGCAAATCAATTTATGACTTTCTATACCAAATTTATACTTCAATGAAGAGAATTATAATAAGATGAATGAAGACTACGACCAAATGTTGGAAATGTGGATCCAGTTTGTTGAACCAAATGGTAAACCAAAGAGTACGAATCAAGAAATGGGCAACGAGAGCGGATTCAATTGAAATGAAGATTGCAATTCGTGAACAGACATTAACCGAACAAAACGATGAAGCTGGAAATAGTTAAAGAGTGGATCGAGAATTGGAATAATTAAAAATCCAATTTTGATTATCTTCCATTAACAGGTAAACAAGGTGATGATCACCGAAAAGAAGACAAAAAAGTCCACATCCACAAGAAAATATAAACACGTGTGGGTGGCGGAACAAGAGTAGCGAGAGATAAGATTATGTGATGCTCTAATCCAAACAGAAAGCAAACAGATCTTGATTAGGCATCTTCATTTAGAAGACGCAACGTACCAATAGAAAAATGCTGAATATATCTAAAATGCACAAAATTGACTTAGGACATACAATAAACTAAGTCCGAATGAAACGAAATGTGCAGGTGATGTTTCCCCAGGTCGCAAAGCAGCCGATAAATAGGAATTCGAAAGAACAAACGTGAGGAAACCAAGAAGGCAGCAAATAGAAGATGAAACGTAACGAACGCAAGAGCAGAAGAAGAAACACTTTTGAGAAAGAACCGATGAAGTAACATTTTTGGGATATTCCAACGAAAAGTATGCAACAAAAGAACCTCTAAAGAGATGAAACTATCAATGTAACGATACAAGATTTGTCTGCAAATCTTGTTGAAAATTTTCTCACAAAACTTGATGAGAGAGAACTTGTTGAGATGACAAAATTTTAATAAACAAGAGCCAAGAAAATCTTACAATATAATGAGTGAACATATGATAATTTTGATAATCACTCAGGTTTAGGGGTGCAACCGACGAAACGGGTACCAGCCGGGTAAGTAAAAAAAATCATCTGATGGGATAGATAATTAAAAATTGATCATGTCGATGCAAGAAGAACTTCAACGGTTTCAAAGAATAATGTTCGAAATTGGTTACAAGAGTAGATGATGTGAACATCATTGCATTTGAATGGGTGTTTAGAAACAAGCCCAAAGAGTTAAGAAATATTATTAGAGACAAAACCAAAAAGGTAGTCAAAGATTACACTCAAGTACATGAGGCGGATTTGATGAGAAGTTTGATCATGTAGTAAGACTTGAGTCTATAAGACTTATATTGACGTTACATTTTCAGGGAACTTCGAATTTTATCAGAGAAATGACAATAGTACTTTCCCAAATGGAGTGTTACAAGAAAAAGTAGATATGGAACAATCTAAATGATGTGAAAACTAGATTGTTCAAATCATTATACAAATTGAAAAGGGCTCTTAGTGAATTGAAGCAACACTCGAGAGCTTGGTATGAAAACTAACAAAGTTCTTGTTGAAGCATGGACACGCAAGAGATGGAGTTGATGAGAAAATGTTCGTTAAGATTTGAAGAAATCAAATCATGATAACTCAAGTTGAGGATATTTTGTTTGGATAAACTATCAGAGGTTACGGAAAAGGTTGACATTTTACCAACAAAATGCAAACTGAATTTGAGGTGAGTATGGTAACTTAATTAACATTCTTCTTGGGATTACAGATCGAATAAAGGAAAGAAGAAATTTGTATCCCTCAAACCAAGTATGCAACAAATGTTGTGAAGAAGTCCAACAATAGAAAATAAAAATAAAACTCTAAAACAACCAAACTCCTATCAGTATAAACACCGAACAAGGAAATGATAAGGAATAAGTTGTTGTGGATAAAGGGAAGCAAGCGGTAGGTAAGTCGTAATCGTCACTGCTTCCTTGACTTGAATCCATCTTAAATCCCACAAATATATCGTGAACAGGGTAAGATAAGCGATTAAACACTTAGCAGTTAAACGTGTGAATCAAAGGCAAGTAAAGCATGGCATGTTATAAATAATACAAAGAACATTATAACATATAGAATACTGCATCATAATGTATAGTAACAATTAAGATATGTGATAAAACAATTAGCAAGTTAAACTTGTAAGACATAGGCAAGTAGAGCATGGTATAATATAGAAAGTCACATAACATGTTATAACACATATAAGAGGGTTATCATATACATGTAATATAACATATGGCAGTAAAATATAAAGCATTAAGTAAAAAGCATCCTAGTCCATGGTCTCTACCCATCACACACCTCACATTACATGTTCTTGTTATCCTATGTTCATTACCGATTTTATCCCTAAGGTTCGACCTGCTATGATACCACTTCGGTCACACCCCGTAACCAGGGTGATGACGTGACAGTGTCTCATTGGTCCATGAGACACCCAAGCCTACGATACAGAGTTACTAAAAAGGCAATTCATTATGCATTAAATCCAATGTAAAGGTTTAACAGCAGAAATCTAAATACATAACTGAAAATGAATCTACTTATTACATTATTGGAATAAGTCTAAGCGTTCTAAAAAAATAACTGAACAGGAAATAAAGTCTAGCAGCTACATAGATTATGATCACTCCTCGAATGGCCCCTCCCAGGTATCATCATCATGAACAAGTTCAACATCTACAACACCTGCACAGTAAAAAGCAGATGGACTGAGCTCTGGTGCTCAGTAGGGACCTAAAAACAGTAATAACAATAGCAATATATATAGACATAACAGAACAGATACAGAATCAGATACAGATAATGCAGATGTCCGTTTCCCAAAATACCCCTATGGAAGTATATGCACACGACTCAATCCAAGTCTCACAAGACTCAGAACTCAGTGCAGGGAAGTGCAGTACAGTACAGTACAGATCCGAACAGAACAGATGGTTCAGAACAGAACAGTGGACTGCACCCCTGCGGTTTCCATAACCGGGTGTACGACAAGCACCACGCGTTGCCTATCCGGTACACCCAATCACATACTCGTCTTAACTACTTAGAACATCGCTAAGGCTATGACACACAATCTCACCACATGAGCCATTTTATCTATTCACTACTACTCAACAATAACGATAGTGGTCCCAGTTATCAACCAAACTAGGACGGTTCAGTATCAAAACGTGGGTTCGGATAGCCCCAAACTAAGGGCCACAGATTTTAAGGATCAACCCTTTTACATTGTCTCATCATCCCCCATCAGGGACTCCACAAAACCACTACCGTATCTAATGATTGGTCCCACTAGTTGAAGACCCTGGACAGTAAAGAGCAGAAGACCTCTTGGGGTCGCAGAACAGATTAGGACAGAAGGCGGGCGGATCCTGCTGACTAGAGATCCTAGACAAAGGCTCAAAGAGGGCGACGACACAGTCTACCATAACCACTTAGGACAACATCAATGACTCCAAAATCTGACGACCAAAGCGGTAACATTTATGCAAGTTCAATATAAACCTAATTAATCCAAAATTCACAATTATCAGTCAATTATGACAATTTACACAAGGCAATAACAAGAGCGCAATAATCAATTTACAAATCAAATTATAATGAATTTAAATCATGTCCAAAAGCAGTTTATACAATATCGAAAACAATAAATATAATTCGTACAACTATTTTGTAAATAGAATAGTTTATTCACTTTTACTAATTCGTACAAGAGTTAAAATCTTGATCTCTCCGGTCAGATTATAGCCCTATCAGTTTAGTTTCTAAATAAAAAATAATTACTCCGATTGGAGTTCGTATGTTACCTGTACGACGATTCTACCGAAACTGTGCAGAAAACGAAACTCAGAGATCAGCCCCGCTTCCGATGCGATATCTTTCCGCTCAGAACTCCAAATTGAATTCCGTCTGCGTTCCCTCGAAGCTTTCGTGATTACCTTCGATTCAGCGTATACCGCGATAAAAAATTATGTCTCGAATCCCATCAATTGTCATGTTGAAGCTGCTCAGAATATGAACCCGGAATTTTTTTTTCCTTGTTTCTTGCTCGCGGCTGATGAGAGAGCCGCCACTTTTTTTTCACGTTTCCCAACCCTATCCCCACGTACTGATTTCTTGCTCTCTTTTCATATTTTTCTTATTTTGTTTTACTCTCAAATCCAGCGAACCCCTGAAGCCCATTTTCTATATATATTATTATTTCTTTTCCCCAATCATATTAATTCACTCATTATTTTTTCCTATTATAATTATTATGGTGATTCTCAATCCCAACAAATTTACTAATTAATCCCAATTAATCATCTAGGTGAATCACAAATAAATTCACTAACTACGGTACGTGTGCGAAATGCTTCTCAATAAAAACGTACACATATTAAAACACATAACATGTTATAAAATTAAATGGACACGTAAGCACGTAATCGCACGAAATAAATTTCACATACGCCCTTAGTCGAGCAAAAATTAATTACACGTTAAAAAGCACGTATGCAAAAGTTACGAGTTTCACAATAATCTCATGACAGATCTCGTTCAAGGTTCAGTAAAAACATTTCATATCCAATAACATTAACAATAAGGCCCCAATTTTAGAAAACTATTTCATTATGACAAATAAATGTAATCAGTGCATATCATGAGTGGATCCAGACCATGAGTGCAATAAACAACTAATGAGCACAAGATACGTATATATAATTTTGTAAAAAGGGTTAGGACCACTCACCTTATAAAAGGTTCATTTCCTTGAGACTCCTAATATTCCAAAATAAGTCAGAACCTTATTAAAATATACAACAACAACTCAAGCTCTCCATTACGAGAGCTTCATAAGAAATGGATTTTTCGGCCAAAGCATGTTGCAGTAGAAGGGAAGATTACATAAATTATTAAGAACAAGAATTCCAAGGATTCCACAATTGGGGTTTTTTAACAAAAAGGAATCAGAAGCAAAAATTGAGTCAAAAGCTTCTAGTGTTTCAAGTAGACAAAGTAGAACAAAACAGACAAAATATACCATATATTTGATTACAAGAAAAGAAAAAGAAATATTGGAGCAATATTGGAGCTAAATCTCCTGCTCAAGATGACTAAAGAAATGAGGAATAGAAATATATATATATAGAAAGAAAAAGGCCAATGAAAATTAGGCAATTTCCACAGAAATGGCTTCTGGAAGTTAACTATTACACAAAAAAGAGAAGAAGGCAGAGGACTTCTGTGGCACCTTGCTGATGCAAGGATTGAAAGTGCCAAAGATATTTGGTGTGTACAGCTGGTCTCGGACCACTTATATATATAGGAGAAGTTGTGGCAATTTAGTAATTGTATTTTTATAGAAGTTATTTTTGGTGCCCAAGAAACTTAGAGATAAGTATCTCTTTTATTTTCTTTTTCTTTTATTTTTTTTTTTTGAATATCAAATGACTATTATACCCTTATCTCTTATAAAAATTACCAGCTCAAAATAGGCATATGTGAAAGTGCTTACGGAGCGGGGTGTTACAATGTGTGTCATGTGCCAGAGATCCGGAAAAACCTCATTTCGGGAATAGTGCTGAACAACAAAGGTTTTAGACTTGTCTTTGAATCAAACAAATTTATTCTAACCAAGAGTGGTGCCTTTGTGGGAGAAAGGTATTTAGCTGGTAGTTTATTTAAAATGAATGTAATGACAGTACTACTAGGTACTAAGCCAATTGGAGTTAATGTAACCGAGGATTCCACTAGCTCAGTTGAAACAATTGCCCAAGAGGCTAATAAAGATGTTAAATTTGCTTATTCTGTTGAATCTTTTAATTTATGGCATGATAGACTGTGTCATGTAAATATTAAAAGTATACAAAAGTTAGTTTCATTAAACTTACTCCCAAAATTTAATATTGATAAAAATTATAAGTGCGGGACTCGTATTGAGGCAAAGCTAGCTAAATCCTCTTTCCATTCAATAGAAAGAAGTTCAGAACCATTAGATTTAATTCACACTAAAATATGTGCGATTTAAAATATGTGCGATTTAAAATTTATAGGAAAATCACTGAATCAGTGGCCCTTATAATGAAATTGCAAGAACAAAGTACGGTAAGATAGGGGGAATCAAAATGGAGTCTTGCTTTAGTACAGAATTACAGAGGGAGAGAGAGGGAAGACTGGTCGTCTAGGGGCTGTAGAAAGAATAATTTTGATATAGATGATTCAAATTTGGCAAC
The DNA here is from genome assembly GCA_026122235.1 of Vinca minor. NCBI lineage: Eukaryota > Viridiplantae > Streptophyta > Magnoliopsida > Gentianales > Apocynaceae > Vinca > Vinca minor. The sequence goes on from JAOCZM010000011.1 coordinate 14,626,118, forward strand.
ATATTCATAATAAGGAGAAAGATAATTTGTGATGATTTGATCAGTTTTAAACCACAAAATACACATGTACCTGATTCATATCAAAAATTTTCGTATAATTCTTTGTTTTATTCAAAAAAAAAATTAACAGAAAAAAAAAACAAACTACACAAAATGAAATATTTACAAAATAGAAACCCCATTTTTTACCAAGCTATTTATTTGTCACTCTTTGCAACACTCTAATTACGAAAATTTTATTCATATAACTTAAATTCTAACATGTAAACCAAGAATATTGCTAAAATTATTAAATTATTACTGGTATAGGGAGTGGCATTGTGGATCAGATTAATTTTTTTACCACGTCGAATTCCTTGTGACGCTCATCATAATAGTCCCGCAACATTTTTAATTATAATTTAATCAACGACTAGACTTATCTTATTATCCAGTTTTTTTTAGCAGATCTTATTATTCAGTTTACAGTAAAACTTCTATAAAGTAATATTATCGAAATTGGGAAAAAAATTACTTTAGCGAGATTATTTATTTATCGATAAATGAATAATTATTCATTTATCTATACATAAAAAATTATTCATTTATCTATACATAAATAATTTATTATTTTATGAAGAGTTTCTTATTACATGTATTATTTTCGGCACTGTAAAATCCGGTCGGATGAAGGTGTGGCTACTGAATAAGAAGTGAGTGAAGATGAATGCATCCATGGGCTACATGAGGTTCTTTCTAGTTTACGTTATAGAGATGTTATGGATATTGAGTACCTTATAAATTATCCTTCTGAAAATGATGATATGATGGAATCTCCTACTGATGAAGAGATTATTCAAGGGGTTATGGGTACATCTACCGCAGACGATAAACATGCAGATGACAGTCATAGTTTACCAAGTGTTTCTGCAAAAGAAGAATTTCAAGCAATGGGAACCTTACATACCTATTTTCTACAACAAGAAAATAATATGTCACGTGTAATTCATTTTTTACATAAAATTAAGGATGAAAGTGAGTTCAATTTAGTAACAAAGAAAAAACAAACAATTTTATATGCATATTTTACAAAGAATTGAACTGAGATATGTATGTTAGTAAACAATCCTTATAAATATTAATTTTATATGTTTTTACAATTAATATTATTTTAATTTTGATCAAATATTACTTTATATTTTTGTTGGGTCCTAAAGGATTTGGGGAAAAATTATTATCTTATGCATTAAGCGAAGATATTACTTTTTTACACTGGCCCGAGTCGGGACCGGAAGAATTTATTATTTAAGCGAGGTTATTACTTTATGAAAAATTGGCTCTACAGGTCCAAAAACAATTTTACTTTGGTGATTTTTGTCCAAAATCTATTTTTTTTTTTTGGTGGAGAGGGTCCAAAAACAATTTATATTTGGTGCGGTGGGTCCTTCCGTCTAAAATTTCGTTAGTCAACTGTTAATTAAATTTTGAATCTGGTCAACCCTAAAACTTTCAAGGGTATTTTTGAGATTTTACATTAACCCAAAAAACCCACCCACACCCACACCCACCCCCTTCTTCATCTTCCTCCTCCCCTCCCCTCCCCCTTAACCCACCCCTCCTGAAACAGCATCCCCTGAATGTTACATGTTTTCAGGGTATCTTCCCTTGATGGGGGGTTTTGATGAATGTTATTGAAAAGGAACATCAAGTTCTTCCAAGAACATAAAAATGGAGAATTTTTATGAGAAAATGAATGGAAATGGAGTAGTTGAGAATGGCAATCTAAGCCCATGAAACTATGCTTACCATTCAAATGGCATCAAGGGATCGTTATCTTGGCTCGATTTGAGAGTCTTTTATGTTAAGAGTTAGCAAATGTGAGATTGATGATTCAATTCCTGAGTACCTTACCTTAAATCATCTTCCACTAAATCAAAACACTCTTCTACAAGGAAGGAGATGAAGGGAAGGGGCGGGGCGGGACGGGGGAGGAGGGGGCTGTTTCAAGGGGGTGAGTTAAGGGGAAGGGGAGGGCCTTAGGCGGGAAGGGGAGGAGGAAGATGAAGAAGGGGTAGGGGTGGGTTTTTTGGGGTTTATGTAAAATTTCAAAAATACCCTTGAAAGTTTTAGGTTGACCAGATTTAAAATTTAATTAACAGTTGACTGACGGAATTTTAGACGGAAGGACCTACCGCACCAAACATAAATTGTTTTTGGACCCTCTCCGCCAAAAAAATAGATTTTGGACAAAAATCACCAAAGTAAAATTATTTTTGGACCTGTAGCCAATTTGCCTTACTTTATCGGATATTCATTTATCAAGGCTTTACTGTATTAAGATATAGTTTTTTAAAATATATAAATGAAAGTATTTATAATTAGAGTGTTATAAATATCAAATAGAATCTGAACCGTTTTTTACCTATGAACCATTTTCCTTTTTCCTTTTTAACTAACGACTTTGTTGGTATCTTTTTTTACGAGCACTTTTTTTTTTTGGCAAATTGGTTCTACGGGTCTAAAAACAATTTTACTTTGGTAATTTTTGTCCAAAATCTATTTTTTTACAAAATTAGGTATCAAAACAATTTATGTTTGTGTGATAAGGGGTTGAAGATGGTGAAGAGAACTGGGGAAACTTTAACCGGTGAAAAATGACTGTGGTGGTATCAGCGGTGATGGTGGCGGAGATGATGGTCTTCAACCGGCGAAGGAGGAGGAGGAATATGAAGAAGGGAGTAGGGATAGGCTGGGAGTGGAGGGAGGGGGTCGGGGGTGATTTTGGGGCTTGAATGTAAAATCTCAAAAATACCCTTATTAGTTTTTATTTGACCAAATTCAAATTTTAAGTAATTGGTTGACTGATGGGATTTTGGACGGAAGGACCCTATCCACCAAAAATAAATTGTTTTGATACCTAATTTTGTAAAAAAAATAGATTTTTGACAAAAAATTACCAAAGTAAAATTATTTTTGGATCCGTAAAGTCCAATTTTCCTTTTTTTTAAACAAAAAGTCACATATACTTGTTGTCAAAACAAGAAAATGTTTGCGGGCCCACCCGTTCCATGAGTTAAATGGACGGACATAGCCTAGTATTTCCATGTCTATTTAATTGTGGGTTTCAACAGGTCGTTCCATGCTGGCGATTGACCCGTGTGGAGCAGGGCCGGTCAACACGTGGGCCAGTATGCTTAACTGTTTTTTTATTTGAGAAATCCTAATACCTATATATATATATATATATATAGGTATTATATATATATATATATACACTATCTAATGACATGTCATGCACCGAAAATAAATATTTTTAATTAAAATAAAAATTCATAAATTTTAGTTGAAGTTATGAAAAATACGCTTGCTTTAAAAATTCTAAAACGTAAATTGTGTTACTATAAAAATTGGCATGTTCTATGCACACATTACTTTTCTATTGTACATTAATTAATACAATACCGCTCGAACTTTCTTTATACCCATAAATAAAATAACAAATTGTTATAAACATTCATTATAAGTGAAACATTATTTGGGAGACACATTTTCACTATATTTCAAATTGTTTGGCAAACCACTTATCAACTTTAATATCTTGATTTTATTTATCTAATTCACCCTAATAAGCATCTTGATCTAATCAATCTAAATAGAAGTTCATCGACCACCTCATCATAACATAACCTATTACTAAAATCTATATCCTAATAAATCAAAATATAATACTACTCATAACCACGAACATGGAAAACTCACATATTATTCCAGTGCAATATTTTCAAATCACTTGAAAGTAAGCATATTAACATAGAAAAGAAATAAAAATATTAATTAGAATCCATATAGTTTCTCTCCCTTGTTCCTCGTAGGATGGGTGTTGCCTTTCACTTTCATTGAAGAGTTAAGCTCTCTAAATGATGACATGCTTGGATATGTAAAATATATGTTAGTTCCATTGTAAAAAATTAAAAACACAAAAATAGCATTTCTTTAGAAATCAGTCTTGGATTGAAGTTCTCTTGCCACCTACGATCCAGAAAAAGAAAAAAATGAATCGAAGCAAAATTCATAAAGGTGTTTAAAAAACTAAAAAGCGGAAATACCTTCACTTTCATCTAGAACGCAACTATCTATAGCATACATAAGTGTTCATATAGTAAGAAGATGATCGTATTTTTGCGTCACAAATTTTTTTTTCTTTTTTAGAACGAATAGCTACAATCAATTTAACCTCTAGTAATTTTAGGAAATAACTACCATTTCAAATAATTGATACCCAAATTACATTAATCAAATAAAAACATTTAAAGATTTTTACCACCTAATATGAAATAGATGATTTTGAAAAGTGAAATTTCCCTTTGATGATCTACTCTAGAGTGGCATGTTTATCATCTCATAGACTTCCAAGTTTTCTATCACTAATTTGCTTCTTTGGTTCGTCTTTGCATTACTATTGCTCCTTACCAAAAGCTCCAAGTTATGCTTGAAATTGATATTCATTGTCAAAATTCACCAAAAGTAATTTCAAAAAAACCCAAAATTAAAAAATATATTAAACTCAAAAGTCAAAGTTAAGCAAATTCAACATAAACTTAAACCGTGCAATACTAACACATTGCAAGTATTGTAAACTACAATATCACCAATTTATTTCAATTAATTAGAACCTTTAGAAATTTAAACAACTATAGAGAATGCAATAATTAAATAATCAATTGAAAAACTATTGACATCTTATATTGTGTGTAAAAGAAAATGAAGTTGTAATACCATAATAAAGAGCCGTGGTTCAAGATAGCACATCGACGACCTTCCTTCACATATCATCCAACGATGACACAGTTTCTTTATGTTCACTGCTCAGGCATTTGACTCTTCTTTGTTGCCAATGAATGATATGGTTCTCTTACTGTCCACTTCAAAGGGATAAAAAAAAAACCCAGATTTATTCACAAAGTTCGATTTTTAACTTTAATCTCAAGATGAAACTATCTGCAACACGACAACCCAGTGTTGTCAATCGCGAATGGCGGATCACGGCGGCAAGACAAAAAAAATGCCATAACGTTATAGCGGACGATATAACGGCTTATAGCGGGCACAATAAAATATGCAAAATATGTATAAAACACTGCATAATGTAATAAAAAACAAAAGACAACATGAATCAAACAAATAACTTAAAAGTCATAGCGTCATGGAGGCACCATTGCGTATACTGGTGGCTGCAAAAAACGCCACGCCATAGCGCCATTTGACAACACTGCGAAAACCATAAATGTAGAAAAGCCTACATTTAATATCATTATCGAAAGAAGACCGTATCTCACAATGAAATCTCAGAACCTTCAACCATGGATAAATAAGATACCTAAAGAAGGGATTCAGAGGGTAAAATGATAGATCTGGACATAGAACATGATACTACTCCAGGCAAAAGAAGATAGGTTGGTTCTTCTTCAATGGAATTTTGTCCGCAAGATGGTAGATTCATTCTCCTATTAAGAAATTAATAAACATAAATGAAATACAAAGAACATCATCAAGATCAGTTGTTCAAATCCACATTTCATATCTAACGAAGATAACATTCAAACTATCATCAGAACTTGCAACTTTTCAAATCAAGTAAATGCTTAAAATTTGGATAAGTCATTCAAACAGCGATAAGATGAAAAAAACAAAAGAGAAGTAAACGAAGAGACTGCCTTCTTCTTCAAAGATCTCCCGTCTGCTAGGTCTTTCTCCTCTCCTAAATAAAAGGAAAAGAAAAATCTGCAACTCCAAAACATCAAAGATAAAATTTGCACAGCATTTGACACAAAACAACAACAAAAAAAAGAACATAAAGAGAAATTAAACCAAATTAAGCTATAAAGCATAATTATTATCGTGGGTGAATTGGTCACTCAGGCCATAGGAGGCGGCAAAATTTTCATCTAAAAGGAAGAAGAAGATAACGAACCCTAAATAATGAAATACACAAAGTTTAATCAAGAATGGAAGAGAACTTACATAAAAAATATCTAAGGATTCACTCCGATGACCAGCGTGAGGGTGACGCCGCTCTCTGGATTGGCTATGATGAAGTGAGCGTGGAGACGGAAGAAGGAGGAGAGGAAACCAGTTGTGAGAGAGAGACGTGCTTGTGTGAGTGGGGATAAACTGGAAGGAGGGACAAACGTGTGTAGGTGGGGGGTTATTTTAAGTTTTTTTTTTGTTTTTTCTTCCTTATTTTTAGAAAACATTTTAACTTCTTTTATCCCAAAATGATAAAGTTGTTTTTTTTTTTTAAAAAAAATTAGATAAATATTTCAAATAATTTAATTGAAATTTAATCTTCTTGCATAATCCATGTTGCGTAAGTGTGAGAGAGGAGGATAAACATAATTTAAAATTGGTTATCTTTCCTAATCACTTAGGTATTAAAAGTATATTTAAATAAAAATTAAAAGTTTAACATTTTTACATACCATAAAAAGGGAGAGCCGTTATAGAAATTTAAGGAATAAAGAGGGAGAGTAGTTTATAGATTTATGGGGTAGTGGATTGCAATGGAAAGTTAATAAATATTAACACGTGGAATTCATAAAATGAAGCTAATTAAAACTCAAAAAAATCATAAGTAGTGTAGGTATACATGGAAAAAGCATAAAATAGTTTAAAAAAGATGATTGAGAAAGAAGCTTATATATTAGTAAAAAATAGTAGATAAAAATTCATGTATTATTCCAAGAATCAATTTGCTATCCTAACCCCCTCTTATTGATTGTCAAAGGAGTAATGGTTGTCCCATATGAGGTTGAATACTGATGACTGTGAGAGAGAGAGAGAGAACAAATGACTTGCCATGGAAATTTTGAGGGATAGTGGATGTGAGAAGTTGAGATAGCGTAGGATTTGAGGGATATCAAGAGTAGTGGGTTGATAGTAAAATATACCAAAAAAAATACAAAAGAAGAAAAAAATGAGAGTCTGCCACGTGGCGTAAGGTGAAGATTGATGAATAAATAAAATTGAAAAAGGGGGTAGTACATATATACATATATATATATATATATATATATATATATATATATATATATATATATATATACATATATGTATCTGGGATTCCATTTTACTATATAATTAAGAGTATATGAAAATCAAATGGCTCTCGTGAGCTAATTTTTTTTAAAAAAAAATAATAATTAACTATTAGAATGAAAAAGTTGAAAAGAAAATTGAGTTTGCCACTGAAGTTAATAGCTAAAAACCAACCCACCAATTCATTCAATTGAAAAGCATGCTCAACCTCTTTATTTATAATGTTGTCAAACTCTAGAAATTTCGTACATTTTCAATGTGGGATCTTGAATAATATTGAAAAAGAAAAAGAAAAATCTAGAAAATTAGATTAGAAGAAAAGAAAAACCATAAAAATATTAAATTGTACAATTTAATTTGATTAAGTTAAAGATGTCAATCAATACTTTTAAAACAATTATAAAAAAAATAAAAAAAATTGGAAATTAGATCGAGGACCCGAAAATTCTATAGTGCTGAAAAAGTGAAAATGCCTTTGTTGATATCACATATAAATTTTATACACATTAATTTTATTTTTTACTCTTGTCATTTGTCAAGTTTTAAAAATAATAACTATTTTTTTATGTGGGAGTATTTATTGTTGTTAATTTCTTATGTGACTCTAGATTAATTATTTACTTTTTAATTTTATTAAAAATTAATTTTTTTAAAAATTAATACTTTAATTTTAGAGAGTTTAAAAGAAGATTCACTTGATTTTTGCAGTATAAACGAAGCGAATTGATTTTTTTCATTTTTAAATATCCATATTTATTTTTCAAAAGATATTATGAAAATAAAAATGTTGCATAAGAATAAAAAAAGCAAAAAAATGAACATTGCATAAGTCTAAGCTAAATTGGACTTCATTGTAAATTCAATCGGAATTCAGAGGACCCGCTCATCCGAATTACCCGTTATTTGTTAAAACTTTAACCATTTATATTTATATAAATAAAAAAATATAATAAGTAAATAAGTGTGTTTCCCTAATTTGATGGGCTGAAATGTCATCCCAATTTCCCACTCAAAACAACAACATGTGAAAGTAGTCTCTTTATAGTGTTGTCAAACCAACAAACAATCCAACTTTTCAATGTGAGATACATTTACTCCTTTTATAAGAGTTCTTAGTCTTCTCCTTTTGTTTTATTAAAAAAATACAGGACTCTAAAAAATTACACGTATAATTCTAGAGGATGTGATTGGTTAAAAACAAAAACACCTTATTTAATATAAATATAGTTAGATTAGATAGATTAGAAAGTCTAATAACAATGTTATATGCTCGGGATTCCATTTTACCATATAATTATTTGTATATGAAAATAGTGGCTCTTAAAGCTAATAAAAAAGTTTTTGACTCTTTAAATGAAAAACAAAATAATAAGTAGGTTTTCTCGCATGTTCTACCAAAAATCAAATGGCTTTGTGAGCTAATTTTTTGTTTTAATATTTTTTTTACTATTGGAATGAAAAAGTTGAAAAACAAATTGAGTTTGCCATCTGAATTTAATGGGTTAAAAATCAACCCACCAATTCATTCAATTGAAAAACATGCTCAGCCCTTTATTTATAATGTTGTCAAACTCCAAAAACTTCGTACACTTTCAATGTGAGATCTTGAATAATATTGAAAAAGAAAAAGAAAAATATAGAAAAATAAAATAGAAGAAAAGAAAAACAATACATATATTAAAAAACATAACTTTAGATTAATATTTTTTACTTATTTTGATTTTATTAAAAATTAAAATTTATACAAATTAATACTTTAGTTTTAGAGAGTTTAGAAAGATATTCACTTGTTTGCAGTATAAACGAAGCTAATTGATTTTTATTCATTTTTAAATATTCATATTTATTTATTTTTCAAGAAATATTAATGAAAATAAAAATGCTTCATAAGAATAAAAAAATAAAAAATGAACATTGCACAAGTCTAAGCTAAATCGAACTTGATTGTAAGCTCAATCGAATTCGAGAGGACCGGTCATTTGAATTACCCGTTATTTGTTAAAACTTTAACTATTTTTTATTTATAAAAATAAAAAATATAAGAATAAGTGTGCTTCCCTAATTTGATGGGTTGAAATGTCAGCCCAATTTCTCACTCAAAACATGTGAAAGTACTCTCTTTTATAGTATTGTCAAACCCAACAAACAATCCAACTTTTCAATGTGGGATAATCTTATTAGCCAATCAAGAGTTTACAACAAAAGTAAAATTTAACCAACCAATCAAAATTTTATAAAATAATTAATTGGAGCAAAATTCATGGAAATTACACGTATGATTTAGAAGAATATGATTGGCTGAATTTGAAAAGTGGCTATGTAATATATATATATATATATATATATATACACACTAGCCAAAAAAAAAAACCCGTGCTATGCACGGTAATATTTTATAATATATTATTTAGAAAATATATTAAGAATTTTTTTTTAAAAAAAAAAACCTTATACTTTAGTACATTTGGTTAAAAATAATTTCCTTTCTTATAAAAATAATTATACTTTGTCTTGATTTAAAGTTCAATATTTCAAATCAAATTTTCTTTTCTTGCACGGGGATATTTCATAATATATTGTTCTAAAATAATTTGTTTTTTTTAAATGAGAATATTTAACTCTCCCCTCAAAAAGTTAAATATTCTCGTTTTTTAAAAAAAAAGATTATTAACTTTTAGTCCTAGTTAAATATTTTCCTTAATTATGCCCGACACATCTAATATTTTTTATCTATTTGAGTTGTTCCTAAACTATTAGAAAGAATATATATAGTGGATGTAAATTAATATTACACTTTACGAACATCTAACGTGAGAACCTTTTTTTTTGGCTAAATAAAGTTTAAACTTTAAATAAAAAAAAAGGATCAAAGTTACAAAGTGCCTCCCCTATCACAAAAAACATGGAGTGGAATGGCATCAGGCTCAATATACTAGATACATCATTTGACTTAACCCAATTAGCAATATTATGAGCATGGTAGTTAGCTACCTTATTTACATAGTGTACCCACAATTTGAACTTGGACAGGACAACCCCAATCCAATGGATATCTAAAGAATGCCCTTTAATACCTCTAAGCTCATTGAGGCAATCGCCTTCCAGAATAGCATGATGAATATCCAATGACTCTAGTTGGACAGGATATATAGTTCTAACTTGAGAACTTTAAAATTGATAAAATATGCTTCTTCAACTAATAAATAACTTACTTTTGTAACTTTATTTAACAACTTTGACTGATCATGATGTCAGAGCAATTCCATCATGCAAGAGCAATTATATGGAAAAAAAATGCCTCTTCAAGTAATTGTAAGTATGGCTCCCCTATTGTCTTCAAATTTTTCCATCCTCTAAAAGAAAGAAAGAAAAATTAAGAAATGAACATAAAGTTTTAGAATCAGATAAAACGTATTCTATAATTTATTTGAGATTACAAATTCTTCTCCCGTCATGCATATAACTTTGGAGATTATGTCTAATAAAAGTCCATGATTACTGAAATATTCATCTCTTGTCAGGTAAGAGATATTCCAAGTGCTATCTCAATAATCTTGTCAACTTTTTGAATATTTCAATGCAACAATCTCTCTAGGCCTTAAAATGAAAGAGAAAGAAATAAAAATAATTAAAATTAAAAAAAAATACATAATGTCTTTAAAAACTCAAAACCTACATTTATAACATGTTTTCTTTCAAGAGACCAACTTTAGGTATATAATAAAGCACTATTTTATCATTTGAAAAACACATATGTCAAGTTAGCAAAAATCTAATTTCTCTTTCTTTTATAAATAAAACACTAAAGTGAAAGAAAAACATGAATCAATTAATTCATTAGAATTATAAACAATTAAATTTAAACGAAATAAGAGCAAACTTGCCTCAAAGATTAAGGCATGAAAAATGAAGATAAAGCAAACACATCAAAGCCGAGTTATTCATGGTAGAAAAATCAACATAATAAAATGGATAGTTACATAATCTATTCAAGTTTGCTAAATGAAATTTGAAGAAGCAACCTTTATTAATGTAGGAACACTTACATATACTGCAAGATCAATACAAATTATAAATTTTGTTGACATCTCATTACTAAAAAAACATATATTAAGAGAAGAGAGAATGACACTGTATAAATTGTACCTTCTTATAGTTCATACTCGAGACCGTTTTCTGAATTACATGTGAAAGAGAAGTAAAGTAAATTATCATATGCATAAACAAATCAAACAAAAATACATTTGTATAAGAAGAAAAATAATATCAAAATATGCAAACTGAAATGAAATAAAAATCTATAAGAAAACACAGAAATATATGAACGATCTTTGTGGTTGAATTTTGGTGGAAGAGATGTATACTTAATAAGATATTTAGTTGAGTTAAACTCAAAGTCTTTCATAGGTGATAAGATCAGCAAGAAATCCAAAGATAAATTCAAGTGAGTTTCTTAGGCGATAAGTGAAAGTATAATAGCTTTAGTTGGGATTAAGCGAGTTTAAAAAAAATATATACAAAAAAAATTACAAAATGAAGAAAAAATAAGAACATGCCACGTGGCGCCAAGTGGAGAGTAAACCTGAAAACAGGCTCTATAATATAAATATAGATTGATTGTTGTCAAATACCTGACAGGGCAGTTTGCAATGTGGTGTAACATCCAACCTGCAGGTCGGGGGTTGAAACCCCCCTCTCCCAATTTAAATGAAATAGTTTAACATTTTTGCACTAATAAAAGTTGATATTTAACTTTTATTAAGGTAAGTTAATTTTCAATTAATTTAATTAACATAAATATTTTCAACCAATAAAAATTAGTAAATTAAATAAAAATTGTGAAAATCTAAGAAAATAGTATTGAAGAAATATATAGATACAAATATACGTATGTATAACTGCTCTGTAATATATATATACTAGCAAAAATACCCGTGCTACGCACGGAAACGTAATGTTTAATGAAAGAAAAAATGTCAAAGTAATTTTGTAACTCAAAACATGTCAAAGTACACTCTTTTATAGCATTGTCAATCTCAAAAAAAAAATGTAACTTTTCAATGTGGGATGCTCTTATAAGAAAATTAAGAATTTACAACCAAAGTAAAATTTAACAACAAATCAAATTTTATAAAATAATTAATTGAACAAAAATTCATAGAAATTACACGTAGGATTTAGAAGGATGTGATTGGCTGAAACTGAAAACAGACTCTGTAATATAAATATAGATAGATACTCCTTCAGATTCAAAATATAAGTCTTCTTACTAGTTTTCACACAAATTAAGATACTAATCAAGATGACTAAAGTACCCCTAATTAATACTCCAAAAGAACAAATAAATTAATGAAGAGTTGCATGAGAACTATACATTTTGTCAAATATGAATATATGGAGAAAATAATGTAAGGGTTATTTTGCAAAAAAAAAATAACTCTTAAAAAAACTTCTATTTTGAATCAGAGGAAGTATAAATTTTATGCACATTAATTTTCTTTTATAGTCTGGTCATTTGTCAAATTTTAAAAATAATAATTTTTTTTTATGTGGGAATTTTTATTGTTGTTAATTCTCTTATTTGACTTTAGATTAATATTTTTAACTTTTATTATAAATTAAAATTTTTACAAATTAATACTTTAGTTTTAGAGAGTTTAGAAAAAGATTCACTTGATTTTTGGAGTATAAACGAAGCGAATTGATTTTTTTTTTTTAAATATCCATATTTATTTATTTTTAAAAATATATTATAAAAATAAAAATTCTCCATTAGAATAAAAAAAAATGAACATTGCTTAAGTCTGAGTTAAATCGAACTTGATTTTATGCTCAATCGGAATTCATAGGACCCGGACATCTGAATTACCCGTTATTTGTTAAAACATTAACTATTTATATTTAAATAAATAAAAAATATAAGAAGCAAATAAGCGGGCTTCCTTTATTTGATGGGCTAAAATGTCAGTCCAATTTTGTAACTCAAAACATGTCAAAGTACCATCTTTTATAGTATTGTCAAACTCAAAAAACAATGTAACTTTTCAATGTGGGATACTCTTATAAGCCAATTAAGAGTTTACAACCAAAATAAAATTTAAATTAGCATTCCATTAAAAGAATTAAAGAAAATAGTTGTCAAATACCGCCAGAGTAGTTGGCAATGTGGCGTAGCATCCGGCTTGCTGGACGGGGGATCGTATCCCCCCTCTCCCAATTTTAAATAAAATAGTTTAACATTTTTGCACCAATAAAGGTTGATATTTAATTTTTATTAAGATAAGTTAATTTTTAATTAATTTAATTAACCTAAATATTCTCAACCAATAAAAAATTAGTAAATTAATTAAAAAAATGTGAAAATCTAAGAAAATAGTATTGAAGAAATATATAGATACAAATATACGCATCTATAACATGCTCGTAATATATATATATATATATATATATATATATATATATATATATATATATATATATATATATATATATATATAGACTAGCCTAATAACTCGTGCTATGCACGATATTCTATTTTATTATATAATTAAGAGTATATGAAAATCAAATGGCTCTGTGAGGTAATTTTGTTTTAAAAAAAAAATTGACTATTAGAATGAAAAAGTTGAAAAATAAATTGAGTTTGTCACTGAATTTAATTGGCTAAATACCAACCCACCAATTCATTCAATTGAAAAGCATACTCAATCCATTTATTTATAATGTTTTCAAACTCAAAAAATTTCGCACATTTTCAATGTGGGATCTTGAATAATATTGAAAAGGAAAAAGAAAAATCTAAAAAAATAGAATAGAAGAAAAGAAAAACCATAAATATATTAAATTTAATTTGAATAAGTTAAAGATGTCAATCAATACTTTTTAAAATAATTATAAAAAAAATTGGAAATTAGATTGAGGACCCGAAAACTCTATAGTCTTTGAAAAACTGTAAATGCCTTTGCTGATATCATATATAAATTTTATACACATTAATTTTCTTTTATAGTCTTGTCATTTGTCAAGTTTTAAAAATAATAACTATTTTTTATGTGGGAGTCTTTATTGTTGTTAATTCTCTTAAGTGACTTTAGAATAATAATTTTTACCTTTTTATTTTATTAAAAAATTAAAAATTTCTACAAATTAATACTTTAGTTTTAGAGAGTTTAGAAGAAGATTCACCTGATTTTTGCAGTATAAACGAAGCGAATTGATTTGTTTTAATTTTTAAATATTCAAATTTATTTATTTTTCAAAAGATATTATGAAAATAAAAATGTTATATAAGAATAAAAAAAACAAAAAAATGAACATTTCATAAGTCCAAGCTAAATCGAACTTTATTGTAAGTTCAATTGGAATTCGGAGGACCCTGGGTCATCCAAATTACCCTTTATTTGTTAAAACTATAACAATTTATATTTATATAAATAAAAAAATATAAGAAGCAAATAAGCGTGTTTCCCTAATTTGATGGGATTTGGAATGTCGACTCAATTTCTCACTCAAAATAACATGTGAAAATACTCTCTTTATAGCGTTGTCAAACTCAACAAACAATCTAACTTTTCAATGTGAGATGCATTTACTCCATTTTATAAGAGTTTTTAGTATTCTCCTTTTATTCTAGAGAATGTGATTGGTTAAACAAAAACACGTTATGTAATATAAATCTAGTTAGATTAGATTAGATAGTCTAATAACATGTGCTATGCTCGTGATTCCATTTTACCATATAATTAAGAGCATATAAAAAACAATGGCTCTGTAAACTATTTTTTTTTAAATTTTGACTCTTTAAATAAAATAAAAAAAATAATAAGCGAGTTTTCTCGTGAGTTCTACCAAAAAATCAAATGGCTCTGTGAGCTAATTTTAATTTTTTTTTACTATTGGAATAAAAAAGTTGAAAAGCAATTTGAGTTTGCCATCGAATTTAATTGGCTAAATATCAACCCACCAATTCATTCAATTGAAAAACATGCTCAATCCCATTTATAATGTTTCCAAACTCCAAAAATTTCAGTACACTTTCAATATGTGATCTTGAATAATATTGAAAAGGAAAAAGAAAAATCTAGAAAGTTAGAATAGAAGAAAAGAAAAATCAGAAATATATTAAAAACCATAACTTTAGATTAATATTTTTTACTTATTTTTATTATTAAAAATTAAAATTTCTACAAATTAATACTTTAGTTTTAGAGAGTTTAGAAAGACATTCACTTGTTTGCAGTATAAATGAAGCGAATTGATTTTTATTCATTTTTAAATATCCATATTTATTTATTTTTTTAAAAAGATATTATGAAAATAAAAATGATGCATGAGAATAAAAAAATAAAAAATGAACATTGCATAAGTCTAAGCTAAATCGAACTTGATTGTAAGTTCAATCGGAATTCAGAGGACCCGGTCATCTGAATTACATGTTGTTTGTTAGAACTTTAACTATTTATATTTATATAAATACAATATATAAGAAGCAAATAATTGTGCTTCCCTAATTTGATGGGCCGAGATGTCAGTCCCAATTTCTCACTCAAAACATGTGAAAGTACCCTCTTTTATAGTATTGTCAAACTCAACAAACAATCTAACTTTTCAATGTGGGATACTCTTATGAGCCAATCAAGAGTTTACAACAAAAGTAAAATTTAACCAACCAATCAAAATTTTATAAAATAATTAATTGAACCAAAATTCATGGAAATTACACGTAGAATTTAGAAGAATGTGATTGGTTGAAACTGAAAACAGGTTATGTAATATAAATATAGGTCGCATTTTGAGATTCAAACTCGCCACACACACACACTCTCTCTCTCTCTCTCTCTCTCTTCCTCTTGAAGCTTCTTCATTTTTTGACTTTCATGGGCCATCTTTCTTTCACTTTTGGTGTGTTCCCCCCCCCCCCTCTTTTGCCATAAATCTTGATGGAATTTTTTCAAAGCAGTATTATTCAAGATTCAAGACTCAGATTCAAGACCTACTTCAGATCCTTTCAGATCTGGAGTTTATCTCTAAACCCAGAGTTGTTATGGGCCCTTTCTCAGTTTTCTTCATCTTTCCGAGACAATCTATGTGACGGTTGATACGCCCATGGTCTCGTAGATTGTTGATTTCTAAGGAAGGTGATGAAACTGAGCTTGCTACTGCTGTTCCAGGATCTCGGAGAAGCTGTTGCGAAGAATTTTATCATGTATTTATTTTTTTACTGTTTTTTGTGTTGTTTACCTGGTCCGGGGTGTGGACTTTTATCTGTTATCATGGTGTTTACACTATTGTATAACTTTTATTTTTCTTATATTTGCGTTTTATCTTTTGATTGTAATGGCTTTGACTATTTTATGATTAATGGGTAAATTTTATTTAGCAAAAAACAAAAACATTTTAAGATTCAAAGTTTCTGTTGTTAAGAATTTGTTTGTTATTAAAAAATTTATATTTTGCAATTGTGAATATGTGATTTTTTAATGTCTTATTTTTGTAGATGGATTATACTATATATTTTTTAGATTCTCAAAGTTTAATTCAATAAACAAGAATTATTTTGTTAATATTTTTTTTAAAAAAAAGACAGAAAATGCTAACGGGCCGGCCAGTTTGCCCATGAGCATTTGCCCAGCGAATTTGGACCGCTCTTTATTTGCCCGCCAAAATCACGGGCTAGCCCCCACCACCCCGTTTGATCTAACACGTGACAGGACGGGGCAAAATGGGAGGCCAACCTGATCTGACCATTAATTAATCTGATATACAAATATTATAAAATAGGAAAATGATTTACTCCTAAAATTTTGGGGATAGAAACCCTAAACCTCCAAATTGAGGGTGTTAAATGACTATCTTACGCCCTGCTGGTATAAGGGATTCACCCAACTATAAGGGCAAAAAGGTCCAAAAAATTATTTTAGTCAATCTTTTTAGCTAATAATTTTAAGTAGCTTTCAGTAGGTCCCTATAAAATAACGACCTCGAGCATTATTTCACCCCTTTCAGACTCTCTACAAACCTAAGTATGAAATCCAAATCCCTAATATTCATACGAAAATCTCCCTAAATCCCTATTATAATTTACCAGGTATTTAGAGAAATAATGTTGAGGTCGTTATTTTCTAATATTTGTATATAGGATCAATGGTCGGGTCGGTTGGGTTGGAGAGAATTTGTTAGAATTAAATGATTTGTCAATCTTACTTCCGAATTAGAATGAAGTGGAGAAGAAACTGTCAGGTTAATGCTCGGGTCAGTCTGAATTGGATAGGTCGTGTCATGACACTTATACTAGACAAAATTACTTTTGTGGCAGAAAAAGTCACTGACAAATTATTTGTGGTAGAAATAGCACACAAAACTACTTTTGTGACAGAAAAGCACTGAAAAACTATTTATAGCAAAAATAGAAAATGAAAATACTTTTGTGGTAAAAACAGTTATTTGCTCTAATATTTACTCCTAGTTGTTTTTGGAAAAAAAATGTTTCTTGTTCACCTTGATATTTTTTGATTGTTTGCAAATAAATATACAATTTCTAAAAGCATAAATTCAATATAACATATTGATGAAAAATAAAGAGCTGATATATAATCAAAAGTGGTAACTATAGAGCATAATGGCGCTTCATATCCTAATCACCGTTGTCGCTTCGCCTCTTGGATACAAGAAGAAAATAAAATATTACAAGAGAAAACAAGGGCCCAGAGATAGAGATGCCCAAATCAGAATGGAATCGTCGGTCTTGGTTTTGCGCGGTTCCGGGCCAAAGCTTTGAACCGGCTCAGAATCGAACTGGTTAGAACCATAACTGGAGGTTCAGACATGTTGGACTCACGGATCTGCCGATTTCTAGTTTTAAAAAAATCAATGTTATTGTTTACTATTATTATTATTCGTTCTTAAAATTTACTATTTTTATGTTATTTTTAATTTTCTTTAAATTTTAAAAAAGAAAAAGAAAAAAAATCTTAATTTAAAAACAAAAGATGAATTACTGTGGCTATAGCGACGGTGTCAGTAGTGAGTTGAGGAACATGAATATAAATGATTCCGATGAGACCAAAGTACCAGGATATACACATGTACCTAATACATGGGATCCGAACTTCCAACTGAAACTTTCAGCATGTCGGATTTATATATACCATACTTAGATCCCTTGCGGTGCAGAAATGTACTGGGATAGTCAACCATTCTCAAAACAAAAAAAAATGTCGAAAATGTAGCCTCCTCCATCATGTAATCGATCACGATCGAACAAAAAAGAAATCTTCAATGTTCGTGTGTTGGTATTCTCTAATTGAAAAACTCGGATGGTTCCTTAAAAATCGAGTATGTAATTATTGCCCCTGAGGAGTGCAAATTCAAAAAGGAAGACAGGACAAAGAATGCTTAGAAAGCACAAAAAAAAATCATCCAAAAACGTGGACTTAATACGGTGATGAATTCGGGGAATCATATACGCCTCAAAGTACATATTCTAATACTATTGTTTTATGAAATCTTTTCATAGGCGGAACTTACTAAGTTTATTAGAAGATCTTTTATATCCACAAGCAAACTGATTCCCCGTACTAGTATGCTTCGAGAGATTAGATAATTTCATAAGATTAGTCTCCATTATTTCGATGATGCCTTCAATGATTATGGAAAAAGTAAAAAAATTGTCAATGTTTTTAAACTCGACCGTGACATCAAAGCGAAAAAGTTATCGGGTCAATAATTAGTGATCAGACTAGTGAGCAGACCGTTATCGAACCGTTTATCAACCGATGATCGGTTGAACGAGGTTTTCGACCAAAATATTGGTATTCTTTGAAGGGATTCATGGGCGGAAACTCGTTCCAAACACCATGAGTCCTCCCTCGAAGGATCCGCTCATACAAAACGAATCGGAAAAACAAGAAAAAAGACTTATGTTTCTTGGCTCAAGAATCTGATTCTTGAATGAAAGATTCTGTCTTTATGCTCTCAGCAACGATCACCTTGAGTCTTCCCTTGCGGACTTACATCCTACCGGGATCCACGCGACGAAACGGGCAGCGAGTGCTAGCTCTGATTTTTTCTGAGTTTCGGGAATTAGGGAGAAAGGGAGGCAGAAAACAGTTTTCTGGATTTCTTGGTATTTCGGCTGAAAAATGTCTAACCCTACGGTTTCGGCCAATAGAGGTTTTTATAGGGAGTGAGAGGTTGTTTCCAAAACAACTCCCATGTCCGCTCCACCTTTTCTGGCAGTGGGACTCTTTAACTCCCACGTCCCCTAGACTTCTGCTGGTAGTGGGAGTCCTTATCGGATAATAACTCCCACGTAATCCCAGCTATACTGAAAATGCCCCTTATCTCTAATTCGAATAATAACGCTTTATTATTCTCAGAAAAATGAATGTTAGATACAATGAACCTAGACACATTCTAGATTCATTGAATCTGGACATGAAGCTCGTTAGCTCGTCTATGCGTGTGACCCTGTAGGTTCATATCACAATGGCAATGAAAACACACTTAGTAGTAGTGTGAGTTCATAAATCACAAGCGGTCCCTAGCAGGACATTGTGACTACCCAAAGTGAATGAATATACAACGGAACCTAATATCAATCCACTATTTAATCCCTTTGTCTTGCGATATCCTAATTAAGCATAAGGCATGGTAGTCGTCACCCTTATTAAGCTTAATTGTATTTATGCTCGATCTCCAGGTAGACTGTTCCAACAAATATTATCTAATAACCACTTTATCAAATACATTTGAGCACGGCCATGCATTTAGACAGTCTTTCCCTATCGAGGGGCCCATGTATATCTCTCTCTAATAAGAGAGGGACAAATTCCTTACGATGCCTCTCACATTCAAGCCATGATAGGACACTACATCCGATCATCAGTTGTATTGATTACTCGATTAAAAGCAACGTACGACTGAGTCAAAACGTGGCTCCATTCATGCTAGAATCAATGGAGACATAAGGTCTAAGGATTCTAAAATAGTATTGAGGAAGTAATACTTATGACTAAGGACCATGAAGTATTACTTCTCTAACGGATCACGTCCGATACGATATATCTCAATACATTGCATCTATGATATGATTTGTACTCATTACACATGATTAGTAAAGCATAATCATCAATCAAACATCATACTAGTTTTATTTCATTGTAAAGTAGATTACATAAAACTAGGGACAACTAGAATAGTAATTACATAAGAAAATGAGTTTTACTATCAAATCACGCATTTGATGTTCATAAGCAAAATTAACTATTCATATGAAATGCTCAAAAAGATATAAAAGGTACAACATATGCTAACGGTCCTAGGGCACTACTAACATTCTTGCCAACTAATGGCCCGACATACATCCAACTAATTTAGAGTCTCAACTACTCATTGATGATTGAACCAAGTCTGAGATGAAGAAACATTAGATTGAGATCCCTGCAAATGACAAATGACGAAAAAGACATGAGTTTGAAATTGACTTAGATCATATAACAAATTCAAGCGTTGACACTAGGACTCATTCGACCGTTGGCGCGAGGACTCCTCGTCTTCCCAACAACAACTAGTCAGCGAGTTTAGGAGGTTTTAACAGGTAAGAGAATCACGTGAACTTTGATTCATCTATACCCAAGAGTAGCACTATCAAACGGACCGGTCCAGTCCAGTCCGATCCAAAACCGCAACGGACCGGACCGGACTTAGTCCATTTTTTGCGGACCTCAAAATGGTAAGTCCATACCCAGTCCGCTTATTTTTTGCGGATGGACTTTTCTCATTTTTTGACAATTTTAATGAAACTAGTAAATGAAAAATGAAAAATAAGTAGTATGCTGCATCTCAATAAATTACGGATCGACCTAAAGTCAATAATGAAAATTCATCATATCAAGGTACAAGAAAGTAGCAATTTAATACTAGTCTACATCCCAATTAACTTCAGCATCCATGTAGCTAGTAATTGACAAAATCAAGATACATACGATGAATTGATTTATAAAAGTTAATTAGTTTGTTGTCATGGGATGTTAAGCTTGAAATTTAAAGAAAGAGGCAAATGAACTGTAATTTTTTTTGTAATGTTACATCTCCCACTCTCTCAAGTTTTAGATCTCTTTCACTTTCATACAAGAAACAGATACCCAATAACAACGCTTGAACTATTTTTTTTAGAAATTATGCAACTAATTAATGTGCATTAGTTCACAAAGTAACAACCCCCATTGAATTGTTGTACCCATCCACAATTATTCGATTTTCAATCGAATGGATTTCAACTGTTCGACGAAAGAGACGAAAATGGGATAGAGGTGAATGCCGGTTGGAATTGAGAGGTTGAGAGCGAGAGAGAGAGAGCGTATCAGAGAGAGAGAGAGAGAGAGAGAGAGAGAGAGAGAGTATGGGATTGGATTTTGAGTAGATTAAGGTTGGAAAACTTTGAATCTTTGATATAAAAAAAATAAAAGAAATTATATATATTGGACTGATCCGCTGATGAGTCCGGTTTCGGTCCGCATAGTCCAGATCCGTTTTTATATTTTAATTTAGCGGACTAGTCCGGGTCCGGTCCGCAAAGTCCAAATCCAAACTGATCCGGACCCAAAATACCCGCATTTAAACGAACTTTTATTTACAAGTCCATACCCAGTCCATTTAGTGCGGATTACGGATCGGTCCGCGGACTTTCGGTTCGTTTGACAGTACTACCCAAGAGGATATGTAGGCAACTATTTAGCACAAACTCATTTTATTTTTATTTGTCATTAAATTTCACAGAATTATAATTTCTTAATTTTTTCAACTTAAAATATGAATTAAATGAAATCGATTTTTAAATTAAATTTAAAATCACTTTTACAAATTATTTTAAAAAACATTTAAAATAATATTTTATAACAATATATAGATTCTTCTCAAAACTAAACATTATATGGTGTAAATGGAACTAATTAACTAAATATCTAAAATTCCTATGGGCTAGGAGAATAATGTGTATGACAATGTCACACCATAGAGTTTATGGCCCATCTGAATAGATCTCTGACTTTGAAGACAAATAGAGATGCAGCTTTGTGTTTTCCGACATACTTTGTACCTTGACCCAAGTTGACAGTAAAAAAATTAAATAAAAAGAGTGTGGACCAATGAGAAAATAAACAGACTTCGAACGGTAGAAAAAAGTGTTGACCTCAAAATTTCCAAAGAATCAAGGCATCGTTTTTTTTCTTTCTTTTATTACCTATTAAAAGAGAAATAAAAAAAAGGATTATGAACTCAATAATAATAAGTGTAGTACTACAAAAATGAAGACAAGTTGTTTTCGTTTCTGGGGGTTAAGAAGTATCTGTGTTGCTTCAAAGAAAATTAAAAAAAGTAGAAACTATGAAAAAATTGATTGGCCGGAAAAAAGTAATTAATCAGAAAAATGACGAAGAAAATGAAGCAGATTGCAAAGGCGCAAAAGATAAAGTTTCAAAAAGTGATTCTTTTTACCCGCACAGTTCTACTTATTTATATGACAATGAAAAGTAATTATTGTACTGTCATTTACGATACATGTGGACGTTTCATGTTGGCCGAAGAGGAAACAATTCGTCTTGAAGAAGTTATAAAGACACTTATCAGGAAAACCTCCACGTGTTATTCATTACTTAAGCTCCGGGTAAGCAAAACTGACTTTTGAGATTCTCTATGCTCTTTAAAGTTAATACGACAAATGTATCCTGAATCATTATCCGCAGATATACCCGTGTATAAGTTCAGGACTAAGAGGTTGACTTTGCATTATTTGCCGAATGCGGACATGTATATATAGATTCTGCCCGACAGAAGATTAGAGGTTCGGAGGGTGTCTTCCCGAAGAACTCTATCATATGCTACAAATGTAATTGTTGTTGACCTGAGGTCCAAGGTCGGGAGGATTCTTGATCTCGTGCCTTCATAGTTACTGTTTCAAAGACCTAAGCTTCAGACACTAACACTCGGGGTCTTGAGGGACTTATGGCATGTTCCGACCCAAGACCTATTATTGGGCCCCAGGTTGGACCCCACCTGGTGGACCCGCGTTAGTATTTGACATGTGCTATAAAGAAGTTCGTCTCCTTTCGGGATTAAGATTCCCTATTCTATACCCGACTACAACACTTATATGGTAATGTAATTTTAATAGGTAACACTAAACTCATTAGATTCATCTACTATAAATACTAGATATCAATTACTGGTTTCATTATTACGAGTTTCTTGCTTATCAAGCATTGAGTTTTTTCTTTGTGTCTCTTTCCCTCTATAAATTTAACTTTAGCATCGGAGAGTAATTGGGATCATCCCCACCACCCTTTGAACGTTTCTTGTCTTACATGTTACTTACTCTCTTTCTTATGAGATCCGTTTGCTTTCTTAGAGGGAGGAGCTCCGAGATTAGAGCTTGTTTACCCTGTATTCATCAACAGTCATAGACAATTTTGTTTTTTATCATTAAATTAGAGAAGCAAACCTAATTTGATTTTCAAATTTTCAATCAAATATCTAATTTTTATTTTATTTTAATTTGATAGTTAAAACTCCATTGAAATTTATACTTTTTTAATTAATTGTAGAAGCAATTCTTACTCTGAATAATATCTCCAGAGTATTAGATTTTTATTTTATCGTATTTCAATATTATTAAGATCCCACGCCGAAAGTGTATGATTGTTTTTGGAGTTTAACGTTACAAATAAAAGGTTAGACATGATTTTTAATTGAATAATTGTGGGTTGGTACTTTTCTCATTAAATTGAGTAGAAACCCATTTTGTTTTTCAATATTTCATTCCAATCGCAAAAATAAAAAATAAAATAAAATTGGTTTATTAAGCCATTTTAATTTTGGTTTAACCTGCAGGAAAACTTTCTCATAAAAAACTTTTGATTCAATGAGTCAATTTTTTTTTTTAAAAATATAATGAATAATTAGTTGACCGAGGTATTTGATTCTTGATGGGTTATTGACAGGGCTGAGATTTGACACACTGAATAAGAGAGACATCCTTATTTTCCTTTTCCATTTAAACATTCACTTTTTTATTTTTCTTTTTAAAAAATTGACTGAGCCATCTGTTTCTTTTCGAATCTGTAGGTAAACACGGTAATTGTCAAGATTGATTTTTTTTTGAAATTAAATCGGAAAAGAAAACACAAATGAATTTTTCAATTCGAATAGCCAATTTTTAATCAATTATTATATGAAAACATCTTACTCTTATGTAAAATACTTTTTCTTTAGATTGCATGGCTAGATTTTAATTTTATATAGTAGTGGATATCTTTCCACTTTATGAAATGAGAGATAATGCATTACTCTTATGTATTCACTAATAAAATCAGTATGATTCATGCCAGATTCTCCGCTATTTTATTTTTGTTTTGTTTTGTTTTTTACTTGAGGATGAATTTTTCACCTCTTAGGACATGATGAAGGTCCAAATTCCAAACAAGATGTCTCTATAAATGTGATCATCTACTAAGTTACTAAGTACGACTTATAGAAAAAAAAATAAAAAAAATAATCAATACCTAGTGTTCTACCTGATAAACAATCAGAAATATTTTTTTTCCATTTCCTAAAAATAATTCAGGCAAGAGAATTCAGACCTACAATTCCACTATTGAATTGTTAATTCATTAAAGGAGTTCGAATTTATTAAACAAAATCTCTCTTTAAGTTTCTTTAGTGATCACTCTAGATTTACGTACATGACACACTATGAGGGCACAAGCCCTTCAATGTCCTTTATTTTAAGGGTACGAGCTGGAAAATTTCATAAAATTAACATTCAAAATATAATTTAAATAGCGTATTTTTTGTGTGGATATGAGCCCATAAAGTGTTTCTATATATAAAAAAAAAAATTTAAAAATTTAATTTGACATTCTGTAGATGGAACTCGGTACGAGACAGAGAGTGGTAAATGACAACAAAATGTAACTCAAGCGGTAAGACGCTTATCTTTCAACTGGCATGTTGAGGTCCGAGTCATGATGGAGGGGGAGTGGACAACCACTATTGATCCTCATAGGAAATTTGATTTTTTTTTTTTTTAAAATTAAGAGTGAAAATTGTAGTCTCATACCCATGTATTGTATTGATCATGATGTATATTATTTGTTGACGATATTGTTCTAATTGATGAGACTCGAGTAGGTGTTAAAGCTAAGTTGGAGGTAAGAAGACAAGCATTGGAATCTAAATGCTTTAGAATTAGTAGAAGCTGAGTATTCGGAGTGTAAGTTTAGTGTCGTTCGAAGTAGAGAACAGAGTATAATTAGTTTGGAAAAGTATCGTGGCAAATGATTATGTTCGATATTTGAGTTTTATCATTCGAAAGATGGAGAGCTTGATGGGAATGTGGCACATCGAGTTAAAACTGGTTGGTTGAAATGGAAGGGTGCAATGGGTGTCTTGTGCGACCGTAATATTTCGTTGAGACTGAAGGGGAAGTTTTTATAGAACATCTATTAGACCCGCGTTGTTGTATGATATAAAGTGTTGAGCAGTAAAAAGATGTAAAATCCAGAAAATGAGTGTAACATAGATGCGTATGTTGCGATGGATGTATGGGCACACTAGAAAGGATAGAGTGAGAAATGAGATTATCCGAGAGAAAATAAGAGTTGCACCTATTGAAGAAAAGGGGAGGGAAAATCGCTTACAGTGGCTTGGACACATAAAAAGAAGATGAAGTGATGCTCTAGTTCGAAAACTTTAAGGATGGATGCATGAGGTTGTAAGAGGTAGGGAGAGGCCGAAGAAAGTTTGGACCGAATTCATCAAGAATGACATGAAATTGTTAGACTTGGGTGAGGGTATGGTATTTGATAGAAGGAAATAAAGAGAATGTATCAATGCAAACAACCACACCAGCATTTTATATTGATTCATGTAGCCGACCCTAATTACTTGGGATTAAGGCTTTGTGGTGGTTGTTGTAGTTGTTTAAAACTTCTTTTTGCACATTTATTTTTCCTTTTATAAAAGAAAATATATTTAAAAAAAAAAACAAATGTAACACGTGTATAGTAACACAATTTACGTTTAAGAATATTGAAGGGAAATGTATTCCCCCTAACTTCAATTAAAAAATTTAAATGAAAATATTGATCCCCGTGCTATCATCAGACGTGTGTGTATATATACGCGCAATACTATCATCTAAAAGTGGGATGACTGCTTATCAGTTCACAGAAACAAGACTGGACCTCGTCAACATCCATGAACAAAGAAAGAAAAAAAAACATAAAACAAAGAAATAGAAACTCATATATTTATCAGAAAACACAACCCTAGTATAACATGTGGAGAGGTTATTTCTATGAGCGTCGAATTTGTGTACGCAAATAAAATTCTTGGACATCCAAAGAAATCAATCAGTACTTTGTATATTAAATGGCACCCCCTAATTCCTACAATGCTTAAACTCAACACAGATGGATCATACAAATCCAACCCGAGGCCAGGAGGTGCAAGTGGCATTATTCGCAATCACAAAGGAGATTGGATTTTAGGATTTTCAGCACACTTGCCTTACACAACTAATAACAAAGCAGAATTACTAGCACTAAGACATGGTCTCAAGCTAGCAATTAGCCACCAAATCCATGATTTGGATATCATCATTGACTCCATGATCGTTCTAAATATGTTACTGCACTAACCTTACATTCTCTGATATTGTTTCTGATTACAAATTGCTAATTTTTCAGCTACGGATATGCACGGTCTTGCACATGTTTCGGAAAGCCAATCAAGTAACTAATAGTTTGGCGAAATTTGAAAGCTCTCACTCCAATTGTTCTTGCCAACAAATTTATGCTCACACTGACTTTGTGTTTCATCATTGGCAGAATGACTTGGATGGGAAAATATACCCTAGAACTGTGTTTAGCTAATCTCCTTCGGATGTATTTTACTTTACTGTTCTTGTACCTTTCCTCCACACAGGATTACCCCTCCCAACCCCCTTTGCCAACGGACTAACAATATACCGACGGACAATATACCGACGGACTAACGACCGAATAGCGATGGAATTAGGGTTAGGGTTGGCCGACCGAATAGCGACCGAATTTGCCAAGGCCGTCGCCATTATTTTCCCGGATTCCATTTTTTATAAAATAGCGGGGTTTTTTAAGGATATATAGAAATATTTTGCCTATTTTAGTTACTATTACTAATATATATATATATATATATATATATATATATATATATATATATATATATATATATATATATATATAATAACTTGAATATTCAAACAATTAAAACTTATACTTATTCACAAAATACATATATATACTCTGAGAGTAACAATTCAAGTAATACCCTGTGTGCATTTACGTGATCAATAAGTGATGGAGTTAAAATTTTAATAATTGATTATTAATAAACAAATAATTACTAAAATATTCATATTAGTTTGTACTCGCATTCTGAACGATGTCGGTTTTCGGATTTATAATTTTTTAGCGTGAACAATCGCTATTCGGTCGCTATTAAGCTAAGGGGCGACCGAATTTGCCAAGACCGTCGCTATTCGGTCGCTATTATTTTCCCGGATTCCTTTTTTTTTATTTTATAAAATAGCGGGGTTTTTAAAGATATATAGAAACATTTTGCCTATTTTAGTTACTAAATGTTTCTATATATCCTTAAAAACCCTGCTATTTTACAAATTACGGAATCCGGGAAAATAATAGCGACGGAATTTGCCAAGGCAGTCGCTATTCGGTCGGTATTCCGTCGTTAAATGCGGTCGGTATTCGGTCGTTACCGTACACAAAACAACGTCGTTTTGCGTCTCTCTGTCAAACAAATCCCTAATTATTCAAACACTTGTCAAAAAAATCCCTCATCACAGTTCTTCCCCCGCGAAACCCCACCCTCCACCTCCCTGTTCCTCCCCGCGTAACCCCACCCCACCACCTCCATCTCCACCTCCGATCAACTCCTCACTTGACGCCGCGAAGAACCACCTCCCAATTTTACAACAACATTGATACCCAAAAACTGTCTTCTTAATTGGTATGACTGGTTCAATTTCTTTGATTAATTAGACTTTTTTTCCATCTAATGCAAATTGAGAAGTTGACAAAAGTTATGTTGTATGATTTCTATTTATATTTTACTTTGATGAATTTTGAATAAAGTTCATTAACAGAACCATGGTCCTATGTTAATGATTTGGGCACTTGATGTTAATGTCTCTAAAATGAGTAGTATTAAACAATATTGTCTTTCTCAAAAGAAGCCCTAACTGTTTTATTTTAGCACTTGAAATGTAGCAATGTCTTGTATTTTGTACATTTTTCTTTTGGTAATGATGTTGAAATGTAGCAATGTAGCACTTGAAATGTAGCAATCTTTAAACTTGAAGGAAGCATTAGTAACTTTAGGTAACTTGCATACATTTATGTTTATGAAATCAAGTCTTTGATATATATATATATATATTTTGATTTGACCAATATTTATATTTTTTAGAAGATTTCGATTAATTTTTGGATAACACGGGTGAAGGAAGAAGACACCAATCACCCAATAGTCAGTTTGCATGTGAAAGGTGTGTTTCAGCTGCGTGGTATAGTTGAAACCTGACATGAAGCCCTAAGCAAATGTTTTACATTTTTCTTGAAATGTTTAACATTTTTATTATATCCCCGGTTTTTGCATCTTTGTATTATCTCCCCCCTTTTTTTTTCCATCTTTGTATTAGATAGTTGTCTATTATGTCTAAAAAAGTTGGTAGTGAATGTGACATTAAATCTTTATACACGTTGACAAAGTGCATAGAATGTTACCATACGCGTTTGGAAGGCCCCAATGCAAACATATTTAAACATATGAGAATTCCATTCTCGTGGTCTTGTTGTGTGGACATGGATACCATTAACATACATCTTTCCCTAAAGTCTAAGTCACTATAATACATAATAAGGTAATATCGAAAAAGTTAATTTATTTTAATTCAAACAAATAATAAGATTGAGATGTAATTGTATTCTTAGTCGATATATGTCTATACCTCATCCTAATTTATCCTAAGGTAACTAATTTTTAATGTTTAAGCATTATGGATGGAATTAGGACACATTATTTATGAATGGCAAGTGGAATTGGGACGGATTTAATAGGAAAGCACATTAAGTACTTACATCAAATGTACTAAATCTTTATACACGTTGACAAAGTGCATAGAATGTTACCATGCGCGTTTGGATGGCTCCAATGCAAACATATTTAAACATATGAGAATTCCATTCTCGTGGTCTTGTTGACAATGTGGACATGGATACCATTAACATACATCTTTCCCTAAAGTCTAAGTCACTATAATACATAATAAGGTAATATCGAAAAAAGTTCATTTATTTTAATTCTCACAAATAATAAGATTGAGTTGTAATTGTATTCTTACTCGAAATATGTCTATACCTCATCATAATTCATCCTATGGTAAATAATTTTTAATGTTTAAGCATTATGGATGGAATTAGGACACATTATTCGTGAATGGTAAGTGGAATTGTGACTGATTTAATAGGAAAGCACATTAAGTACATACATCAAGTGTATTAAAACTTTATACACGTTGACAAAGTGCATAGAATGTTACCATACGCGTTTGGAAGGCCCCAATCCAAACATATTTAAACATATGAGAATTCCATTCACGTGGTCTTGTTGATAATGTGGACATGGATACCATTAACATACGTCTTTCCCTTAAGTCTAAGTCACTATAATACTTGACAAGGTAATAGCAAAAAAAGTTAATTTGTTTTAAATATCATACATAATAGACTGAGATGTAATTGTATTCTTTCTCGATATATGTCTGTACCTCTTCATAAGGTAACTAAGTTTTAATGTTTAAGCATTATGGATGGAATTAGGACACATCATTCAACAATGGCAAGTGGAATTGGGACGGATTTAATAAGAAAGAACATTAATGACATGCATGAAGTGTATTAAATCTGTATACACGTTGACAAAGTACATAGAATATTACCATACGCGTTTGGAAGGTCCCAATGCAATCAAATTTAAACATATGAGAATTTCATTCTCGTGATCGTGTTGATAATGTGGACATGGATACCACTAACATACATCTTTCCCTAAAGTCTAAGTCACTATAATACAAAATAAGGTAATTTTGAAAAAAGTTCATTTATTTTAATTCTCACACATAATAAGATTGAGATGTAAATGTATTCTTACTTGACATATGTCTATACCTCATCCTAATTCATCCTAAGGTAACTAATTGTTAATGTTTAAGCATTATGGATGGAATTATGACACATTATTTAGGAATGGCTAGTGGAATTGGGACGGATTTAATAGGAAAGCAGATTAAGTACATACATCCAGTGTGTTAAATCTTTATACACGTTGACAAAGTGCAAAGAATGTTACCGTACGCGTTTGGAAGGCCCCAATGCAAACATATTTAAACATATGAGAATTCCATTATCGTGGTCTTGTTGATAATGTGGACATGGATACCATTAACATGCACGTTTCACTAAAATCTAAGTCACTATAATACATAATAAGGTAATATAAACAAAAGTTCATTTATTTTAATTATCATACATAATAGATTGAGATGTAATTGTATTCTTGCTCGATATATGTCTATACCTCTTCATAAGGTAACTAAGTTTTAATGTTTAAGCATTATGGATGGAATTAGGACACATTATTCATGAATGGCAAGTGGAATTGGGACGGATTTAATAGGTAAGAACATTAATAAAATACATCAAGTGTATTAAATCTTTATACACGTTGACAAAGTACATAGAATATTACCATACGCGTTTGGAAGGTCCCAATGAAACATATTTAAACATATGAGAATTTTCTTCCCGTGGTCTTGTTGATATTGTGGACATGGATACCATTAACATACATCTTTCCCTAAAGTCTAAGTCACTATAATACATAATAAGGTAATATCGAAAAAAGTACGTTTATTCTAATTCTCATACATAATATATTGAGATGTAATTGCATTCTTACTCAATATATGTCTATACCTCATCCAAATTCATCCTATGGTAACTAATTAGGACACATTATTGATAAATGGCAAGTGGAATTTAGCCCAACTTAATAGGAAAACACATTAAGAACATATATCAAGTTTATTAAAAGTTTATACACGTTGGCAAAATACATAGAATATTACCAAACGCGTTCGGAAGGTCCCAATGCAAACATATTTAAACATATGAGAATTTCATTCTCTTGGTCTTGTTGATAATGTGGACATGGATACCATTAACATACATCTTTTCCTAAAGTCTAAGTCACTATAATACATAATAAGGTAATATCGAAAAAAGTTCATTTATTTTAAATATGTTTCCATAAAAGATTGAGATGTAATTGTATTCTTGCTCGATATATGTCTATACCTCTTCATAATGTAACTAAGTTTTAATGTTTAAGCATTATGGATGGAATTAGGACACATTATTCATGAATGGCAAGTGGAATTGGGACGGATTTAATAGGTAAGAACATTAATGACATACATCAAGTGTATTAAATCTTTATACACGTTGACAAAGTACATAGAATATTACCATACGCGTTTGGAAGGTCCCAATGAAACTTATTTAAACATATGGGAATTTCCTTCCCGTGGTCTTGTTGATATTGTGGACATGGATACCATTAACATACATCTTTCCCTAAAGTCTAAGTCACTATAATACATAATAAGGTAATATCGAAAAAAGTACGTTTATTCTAATTCTCATACATAATAGATTGAGTTGTAATTGTATTCTTACTCAATATATGTCTATACCTCATTCAAATTCATCCTATGGTAACTAATTAGGACACATTATTGATAATTAGCAAGTGGAATTTAGCCCAATTTAATAGGAAAACACATTAAGAACATATATCAAGTGTATTAAATATTTATACACGTTGGCAAAATACATAGAATATTACCATACGCGTTAGGAAGGTCCCAATGCAAACATATTTAAACATATGAGAATTTCATTCTTGTGGTCTTGTTGATAATGTGGACATGGATACCATTAACATACATCTTTTCCTAAAGTCTAAGTCACTATAATACATAATAAGGTAATATCGAAAAAAGTTCATTTATTTTAATTCTCACACATAATAAGATTGAGATGTAATTGTATTCTTACTCGATATATGTCTATACCTCATCCTAATTCATCCTAAGGTTACTAATTTTTAATGTTTAAGCATTATGGATGAAATTAGGACAAATTATTTATCAATGGCAAGTGCAATTGGGACGGATTTAATACGAAAGAACATTAATGACATACATCAAGTGTATTAAATCTTTATGCACGTTAACAATTTGCGTAGAATGTTACCATACGCATTCGGAAGGCCCCAATGCAAGCATATTTAAACATATGAGAATTCCATTCTCGTGGTCTTGTTGATAATGTGGACATGGATACCATTAACATACATCTTTCCCTAAAGTCTAAGTCACTATAATACATAATAATGTAATTTCGAAAAAAGTTCATTTATTTTAATTCACAAAAATAATAAGACTGAAATGTAATTGTATTCTTACTCGATATATGTCTATACCTCATCCTAATTCATCCTAAGGTAACTAATTTTTAATGTTTAAGCATTATGGGTGGAATTAGGACACATTATTCGTGAATGGTAAGTGGAATTGGGACTGATTTAATAGGAAAGCACATTAAGTACATTCATCAAGTGTATTAAAGCTTTATACGCGTTGACAAAGTGCATAGAATGTTACCATACGCGTTTGGAAGTCCCCAATGCAAACACATTTAAACATATGAGAATTCCATTCTCGTGGTCTTGTTGATAATGTGGACATGGATACCATTAACATACATCTTTCCCTAAAGTCTAAGTCACTATAATACATAATAAGGTAATATCGAAAAAAGTTCATTTATTTTAAATATGTTTCCATAATAGATTGAGATGTAATTGTATTCTTCCTCGATATATGTCTATACCTCTTCATAAGGTAACTAAGTTTTAATGTTTAAGCATTATGGATGGAATTAGGACACATTATTCATGAATGGCAAGTGGAATTGGGACGGATTTAATAGGTAAGAACATTAATGACATACATCAAATGTATTAAATCTTTATACACGTTGACAAAGTACATAGAATATTACAATACACGTTTGGAAGGTCCCAATGAAACATATTTAAACATATGAGAATTTCGTTCCCGTGGTCTTGTTGATATTGTGGACATGGATACCATTAACATACATCTTTCCCTAAAGTCTAAGTCACTATAATACATAATAAGGTAATATCGAAAAAAGTACATTTATTCTAATTCTCATACATAATAGATTG
Source organism: Vinca minor (assembly GCA_026122235.1). Taxonomy (NCBI): domain Eukaryota; kingdom Viridiplantae; phylum Streptophyta; class Magnoliopsida; order Gentianales; family Apocynaceae; genus Vinca; species Vinca minor. Next base: position 14,659,625 of record JAOCZM010000011.1, read on the forward strand.
AGATGTAATTGTATTCTTACTCAATATATGTCTATACCTCATCCAAATTCATCCTATGGTAACTAATTAGGACACATTATTGATAAATGGCAAGTGGAATTTAGACCAATTTAATAGGAAAGCACATTAAGAACATATATCAAGTGTATTAAATATTTATACACGTTGGCAAAATACATAGAATATTACCATACGCGTTTGGAAGGTCCCAATGCAAACATATTTAAACATATGAGAATTTCATCCTCGTGGTCTTGTAGATATTGTGGACATGGATACCATTAACATACATCTTTCCCGAAAGTCTAAGTCACTGTAATACATAATAAGGTAATTTCGAAACAGGTTTATTTATTTTAATTCTCATACATAATAAGATTGAGATGTAATTGTATTCTTACTCGATATATGTCTATACCTCGTCCTAATTCATCCTAAGGTAACTAATTTTTAATGTTTAGGCATTATGGATGGAATTAGGACACATTATTCGTGAATGGTAAGTGGAATTGGGACCGATTTAATAGGAAAGCACATTAAGTACATACATCAAGTGTATTAAAGCTTTATACGCGTTGACAAAGTGCATAGAATGTTACCATACGCATTTGGAAGGCCCCAATGCCAACACATTTAAATATATGAGAATTCCATTCTTGTGGTCTTGTTGATAATGTGCACATGGATACCATTAACATACATCTTTCCCTAAAGTCTAAGTCACTATAATATATAATAAGGTAATATCGAAAAAAGTTCATTTATTTTAAATATGTTTCCATAATAGATTGAGATGTAATTGTATTCTTGCTCGATATATGTCTATACCTCTTCATAAGGTAACTAAGTTTTAATGTTTAAGCATTATGGATGGAATTAGGACACATTATTCATGAATGTCAAGTGGAATTGGGACGGATTTAATAGGTAAGAACATTAATGACATACATCAAGTGTATTAAATCTTTATACACGTTGACAAAGTACATAGAATATTACCATACGCGTTTGGAAGGTCCCAATGAAACATATTTAAACATATGAGAATTTCCTTCCCGTGGTCTTGTTGATATTGTGGACATGGATACCATTAACATACATCTTTCCCTAAAGTCTAAGTCACTATAATACATAATAAGGTAATATCGAAAAAAGTACATTTATTCTAATTCTCATACATAATAGATTGAGATGTAATTGTATTCTTACTCAATATATGTCTATACCTCATCCAAATTCATCCTATGGTAACTAATTAGGACACATTATTGATAAATGGCAAGTGGAATTTAGACCAATTTAATTGGAAAGCACATTAAGAACATATATCAAGTGTATTAAATATTTATACACGTTGGCAAAATACATAGAATATTACCATACGCGTTTGGAAGGTCCCAATGCAAACATATTTAAACATATGAGAATTTCATCCTCGTGGTCTTGTAGATAATGTGGACATGGATACCATTAACATACATCTTTCCCGAAAGTCTATGTCACTGTAATACATAATAAGGTAATTTCGAAACAGGTTTATTTATTTTAATTCTCATACATAATAAGATTGAGATGTAATTGTATTCTTACTCGATATATGTCTATACCTCGTCCTAATTCATCCTAAGGTAACTAATTTTTAATGTTTAAGCATTATTGATACGGTACCAACCTTGGGGCTGCCCAACTCAAGGGAACGTGTGTTACGATACAAAGAGGACTCTAAATTACATCTAGGAATGTTGCCCAAGTCAACCTCTTAAGTATCACAAGTGTACAAGGAATGGGACAGACTTTATACTTGTTTGGTATAATGATCATATCTTTCGATATAGATATCCAATGGAGCTGATTCCAGTTGCATATTAAAGATACGAGGTAGATCTACAACTTCTATGAAATCACAAGATCAGATTCTGCATTCTTGATATCCAATATTGTCGTGCAAGTTGGCCCAACAAGCTGTCTAGAATTGGGACGAATTTAAAGGGCATTTTAGTCTTTTTGTGTACAATTAAAGTCTATACTAGACTTTAATTATTTCTAGCATATTTAATTACTATAATTTCGCGTATAGCAATTAGTTGCTATAATAAAGGACATGTTGTCCATGTGTTAGTTAGTTGGTTAATAAGAGAGTCCTAATGCAACTAGGACTCTTCATAGATTTGGTAGTTATTTACTTTCTAGCCGCCAAGATAATAGGAACATGTGCATATTATCTTGTTTAGGTAGTTACTTGATAGCAAGTTGTTATTCAAGAGTCCTAATTCTTCAAGGACTCTTATTTCCTATTCCTTGTTCAAGTTGGAACCGAAATCCCTCTACTTAAAGAGTAATTTCCGACCACCTTTTTAGAGAGACTTGATATTTTGATTAAGGTTATTCCTTTGATACTTGTTTATGAACTTCCGGTAGAACTTCATATTCTTTTGGGTTACTGTATCAACTAGCTTGTTTCTCTAGTTGTGGTGTTTCAGCCTCCATTGATACTTAACCTGCCCGGGGTTGTGTTAAGTGTATTCCCATAGAAACTAATTCGAGATAGAGAAAAATCTGCTTAAAAGCCGAACCTTGATATAAAACATCACGGTTTCGCATCAAGTGGTATCAGAGCAAAAGGTTGATCTCTATCTTGGTGTACCTTACGTTTTCAAAAAAAAATTTCTTGTTTGCTTGGAATAGACCGAGAAAGATAACAAAAAAATTATTACTACCATACGCAAAAGCCACCCTGATACGGTCCCAACCTTGGGGCTGCCCAACTCAAGGGAACGTGCATTCAGATACAAAGAGGACTCTAAATTACATCTAGGAATGTTGTACAAGTCAACCTCTTAGTATCACAAGTGTACAAGGAATGGACAGCTTTGCTACTGTTTGGCAGAATGAATATATCTTTCGATATACTTATCCAATGGAGCTGATTCCAGTTGCATATTAAAGATAAGAGGCAGATCTACAACTTTCATGAAGATCACAAGATCAGATTGTGCCTTCTTGATATCCCATATTGTCGTGCAAGTTGGCCCAACAAGCTGTCCAGAATGGGGACGAATTATAAAGGGCATTTTAGTCTTTTTATGTACAATTAAAGTCTATTCTAGACTTTAATTATTTTCAGCATATTTCTTTACTATAATTTCGTGTATAGCAAGTAGTTGGTATAATAAAGGACATGTTGTCCATGTGTTAGTTAGTTGGTTAATAAGAGTCCTAATGCAACTAGGACTCTTCATAGATTTGATAGTTATTTTGATTCTAGCCGCCAAGATAATAGGAACATGTGCCTATTATCTTGTTTAGGTAGTTACTTGATAGCAAGTTGTTATTCAAGAGTCCTAATTCTTCAAGGACTCTTATTTCCTTTCCTTGTTTATGTTGGAACCGAAATTCCTCTACTTATAGAGCAATTTCGGCCACCATTATGATTAGACTTGATATAATGATATTTTGATTAAGGTTAATCCTTTGATACTTGTTTATGAACTTCCGGTTGAATTTGATATTCCTTTAAGTTACTGTATCAACTAGTTGGTTTCTCTAGTTGTGGTGTTTCAACCTCCATTGATGCTTAGCCTTTCCGGGATTGTGTTAAGTGTATTCCCATAGAAACCATTCGAGATAGAGAAAGATCTGTTTTCAGCCGAATCTTGATATAACCCATCAAGGTTTCGCATCAAGTGGTATCAGAGCAAAAGGTTGATCTCTATCTTGGTGTACCCTTTACAGTTTTTCTTGGAATTTTTTTTTTTCTTGTTTGCTTGAGAATAGCCGAAAGATAACAAAAAAAATTATACCCATAACGAAAAAAGCCACCCGAAGTAAAGAAATTGGCAGCTGGGTTTGTACAATACGGGTTCATTACCCAAAGAAAAAGCCACTCGGATATAAAGAAATTGGCAACCGAGTTATCCCACAAAAGACAAGGATACAATCCAAAAGCAAACTTCCTTCAACAAGGAATTGGCTCTTGTTCCCTCTTCATCTTGAATTAGTCACCATCAAGGTAAAAATATCAAGGTAACATCTTCATACCATAGAAGTTCTTGATCTGTGTGGCCAAGATAAGGGTAAGTCTTGGGTAAGAAGGTAAGAAAGGCTTCAAGAAAAAGCAATTTCAAGAAGAAAGAAAATCAAGAAACATAAAGGTTACATCTTTTTCTTGTTCTTGTTACAATTACCCTTATACTTTTTCCCTAGCCTTTTTGTTAAGTCAAGAAAGTACTTCTTGATATATTTATCAGCCTTCCATCAACAAAAGATTTCAATTTACCTAAATCATCTAGAGTTGGAAGTTCTTGACAAATATTTGTGGAATCTTGAGAGAAAAATCAGTTTACTATTCACAGATTACTATTCACGGATTACTATTCTCAGATCACTATTCACAGATTACTGTTCACAGTTACTATTCACAGATTACTATTCACGGTTACTGTTCACAGTTACTATTCACAGATTACTATTCACAGTTTCCCATTGATATTCAACCTTGCGGGAGAAAGGTTGTTTATATTTATTCAATTTTTCGTGTGAATTTTTCTACTAACGATTTGTGTGAAGTTTTTCTTTGCTAAGATAATGTCTTTTAATGAAGGTACTTCGCAGCAAGATGTCATAAATGGAGACAAGCTTTTAAGAGAATCAATACAACTATTACAATCCCTCAAAGACATTAAAAGGCCACCTAGAAGAGGGAATGCCGTGGATGTTGATGTTGGATATGATAATGGGTTTCAAGAATCCAATAAACCACCTTGGAGAGACAAGTTTCGGCACAAAGTTGATAATGTTCAATACCAGCCGAGAGCAACTCCAAGAATGATGGACAACTTTGCATATGAACCAAGACCAAATCAGCAAAATGCAAGGTATGATCCGAGACCTTTTGTTCATGATGAGAGTTTTGAACCGAGAGCAAATCATCAAGATCAATGGTATAATCCGAGACCATTTGTTCATGAACAAAAATTTGAGCCGAGAGCATATGATCACAATCCAAGACCAAATGCTCACCAACAAAGGTATGATCCGAGGCAAAACGTTCAAGACCAAAGGTATGATAATAATCTTGGTGCTATTAAGACCAAGATCCCTCCTTTTTTAGGTACGAATGATCCTCATTTATTTTTTGATTGGACACGAAAAGTTAACCATGTTTTTGATGTTCATTATTATTCGGAGGAGAAAAAGGTTAAATTGGCAGCCATGGAGTTTGGAGACTATGCATCAAAGTGGTGGGATAATGAGACCAATGAACGGAGAAGATCGGGGCAAAGACCAATAGATTCATGGGAGGATATGAAAGCGGTCATGACACGACGATTTGTACCTCAAAATTTTAATCGAGAGTTGTACAATCAACTTCAAAGATTGAGGCAAGGAACAAAGACCGTATATGAATACTACAACGAGATGGAGATGGCGATGATTAGATTGAATATTCAGGAAGATAAAGACGCAACAATGACTCGGTTCTTGGCTGGTCTAAATGATAAGATCCGATCAAAGGTAGAATGTATTTATATTGATAATATTACATATATGTTGTATTATGCAGAACAGATTGAAAGACAAACAAAGCTGGAACAGAGTTTAAGGGTAAAATCGGCAACTTTCCAAACTTGGGAGAAGCTTGAATCCATCCAGGATTTTTTTCTACTATTTTTCCGAGCCAAAGCAGGGGTAAAGAGGTCATAAATGGTGCAAAAACAGCCACTGGTCAGTTTGAGGCAGTAAGGTCACAAAATCCAACCAAAACGGCCAATACAAGGGTAAATTCTACTCCAAAACTTGTTCGGGAATGTTCTAAATGTGGGGGCAAAGGACACTTTGCTATGGACTGCCCTAACAAGAGTACAATGATAAAATTGGATGATGGATCGTGGATAAGTGAGGAAGAAACGGAAAGGGCTGTTTTAGAAGTGAAAAAAAGAGCGAGACAGAAAAAAAAACGCGTGATCCTATCCATGAGGTAAAATTCGAGGAAAAAAAGGATACAAAAGTCGTGAGCTTAGTGAGAAAAAAGGCAAGCTCACACAAAGAGAGAAAAGAGTGTTTATTCATTACTCCCGAAAAGGTAGATAGGGAAATTCAAGCAAAACAACTTGTTGTTTTGTTCGATTTGAAAGGAACCGCAAGGAACCTTTTTGCTAACACTTTTTCTTTTGATCTAACATTTTTTTTCTACATCTAGTCTTGCTATTTTTCAGAAGTTTCATAAAGTCTTTCCTAAGAAATTGCCAAGAAGGTTGCTTGTTAGCCTTCAAAATCATGAAAGGTATAAACCATCTTTGGGAACAAATCAGCAAAATCAAACCCAAGGTGAGTTAATTTCTGCAAAGAAGGAGGTAAGTGAGTCTTTAAATCCTTACATTAAACCGGTAATGAGTATACCAAAGCATGAAGGGATTTTTAGCATATATACGGATAGTCTAAATAATTCTAACATAGCTTTCAAGTATAGACATCCGATTCCTTACTTTGATAATATACTTGTTGCTAGTAAAAACCGAGAGAATCATATTGAACATCTTAGGGCTGTTTTTACTATTTTAAAAGCACAAACTTTATATGCTAAGATTGGAAATTATGTTTCTTACACTAATTCTATTAACCTTCTTAGTTACATTGTGAGTTTTCAAGGTATTCAAGTTGTTCTAGCAAAAGATAATGCAATAAGGGAATGGTCACGAACAACTATTATCCATCAAGACCGTTCAACATATGAGTTGGCACGCTTTTATACAAATTTGTTTCGTGATTTTAGCAAGCTTGCTGACCCATTAATTGCAATTAAGGAGGAAAAGACACCATTCATTTGGGACAGCCGCAAGAGAATCTCATTGATAGGTAAGTACAATGTACTTTCTACTTTCCATATTTCTAACTTGCTCCCATTTATTCATTTTGCAGATTACAAAGCTGATTTTTGGGAAGATTCGAGGACGAATCCTTTTCAAGAAGGAGGGGATGATACGGTCCCAACCTTGGGGCTGCCCAACTCAAGGGAACGTGCATTCAGATACAAAGAGGACTCTAAATTACATCTAGGAATGTTGTACAAGTCAACCTCTTAGTATCACAAGCGTACAAGGAATGGACAGCTTTGCTACTGTTTGGCAGAATGAATATATATTTCGATATACTTATCCAATGGAGCTGATTCCAGTTGCATATTAAAGATAAGAGGCAGATCTACAACTTTCATGCAGATCACAAGATCAGATTCAGCCTTCTTGATATCCCATATTGTCGTGCAAGTTGGCCCAACAAGCTGTCCAGAATGGGGACGAATTATAAAGGGCATTTTAGTCTTTTTATGTACAATTAAAGTCTATCCTAGAATTTAATTATTTTCAGCATATTTCTTTACTATAATTTCGTGTATAGCAAGTAGTTGCTATAATAAAGGACATGTTGTCCATGTGTTAGTTAGTTGGTTAATAAGAGTCCTAATGCAACTAGGACTCTTCATAGATTTGGTAGTTATTTTGATTCTAGCCGCCAAGATAATAGGAACATGTGCCTATTATCTTGTTTAGGTAGTTACTTGATAGCAAGTTGTTATTCAAGAGTCCTAATTCTTCAAGGACTCTTATTTCCTTTCCTTGTTTATGTTGGAACCGAAATTCCTCTACTTATAGAGCAATTTCGGCCACCATTATGATTAGACTTGATATAATGATATTATGATTAAGGTTAATCCTTTGATACTTGTTTATGAACTTCCGGTTGAATTTGATATTCCTTTAAGTTACTGTATCAACTAGTTGGTTTCTCTAGTTGTGGTGTTTCAACCTCCATTGATGCTTAGCCTTTCCGGGATTTTGTTAAGTGTATTCCCATAGAAACCATTCGAGATAGAGAAAGATTTGTTTTCAGCCGAATCTTGATATAACCCATCAAGGTTTCGCATCACACCCGGAAGTAAAGAAATTGGCAGCCGGGTTATCCTAGACACGGATCAAACCAAAAGCAAACTTCCTTGTTTGCTTGGACACAAAGGAATTGGCTCTTGTTCCCTCTTGTTCTTGAATTAGTCGCCATCAAACTCATCAAATCAAGGTAATATCTTCCCCGACACGGAGTTCTTGATAAAGGCGGCCAAGAAAAGGGTAAGTCTAAAGGTATAAGGTAAAGAAAGGAATCAAGAAAACAAGGTTTTCAAGATTTTAAATTTCCGGTTACTGTTCACAGCACTATTCATCCGAAAATTCAAAGTCTATTTTCAAGAAATAAAGAAGCGTAAAGGTTACATCTTTTTAACGATTACTCTTATTTTTTTCTTTCTTAACCTTTTGAGTAGGTCAAGGTAGGATTTCTTTCCATATTTTTTTCAGCCTTCCATCAACACAACAATTAAATTTCCCTAAATCATCTTGAGTTGGAAGTTCTTGACAAGTATTTGTGGAATATTGAGAGAAAAAACAAAATCAGATTACTCCCTCCATTCCTTATTAATTGTCGTTTAGGAGAAATCTAGGAGTCCAAATTAATTGTCGTTTAAGGTTCTTTTGTTAGGTGTCAACAATTCATTTCAATTATACCCTCAACATTTTCCTTTCTTTATAATATAGAAGTGAGAGAGAAAGAGAGGGAGGATGGGGTAGTATTGGAAGTTTAGGTGGAATGGACAACTTCCTTAATTTTCTCAAATTGTCTAAAGAGTCTTATATTTAGGAATGGAGGGAGTACTATTCACGGTACTGTTCACAGTTACTATTCACAAACTACTATTCACGGTTACTGTTCACAGTTACTATTCACTGATTACTATTCACGGTTACTGTTCACAGATTACTATTCATTCAATTTTTTTTTTCGTGTGAATTTTTCTAATGATTTGTGTGATTCTTTTTCTTTGCAAAGATAATGTCTTTTGATGAAGGTACTTCGCAGCAAGGTGCCATGGATGGCGACAAGCTTTACAAAGAATCCATGCAACAAACTATGAAGTCTTTGATGCAATCCATCAATGAACTTAAAATGGAGGTTCGTGAACTCAAGAACCATTCGGATAAAGGTAAAGGGGCAGCAAAAGATGATCAAGAAGATCAAGATTCTCAAGAATTCTTTGATCAAATTGCAAGAGACAACTTTCGGCAACATCAAGATTTTCAGCCGAAAGTTATTCCAAGGATGATGGACAATTATGCCTATGAACCGAGGCCAAATCAGCAATATCCAAGGTATGAGCCGAGACCATTTGTTCATGACCAAGGATTTGAGCCGAGAGCACAAGATCAAAGGTATGATCACAGGCCCAATGCTCACAACCAAAGGTATGATCCGAGGAAAAATGTTCAAGACCAAAGGTATGATAATAATCTTGGTGCTATTAAGACCAAGATCCCTCATTTCTTAGGTACTAATGACCCTGAATTATTTTTAGATTGGACACGAAAAGTTAACCATGTTTTTTATGTTCATAATTATTCGGAAGAGAAAAAGGTCAAATTAGCAGCCATGGAGTTTGGAGAATATGCATCAATTTGGTGGGATAATGAGATCCATGAACGGAGAAGATCGGGGCAAAGACCAATTGATTCATGGGAAGATATGAAAGCGGTCATGACATGACGATTTGTACCTCAAAATTTTAATCGTGAGTTGTACAATCAACTCCAAAGATTGAGACAAGGAACAAAGACCATTGATGAATACTACAAAGAGATGGAGATGGCCATGATTAGAGAAAACATCCGGGAAGATAATGAGGCTACTTTGGCTCGTTTCTTGGCTGGTCTAAATGATAAAATTAGACCCAAGGTAGAACGTGCTAACCTTCGTAATCTTATTGATATGGTTTATTTTTCAGAACAGATTGAAAGGCAACATAAAGAGAATAGTTTAAGGGAAAAATCGGCCACTTTCCAACCTTAGAAGAAGCCGAATCCACCCCAGATTTTTTCTACTGTTTTTCCAAGCCAAAGCAAGGGTAAAGAGGTCATAAATGGTGGGAAAACAGCCACAGGGCAGTTTGGGGCAGCAAGGTCTCAAAATCCATCAAATGCGGCCAATACAAGCGTAAAATCTACTCCAAAAAACCTGTTCGGGAATGTTCTAAATGTGGGGGCAAAGGACACTTTGCTATGGACTGCCCTAACAAGAGTACAATGATAAAATTGGATGATGGATGGATCGTGGATAAGAAAGGAAGAAGCCGAAAGGGTTGTTTTAGAGGAGAAAAAAGAGCGAGATAGAAAAGAATCGAGTGACGCTACCCATGAGGTACAATTCGAGGGAAAAAATGATACAAAAGCCGTGAGCTTAGTGAGAAAAAAGGCAAGCTCACAAAAAGAGAGAAAAGAGTGTTTATTCATTAATCCCGGAAAGGTAGATAGGGCAATTCAAACGCAATAACTTGTTGTTTTGTTCGATTTGAAAGGAACCGCAAGGAACCTTTATTCTAACACTTTTTCTTTTGATCTAACATTTTTTTCTACATCTAGTCTTGCCATTTTTCAGAAATTTCATGAAGTCTTCCCTAAGGAGTTGCCGAGAAGGTTACTTGTTAGCCTTCAAAATCGTGAAAGGTATAAACCATCTTCAGGTACAATTCAGCAAATTCACAAACAAGGTGATTTAATTCTTGAAAAGAAGAAGGTAAGTACGTCTTTAAGTCCTTATGTTAATCCGGCAAAAAATTGTACCAAAGCAAGAAAGGACTTTTAGATTATATATGGATAGTCTCAATGTTAATAAGTTAATGTTTAAGTAAAGACAACCAATTCCTTACTTTGATAAAGTACTTGTTGCTAGTAAAAACCGAGAGAATCATATTGAGCATCTTAGAGCAGTTTTTACTATTTCTAAAGCACAAACTTTGTATACTAAGATAGATAATTATGTTTATTACACTCATTCTATTAATCTTCTTAGTTACATGATGAGTTTACAAGGTATTAAAGTTGAACCGGCAAGAGTTAATACAATTGAGGAATGGCCAAATTCAACTAGTACAAATCAACATCGATCATCATTTGATTTAGCAAGTTTTTGTCAACGTTTGGTTCATAATCGTAACAAGCTTGCTGCCTTGAATGCAATGAAGAAAAAAGATTTCTTTTGGGACAGCCACCATAAGATCAAGTTAAAAGGTAAGTACGATGTAATTTCTACATTCTATATTCCTAACTTGCTCCCTTTTATTCATTTTTCAGAAAGCTGATTTTTGGGATGATTCGAGGACGAATCCTTTTCAAGAGGGAGGGGATGATACGGTACCAACCTTGGGGCTGCCCAACTCAAGGGAACGTGTGTTACGATACAAAGAGGACTCTAATTTAAATCTAGGAATGTTGCCCAAGTCAACCTCTTAAGTATCACAAGTGTACAAGGAATGGACATCTTTACTACTGTTTGGTATAATGATCATATCTTTCGATATAGATATCCAATGGAGCTGATTCCAGTTGCATATTAAAGATACGAGGCATATCTAAAACTTCTATGAATATCACAAGATCAGATTATTTATTCTTGATATCCAATATTGTCGTGCAAGTTGGCCCAACAAGCGGTACAGAATTGGGACGAATTTAAAGGGCATTTTAGTCTTTTTGTGTACAATTAAAGTCTATACTAGACTTTAATTATTTTCAGCATATTTAATTACTATAATTTCGTGTATAGCAATTAGTTGCTATAATAAAGGACATGTTGTCCATGTGTTAGTTAGTTGGTTAATAAGAGAGTCCTAATGCAACTAGGACTCTTCATAGATTTGGTAGTTATTTACTTTCTAGCCGCCAAGATAATAGGAACATGTGCCTATTATCTTGTTTAGGTAGTTACTTGAAAGCAAGTTGTTATTCAAGAGTCCTAATTCTTCAAGGACTCTTATTTCCTATTCCTTGTTCAAGTTGGAACCGAAATCCCTCTACTTAAAGAGTAATTTCGGCCACCTTTTTAGAGAGTCTTGATATTTTGATTAAAGTTATTCCTTTGATACTTGTTTATGAACTTCCAGTAGAACTTCATATTATTTTGAGTTACTGTATCAACTAGCTTGTTTCTCTAGTTGTGGTGTTTTAGCCTCCATTGATACTTAGCCTGCCCGGGGCTGTGTTAAGTGTATTCCCATAGAAACTAATTCGAGATAGAGAAAGATCTGCTTAAAAGCCGAACCTTGATATAAAACATCACGGTTTCGCATCAATTATGGATGGAATTAGGACACATTATTCGTGAATGGTAAGTGGAATTGGGACTGATTTAATAGGAAAGCACATTAAGTACATACATCAAGTGTATTAAAGCTTTATACGCGTTGACAAAGTGCATAGAATGTTACCAAACGCGTTTGGAAGGCCCCAATGCAAACAAATTCAAAAATATGAGAATTCCATTCTCGTGGTCTTGTTGATAATGTGGACATGGATACTATTAACATACATCTTTCCCTAAAGTCTAAGTTACTATAATACATAATAAGGTAATATCGAAAAAAATCATTTATTTTAAATATGTTTCCATAATAGATTGAGATGTAATTGTATTCTTGCTCGATATATGTCTATACCTCTTCATAAGGTACCTAAGTTTTAATGTTTAAGCATTACGGATTGAATTAGGACACATTATTCACGAATGGCAAGTGGAATTGGGACGGATTTAATAGGTAAAAACATTAATGACATACATCAAGTGTATTAAATCTTTATAGACGTTGAAAAAGTACATAGAATATTACCATACAGCGTTTGGAAGGTCCCAATGCAAACATATTTAAACATATGAGAATTTCCTTCTCGTGGTCTTGTTGATATTGTGAACATGGATACCATTAACATACATCTTTCCCTAAAGTCTAAGTCACTATAATACATAATAAGGTAATATAAAAAAAAGTACATTTATACTAATATACATAATAGATTGAGATGTAATTGTATTCTTACTCAATATATGTCTATACCTCATCCTGTGGTAACTAATCAGGACACATTATTGATAAATGGCAAGTAGAATTTAGACCAATTTAATAGGAAAGCACATTAGGTACATATATCAAGTGTATTTAATATTTATACACGTTGGCAAAATACATAGAATATTACCATACGCGTTTGGAAGGTCCCAATGCAAACATATTTAAACATATGAGAATTTCATTCTCGTGGTCTTGTTGATAATGTGGACATGGATACCATTAACATACATCTTTCCCGAAAGTCTAAGTCACTTTAATACATAATAAGGTAATTCGAAAATAGTTTATTTATTTTAATTCTCATACATAATAAGATTGAGATGTAATTGTATTCTTACTCGATATATGTCTATACCTCGTCCTAATTTATCCTAAGGTAACTAATTTTAATGTTTAAGTATTATGGATGGAATTAGGACACATTATTCATGAATGGCAAGTGGAATTGGGACGGATTTAATAGGAAAGAACATTAATGACATACATCAAGTGTATTACGGAGCGGGGTGTTACAATGTGTGTCATGTGCCAGAGATCCGGAAAAACCTCATTTCGGGAATAGTGCTGAACAACAAAGGTTTTAGACTTGTCTTTGAATCAAACAAATTTATTCTAACCAAGAGTGGTGCCTTTGTGGGAGAAGGGTATTTAGCTGGTAGTTTATTTAAAATGAATGTAATGACAGTACTACCAGGTACTAAGCCAATTGGAGTTAATGTAACCGAGGATTCCACTAGCTCAGTTGAAACAATTGCCCAAGAGGCTAATAAAGATGTTAAATTTGCTTATTCTGTTGAATCTTTTAATTTATGGCATGATAGACTGTGTCATGTAAATATTAAAAGTATACAAAAGTTAGTTTCATTAAACTTACTCCCAAAATTTAATATTGATAAAAATTATAAGTGCGGGACTCGTATTGAGGCAAAGCTAGCTAAATCCTCTTTCCATTCAATAGAAAGAAGTTCAGAACCATTAGATTTAATTCACACTAAAATATGTGCGATTTAAAATTTATAGGAAAATCACTGAATCAGTGGCCCTTATAATGAAATTGCAAGAACAAAGTACGGTAAGATAGGGGGAATCAAAATGGAGTCTTGCTTTAGTACAGAATTACAGAGGGAGAGAGGGAAGACTGGTCGTCTAGGGGCTGTAGAAAGAATAATTTTGATATAGATGATTCAAATTTGGCAACATATTCATAATAAGGAGAAAGATAATTTGTGATGATTTGATCAGTTTTAAACCACAAAATACACATGTACCTGATTCATATCAAATTTTTTCGTATAATCCTTTGTTTTATTCAAAAAAAAATTTAACAGAAAAAAAAACAAACTACACAAAATGAAATATTTACAAAATAGAAACCCCATTTTTTACCAGCCTATTTATTTGTCACTCTTTGCAACACTCTAATTACGAAAATTTTATTCATATAACTTAAATTCTAACATGTAAACCAAGAATATTGCTAAAATTATTAAATTATTACTGGTATAGGGAGTGGCATTGTGGATCAGATTAATTTTTTTACCACGTCGAATTCCTTGTGACACTCATCATAATAGTCCCGCAACATTTTTAATTATAATTTAATCAACGACTAGACTTATCTTATTATCCAGTTTTTTTTAGCAGATCTTATTATTCAGTTTACAGTAAAACTTCTATAAAGTAATATTATCGAAATTGGGAAAAAAATTACTTTAGCGAGATTATTTATTTATCTGTACATAAATAATTTATTATTTTATGAAGAGTTTCTTATTACATGTATTATTTTCAGACCTTTGTAAAATCCGATTTGGGATGAAGGTGTGGCTACTGAATAAGAAGTGAGTGAAGATGAATGCATCCATGGGCTACATGAGGTTCTTTCTAGTTTACGTTATAGAGATGTTATGGATATTGAGTACCTTATAAATTATCCTTCTGAAAATGATGATATGATGGAATCTCCTACTGATGAAGAGATTATTCAAGGGGTTATGGGTACATCTACCGCAGACGATAAACATGCGAGATGACAAATCATAGTTTACCAAGTGTTTTACGCAAAAGAAGAATTTCAAGCAATGGGAACCTTACATACCTATTTTCTACAACAAGAAAATAATATGTCACGTGTAATTCATTTTTTACATAAAATTAAGGATGAAAGTGAGTTCAATTTAGTAACAAAGAAAAAACAAACAATTTTATATGCATATTTTACAAAGAATTGAACTGAGATATGTATGTTAGTAAACAATCCTTATAAATATTAATTTTATATGTTTTTACAATTAATATTATTTTAATTTTGATCAAATATTACTTTATATTTTTGTTGGGTCCTAAAGGATTTGGGGAAAAATTATTATCTTATGCATTAAGCGAAGATATTACTTTTTTACACTGGCCCGAGTCGGGACCGGAAGAATTTATTATTTAAGCGAGGTTATTACTTTATGGAAAATTGGCTCTACAGGTCCAAAAACAATTTTACTTTGGTGATTTTTGTCCAAAATCTATTTTTTTTTTTTGGTGGAGAGGGTCCAAAAACAATTTATATTTGGTGCGGTGGGTCCTTCCGTCTAAAATTTCGTTAGTCAACTGTTAATTAAATTTTGAATCTGGTCAACCCTAAAACTTTCAAGGGTATTTTTGAGATTTTACATTACCCAAAAAACCCACCCACACCCACCCCCTTCTTCATCTTCCTCCTCCCCTCCCCCTTAACCCACCCCTCCTGAAACAGCATCCCCTGAATGTTACATGTTTTCAGGGTATCTTCCCTTGATGGGGGGTTTTGATGAATGTTATTGAAAAGGAACATCAAGTTCTTCCAAGAACATAAAAATGGAGAATTTTTATGAGAAAATGAATGGAAATGGAGTAGTTGAGAATGGCAATCTAAGCCCATGAAACTATGCTTACCATTCAAATGGCATCAAGGGATCGTTATCTTGGCTCGATTTGAGAGTCTTTTATGTTAGAGTTAGCAAATGTGAGATTGATGATTCAATTCCTGAGTACCTTACCTTAAATCATCTTCCACTAAATCAAAACACTCTTCTACAAGGAAGGAGATGAAGGGAAGGGGCGGGGCGGGACGGGGGAGGAGGGGGCTGTTTCAAGGGGGTGAGTTAAGGGGAAGGGGAGGGCCTTAGGCGGGAAGGGGAGGAGGAAGATGAAGAAGGGGTAGGGGTGGGTTTTTTGGGGTTTATGTAAAATTTCAAAACTACCCTTGAAAGTTTTAGGTTGACCAGATTTAAAATTTAATTAATGATTGATCGACGGAATTTTAGACGGAAGGGACCTACCGCACCAAACATAAATTGTTTTTGGACCCTCTCCGCCAAAAAAATAGATTTTGGACAAAAATCACCAAAGTAAAATTGTTTTTGGACCTGTAGCCAATTTGCCTTACTTTATCGGATATTCATTTATCAAGGCTTTACTGTATTAAGATATAGTTTTTTAAAATATATAAATGAAAGTATTTATAATTAGAGTGTTATAAATATCAAATAGAATCTGAACCGTTTTTTACCTATGAACCATTTTCCTTTTTCCTTTTTAACTAACGACTTTGTTGGTATCTTTTTTTACGAGCACTTTTTTTTTTTTGGCAAATTGGTTCTACGGGTCTAAAAACAATTTTACTTTGGTAATTTTTGTCCAAAATCTATTTTTTTACAAAATTAGGTATCAAAACAATTTATGTTTGTGTGATAAGGGGTTGAAGATGGTGAAGAGAACTGGGGAAACTTTAACCGGTGAAAAATGACTGTGGTGGTATCAGCGGTGATGGTGGCGGAGATGATGGTCTTCAACCGGCGAAGGAGGAGGAGGAATATGAAGAAGGGAGTAGGGTAGGCTGGGAGTGGAGGGAGGGGGTCGGGGGTGATTTTGGGGCTTGAATGTAAAATCTCAAAAATACCCTTATTAGTTTTTATTTGACCAAATTCAAATTTTAAGTAATTGGTTGACTGATGGGATTTTGGACGGAAGGACCCTATCCACCAAAAATAAATTGTTTTGATACCTAATTTTGTAAAAAAAATAGATTTTTGACAAAAATTACCAAAGTAAAATTATTTTTGGATCCGTAAAGCCAATTTGCTTTTTTTTAAACAAAAAGTCACATATACTTGTTGTCAAAACAAGAAAATGTTTGCGGGCCCACCCGTTCCATGAGTTAAATGGACGGACATAGCCTAGTATTTCCATGTCTATTTAATTGTGGGTTTCAACAGGTCGTTCCATGCTGGCGATTGACCCGTGTGGAGCAGGGCCGGTCAACACGTGGGCCAGTATGCTTAACTGTTTTTTTATTTGAGAAATCCTAATACCTATATATATATACACTAGTCTAATGACCCGTGTTATGCACCGAAAATAAATATTTTTAATTAAAATAAAAATTCATAAATTTTAGTTGAAGTTATGAAAAATACGCTTGCTTTAAAAATTCTAAAACGTAAATTGTGTTACTATAAAAATTGGCATGTTCTAGGCACACATTACTTTTCTATTGTACATTAATTAATACAATACCGCTCGAACTTTCTTTATACCCATAAATAAAATAACAAATTGTTATAAACATTCATTATAAGTGAAACATTATTTGGGAGACACATTTTCACTATATTTCAAATTGTTTGGCAAACCACTTATCAACTTTAATATCTTGATTTTATTTATCTAATTCACCCTAATAAGCATCTTGATCTAATCAATCTAAATAGAAGTTCATCGACCACCTCATCATAACATAACCTATTACTAAAATCTATATCCTAATAAATCAAAATATAATACTACTCATAACCACGAACATGGAAAACTCACATATTATTCCGAGTGCAATATTTTCAAATCACTTGAAAGTAAGCATATTAACATAGAAAAGAAATAAAAATATTAATTAGAATCCATATAGTTTCTCTCCCTTGTTCCTCGTAGGATGGGTGTTGCCTTTCACTTTCATTGAAGAGTTAAGCTCTCTAAATGATGACATGCTTGGATATGTAAAATATATGTTAGTTCCATTGTAAAAAATTAAAAAACACAAAAAATAGCATTTCTTTAGAAATCGAGTCTTGGATTGAAGTTCTCTTGCCACCTACGATCCAGAAAAAGAAAAAAATGAATCGAAGCAAAATTCATAAAGGTGTTTAAAAAACTAAAAAGCGGAAATACCTTCACTTTCATCTAGAACGCAACTATCTATAGCATACATAAGTGTTCATATAGTAAGAAGATGATCGTATTTTTGCGTCACAAATTTTTTTTTTTCTTTTTTAGAACGAATAGCTACAATCAATTTAACCTCTAGTAATTTTAGGAAATAACTACCATTTCAAATAATTGATACCCAAATTACATTAATCAAATAAAAACATTTAAAGATTTTTACCACCTAATATGAAATAGATGATTTTGAAAAGTGAATTTTCCCTTTGATGATCTACTCTAGAGTGGCATGTTTATCATCTCATAGACTTCCAAGTTTTCTATCACTAATTTTCTTCTTTGGTTCGTCTTTGCATTACTATTGCTCCTTACAAAAAGCTCCAAGTTATGCTTGAAATTGATATTCATTGTCAAAATTCACCAAAAGTAATTTCAAAAAAACCCAAAATTAAAAAAATATATTAAACTCAAAAGTCAAAGTTAAGCAAATTCAACATAAACTTAAACCGTGCAATACTAACACATTGCAAGTATTGTAAACTACAATATCACCAATTTATTTCAATTAATTAGAACCTTTAGAAATTTAAACAACTATAGAGAATGCAATAATTAAATAATCAATTGAAAAACTATTGACATCTTATATTGTGTGTAAAAGAAAATGAAGTTGTAATACCATAATAAAGAGCCGTGGTTCAAGATAGCACATCGACGACCTTCCTTCACATATCATCCAACGATGACACAGTTTCTTTATGTTCACTACTCAGGCATTTGACTCTTCTTTGTTGCCAATGAATGATATGGTTCTCTTACTGTCCACTTCAAAGGGATAAAAAAAACCCAGATTTATTCACAAAGTTCGATTTTTAACTTTAATCTCAAGATGAAACTATCTGCAACAGACAACCCAGTGTTGTCAATCGCGAATGGCGGATCACGGCGGCAAGACAAAAAAATGCCATAACGTTATAGCGGACGATATAACGGCTTATAGCGGGCACAATAAAATATGCAAAATATGTATAAAACACTGCATAATGTAATAAAAAACAAAAGACAACATGAATCAAACAAATAACTTAAAAGTCATAGCGTCATGGCGGCACCATTGCGTATACTGGTGGCTGCAAAAAACGCCACGCCATAGCGCCATTTGACAACACTGCGAAAACCATAAATGTAGAAAAGCCTACATTTAATATCATTATCGAAAGAAGACCGTATCTCACAATGAAATCTCAGAACCTTCAACCATGGATAAATAAGATACCTAAAGAAGGGATTCAGAGGGTAAAATGATAGATCTAGACATAGAACATGATACTACTCCAGGCAAAAGAAGATAGGTTGGTTCTTCTTCAATGGAATTTTGTCCGCAAGATGGTAGATTCATTCTCCTATTAAGAAATTAATAAACATAAATGAAATACAAAGAACATCATCAAGATCAGTTGTTCAAATCCACATTTCATATCTAACGAAGATAACATTCAAACTATCATCGAACTTGCAACTTTTCAAATCAAGTAAATGCTTAAAAATTTGGATAAGTCATTCAAACAAATGATAAGATGAAAAAAAACAAAAGAGAAGTAAACGAAGAGACTGCCTTCTTCTTCAAAGATCTCCCGTCTGCTAGGTCTTTCTCCTCTCCTAAATAAAAGGAAAAGAAAATTCTGCAACTCCAAAACATCAAAGATAAAATTTGCCCAGCATTTGACACAAAACAACAACAAAAAAAAGAACATAAAGAGAAATTAAACCAAATTAAGCTATAAAGCATAATTATTATCGTGGGTGAATTGGTCACTCAGGCCATAGGAGGCGGCAAAATTTTCATCTAAAAGGAAGAAGAAGATAACGAACCCTAAATAATGAAATACACAAAGTTTAATCAAGAATGGAAGAGAACTTACAGAAAAAATATCTAAGGATTCACTCCGATGACCAGCGTGAGGGTGACGGCGCTCTCTGGATTGGCTATGATGAAGTGAGCGTGGAGACGGAAGAAGGAGGAGAGGAAACCAGTTGTGAGAGAGAGACGTGCTTGTGTGAGTGGGGATAAACTGGAAGGAGGGACAAACGTGTGTAGGTGGGGGGTTATTTTAAGTTATTTTTTTTGTTTTTTCTTCCTTATTTTTAGAAAACATTTTAACTTCTTTTATCCCAAAATGATAAAGTTGTTTTTTTTTTTAAAAAAAAATTAGATAAATATTTCAAATAATTTAATTGAAATTTAATCTTCTTGCATAATCCATGTTGCGTAAGTGTGAGAGAGGAGGATAAACATAATTTAAAATTGGTTATCTTTCCTAATCACTTAGGTATTAAAAGTATATTTAAATAAAAATTAAAAGTTTAACATTTTTACATACCATAAAAAGGGAGAGCCGTTATAGAAATTTAAGGAATAAAGAGGGAGAGTAGTTTATAGATTTATGGGGTAGTGGATTGCAATGGAAAGTTAATAAATATTAACACGTGGAATTCATAAAATGAAACTAATTAAAACTCAAAAAAAATCATAAGTAGTGTAGGTATACATGGAAAAAGCATAAAATAGTTTAAAAAAGATGATTGAGAAAGAAGCTTATATATTAGTAAAAAATAGTAGATAAAAATTCATGTATTATTCCAAGAATCAATTTGCTATCCTAACCCCCTCTTATTGATTGTCAAAGGAGTAATGGTTGTCCCATATGAGGTTGAATACTGATGACTGTGAGAGAGAGAGAGAGAGAGAACAAATGACTTGCCATGGAAATTTTGAGGGATAGTGGATGTGAGAAGTTGAGATAGCGTAGGATTTGAGGGATATCAAGAGTAGTGGGTTGATAGTAAAATATACAAAAAAAATACAAAAAGAAGAAAAAAAATGAGAGTCCGCACGTGGCGTAAGGTGAAGATTGATGAATAAATAAAATTGAAAAGGGCTTCTGTAATATATATATATATATATATATATATATATATATATATATATATATACTAGCACGGGATTCCATTTTACTATATAATTAAGAGTATATGAAAATCAAATGGCTCTGTGAGCTAATTTTTTTTTTTAAAAAAAATAATAATTAACTATTAGAATGAAAAAGTTGAAAAGAAAATTGAGTTTGCCACTGAAGTTAATAGCTAAAAACCAACCCACCAATTCATTCAATTGAAAAGCATGCTCAACCTCTTTATTTATAATGTTGTCAAACTCCAGAAATTTCGTACATTTTCAATGTGGGATCTTGAATAATATTGAAAAAGAAAAAGAAAAATCTAGAAAATTAGAATAGAAGAAAAGAAAAACCATAAAAATATTAAATTGTACAATTTAATTTGATTAAGTTAAAGATGTCAATCAATACTTTTAAAACAATTATAAAAAAAATAAAAAAATTTGGAAATTAGATCGAGGACCCGAAAATTCTATAGTGCTGAAAAAGTGAAAATGCCTTTGTTGATATCAAATATAAATTTTATACACATTAATTTTATTTTTTTACTCTTGTCATTTGTCAAGTTTTAAAAATAATAACTATTTTTTTATGTGGGAGTATTTATTGTTGTTAATTTCTTATGTGACTCTAGATTAATTATTTACTTTTTAATTTTATTAAAAATTAATTTTTTTAAAAATTAATACTTTAATTTTAGAGAGTTTAAAAGAAGATTCACTTGATTTTTGCAGTATAAACGAAGCGAATTGATTTTTTTCATTTTTAAATATCCATATTTATTTTTCAAAAGATATTATGAAAATAAAAATGTTGCATAAGAATAAAAAAAAGCAAAAAAATGAACATTGCATAAGTCTAAGCTAAATCGGACTTCATTGTAAATTCAATCGGAATTCAGAGGACCCGCTCATCCGAATTACCCGTTATTTGTTAAAACTTTAACCATTTATATTTATATAAATAAAAAAATATAATAAGTAAATAAGTGTGTTTCCCTAATTTGATGGGCTGAAATGTCATCCCAATTTCCCACTCAAAACAACAACATGTGAAAGTAGTCTCTTTATAGTGTTGTCAAACCAACAAACAATCCAACTTTTCAATGTGAGATACATTTACTCCTTTTATAAGAGTTCTTAGTCTTCTCCTTTTGTTTTATTAAAAAAATACAGGACTCTAAAAAATTACACGTATAATTCTAGAGGATGTGATTGGTTAAAAACAAAAACACCTTATTTAATATAAATATAGTTAGATTAGATAGATTAGAAAGTCTAATAACAATGTTATATGCTCGGGATTCCATTTTACCATATAATTATTTGTATATGAAAATAGTGGCTCTTAAAGCTAATTTTTTTTTTAAAAAAAGTTTTTTGACTCTTTAAATGAAAAACAAAATAATAAGTAGGTTTTCTCGCATGTTCTACCAAAAATCAAATGGCTTTGTGAGCTAATTTTTTGTTTTAATATTTTTTTTACTATTGGAATGAAAAAGTTGAAAAACAAATTGAGTTTGCCACTAAATTTAATGGGTTAAAAATCAACCCACCAATTCATTCAATTGAAAAACATGCTCAGCCCTTTATTTATAATGTTGTCAAACTCCAAAAACTTCGTACACTTTCAATGTGAGATCTTGAATAATATTGAAAAAGAAAAAGAAAAATATAGAAAAATAAAATAGAAGAAAAGAAAAACAATACATATATTAAAAAACATAACTTTAGATTAATATTTTTTACTTATTTTGATTTTATTAAAAATTAAAATTTATACAAATTAATACTTTAGTTTTAGAGAGTTTAGAAAGATATTCACTTGTTTGCAGTATAAACGAAGCTAATTGATTTTTATTCATTTTTAAATATTCATATTTATTTATTTTTCAAGAAATATTAATGAAAATAAAAATGCTTCATAAGAATAAAAAAATAAAAAATGAACATTGCACAAGTCTAAGCTAAATCGAACTTGATTGTAAGCTCAATCGGAATTCAGAGGACCGGTCATTTGAATTACCCGTTATTTGTTAAAACTTTAACTATTTTTATTTATAAAAATAAAAATATAAGAATAAGTGTGCTTCCCTAATTTGATGGGTTGAAATGTCAGCCCAATTTCTCACTCAAAACATGTGAAAGTACTCTCTTTTATAGTATTGTCAAACCCAACAAACAATCCAACTTTTCAATGTGGGATAATCTTATTAGCCAATCAAGAGTTTACAACAAAAGTAAAATTTAACCAACCAATCAAAATTTTATAAAATAATTAATTGGAGCAAAATTCATGGAAATTACACGTATGATTTAGAAGAATATGATTGGCTGAATTTGAAAAGTGGCTAGCCAAAAAAAACCCGTGCTATGCACGGTAATATTTTATAATATATTATTTAGAAAATATATTAAGAATTTTTTTTTAAAAAAAAAAACCTTATACTTTAGTACATTTGGTTAAAAATAATTTCCTTTCTTATAAAAATAATTATACTTTGTCTTGATTTAAAGTTCAATATTTCAAATCAAATTTTCTTTTCTTGCACGGGGATATTTCATAATATATTGTTCTAAAATAATTTGTTTTTTTTAAATGAGAATATTTAACTCTCCCCTCAAAAAGTTAAATATTCTCGTTTTTTAAAAAAAAAAAAAGATTATTAACTTTTAGTCCTAGTTAAATATTTTCCTTAATTATGCCCGACACATCTAATATTTTTTATCTATTTGAGTTGTTCCTAAACTATTAGAAAGAATATATATAGTGGATGTAAATTAATATTACACTTTACGAACATCTAACGTGAGAACCTTTTTTTTTGGCTAAATAAAGTTTAAACTTTAAATAAAAAAAAAGGATCAAAGTTACAAAGTGCCTCCCCTATCACAAAAAACATGGAGTGGAATGGCATCAGGCTCAATATACTAGATACATCATTTGACTTAACCCAATTAGCAATATTATGAGCATGGTAGTTAGCTACCTTATTTACATAGTGTACCCACAATTTGAACTTGGACAGGACAACCCCAATCCAATGGATATCTAAAGAATGCCCTTTAATACCTCTAAGCTTATTGAGGCAATCGCCTTCCAAAATAGCATGATGAATATCCAATGACTCTAGTTGGACAGGATATATAGTTCTAACTTGAGAACTTTAAAATTGATAAAATATGCTTCTTCAACTAATAAATAACTTACTTTTGTAACTTTATTTAACAACTTTGACTGATCATGATGTCAGAGCAATTCCATCATGCAAGAGCAATTATATGGAAAAAAAATGCCTCTTCAAGTAATTGTAAGTATGGCTCCCCTATTGTCTTCAAATTTTTCCATCCTCTAAAAGAAAGAAAGAAAAATTAAGAAATGAACATAAAGTTTTAGAATCAGATAAAACGTATTCTATAATTTATTTGAGATTACAAATTCTTCTCCCGTCATGCATATAACTTTGGAGATTATGTCTAATAAAAGTCCATGATTACGAAATATTCATCTCTTGTCAGGTAAGAGATATTCCAAGTGCTATCTCAATAATCTTGTCAACTTTTTGAATATTTCAATGCAACAATCTCTCTAGGCCTTAAAATGAAAGAGAAAGAAATAAAAATAATTAAAATTAAAAAAAAATACATAATGTCTTTAAAAACTCAAAACCTACATTTATAACATGTTTTCTTTCAAGAGACCAACTTTAGGTATATAATAAAGCACTATTTTATCATTTGAAAAACACATATGTCAAGTTAGCAAAAATCTAATTTCTCTTTCTTTTATAAATAAAACACTAAAGTGAAAGAAAAACATGAATCAATTAATTCATTAGAATTATAAACAATTAAATTTAAACGAAATAAGAGCAAACTTGCCTCAAAGATTAAGGCATGAAAAATGAAGATAAAGCAAACACATCAAAGCCGAGTTATTCATGGTAGAAAAATCAACATAATAAAATGGATAGTTACATAATCTATTCAAGTTTGCTAAATGAAATTTGAAGAAGCAACCTTTATTAATGTAGGAACACTTACATATACTGCAAGATCAATACAAATTATAAATTTTGTTGACATCTCATTACTAAAAAAACATATATTAAGAGAAGAGAGAATGACACTGTATAAATTGTACCTTCTTATAGTTCATACTCGAGACCGTTTTCTGAATTACATGTGAAAGAGAAGTAAAGTAAATTATCATATGCATAAACAAATCAAACAAAAATACATTTGTATAAGAAGAAAAATAATATCAAAATATGCAAACTGAAATGAAATAAAAATCTATAAGAAAACACAGAAATATATGAACGATCTTTGTGGTTGAATTTTGGTGGAAGAGATGTATACTTAATAAGATATTTAGTTGAGTTAAACTCAAAGTCTTTCATAGGTGATAAGATCAGCAAGAAATCCAAAGATAAATTCAAGTGAGTTTCTTAGGCGATAAGTGAAAGTATAATAGCTTTAGTTGGGATTAAGCGAGTTTAAAAAAAATATATACAAAAAAAATTACAAAATGAAGAAAAAATAAGAACATGCCACGTGGCGCCAAGTGGAGAGTAAACCTGAAAACAGGCTCTATAATATAAATATAGATTGATTGTTGTCAAATACTTGACAGGGTAGTTTGCAATGTGGTGTAACATCCAACCTGCAGGTCGGGGGTTGAAACCCCCCTCTCCCAATTTAAATGAAATAGTTTAACATTTTTGCACTAATAAAAGTTGATATTTAATTTTTATTAAGGTAAGTTAATTTTCAATTAATTTAATTAACATAAATATTTTCAACCAATAAAAATTAGTAAATTAAATAAAAATTGTGAAAATCTAAGAAAATAGTATTGAAGAAATATATAGATACAAATATACGTATGTATAATCTGCTCTGTAATATATATATACTAGCAAAAAATACTGTACTACGCACTGAAACGTAATGTTTAATGAAAGAAAAAATGTCAAAGTAATTTTGTAACTCAAAACATGTCAAAGTACACTCTTTTATAGCATTGTCAATCTCAAAAAAAAAATGTAACTTTTCAATGTGGGATGCTCTTATAAGAAAATTAAGAATTTACAACCAAAGTAAAATTTAAACAACAAATCAAATTTTATAAAATAATTAATTGAACAAAAATTCATAGAAATTACACGTAGGATTTAGAAGGATGTGATTGGCTGAAACTGAAAACAGACTCTGTAATATAAATATAGATAGATACTCCTTCAGATTCAAAATATAAGTCTTCTTACTAGTTTTCACACAAATTAAGATACTAATCAAGATGACTAAAGTACCCCTAATTAATACTCCAAAAGAACAAATAAATTAATGAAGAGTTGCATGAGAACTATACATTTTGTCAAATATGAATATATGGAGAAAATAATGTAAGGGTAAATTAGCCAATAAATGCACCATTCTTGTAAAAAGACCTATATTTTGCAAAAAAAAATAACTCTTAAAAAAACTTCTATTTTGAATCAGAGGAAGTATAAATTTTATGCACATTAATTTTCTTTTATAGTCTGGTCATTTGTCAAATTTTAAAAATAATAATTTTTTTTTTTTTTTTATGTGGGAATTTTTATTGTTGTTAATTCTCTTATTTGACTTTAGATTAATATTTTTAACTTTTATTATAAATTAAAATTTTTACAAATTAATACTTTAGTTTTAGAGAGTTTAGAAAAAGATTCAATTGATTTTTGGAGTATAAACGAAGCGAATTGATTTTTTTTTTAAATATCCATATTTATTTATTTTTAAAAATATATTATAAAAATAAAAATTCTCCATTAGAATAAAAAAAAATGAACATTGCTTAAGTCTCGAGTTAAATCGAACTTGATTTTATGCTCAATCGAATTCATAGGACCCGTGACATCCGAATTACCCGTTATTTGTTAAAACATTAACTATTTATATTTAAATAAATAAAAAAATATAAGAAGCAAATAAGCGAGCTTCCTTTATTTGATGGGCTAAAATGTCAGTCCAATTTTGTAACTCAAAACATGTCAAAGTACCATCTTTTATAGTATTGTCAAACTCAAAAAACAATGTAACTTTTCAATGTGGGATACTCTTATAAGCCAATTAAGAGTTTACAACCAAAATAAAATTTAAATTAGCATTCCATTAAAAGAATTAAAGAAAATAGTTGTCAAATACCTGCCAGAGTAGTTGGCAATGTGGCGTAGCATCCGGCTTGCTGGACGGGGGATCGTATCCCCCCTCTCCCAATTTTAAATAAAATAGTTTAACATTTTTGCACCAATAAAGGTTGATATTTAATTTTTATTAAGATAAGTTAATTTTTAATTAATTTAATTAACCTAAATATTCTCAACCAATAAAAATTAGTAAATTAATTAAAAAATGTGAAAATATAAGAAAATAGTATTGAAGAAATATATAGATACAAATATACGCATCTATAACATGCTCGTAATATATATATATATATATATATATATATATATATATATATATATATATATATATATATATATATATATAGACTAGCCTAATAACTCGTGCTATGCACGATATTCTATTTTATTATATAATTAAGAGTATATGAAAATCAAATGGCTCTGTGAGGTAATTTTGTTTTAAAAAAAAAATTGACTATTAGAATGAAAAAGTTGAAAAATAAATTGAGTTTGTCACTGAATTTAATTGGCTAAATACCAACCCACCAATTCATTCAATTGAAAAGCATACTCAATCCATTTATTTATAATGTTTTCAAACTCAAAAAATTTCGCACATTTTCAATGTGGGATCTTGAATAATATTGAAAAGGAAAAAGAAAAATCTAAAAAAATAGAATAGAAGAAAAGAAAAACCATAAATATATTAAATTTAATTTGAATAAGTTAAAGATGTCAATCAATACTTTTTAAAATAATTATAAAAAAAATTGGAAATTAGATTGAGGACCCGAAAACTCTATAGTGCTGAAAAACTGTAAATGCCTTTGCTGATATCATATATAAATTTTATACACATTAATTTTCTTTTATAGTCTTGTCATTTGTCAAGTTTTAAAAATAATAACTATTTTTTATGTGGGAGTCTTTATTGTTGTTAATTCTCTTAAGTGACTTTAGATTAATATTTTTTACTTTTTTATTTTATTAAAAATTTAAAATTTCTACAAATTAATACTTTAGTTTTAGAGAGTTTTGAAGAAGATTCACTTGATTTTTGCAGTATAAATGAAGCGAATTGATTTGTTTTCATTTTTAAATATCCAAATTTATTTATTTTTCAAAAGATATTATGAAAATAAAAATGTTGCATAAGAATAAAAAAAACAAAAAATGAACATTTCATAAGTCCAAGCTAAATCGAACTTTATTGTAAGTTCAATTGGAATTCAGAGGACCCGGTCATCCAAATTACCCTTTATTTGTTAAAACTATAACAATTTATATTTATATAAATAAAAAATATAAGAAGCAAATAAGCGTGTTTCCCTAATTTGATGGGCTGGAATGTCAGCTCAATTTCCCACTCAAAATAACATGTGAAAATACTCTCTTTATAGCGTTGTCAAACTCAACAAACAATCTAACTTTTCAATGTGAGATGCATTTACTCATTTTATAAGAGTTTTTAGTATTCTCCTTTTATTCTAGAGAATGTGATTGGTTAAACAAAAACACGTTATGTAATATAAATCTAGTTAGATTAGATTAGATAGTCTAATAACATGTGCTATGCTCGTGATTCCATTTTACCATATAATTAAGAGCATATAAAAACAATGGCTCTGTAAACTATTTTTTTTTAAATTTTGACTCTTTAAATAAAATAAAAAAAATAATAAGCAGGTTTTCTCGCAGGTTCTACCAAAAATCAAATGGCTCTGTGAGCTAATTTTAATTTTTTTTTACTATTGGAATAAAAAAGTTGAAAAGCAATTTGAGTTTGCCACTGAATTTAATTGGCTAAATATCAACCCACCAATTCATTCAATTGAAAAACATGCTCAATCCCATTTATAATGTTTCCAAACTCCAAAAATTTCGTACACTTTCAATATGTGATCTTGAATAATATTGAAAAGGAAAAAGAAAAATCTAGAAAGTTAGAATAGAAGAAAAGAAAAATCAGAAATATATTAAAAACCATAACTTTAGATTAATATTTTTTACTTATTTTTATTATTAAAAATTAAAATTTCTACAAATTAATACTTTAGTTTTAGAGAGTTTAGAAAGACATTCACTTGTTTGCAGTATAAATGAAGCGAATTGATTTTTATTCATTTTTAAATATCCATATTTATTTATTTTTTAAAAGATATTATGAAAATAAAAATGATGCATGAGAATAAAAAAATAAAAAATGAACATTGCATAAGTCTAAGCTAAATCGAACTTGATTGTAAGTTCAATCGGAATTCAGAGGACCCGGTCATCTGAATTACATGTTGTTTGTTAGAACTTTAACTATTTATATTTATATAAATACAAAATATAAGAAGCAAATAATTGTGCTTCCCTAATTTGATGGGCTGAGATGTCAGCCCAATTTCTCACTCAAAACATGTGAAAGTACCCTCTTTTATAGTATTGTCAAACTCAACAAACAATCTAACTTTTCAATGTGGGATACTCTTATGAGCCAATCAAGAGTTTACAACAAAAGTAAAATTTAACCAACCAATCAAAATTTTATAAAATAATTAATTGAACCAAAATTCATGGAAATTACACGTAGAATTTAGAAGAATGTGATTGGTTGAAACTGAAAACAGGTTATGTAATATAAATATAGGTCGCATTTTGAGATTCAAACTCGCCACACACACACACTCTCTCTCTCTCTCTCTCTCTCTTCCTCTTGAAGCTTCTTCATTTTTTGACTTTCATGGGCCATCTTTCTTTCACTTTTGGTGTGTTCCCCCCCTCCCTCTTTTGCCATAAATCTTGATGGAATTTTTTCAAAGCAGTATTATTCAAGATTCAAGACTCAGATGCAAGACCTACTTCAGATCCTTTCAGATCTGGAGTTTATCTCTAAACCCGGAGTTGTTCTGGGCCCTTTCTCAGTTTTCTTCATCTTTCCGAGACAATCTATGAGACGGTTGATACGCCCATGGTCTCGTAGATTGTTGATTTCTAAGAAAGGTGATGAAACTGAGCTTGCTACTGCTGTTCCAGGATCTCGGAGAAGCTGTTGCGAAGAATTTTATCATGTATTTATTTTTTTTACTGTTTTTTGTGTTGTTTACCTGGTCCGGGGTGTGGACTTTTATCTGTTATCATGGTGTTTACACCATTGTATAACTTTTATTTTTCTTATATTTGCGTTTTATCTTTTGATTGTAATGGCTTTGACTATTTTATGATTAATGGGTAAATTTTATTTAGCAAAAAACAAAAACATTTTAAGATTCAAAGTTTCTGTTGTTAAGAATTTGTTTGTTATTAAAAAATTTATATTTTGCAATTGTGAATATGTGATTTTTTAATGTCTTATTTTTGTAGATGGATTATACTATATATTTTTTAGATTCTCAAAGTTTAATTCAATAAACAAGAATTATTTTGTTAATATTTTTTTTTAAAAAAAGACAGAAAATGCTAACGGGCCGGCCAGTTTGCCCATGAGCATTTGCCCAGCGAATTTGGACCGCTCTTTATTTGCCCGCCAAAATCACGGGCTAGCCCCCACCACCCCGTTTCTAACACGTGACAGGACGGGGCAAAATGGGAGGCCAACCTGATCTGACCATTAATTAATCTGATATACAAATATTATAAAATAGGAAAATGATTTACTCCTAAAATTTTGGGGATAGAAACCCTAAACCTCCAAATTGAGGGTGTTAAATGACTATCTTACCCCCTGCTGGTATAAGGGATTCACCCAACTATAAGGGCAAAAAGGTCCAAAAAATTATTTTAGTCAATCTTTTAGCCAATAATTCTAGTAGCCTAGCAAGGTCCTATAAAATAACGACCTCAGCATTATTTCACCCCTTTCAGACTCTCTACAAACCTAAGTATGAAATCCAAATCCCTAATATTCATACCAAAATCTCCCTAAATCCCTATTATAATTTACCAGGTATTTAGAGAAATAATGTTGAGGTCGTTATTTTCTAATATTTGTATATAGGATCAATGGTCGGGTCGGTTGGGTTGGAGAGAATTTGTTAGAATTAAATGATTTGTCAATCTTACTTCCGAATTAGAATGAAGTGGAGAAGAAACTGTCAGGTTAATGCTCGGGTCAGTCTGAATTGGATAGGTCGTGTCATGACACTTATACTAGACAAAATTACTTTTGTGGCAGAAAAAGTCACTGACAAATTATTTGTGGTAGAAATAGCACACAAAACTACTTTTGTGACAGAAAAGCACTGAAAAACTATTTATAGCAAAAATAGAAAATGAAAATACTTTTGTGGTAAAAACAGTTATTTGCTCTAATATTTACTCCTAGTTGTTTTTGGAAAAAAAATGTTTCTTGTTCACCTTGATATTTTTTGATTGTTTGCAAATAAATATACAATTTCTAAAAGCATAAATTCAATATAACATATTGATGAAAAATAAAGAGCTGATATATAATCAAAAGTGGTAACTATAGAGCATAATGGCGCTTCATATCCTAATCACCGTTGTCGCTTCGCCTCTTGGATACAAGAAGAAAATAAAATATTACAAGAGAAAACAAGGGCCCAGAGATAGAGATGCCCAAATCAGAATGGAATCGTCGGTCTTGGTTTTGCGAGGTTCCGGGCCAAAGCTTTGAACCGGCTCAGAATCGAACTGGTTAGAACCATAACTGGAGGTTCAGACATGTTGGACTCACGGATCTGCTGATTTCTAGTTTTAAAAAAAATCAATGTTATTGTTTACTATTATTATTATTCGTTCTTAAAATTTACTATTTTTATGTTATTTTTAATTTTCTTTAAATTTTAAAAAAGAAAAAGAAAAAAATTCTTAATTTAAAAACAAAAGATGAATTACTGTGGCTATAGCGACGGTGTCAGTAGTGAGTTGAGGAACATGAATATAAATGATTCCGATGAGACCAAAGTACCAGGATATACACATGTACCTAATACATGGGATCCGAACTTCCAACTGAAACTTTCAGCATGTCGGATTTATATATACCATACTTAGATCCCTTGCCGGTGCCAGAAATGTACCGGATAGTCAACCATTCTCAAAACAAAAAAAAAAATGTCGAAAATGTAGCCTCCTCCATCATGTAATCGATCACAGTCGAACAAAAAGAAATCTTCAATGTTCGTGTGTTGGTATTCTCTAATTGAAAAACTCAGATGGTTCCTTAAAATCAGTATGTAATTATTGCCCTGAGGAGTGCAAATTCAAAAAGGAAGACAGACAAAGAATGCTTAGAAAGCACAAAAAAAAATCATCCAAAAACGTGGACTTAATACAGTGATGAATTCGGGGAATCATATACGCCTCAAAGTACATATTCTAATACTATTGTTTTATGAAATCTTTTCATAGGCGGAACTTACTAAGTTTATTAGAAGATCTTTTATATCCACAAGCAAACTGATTCCCCGTACTAGTATGCTTCGAGAGATTAGATAATTTCATAAGATTAGTCTCCATTATTTCGATGATGCCTTCAATGATTATGGAAAAAGTAAAAAAATTGTCAATGTTTTTAAACTCGACCGTGACATCAAAGCGAAAAAGTTATCGGGTCAATAATTAGTGATCAGACTAGTGAGCAGACCGTTATCGAACCGTTTATCAACCAGTGTCAGTTGAACAGGTTTTCAGCCAAAATATTGGTATTCTTTGAAGGGATTCATGGGCGGAAACTCGTTCCAAACACCATGAGTCCTCCCCTGAAGGATCCGCTCATACAAAACGAATCGGAAAACAAGAAAAAGACTTATGTTTCTTGGCTCAAGAATCTGATTCTTGAATGAAAGATTATGTCTTTATGCTCTTAGCAACGATCACCTTGAGTCTTCCCTTGCGGACTTACATCCTACCGGGATCCACGCGACGAAACGGGCAGCGAGTGCTAGCTCTGAGTTTTTCTGAGTTTCGGGAATTAGGGAGAAAAGGAGGCAGAAAACAGTTTTCTGGATTTCTTGGTATTTCGGCTGAAAAATGTCTAACCCTACGGTTTCGGCCAATAGAGGTTTTTATAGGGAGTGAGAGGTTGTTTCCAAAACAACTCCCACGTCCGCTCCACCTTTTCTGGCAGTGGGACTCTTTAACTCCCACGTCCCCTAGACTTCTGCTGGTAGTGGGAGTCCTTATCGGATAATAACTCCCACGTAATCCCAGCTATACCGAAAATGCCCCTTATCTCTAATTCGAATAATAACGCTTTATTGTTCTCAGAAAAATGAATGTTAGATACAATGAACCTAGACACATTCTAGATTCATTGAATCTGGACATGAAGCTCGTTAGCTCGTCTATGCGTGTGACCCTGTAGGTTCATATCACAATGGCAATGAAAACACACTTAGTAGTAGTGTGAGTTCATAAATCACAAGCGGTCCCTAGCAGGACATTGTGACTACCCAAAGTGAATGAATATACAACGGAACCTAATATCAATCCACTATTTAATCCCTTTGTCTCGCGATATCCTAATTAAGCATAAGGCATGGTAGTCGTCACCCTTATTAAGCTTAATTGTATTTATGCTCGATCTCCAGGTAGACTGTTCCAACAAATATTATCTGATAACCACTTTATCAAATACATTTGAGCACGGCCATGCATTTAGACAGTCTTTCCCTATTGAGGGGCCCATGTATATCTCTCTCTAATAAGAGAGGGACAAATTCCTTACGATGCCTCTCACATTCAAGCCATGATAGGACACTACATCCGATCATCAGTCGTATTGATTACTCGATTAAAAGCAAAGTACGACTGAGTCAAAACGTGGCTCCATTCATGCTAGAATCAATGGAGACATAAGGTCTAAGGATTCTAAAATAGTATTGAGGAAGTAATACTTATGACTAAGGACCATGAAGTATTACTTCTCTAACGGATCACGTCCGATACGATATATCTCAATACATTGCATCTATGATATGATTTGTACTCATTACACATGATTAGTAAAGCATAATCATCAATCAAACATCATACTAGTTTTATTTCATTGTAAAGTAGATTACATAAAACTAGGGACAAGTAGAATAGTAATTACATAAGAAAATGAGTTTTACTATCAAATCACGCATTTGATGTTCATAAGCAAAATTAACTATCATATGAAATGCTCAAAAAGATATAAAAGGTACAACATATGCTAACGGTCCTAGGGCACTACTAACATTCTTGCCAAGGAATGGCCCGACATACATCCAACTAATTTAGAGTCTCAACTACTCATTGATGATTGAACCAAGTCTGAGATGAAGAAACATTAGATTGAGATCCCTGCAAATGACAAATGACGAAAAAGACATGAGTTTGAAATTGACTTAGATCATATAACAAATTCAAGCGTTGACACTAGGACTCATTCGACCGTTGGCGCGAGGACTCCTCGTCTTCCCAACAACAACTAGTCAGCGAGTTTATGAGGTTTTAACAGGTAAGAGAATCACGTGAACTTTGATTCATCTATACCCAAGAGTAGCACTATCAAACGGACTGGTCCAGCTCAGATCCGATCCAAAACCGCAAAGGACCGGACCGGACTTAGTCCATTTTTTGCGGACCTCAAAATGGTAAGTCCATACCCAGTCCGCTTATTTTTTGCGGATGGACTTTTCTCATTTTTTTGACAATTTTAATGAAACTAGTAAATGAAAAATGAAAAATAAGTAGTATGCTGCATCTCAATAAATTACGGATCGACCTAAAGTCAATAATGAAAATTCATCATATCAAGGTACAAGAAAGTAGCAATTTAAGCTTGAAATTTAAAGAAAGAGGCAAATGAACTGTAATTTTTTTTGTAATGTTACATCTCCCACCCTCTCAAGTTTTAGATCTCTTTCACTTTCATACAAGAAACAGATACCCAATAACAACGCTTGAACTATTTTTTTTAGAAATTATGCAACTAATTAATGTGCATTAGTTCACAAAGTAACAACCCTCATTGAATTGTTGTACCCATCCACAATTATTCGATTTTCAATCGAATGGATTTCAACCGTTCGACGAAAGAGACGAAAATGGGGTAGAGGTGAATGCCGGTTGGAATTGAGAGGTTGAGAGCGAGAGAGAGAGAGAGCGTATCAGAGAGAGAGAGAGAGTATGGGATTGGATTTTGAGTAGATTAAGGTTGGAAAACTTTGAATCTTTGATATAAAAAAAACAAAAGAAATTATATATATTGGACTGATCCGCTGATGAGTCCGGTTTCGGTCCGCATAGTCCGGATCCGTTTTTATATTTTAATTTAGCGGACTAGTCCGGGTCCGGTCCGCAAAGTCCAAATCCAAACTGATCCGGACCCAAAATACCCGCATTTAAACGAACTTTTATTTACAAGTCCATACCCAGTCCATTTAGTGCGGATTACTGGATCGGTCCGCGGACTTTCTGGCTCGTTTGACAAGATTACTACCCAAGAGGATATGTAGGCAACTATTTAGCACAAACTCATTTTATTTTTATTTGTCATTAAATTTCACAGAATTATAATTTCTTAATTTTTTCAACTTAAAATATGAATTAAATGAAATCGATTTTTAAATTAAATTTAAAATCACTTTTACAAATTATTTTAAAAAACATTTAAAATAATATTTTATAACAATATATAGATTCTTCTCAAAACTAAACATTATATGGTGTAAATGGAACTAATTAACTAAATATCTAAAATTCCTATGGGCTAGGATAATAATGTGTATGACAATGTCACACCATAGAGTTTATGGCCCATCTGAATAGATCTCCGACTTTGAAGACAAATAGAGATGCAGCTTTGTGTTTTCCGACATACTTTGTACCTTGACCCAAGTTGACAGTAAAAAAATTAAATAAAAAGAGTGTGGACCAATGAGAAAATAAACAGACTTCGAACGGTAGAAAAAAGTGTTGACCTCAAAATTTCCAAAGAATCAAGGCATCGTTTTTTTTCTTTCTTTTATTACCTATTAAAAGAGAAATAAAAAAAAGGATTATGAACTCAATAATAATAAGTGTAGTACTACAAAAATGAAGACAAGTTGTTTTCGTTTCTGGGGGTTAAGAAGTATCTGTGTTGCTTCAAAGAAAATTAAAAAAAGTAGAAACTATGAAAAAATTGATTGGCCGGAAAAAAGTAATTAATCAGAAAAATGACGAAGAAGATGAACAGTTGCAAAGGCGCAAAAGATAAAGTTTCAAAAAGTGATTCTTTTTACCCGCACAGTTCTACTTATTTATATGACAATGAAAAGTAATTATTGTACTGTCATTTACGATACATGTGGACGTTTCATATTGGCCGAAGAGGAAACAATTCGTCTTGAAGAAGTTATAAAGACACTTATCAGGAAAACCTCCACGTGTTATTCATTACTTAAGCTCCGGGTAAGCAAAACTGACTTTTGAGATTCTCTATGCTCTTTAAAGTTAATATGACAAATGTATCCTGAATCATTATCCGCAGATATACCCGTGTATAAGTTCAGGACTAAGAGGTTGACTTTGCATTATTTGCCGAATGCGGACATGTATATATAGATTCTGCCCGACAGAAGATTAGAGGTTCGGAGGGTGTCTTCCCGAAGAACTCTATCATATGCTACAAATGTAATTGTTGTTGACCTGAGGTCCAAGGTCGGGAGGATTCTTGATCTCGTGCCTTCATAGTTACTGTTTCAAATACCTAAGCTTCAGACACTAACACTCGGGGTCTTGAGGGACTTATGGCATGTTCCGACCCAAGACCTATTATTGGGCCCCAGGTTGGACCCCACCTGGTGGACCCGCGTTAGTATTTGACATGTGCTATAAAGAAGTTCGTCTCC
This sequence comes from Vinca minor, assembly GCA_026122235.1. Classification (NCBI taxonomy): domain Eukaryota; kingdom Viridiplantae; phylum Streptophyta; class Magnoliopsida; order Gentianales; family Apocynaceae; genus Vinca; species Vinca minor. The sequence continues at coordinate 14,696,699 of JAOCZM010000011.1, forward strand.
TTTCGGGATTAAGATTCCCTATTCTATACCCGACTACAACACTTATATGGTAATGTAATTTTAATAGGTAACACTAAACTCATTAGATTCATCTACTATAAATACTAGATATCAATTACTGGTTTCATTATTACGAGTTTCTTGCTTATCAAGCATTGAGTTTTTTCTTTGTGTCTCTTTCCCTCTATAAATTTAACTTTAGCATCGGAGAGTAATTGGGATCATCCCCACCACCCTTTGAACGTTTCTTGTCTTACATGTTACTTACTCTCTTTCTTATGAGATCCGTTTGCTTTCTTAGAGGAGGAGCTCCGAGATTAGAGCTTGTTTACCCCTGTATTCATCAACGAGTCATAGACAATTTTGTTTTTTTATCATTAAATTAGAGAAGCAAACCTAATTTGATTTTCAAATTTTCAATCAAATATCTAATTTTTATTTTATTTTAATTTGATAGTTAAAACTCCATTGAAATTTATACTTTTTTAATTAATTGTAGAAGCAATTCTTACTCTGAATAATATCTCCAGAGTATTAGATTTTTATTTTATCGTATTTCAATATTATTAAGATCCCACGCCGAAAGTGTATGATTGTTTTTGGAGTTTAACGTTACAAATAAAAGGTTAGACATGATTTTTAATTGAATAATTGTGGGTTGGTACTTTTCTCATTAAATTGTGTAGAAACCCATTTTGTTTTTCAATATTTCATTCCAATCGCAAAAATAAAAAATAAAATAAAATTGGTTTATTAAGCCATTTTAATTTTGGTTTAACCTGCAGGAAAACTTTCTCATAAAAAACTTTTGATTCAATGAGTCAATTTTTTTTTTAAAAAATATAATGAATAATTAGTTGACCGAGGTATTTGATTCTTGATGGGTTATTGACAGGGCTGAGATTTGACACACTGAATAAGAGAGACATCCTTATTTTCCTTTTCCATTTAAACATTCACTTTTTTATTTTTTCTTTTTTAAAAACATTGACTGAGCCATCTGTTTCTTTTCGAATCAGTAGGTAAACACGGTAATTGTCAAGATTGATTTTTTTTTGAAATTAAATCGGAAAAGTAAACACAGCTGAATTTTTTAATTCAAATAGCCAATTTTTAATCAATTATTATATGGAAACATACTTACTCTTTTGTAAAATATTTTTTTCTTTGGTTTGCATTACTAAATTTTAATTTTGTATAGAAGTTGATATCTTTCTACTTTGTCAAATGAGGGATAATGTGTTACTCTTATCTATTCATTAATAAAATCAGTATGATTCATGCCAGATTCTCCGCTATTTTATTTTTGTTTTGTTTTGTTTTTTACTTGAGGATGAATTTTTCACCTCTTAGGACATGATGAAGGTCCAAATTCCAAACAAGATGTCTCTATAAATGTGATCATCTACTAAGTTACTAAGTACGACTTATAGAAAAAAAAATAAAAAAAATAATCAATACCTAGTGTTCTACCTGATAAACAATCAGAAATATTTTTTTTTCCATTTCCTAAAAATAATTCGAGCAAGAGAATTCGGACCTACAATTCCACTATTGAATTGTTAATTCATTAAAGGAGTTCGAATTTATTAAACAAAATCTCTCTTTAAGTTTCTTTAGTGATCACTCTAGATTTACGTACATGACACACTATGAGGGCACAAGCCCTTCAATGTCCTTTATTTTAAGTGGTACGAGTGGATAATTTCATAAAATTAACATTCAAAATATAATTTAAATAGCGTATTTTTTTGTGTGGATATGAGCCCATAAAGTGTTTCTATATATAAAAAAAAAAATTTAAAAATTTAATTTGACATTCTGTAGATGGAACTCGGTACGAGACAGAGAGTGGTAAATGACAACAAAATGTAACTCAAGCGGTAAGACGCTTATCTTTCAACTGGCATGTTGAGGTCCGAGTCATGATGGAGGGGGAGTGGACAACCACTATTGATCCTCATAGGAAATTTGATTTTTTTTTTTTTTTAAATTAAGAGTGAAAATTTTAGTCTCATACCCATGTATTGTATTGATCATGATGTATATTATTTGTTGACGATATTGTTCTAATTGATGAGACTCGAGTAGGTGTTAAAGCTAAGTTGGAGGTAAGAAGACAAGCATTGGAATCTAAATGCTTTAGAATTAGTAGAAGCTGAGTATTCGGAGTGTAAGTTTAGTGTCGTTCGAAGTAGAGAACAGAGTATAATTAGTTTGGAAAAGTATCGTGGCAAATGATTATGTTCGATATTTGAGTTTTATCATTCAGAAAGATGGAGAGCTTGATGGGAATGTGGCACATCGAGTTAAAACTGGTTGGTTGAAATGGAAGGGTGCAATGGGTGTCTTGTGCGACCGTAATATTTCGTTGAGACTGAAGGGGAAGTTTTTTATAGAACATCTATTAGACCCGCGTTGTTGTATGATATAAAGTGTTGAGCAGTAAAAAGATGTAAAATCCAGAAAATGAGTGTAACATAGATGCGTATGTTGCGATGGATGTATGGGCACACTAGAAAGGATAGAGTGAGAAATGAGATTATCCGAGAGAAAATAAGAGTTGCACCTATTGAAGAAAAGGGGAGGGAAAATCGCTTACAGTGGCTTGGACACATAAAAAGAAGATGAAGTGATGCTCTAGTTCGAAAACTTTAAGGATGGATGCATGAGGTTGTAAGAGGTAGGGAGAGGCCGAAGAAAGTTTGGACCGAATTCATCAAGAATGACATGAAATTGTTAGACTTGGGTGAGGGTATGGTATTTGATAGAAGGAAATAAAGAGAATGTATCAATGCAAACAACCACACCAGCATTTTATATTGATTCATGTAGCCGACCCTAATTACTTGGGATTAAGGCTTTGTGGTGGTTGTTGTAGTTGTTTAAAACTTCTTTTTGCACATTTATTTTTCCTTTTATAAAAGAAAATATATTTAAAAAAAAAAACAAATGTAACACGTGTATAGTAACACAATTTACGTTTAAGAATATTGAAGGGAAATGTATTCCCCCTAACTTCAATTAAAAAATTTAAATGAAAATATTGATCCCCGTGCTATCATCAGACGTGTGTGTATATATACGCGCAATACTATCATCTAAAAGTGGGATGACTGCTTATCAGTTCACAGAAACAAGACTGGACCTTGTCAACATCCATGAACAAAGAAAGAAAAAAAACATAAAACAAAGAAATAGAAACTCATATATTTATCGAGAAAACACAACCCTAGTATAACATGTGGAGAGGTTATTTCTATGAGCGTCGAATTTGTGTACGCAAATAAAATTCTTGGACATCCAAAGAAATCAATCAGTACTTTGTATATTAAATGGCACCCCCTAATTCCTACAATGCTTAAACTCAACACAGATGGATCATACAAATCCAACCCGAGGCCAGGAGGTGCAAGTGGCATTATTCGCAATCACAAAGGAGATTGGATTTTAGGATTTTCAGCACACTTGCCTTACACAACTAATAACAAAGCAGAATTACTAGCACTAAGACATGGTCTCAAGCTAGCAATTAGCCACCAAATCCATGATTTGGATATCATCATTGACTCCATGATCGTTCTAAATATGTTACTGCACTAACCTTACATTCTCTGATATTGTTTCTGATTACAAATTGCTAATTTTTCAGCTACGGATATGCACGGTCTTGCACATGTTTCGGAAAGCCAATCAAGTAACTAATAGTTTGGCGAAATTTGAAAGCTCTCACTCCAATTGTTCTTGCCAACAAATTTATGCTCACACTGACTTTGTGTTTCATCATTGGCAGAATGACTTGGATGGGAAAATATACCCTAGAACTGTGTTTAGCTAATCTCCTTCGGATGTATTTTACTTTACTGTTCTTATACCTTTCCTCCACACAGGATTACCTCCCAACCCCCTTTTCCCTCCCCGTCTCTCGTTTGTCTCCCTCTTCTCCCTCCCTCGACGTCATCATCGCCGCCATATTCTTTCTTCCATTCTTGCATCTCAGAGACCCCTAATTTCATGTCGATTTCGTTGCCGAATCTCAACAACCCGGACTTTCCAATTAAAATTGTATTAATTAATGGCGGAAACCTTGCCGAAGGCAATCTACTTGATGATACTTGATGCTGAAAGAAGTGGTTTGCTCTTGTGGTATTGTGTTTGGTTCTAATAGAGTAGATCCACCTTGAATTCTAGTCGAGAAAAAAGAATGGTTTGCTTGATGTTAATGATACTGAGTCTATAATGATTTTTCATGCTAGATTTTTGCTTACAGTTGATGGGGGTTTGTCTGAAATGGTTATTGGTATTAAATTTTGGAAGTTTGATGTTAATATTGGAAAATGTTGGTTTTGGATCTTTTCATTCATATGAAGAAAATGAGGTTGATGAAGAAGGGAGATGGATTGTAGGGGGGGGTAATTTGAAAAGAGGAAAATAATTCATGCACTCGATTGATAGACTAAGATAGTTTTTTGGTAATTTAGAATTAATTATAATATTAATTTTTCTATGACTATAATACCCCTAAGCGCCACCGTATAATTATCGGATTCCGCCGATTTTAGGCACATTCGGCACTCGTAAATAGTTCACAGGCAAAATGCGGTAAAAGAAAGACTGTGGGCAACATCGGAATTTTGTAAATAGTATGAGGACAAAAAAGGCTAATTCACTATCTTATTCTACCAAAAAAAAACAAAAACTCATATATGTATCCATCCATGAAGACACAGTGGTGTAAGACATGCAACCCCAAAGCAAACGGTATAAGAATCAACTAACTACCACTACCAGTTTTCATGTTTTTTCGCTTTTCAACACGCAACTCAGAAAAGAGCACCCATAAACATATTTTCAGTTGGTCGGAAACCAACTACGCTCAACCGTACTATTGTGTATATGTAAAAGTATATAAATCGTATTAACGTATCACCACGAGAATGTAACACAAGATCCACCCGTAAGTATAACGGAAGCTCGTGTTAAGACACACGAATAAATCTACTCAATATATATGAATCTCATCATCCATACGCTTTTAGGTTAGGACGAGCCTTCAAACAGACTTTTTTTGTTACTTTCTCCGGTAAGCCTAGCTGTGTTACGGAATCGTGTTCAGGTCGCCTGGGGAGTATGTTCGCAAAAATAAAACTCATAAAGAATTGAATATTTATCCCCCCTCGATAAATTGATTATTTCCTTTTTCATTCTAAATTGACAAGCACGACAGCAATCTGCACTTTCATAAGATACAATTCCAGAAGCCTCAAAGTAGATGGCATAGTTTGTTAATGTCAACCTGCCTAAGAAGCAGAAGAATAAACTATATATAAAATAGGTATTTATGCGGTAAAACAAAATGAGATATTAGCCTTTTTTTCCCTCAAACTATTTACGAATTTTCGATTTTGCCCACATTCTATTTTTTTGATCGCATTTTGCCCACGCTCTATTTACGAGTGCCAAATCTGCCCAAAATCGGTAGAATCCGGCAATTATAGGACGGCGATGAGGGGTAAAATGGTCCGAACAAAAAAACATTATAGTTGCTTCAAATATAACCCCAAAACTATCTTATTGTAATGATTGAGTGCCTAAATTCTTTTTCTCTTTCGAAATGACCCCTCTCCCTACAATCCATCTCTCTTCTTCATCAACCTCATCTTCTTCATCTGAAAAAAAAAAAAAGACCCACTACCAACCATTTTCAATATTAACATCAAACTTCCAACACTCAATATCAATAACCATGATAAAACCCACTTCTTCATCAACCTCATCTTCTTCATATGGAAAAAAAAGACCCACTACCAACCATTTTCAATATTAACAAAGACTATTTTTGGTTAATGATAAATCATTGGCTTGGAGATTGATACTTAATGTATATGAAGAACTCTTCAATTTTGAATTTTGGATTAGGGCTTTATTGGTTATTGGATAATGGAGACTCTCGATGAATGGTGGAATATGTGGGACTGGGGCATTTAAGAATTGTTGAAGTGCTTTCATTTTTGGATTTATTTTTTCTGCCAACATTTTATTCTCCAAATCGATAATAGCTGCAAATTCACTGTGGTATTGTTAGAGTGAAAAGGTGGTGAAGATGGCGGTAAAATATTGATGATCCGTTATGGTTGATTTTTGAAGATTCTTGGTGTTCTTGATAGTGTTCTTCATGTAGAAGATGAAATTGTGGCCTTTTGATCCGTTTAAGTGAAGAACTCTTTTGTTTTTTTGAAGAGGAATTAGCCTTTTCTGCCCATGCACTATTTACGAATTTCTAAGTTTGCCCACATTCTTTTTTTTTTTATCGCATTTTTCCCATAGACTATTTACGAGTGCCGAATGTGCCCAAAATCGGCGGAATCCGGCAACTATAGGGCGGCGACAAGTGGTAAAATGGTCCGAACAGATATGAGCTTTTTTGTCCATTTCTTCATGATTAAGTTGTTCAAGCTTTTATCTTTGCATATTCTTTGTCTAATTCGCCTTAGTATGGTTAAGATTTTGGCTTTGTTTAGATTTGGAGAAAATGAAATCGATTTGGAGTTGGTGGCTATTTCGTCGGAAAAGATGGAGAGGATGATATGGTGGCTATTTCGCCGGAAATGATGGGGAGATGGAGACGGAGATGGAGATGGGGTGGGTGGGGGTAATTGGGGTGGGGTGGTCGGGGAAGAAGAAAGAGGGATAGGGGTAGTAGAATAGGAGCTTGAAGGAGGGAAAAATGAGGGAAAAAGGAGCTTGAAGGCAGAACAAGAAGAGGGGGTGGGGTGGGGAAGGGGCTAAATGGATAAAAAAAGAGAGTGAGGGGTCAATTGAAAAAAAAAGAAAACAATTCATGCACTCAATTAATACAATAGTATAGTTTTGAGGTTATTTTGAATTAGCTATAATGTTTTTTTTTGTTCGGATCATTTTACCCCTCATCGCCGCCCTATAGTTGCCGGATTCCGCCGATTTTGGGCAGATTTGGCACTTGTAAATAGAGCGTGGGAAAAATGCGATCAAAAAAAGAATGTGGGCAAAATCGGAAATTCGTAAATAGTTTGAGGGCAAAAAAAAGCTAATATCTCAAACAAAATCTCAAACTAAAATTGTAAGGCAGACCGGGCCAACTAGTCCCGCCAATGTGATCTACTCTCTGTGTACCCGCAGTTCCCTCCACGCCTGAAGGTGTTGCTTATGTTTGCAATAGCTTTATACATCTAGCAATAATTCCAAATAAGATCAGCGAACACAAAAACTAAGGTGCAATACACATCTCAAAGGTGCCAACCGCGCCCCCACTCCCAGAAAAAGAAAAAGAACAAATATATATTGTAATTTACGGGGTGTATTCAATTAGGATTTTAAAAGACTATTTTGGGATAAATAAGTCTTGTGGTATTTAATTAAGACTTTTAAGTATTCTAAATAAGTCATGCGGTATTCAATCATGATTATTATGATATTTTAAAGATTGTGTCCAAATCCAGTGGTATTCAATCAAGACTTTAAACAAGTAACAAAAAAAAATTTGGTATTAAAAAATTGCAAATTTCGATAGATATATATATTTTTTATAATTAGGAATTTGTGGGATTCTTTAGTGAAAAGTATAAATATCAAACCCTTTAAAAAATCTCACCCTAACTCATAAGACTTTTTAGTGGATTTTCATGATTTGTTTCTTTGTTAAATTTTTCATTGACTTTTGTAACTTTATTGTTTGCTTTTATTTTTTGAATGTTTGATTTTATTTATTGTTCCATTCCATTTTATCCCGTTTAAGTTATTACTGATGCAAGTAGGGGTGAGCACCGAATTCGAATTCACCAATTCGGTCATTTGAATTCGGGTTTTTCAATTTTTTAGAACCTAGAAAACGGACCCAATTTAGATTCGAATTCAGAATTACCGAATTCGAATTGACCGAATTGGCGAATTCAGAATTCGATTTTTGCGAATTGACTGATTTCACAAGAAAACTAATTGAATATCAAGAAAACACTAAAATCAAAATAAACAATAAATTAATAAAAAATAATCGAAATAATAAATAGTCATCGTTTAATTCAACCATATTTACACGAAAAATTAATAGCAAAATCGCCAAAATAACAATTTTTAGAGTCTGATTACTTTATATATTCACTATATAATAAAATTAAAAAAATATTAAAAAATGAATTCGAATTCGGTCAGACCGAATTCAATTATAGTCAAACCGATTTCGTCCCATTTTCGACCAAATCGAATTCGGTTGTAACCGAATTACTGAATTTCACTGAATTATCGAATTCGAATTGCCGAATTGAATTCGAATTCGTTGGGTAATTTGGTAAAATCGAATTTGCTCACCCCTAGATGCAAGTGCCCACAACTTTAAACAATTGACTTTTATTGCATTTATATTTATGCTTCATTCCATTATTTCAACTCAGTGTCCGCAACCTAGTAAACTTAAACCTATCATAAAACATTTGGGAAGGATAAATTCCACCATCATTTAAAAAGTTTAGTTGTAAAGGTTGTTCCTGAAAAATTCGTGCATCATTGAAATAAACATTACTCATCATTCAACTAAGTTGGTTGGTTAGCATCGTTCAAATAAAAGTCCTTGTAGTCATTTCAAATCTTATAAATTCTTATGATATAAATCTTTAAAATCTGAATAAAAATCCTGAATATAAAAAATCTTTAAAAAAATCGTATAAGTCATTACATTTTTAGATAGTCTTTTAAAATTCACTGGACTAATTTATCCATAAATAGTCTTTTAAAATCCTAATTGAATACGTCCCTTAATGCTCGAGAAAAGATAACTAGAAGTTCTAAAAGATAAATTTCCTCAAAATTATCCAAACGAGCTTAGGAAAAGGTCTAAGCATGTAGATATATATTCCAAATAGAAAACGGATACTAAAAGAAAGGGAAAATATTAATATCTCAGACAAAATATGAAAGGAATGCGGAAACTAATATCAGTAACTAGTCCCACAAGAACCTGAAAAAAGCAGTATCACAAGAGGATAACGCTTAATTAATAAAAAAAAAAATAGATAATCTCATTCCAGGAGGATTTGGGCTACCGGCTTTAAACTTTAAAGAAATAAAAAAAAAAAGATAATAATAATGACGAGTGTGAGAGAGAAGGTAGAATTTTGTCCATTACTTGTCAATTTCTTTCGGGAATTTGTCATAAGCAGGAAAATGAAGTCGATGCCCAGTAGTGACAGTGAGAGTGTCGAAGTTAAATCTTCCATTCACAGCATCGGCTGCCAAAGGAACAAGTGATGCCAAACCACACAAATGCATCTTCATTGACACTTTCATCGTGATCAACCTGCCAATGCACGTTGCTGTCAGTCCCAATAGAAAAGAAAACATAGCCTAAGTAACCACCTAATAAGTCTGCCTGTCACAACCAAAATCATTTTTATGACCACTACCGCGGGTTACTTTGGAATGGAGCCGCCCTCGTAGGACTGACCCCACAAGTCTCTCTCACATCAATTGGAGCGTGGCCATTGACGGACCTAAGGTGGGGCATTGTGGGGCAAGTGTCCCCCAGCATTTCCCCTTTTTTTTTTAAGTTTTAATTTTTTTTTAACACCCCGTGCCGTGAACATTTTTTAGTGTACCCATTTTGAGTCAGTTTTTAATTTGAAATTAGATTTTTGTGGTTCGTGGAGTATAGAAATAACACACTTATATCTTAACAAGTTTGATTAAAATTTTAAACAGCTTAAATGTGTAATGGGATTATGATGTTTATTTAAAAAAAAGGGAAAATGCCTTGAATCATCCTCAAACTATTTAACAAGACACGATAAGATCCTACAATTTTTTTCCTTCCTGGTAGGTCCCAGAACAAATTTCGTGATTGTTAAGTAGTCCCAACACCATTGTCCGCAGTAGTTTCCGATCAAAATTAGCCAAAAAATTACTGCTATTGGCCGAAAACTGCCGCGGACAATGATGTTGGGACGACTTAACATATGCAAAATTTTTTCTGGGACCTACTAGGAAGTAAAAATATATGAAGGATCTTATCGATACTTGGAAAATACTTTAAGGATGATGGGAGTCATTTTTCCAAAAAACAAATTAACAAACTTAAGTGTAAAAATTTAAAATCTTGTGAAATTTTTACTATATGGTGATTATCAAAGATATTTGTGATGACTTGTTTTCTATTCTTGTTGATGAATCTCGTGATATATCAATGAATGAGCAAATGTCGTAGTATTTTGTTATGTGAAGAATGGGCAGGTATTAGAGCATTCTGTTGGTATTAGTCATGTATCAAGCACTATCGAGAATGATGTAATTATAGAATACTATCAAAGTATAAAATGCGTATATGCTTTTATAAATTTATTTTGTCAATGTTAATTGTGCCCCTCCCGCCTTTAAAGTCTGCGTCCCGCACTGGGCTTGACTTACTTACAAGGTAGACCCTGTCCCAACTCAGTGAGAGGACTGTGAAGTGAGTCCGACATATAATTTTCCCACTGCTGCTGATTAGATATAGCAGAATTTCAGATGGTCGAGTTTCCTGGAGCTAGGTGCATTTGGATTAGCTTTTAACTAAAAAATAGATAAATCAATTTGTATCCCACATCTCTTCTCACAGATAATCTATTTTCAAGACTTTCGTGACAAAAAATCTCAAAAAAAACTCAATACAAATACCGAAACAAGATAGATGAACCAGGTCCCTTACAAGAAGAAGCATAATATCTTTGTAGAAGAGAGGGATTTCATCTTCTAGAGTAGGTTGTGCAACTGCTTTTGTGTTTTTTTTTTTTTTTGCAACAGATTCCTGTAAGACGAAACACAAAATAAAATAAATTAACTACATGATGTCTTCAAGGTTCCAGACCACAATAAAAAAGCACACTGAGCAACAATAATCAGAAAACGAAGAGTTCCATAGAAAAGAAAGATTCATGAAGTGAAGGTTATGCTCTTCAACAATAACCAGCACAAAAGAAGCACAATGCCAAAAGCAAAGGAAGTTGTAATGTACATAAGAGCTGCAAAAAGTAAAGTGACGGAAATGTCAATATATTGCAGAAGTCGCTAGTCGGTCGCCAGACTACTATTCGACATAGTCGGCGACTAGTCGAAGAACCTAGATTAAAAAGGATTTATTAAAATTTCCGTATCTTATATATTATACTAGTTAAACAAAATTTCATACAAAATTAACCATCAAATACTAGTAAAATCAAAGTACAGAAAATCCATCCATAATAATTAAATTAAATACCATACTAAGTAATAACAAGTTCAAATATTAAAATAATCAAACAATGTATTTTTGGGCAGAAAATTGAGTTTAAAAAAAGCCTTCAAAGTCATCGTTTTGAATGACATTGACCTATTTTTTTTACCGACTTTGGCCGATTTTTTACCAACTTTGACTGACTTATGACCGATTAAGTTGGTCAAGCGATTTTTACACCAAATAGTCAGTTAGGTGCCGATTAAATCAATTTTTACAACACTGATCCCAAGTCACGTGTGTAGGAAGGCCATTCATTATCTTCAAATCAGTATATAAAAATGTTCAGAGAAGCGCCACAACTATACAAGAACTATACAAATCCAGTTTTTGTCTACATCTTTAATCTAACATGCCCTGTTTGAAGTTCTAAATGGAAATCATAATAGAAGAAACCAAAATTTATCTCAAATATCATTCATGGAATAGGGTATAGTTCTTCAATATTAGACAAGCCTCGTAGCCATTCATGAACCAGAACCTCACTAACTAAAATATGAATAAAGTCAAATTTTCATCCGAGGATAATCACATCAACAAATATAATAGTTGGAGAGTCCATCAATGTTCCCAAAATAAGCTTATATTTCTCAGAATTGAGACGAATGAAAAGGACTAATGTTCAAATGGACCCTGGACGGTATGCATATCTTAGATTTTCTTTAAATATGTTTACCATTATGGAAGCGCGGAAAGTTGCTCAAACATGACATATAGTTTAAAGATAATTGAAAGGAAGCTTATCTTTCGATCCACAGAGGTGTTCATAAAATTAAGGTTTCAATATGCATCTACTTTAAACTTGTACCAGAAGAAGATTACAAACTTACACTTTTCAACTCTTCGTCTGTTGAGTCGGGCGTCTGCCATGCTAGCATCCACTACAAGAAAACAGTTAAATAGCGAACGGAATTTTAGGTCACGAATTTAACGACGGAATACCGACCGACTAGAAACCGAAAACGACACGGTCGTTATTCCGTTGCCCCTCCGTCGGCCACATCGGTCCCGTTGACCAAATTGAAACGCCGTCGTTTTGTTCACACTTAACGACCGATTACCGACGGATATTAACGACCGTTTACCGACGGAATATATAACGACCGAATACTGAGGAAAGTTAACGGCCGAATACCGACGGAATACATAACGGTGATATTTGTATAGTAATAAATGAAGGACACAAAACGACGTCGTTTTATGTACGTTAACGACCGACTACCGACAGAAAGTAACGACGGTTTACCGACGGACTAACGACCGAATAGCGACGGAATTAGGGTTAGGGTTGGGCGACCGATAAAACGTTAACGACCGACTACCGACGGAAAGTAACGACGGTTTGCCGACGGACAATATACCGACGGACTAACGACCGAATAGCGATGGAATTAGGGTTAGGGTTGGCCGACCGAATAGCGACCGAATTTGCCAAGGCCGTCGCTATTATTTTCCCGGATTCCATTTTTTATAAAATAGCGGGGTTTTTAAGGATATATAGAAATATTTTGCCTATTTTAGTTACTATTACTAATATATATATATATATATATATATATATATATATATATATATATATATATATATATAATAACTTGAATATTCAAACAATTAAAACTTATACTTATTCACAAAATACATATATATACTCGGAGCAGAACAATTCAAGTAATACATGTGTGCATTTACGTGATCAATAAGTGATGGAGTTAAAATTTTAATAATTGATTATTAATAAACAAATAATTACTAAAATATTCATATTAGTTTGTACTCGCATTCTGAACGATGTCGGTTTTCGGATTTATAATTTTTTAGCGTGAACAATCGCTATTCGGTCGCTATTAAGCTAAGGGGCGACCGAATTTGCCAAGACCGTCGCTATTCGGTCGCTATTATTTTCCCGGATTCCTTTTTTTTATTTTATAAAATAGCGGGGTTTTTAAAGATATATAGAAACATTTTGCCTATTTTAGTTACTAAATGTTTCTATATATCCTTAAAAACCCTGCTATTTTACAAATTACGGAATCCGGGAAAATAATAGCGACGGAATTTGCCAAGGCAGTCGCTATTCGGTCGGTATTCCGTCGTTAAATGCGGTCGGTATTCGGTCGTTACCGTACACAAAACAACGTCGTTTTGCGTCTCTCTGTCAAACAAATCCCTAATTATTCAAACACTTGTCAAAAAAATCCCTCATCACAGTTCTTCCCCAAGCTAAACCCCACCATCCACCTCCCTTTTCCTCCCCGCGAAACCCCACCCACCACCTCCACCTCCGATCAACTCCTCCCTCGACGTTGCGAAGCTCCACCTCCGATTCTCCTTCTTCGATTCTCTATCCTCCTCACAGCCTCCTCCCCCACGAAACCCCACCCTCCGCCTCCCTGTTCCTGCCCGCGAAACCCCACCTCCACCTCCGATCAACTCCCCCCTCGACGCCGCGAAGCTCCACCTCCGATACCTTCTCCTCCTTCCCGCGAAACCCCACCCTCCACCTCCCTGTTCCTCCCCGCGTAACCCCACCCCACCACCTCCATCTCCACCTCCGATCAACTCCTCACTTGACGCCGCGAAGAACCACCTCCCAATTTTACAACAACATTGATACCCAAAAACTGTCTTCTTAATTGGTATGACTGGTTCAATTTCTTTGATTAATTAGACTTTTTTTTCCATCTAATGCAAATTGAGAAGTTGACAAAAGTTATATTGTATGATTTCTATTTATATTTTACTTTGATGAATTTTGAATAAAGTTCATTAACAGAACCATGGTCCTATGTTAATGATTTGGGCACTTGATGTTAATGTCTCTAAAATGAGTAGTATTAAACAATATTGTCTTTATCAAAAGAAGCCCTAACTGTTTTATTTTAGCACTTGAAATGTAGCAATGTCTTGTATTTTGTACATTTTTCTTTTGGTAATGATGTTGAAATGTAGCAATGTAGCACTTGAAATGTAGCAATCTTTAAACTTGAAGGAAGCATTAGTAACTTTAGGTAACTTGCATACATTTATGTTTATGAAATCAAGTCTTTGATATATGTATATTTTGATTTGACCAATATTTATATTTTTTAGAAGATTTCGATTAATTTTTGGATAACACGGGTGAAGGAAGAAGACACCAATCACCCAATAGTCAGTTTGCATGTGAAAGGTGTGTTTCAGCTGCGTGGTATAGTTGAAACCTGACATGAAGCCCTAAGCAAATGTTTTACATTTTTCTTGAAATGTTTAACATTTTTATTATATCCCCGGTTTTTGCATCTTTGTATTATCTCCCCCCTTTTTTTTTCCATCTTTGTATTAGATAGTTGTCTATTATGTCTAAAAAAGTTGGTAGTGAATGTGACATTAAATCTTTATACACGTTGACAAAGTGCATAGAATGTTACCATACGCGTTTGGAAGGCCACAATGCAAACATATTTAAACATATGAGAATTCCATTCTCGTGGTCTTGTTGTGTGGACATGGATACCATTAACATACATCTTTCCCTAAAGTCTAAGTCACTATAATACATAATAAGGTAATATCGAAAAAAGTTAATTTATTTTAATTCAAACAAATAATAAGATTGAGATGTAATTGTATTCTTAGTCGATATATGTCTATACCTCATCCTAATTTATCCTAAGGTAACTAATTTTTAATGTTTAAGCATTATGGATGGAATTAGGACACATTATTTATGAATGGCAAGTGGAATTGGGACAGATTTAATAGGAAAGCACATTAAGTACTTACATCAAATGTACTAAATCTTTATACACGTTGACAAAGTGCATAGAATGTTACCATGCGCGTTTGGATGGCTCCAATGCAAACATATTTAAACATATGAGAATTCCATTCTCGTGGTCTTGTTGACAATGTGGACATGGATACCATTAACATACATCTTTCCCTAAAGTCTAAGTCACTATAATACATAATAAGGTAATATCGAAAAAAGTTCATTTATTTTAATTCTCACAAATAATAAGATTGAGTTGTAATTGTATTCTTACTCGAAATATGTCTATACCTCATCATAATTCATCCTATGGTAAATAATTTTTAATGTTTAAGCATTATGGATGGAATTAGGACACATTATTCGTGAATGGTAAGTGGAATTGTGACTGATTTAATAGGAAAGCACATTAAGTACATACATCAAGTGTATTAAAACTTTATACACGTTGACAAAGTGCATAGAATGTTACCATACGTGTTTGGAAGGCCCCAATGCAAACATATTTAAACATATGAGAATTCCATTCACGTGGTCTTGTTGATAATGTGGACATGGATACCATTAACATACGTCTTTCCCTTAAGTCTAAGTCACTATAATACTTGACAAGGTAATAGCAAAAAAAGTTAATTTGTTTTAAATATCATACATAATAGATTGAGATATAATTGTATTCTTTCTCGATATATGTCTGTACCTCTTCATAAGGTAACTAAGTTTTAATGTTTAAGCATTATGGATGGAATTAGGACACATCATTCAACAATGGCAAGTGGAATTGGGACGGATTTAATAAGAAAGAACATTAATGACATGCATGAAGTGTATTAAATCTGTATACACGTTGACAAAGTACATAGAATATTACCATACGCGTTTGGAAGGTCCCAATGCAATCAAATTTAAACATATGAGAATTTCATTCTCGTGGTCGTGTTGATAATGTGGACATGGATACCACTAACATACATCTTTCCCTAAAGTCTAAGTCACTATAATACAAAATAAGGTAATTTTGAAAAAAGTTCATTTATTTTAATTCTCACACATAATAAGATTGAGATGTAAATGTATTCTTACTCGACATATGTCTATACCTCATCCTAATTCATCCTAAGGTAACTAATTTTTAATGTTTAAGCATTATGGATGGAATTATGACACATTATTTAGGAATGGCTAGTGGAATTGGGACGGATTTAATAGGAAAGCAGATTAAGTACATACATCCAGTGTATTAAATCTTTATACACGTTGACAAAGTGCAAAGAATGTTACCGTACGCGTTTGGAAGGCCCCAATGCAAACATATTTAAACATATGAGAATTCCATTATCGTGGTCTTGTTGATAATGTGGACATGGATACCATTAACATGCACGTTTCACTAAAATCTAAGTCACTATAATACATAATAAGGTAATATAAACAAAAGTTCATTTATTTTAATTATCATACATAATAGATTGAGATGTAATTGTATTCTTGCTCGATATATGTCTATACCTCTTCATAAGGTAACTAAGTTTTAATGTTTAAGCATTATGGATGGAATTAGGACACATTATTCATGAATGGCAAGTGGAATTGGGATGGATTTAATAGGTAAGAACATTAATGACATACATCAAGTGTATTAAATCTTTATACACGTTGACAAAGTACATAGAATATTACCATACGCGTTTGGAAGGTCCCAATGAAACATATTTAAACATATGAGAATTTTCTTCCCGTGGTCTTGTTGATATTGTGGACATGGATACCATTAACATACATCTTTCCCTAAAGTCTAAGTCACTATAATACATAATAAGGTAATATCGAAAAAAGTACGTTTATTCTAATTCTCATACATAATATATTGAGATGTAATTGTATTCTTACTCAATATATGTCTATACCTCATCCAAATTCATCCTAAGGTAACTAATTAGGATACATTATTGACAAATGGCAAGTGGAATTTAGCCCAACTTAATAGGAAAACACATTAAGAACATATATCAAGTGTATTAAAAGTTTATACACGTTGGCAAAATACATAGAATATTACCAAACGCGTTCGGAAGGTCCCAATGCAAACATATTTAAACATATGAGAATTTCATTCTCTTGGTCTTGTTGATAATGTGGACATGGATACCATTAACATACATCTTTTCCTAAAGTCTAAGTCACTATAATACATAATAAGGTAATATCGAAAAAAGTTCATTTATTTTAAATATGTTTCCATAAAAGATTGAGATGTAATTGTATTCTTGCTCGATATATGTCTATACCTCTTCATAATGTAACTAAGTTTTAATGTTTAAGCATTATGGATGGAATTAGGACACATTATTCATGAATGGCAAGTGGAATTGGGACGGATTTAATAGGTAAGAACATTAATGACATACATCAAGTGTATTAAATCTTTATACACATTGACAAAGTACATAGAATATTACCATACGCGTTTGGAAGGTCCCAATGAAACTTATTTAAACATATGGGAATTTCCTTCCCGTGGTCTTGTTGATATTGTGGACAAGGATACCATTAACATACATCTTTCCCTAAAGTCTAAGTCACTATAATACATAATAATGTAATTTCGAAAAAAGTTCATTTATTTTAATTCTCACAAATAATAAGACTGAGATGTAATTGTATTCTTACTCGATATATGTCTATACCTCATCCTAATTCATCCTAAGGTAACTAATTTTTAATGTTTAAGCATTATGGGTGGAATTAGGACACATTATTCGTGAATGGTAAGTGGAATTGGGACTGATTTAATAGGAAAGCACATTAAGTACATACATCAAGTGTATTAAAGCTTTATACGCGTTGACAAAGTGCATAGAATGTTACCATACGCGTTTGGAAGTCCCCAATGCAAACACATTTAAACATATGAGAATTCCATTCTCGTGGTCTTGTTGATAATGTGGACATGGATACCATTAACATACATCTTTCCCTAAAGTCTAAGTCACTATAATACATAATAAGGTAATATCGAAAAAAGTTCATTTATTTTAAATATGTTTCCATAATAGATTGAGATATAATTGTATTCTTCCTCGATATATGTCTATACCTCTTCATAAGGTAACTAAGTTTTAATGTTTAAGCATTATGGATGGAATTAGGACACATTATTCATGAATGGCAAGTGGAATTGGGACGGATTTAATAGGTAAGAACATTAATGACATACATCAAATGTATTAAATCTTTATACACGTTGACAAAGTACATAGAATATTACCATACGCGTTTGGAAGGTCCCAATGAAACATATTTAAACATATGAGAATTTCGTTCCCGTGGTCTTGTTGATATTGTGGACATGGATACCATTAACATACATCTTTCCCTAAAGTCTAAGTCACTATAATACATAATAAGGTAATATCGAAAAAAGTACATTTATTCTAATTCTCATACATAATAGATTGAGATGTAATTGTATTCTTACTCAATATATGTCTATACCTCATCCAAATTCATCCTATGGTAACTAATTAGGACACATTATTGATAAATGGCAAGTGGAATTTAGACCAATTTAATAGGAAAGCACATTAAGAACATATATCAAGTGTATTAAATATTTATACACGTTGGCAAAATACATAGAATATTACCATATGCGTTTGGAAGGTCCCAATGCAAACATATTTAAACATATGAGAATTTCATCCTCGTGGTCTTGTAGATATTGTGGACATGGATACCATTAACATACATCTTTCCCGAAAGTCTAAGTCACTGTAATACATAATAAGGTAATTTCGAAACAGGTTTATTTATTTTAATTCTCATACATAATAAGATTGAAATGCAATTGTATTCTTACTCGATATATGTCTATACCTCGTCCTAATTCATCCTAAGGTAACTAATTTTTAATGTTTAGGCATTATGGATGGAATTAGGACACATTATTCGTGAATGGTAAGTGGAATTGGGACTGATTTAATAGGAAAGCACATTAAGTACATACATCAAGTGTATTAAAGCTTTATACGCGTTGACAAAGTGCATAGAATGTTACCATACGCGTTTGGAAGGCCCCAATGCCAACACATTTAAATATATGAGAATTCCATTCTTGTGGTCTTGTTGATAATGTGCACATGGATACCATTAACTTACATCTTTCCCTAAAGTCTAAGTCACTATAATATATAATAAGGTAATATCGAAAAAAGTTCATTTATTTTAAATATGTTTCCATAATAGATTGAGATGTAATTGTATTCTTGCTCGATATATGTCTATACCTCTTCATAAGGTAACTAAGTTTTAATGTTTAAGCATTATGGATGGAATTAGGACACATTATTCATGAATGTCAAGTGGAATTGGGACGGATTTAATAGGTAAGAACATTAATGACATACATCAAGTGTATTAAATCCTTATACACGTTGACAAAGTACATAGAATATTACCATACGCGTTTGGAAGGTCCCAATGAAACATATTTAAACATATGAGAATTTCCTTCCCGTGGTCTTGTTGATATTGTGGACATGGATACCATTAACATACATCTTTCCCTAAAGTCTAAGTCACTATAATACATAATAAGGTAATATCGAAAAAAGTACATTTATTCTAATTCTCATACATAATAGATTGAGATGTAATTGTATTCTTACTCAATATATGTCTATACCTCATCCAAATTCATCCTATGGTAACTAATTAGGACACATTATTGATAAATGGCAAGTGGAATTTAGACCAATTTAATAGGAAAGCACATTAAGAACATATATCAAGTGTATTAAATATTTATACACGTTGGCAAAATACATAGAATAGTACCATACGCGTTTGGAAGGTCCCAATGCAAACATATTTAAACATATGAGAATTTCATCCTCGTGGTCTTGTAGATAATGTGGACATGGATACCATTAACATACATCTTTCCCGAAAGTCTAAGTCACTGTAATACATAATAAGGTAATTTCGAAACAGGTTTATTTATTTTAATTCTCATACATAATAAGATTGAGATGTAATTGTATTCTTACTCGATATATGTCTATACCTCGTCCTAATTCATCCTAAGGTAACTAATTTTTAATGTTTAAGCATTATTGATACGGTACCAACCTTGGGGCTGCCCAACTCAAGGGAACGTGTGTTACGATACAAAGAGGACTCTAAATTACATCTAGGAATGTTGCCCAAGTCAACCTCTTAAGTATCACAAGTGTACAAGGAATGGACAGCTTTGTTACTGTTTGGTATAATGATCATATCTTTCGATATAGATATCCAATGGAGCTGATTCCAGTTGCATATTAAAGATACGAGGTAGATCTACAACTTCTATGAAATCACAAGATCAAATTCTGCATTCTTGATATCCAATATTGTCGTGCAAGTTGGCCCAACAAGCTGTCTAGAATTGGGACGAATTTAAAGGGCATTTTAGTCTTTTTGTGTACAATTAAAGTCTATACTAGACTTTAATTATTTCTAGCATATTTAATTACTATAATTTCGCGTATAGCAATTAGTTGCTATAATAAAGGACATGTTGTCCATGTGTTAGTTAGTTGGTTAATAAGAGAGTCCTAATGCAACTAGGACTCTTCATAGATTTGGTAGTTATTTACTTTCTAGCCGCCAAGATAATAGGAACATGTGCATATTATCTTGTTTAGGTAGTTACTTGATAGCAAGTTGTTATTCAAGAGTCCTAATTCTTCAAGGACTCTTATTTCCTATTCCTTGTTCAAGTTGGAACCGAAATCCCTCTACTTAAAGAGTAATTTCGGCCACCTTTTTAGAGAGACTTGATATTTTGATTAAGGTTATTCCTTTGATACTTGTTTATGAACTTCGGTAGAACTTCATATTCTTTTGGGTTCATTTGTATCAACTAGCTTGTTTCTCTAGTTGTGGTGTTTCGACCTCCATTGATACTTAACTCGCCCTGGGGTTGTGTTAAGTGTATTCCCATAGAAACTAATTCGAGATAGAGAAAAATCTGCTTAAAAGCCGAACCTTGATATAAAACATCACGGTTTCGCATCAAGTGGTATCAGAGCAAAAGGTTGATCTCTATCTTGGTGTACCTTACGTTTTCAAAAAATTTTCTTGTTTGCTTGGAATAGACCGAGAAAGATAACAAAAAAATTATTACTACCATACGCAAAAGCCACCCTGATACGGTCCCAACCTTGGGGCTGCCCAACTCAAGGGAACGTGCATTCAGATACAAAGAGGACTCTAAATTACATCTAGGAATGTTGTACAAGTCAACCTCTTAGTATCACAAGTGTACAAGGAATGGACAGCTTTGCTACTGTTTGGCAGAATGAATATATCTTTCGATATACTTATCCAATGGAGCTTATTCCAGTTGCATATTAAAGATAAGAGGCAGATCTACAACTTTCATGAAGATCACAAGATCAGATTATGCCTTCTTGATATCCCATATTGTCGTGCAAGTTGGCCCAACAAGCTGTCCAGAATGGGGACGAATTATAAAGGGCATTTTAGTCTTTTTATGTACAATTAAAGTCTATTCTAGACTTTAATTATTTTCAGCATATTTCTTTACTATAATTTCGTGTATAGCAAGTAGTTGGTATAATAAAGGACATGTTGTCCATGTGTTAGTTAGTTGGTTAATAAGAGTCCTAATGCAACTAGGACTCTTCATAGATTTGATAGTTATTTTGATTCTAGCCGCCAAGATAATAGGAACATGTGCCTATTATCTTGTTTAGGTAGTTACTTGATAGCAAGTTGTTATTCAAGAGTCCTAATTCTTCAAGGACTCTTATTTCCTTTCCTTGTTTATGTTGGAACCGAAATTCCTCTACTTATAGAGCAATTTCGGCCACCATTATGATTAGACTTGATATAATGATATTTTGATTAAGGTTAATCCTTTGATACTTGTTTATGAACTTCCGGTTGAATTTGATATTCCTTTAAGTTACTGTATCAACTAGTTGGTTTCTCTAGTTGTGGTGTTTCAACCTCCATTGATGCTTAGCCTTTCCGGGATTGTGTTAAGTGTATTCCCATAGAAACCATTCGAGATAGAGAAAGATCTGTTTTCAGCCGAATCTTGATATAACCCATCAAGGTTTCGCATCAAGTGGTATCAGAGCAAAAGGTTGATCTCTATCTTGGTGTACCCTTTACAGTTTTTCTTGGAATTTTTTTTTTTCTTGTTTGCTTGAGAATAGCCGAAAGATAACAAAAAAATTATACCGCAACGAAAAAGCCACCCGGAAGTAAAGAAATTGGCAGCCGGGTTTGTACAATACGGGTTCATTACCCAAAGAAAAAGCCACTCGGATATAAAGAAATTGACAACCGAGTTATCCCACAAAAGACAAGGATACAATCCAAAAGCAAACTTCCTTCAACAAGGAATTGGCTCTTGTTCCCTCTTCATCTTGAATTAGTCACCATCAAGGTAAAAATATCAAGGTAACATCTTCATACCATAGAAGTTCTTGATCTGTGTGGCCAAGATAAGGGTAAGTCTTGGGGTAAGAAGGTAAGAAAGGCTTCAAGAAAAAGCAATTTCAAGAAGAAAGAAAATCAAGAAACATAAAGGTTACATCTTTTTCTTGTTCTTGTTACAATTACCCTTATACTTTTTCCCTAGCCTTTTTGTTAAGTCAAGAAAGTACTTCTTGATATATTTATCAGCCTTCCATCAACAAAAGATTTCAATTTACCTAAATCATCTAGAGTTGGAAGTTCTTGACAAATATTTGTGGAATCTTGAGAGAAAAATCAGTTTACTATTCACAGATTACTATTCACGGATTACTATTCTCAGATCACTATTCACAGATTACTGTTCATAGTTACTATTCACAGATTACTATTCACGGTTACTGTTCACAGTTACTATTCACAGATTACTATTCACAGTTTCCCGTTGATATTCAACCTTGCGGGAGAAAGGTTGTTTATATTTATTCAATTTTTCGTGTGAATTTTTCTACTAACGATTTGTGTGAAGTTTTTCTTTGCTAAGATAATGTCTTTTAACGAAGGTACTTCGCAGCAAGATGTCATAAATGGAGACAAGCTTTTAAGAGAATCAATACAACTATTACAATCCCTCAAAGACATTAAAAGGCCACCTAGAAGAGGGAATGCCGTGGATGTTGATGTTGGATATGATAATGGGTTTCAAGAATCCAATAAACCACCTTGGAGAGACAAGTTTCGGCACAAAGTTGATAATGTTCAATACCAGCCGAGAGCAACTCCAAGAATGATGGACAACTTTGCATATGAACCAAGACCAAATCAGCAAAATGCAAGGTATGATCCGAGACCTTTTGTTCATGATGAGAGTTTTGAACCGAGAGCAAATCATCAAGATCAATGGTATAATCCGAGACCATTTGTTCATGAACAAAAATTTGAGCCGAGAGCATATGATCACAATCCAAGACCAAATGCTCACCAACAAAGGTATGATCCGAGGCAAAACGTTCAAGACCAAAGGTATGATAATAATCTTGGTGCTATTAAGACCAAGATCCCTTCTTTTTTAGGTACGAATGATCCTCATTTATTTTTTGATTGGACACGAAAAGTTAACCATGTTTTTGATGTTCATTATTATTCGGAGGAGAAAAAGGTTAAATTGGCAGCCATGGAGTTTGGAGACTATGCATCAAAGTGGTGGGATAATGAGACCAATGAACGGAGAAGATCGGGGCAAAGACCAATAGATTCATGGGAGGATATGAAAGCGGTCATGACACGACGATTTGTACCTCAAAATTTTAATCGAGAGTTGTACAATCAACTTCAAAGATTGAGGCAAGGAACAAAGACCGTATATGAATACTACAACGAGATGGAGATGGCGATGATTAGATTGAATATTCAGGAAGATAAAGACGCAACAATGACTCAGTTCTTGGCTGGTCTAAATGATAAGATCCGATCAAAGGTAGAATGTATTTATATTGATAATATTACATATATGTTGTATTATGCAGAACAGATTGAAAGACAGCAAGCGGAACAGAGTTTAAGGGTAAAATCGGCAACTTTCCAAACTTGGGAGAAGCCGAATCCATCCAGGATTTTTTCTACTGTTTTTCCGAGCCAAAGCAGGGGTAAAGAGGTCATAAATGGTGCAAAAACAGCCACTGGTCAGTTTGAGGCAGTAAGGTCACAAAATCCAACCAAAACGGCCAATACAAGGGTAAATTCTACTCCAAAACTTGTTCGGGAATGTTCTAAATGTGGGGGCAAAGGACACTTTGCTATGGACTGCCCTAACAAGAGTACAATGATAAAATTGGATGATGGATCGTGGATAAGTGAGGAAGAAACGGAAAGGGCTGTTTTAGAAGTGAAAAAAGAGCGAGATAGAAAAAAAACGCGTGATCCTATCCATGAGGTAAAATTCGAGGAAAAAAAGGATACAAAAGTCGTGAGCTTAGTGAGAAAAAAGGCAAGCTCACACAAAGAGAGAAAAGAGTGTTTATTCATTACTCCCGAAAAGGTAGATAGGGAAATTCAAGCAAAACAACTTGTTGTTTTGTTCGATTTGAAAGGAACCGCAAGGAACCTTTTTGCTAACACTTTTTCTTTTGATCTAACATTTTTTTCTACATCTAGTCTTGCTATTTTTCAGAAGTTTCATAAAGTCTTTCCTAAGAAATTGCCAAGAAGGTTGCTTGTTAGCCTTCAAAATCATGAAAGGTATAAACCATCTTTGGGAACAAATCAGCAAAATCAAACCCAAGGTGAGTTAATTTGTGCAAAGAAGGAGGTAAGTGAGTCTTTAAATCCTTACATTAAACCGGTAATGAGTATACCAAAGCATGAAGGGATTTTTAGCATATATACGGATAGTCTAAATAATTCTAACATAGCTTTCAAGTATAGACATCCGATTCCTTACTTTGATAATATACTTGTTGCTAGTAAAAACCGAGAGAATCATATTGAACATCTTAGGGCTGTTTTTACTATTTTAAAAGCACAAACTTTATATGCTAAGATTGGAAATTATGTTTCTTACACTAATTCTATTAACCTTCTTAGTTACATTGTGAGTTTTCAAGGTATTCAAGTTGTTCTAGCAAAAGATAATGCAATAAGGGAATGGTCACGAACAACTATTATCCATCAAGACCGTTCAACATATGAGTTGGCACGCTTTTATACAAATTTGTTTCGTGATTTTAGCAAGCTTGCTGACCCATTAATTGCAATTAAGGAGGAAAAGACACCATTCATTTGGGACAGCCATAAGAGAATCTCATTGATAGGTAAGTACAATGTACTTTCTACTTTCCATATTTCTAACTTGCTC
The DNA here is from genome assembly GCA_026122235.1 of Vinca minor. Classification (NCBI taxonomy): domain Eukaryota; kingdom Viridiplantae; phylum Streptophyta; class Magnoliopsida; order Gentianales; family Apocynaceae; genus Vinca; species Vinca minor. Next base: position 14,722,070 of record JAOCZM010000011.1, read on the forward strand.
CCATTTATTCATTTTGCAGATTACAAAGCTGATTTTTGGGAAGATTCGAGGGACGAATCCTTTTCAAGAAGGAGGGGATGATACGGTCCCAACCTTGGGGCTGCCCAACTCAAGGGAACGTGCATTCAGATACAAAGAGGACTCTAAATTACATCTAGGAATGTTGTACAAGTCAACCTCTTAGTATCACAAGCGTACAAGGAATGGACAGCTTTGCTACTGTTTGGCAGAATGAATATATATTTCGATATACTTATCCAATGGAGCTGATTCCAGTTGCATATTAAAGATAAGAGGCAGATCTACAACTTTCATGCAGATCACAAGATCAGATTCAGCCTTCTTGATATCCCATATTGTCGTGCAGGTTGGCCCACCAGCTGTCCAGAAAGGGGACGAATTATAAAAGGGCATTTTAGTCTTTTATGTACAATTAAAGTCTATCCTAGAATTTAATTATTTTCAGCATATTTCTTTACTATAATTTCGTGTATAGCAAGTAGTTGCTATAATAAAGGACATGTTGTCCATGTGTTAGTTAGTTGGTTAATAAGAGTCCTAATGCAACTAGGACTCTTCATAGATTTGGTAGTTATTTTGATTCTAGCCGCCAAGATAATAGGAACATGTGCCTATTATCTTGTTTAGATAGTTACTTGATAGCAAGTTGTTATTCAAGAGTCCTAATTCTTCAAGGACTCTTATTTCCTTTCCTTGTTTATGTTGGAACCGAAATTCCTCTACTTATAGAGCAATTTCGGCCACCATTATGATTAGACTTGATATAATGATATTATGATTAAGGTTAATCCTTTGATACTTGTTTATGAACTTCCGGTTGAATTTGATATTCCTTTAAGTTACTGTATCAACTAGTTGGTTTCTCTAGTTGTGGTGTTTCAACCTCCATTGATGCTTAGCCTTTCCGGGATTTTGTTAAGTGTATTCCCATAGAAACCATTCGAGATAGAGAAAGATTTGTTTTTAGCTGAATCTTGATATAACCCATCAAGGTTTCGCATCACACCCGGAAGTAAAGAAATTGGCAGCCGGGTTATCCTAGACACGGATCAAACCAAAAGCAAACTTCCTTGTTTGCTTGGACACAAAGGAATTGGCTCTTGTTCCCTCTTGTTCTTGAATTAGTCGCCATCAAACTCATCAAATCAAGGTAATATCTTCCTGACACGGAGTTCTTGATAAAGGCGGCCAAGAAAAGGGTAAGTCTAAAGGTATAAGGTAAAGAAAGGAATCAAGAAAACAAGGTTTTCAAGATTTTAAATTTCCGGTTACTGTTCACAGCACTATTCATCCGAAAATTCAAAGTCTATTTTCAAGAAATAAAGAAGCGTAAAGGTTACATCTTTTTAACGATTACTCTTATTTTTTCTTTCTTAACCTTTTGAGTAGGTCAAGGTAGGATTTCTTTCCATATTTTTTCAGCCTTCCATCAACACAACAATTAAATTTCCCTAAATCATCTTGAGTTGGAAGTTCTTGACAAGTATTTGTGGAATATTGAGAGAAAAACAAAATCAGATTACTCCCTCCATTCCTTATTAATTGTCGTTTAGGAGAAATCTAGGAGTCCAAATTAATTGTCGTTTAAGGTTCTTTTGTTAGGTGTCAACAATTCATTTCAATTATACCCTCAACATTTTCCTTTCTTTATAATATAGAAGTGAGAGAGAAAGAGAGGGAGGATGGGGTAGTATTGGAAGTTTAGGTGGAATGGACAACTTCCTTAATTTTCTCAAATTGTCTAAAGAGTCTTATATTTAGGAATGGAGGGAGTACTATTCACGGTACTGTTCACAGTTACTATTCACAAACTACTATTCACGGTTACTGTTCACAGTTACTATTCACAGATTACTATTCACGGTTACTGTTCACAGATTACTATTCATTCAATTTTTTTTTTCGTGTGAATTTTTCTAATGATTTGTGTGATTCTTTTTCTTTGCAAAGATAATGTCTTTTGATGAAGGTACTTCGCAGCAAGGTGCCATGGATGGCGACAAGCTTTACAAAGAATCCATGCAACAAACTATGAAGTCTTTGATGCAATCCATCAATGAACTTAAAATGGAGGTTCGTGAACTCAAGAACCATTCGGATAAAGGTAAAGGGGCAGCAAAAGATGATCAAGAAGATCAAGATTCTCAAGAATCCTTTGATCAAATTGCAAGAGACAACTTTCGGCAACATCAAGATTTTCAGCCGAAAGTTATTCCAAGGATGATGGACAATTATGCCTTTGAACCAAGGCCAAATCAGCAATATCCAAGGTATGAGCTGAGACCATTTGTTCATGACCAAGGATTTGAGCCGAGAGCACAAGATCAAAGGTATGATCCCGGCCCAATGCTCACAACCAAAGGTATGATCCGAGGAAAAATGTTCAAGACCAAAGGTATGATAATAATCTTGGTGCTATTAAGACCAAGATCCCTCATTTCTTAGGTACTAATGACCCTGAATTATTTTTAGATTGGACACGAAAAGTTAACCATGTTTTTTATGTTCATAATTATTCGGAAGAGAAAAAGGTCAAATTAGCAGCCATGGAGTTTGGAGAATATGCATCAATTTGGTGGGATAATGAGATCCATGAACAGAGAAGATCGGGGCAAAGACCAATTGATTCATGGGAAGATATGAAAGCGGTCATGACATGACGATTTGTACCTCAAAATTTTAATCGTGAGTTGTACAATCAACTCCAAAGATTGAGACAAGGAACAAAGACCATTGATGAATACTACAAAGAGATGGAGATGGCCATGATTAGAGAAAACATCCGGGAAGATAATGAGGCTACTTTGGCTCGTTTCTTGGCTGGTCTAAATGATAAAATTAGACCCAAGGTAGAACGTGCTAACCTTCGTAATCTTATTGATATGGTTTATTTTTTCGAACAGATTGAAAGGCAACATAAAGAGAATAGTTTAAGGGAAAAATCGGCCACTTTCCAACCTTAGAAGAAGCCGAATCCACCCCAGATTTTTTCTACTGTTTTTCCAAGCCAAAGCAAGGGTAAAGAGGTCATAAATGGTGGGAAAACAGCCACAGGGCAGTTTGGGGCAGCAAGGTCTCAAAATCCATCAAATGCGGCCAATACAAGCGTAAAATCTACTCCAAAAAACCTGTTCGGGAATGTTCTAAATGTGGGGGCAAAGGACACTTTGCTATGGACTGCCCTAACAAGAGTACAATGATAAAATTGGATGATGGATGGATCGTGGATAAGAAAGGAAGAAGCCGAAAGGGTTGTTTTAGAGGAGAAAAAAGAGCGAGATAGAAAAGAATCGAGTGACGCTACCCATGAGGTACAATTCGAGGGAAAAAATGATACAAAAGCCGTGAGCTTAGTGAGAAAAAAGGCAAGCTCACAAAAAGAGAGAAAAGAGTGTTTATTCATTAATCCCGGAAAGGTAGATAGGGCAATTCAAACGCAATAACTTGTTGTTTTGTTCGATTTGAAAGGAACCGCAAGGAACCTTTATTCTAACACTTTTTCTTTTGATCTAACATTTTTTTCTACATCTAGTCTTGCCATTTTTCAGAAATTTCATGAAGTCTTCCCTAAGGAGTTGCCGAGAAGGTTACTTGTTAGCCTTCAAAATCGTGAAAGGTATAAACCATCTTCAGGTACAATTCAGCAAATTCACAAACAAGGTGATTTAATTCTTGAAAAGAAGAAGGTAAGTACGTCTTTAAGTCCTTATGTTAATCCGGCAAAAATTGTACCAAAGCAAGAAAGGACTTTTAGATTATATATGGATAGTCTCAATGTTAATAAGTTAATGTTTAAGTAAAGACAACCAATTCCTTACTTTGATAAAGTACTTGTTGCTAGTAAAAACCGAGAGAATCATATTGAGCATCTTAGAGCAGTTTTTACTATTTCTAAAGCACAAACTTTGTATACTAAGATAGATAATTATGTTTATTACACTCATTCTATTAATCTTCTTAGTTACATGATGAGTTTACAAGGTATTAAAGTTGAACCGGCAAGAGTTAATACAATTGAGGAATGGCCAAATTCAACTAGTACAAATCAACATCGATCATCATTTGATTTAGCAAGTTTTTGTCAACGTTTGGTTCATAATCGTAACAAGCTTGCTGCCTTGAATGCAATGAAGAAAAAAGATTTCTTTTGGGACAGCCACCATAAGATCAAGTTAAAAGGTAAGTACGATGTAATTTCTACATTCTATATTCCTAACTTGCTCCCTTTTATTCATTTTTCAGAAAGCTGATTTTTGGGATGATTCGAGGACGAATCCTTTTCAAGAGGGAGGGGATGATACGGTACCAACCTTGGGGCTGCCCAACTCAAGGGAACGTGTGTTACGATACAAAGAGGACTCTAATTTAAATCTAGGAATGTTGCCCAAGTCAACCTCTTAAGTATCACAAGTGTACAAGGAATGGACATCTTTACTACTGTTTGGTATAATGATCATATCTTTCGATATAGATATCCAATGGAGCTGATTCCAGTTGCATATTAAAGATACGAGGCATATCTAAAACTTCTATGAATATCACAAGATCAGATTATTTATTCTTGATATCCAATATTGTCGTGCAAGTTGGCCCAACAAGCGTGCATGTAATCGGGGACGAATTTAAAGGGCATTTTAGTCTTTTTGTGTACAATTAAAGTCTATACTAGACTTTAATTATTTTCAGCATATTTAATTACTATAATTTCGTGTATAGCAATTAGTTGCTATAATAAAGGACATGTTGTCCATGTGTTAGTTAGTTGGTTAATAAGAGAGTCCTAATGCAACTAGGACTCTTCATAGATTTGGTAGTTATTTACTTTCTAGCCGCCAAGATAATAGGAACATGTGCCTATTATCTTGTTTAAAGTAGTTACTTGAAAGCAAGTTGTTATTCAAGAGTCCTAATTCTTCAAGGACTCTTATTTCCTATTCCTTGTTCAAGTTGGAACCGAAATCCCTCTACTTAAAGAGTAATTTCGGCCACCTTTTTAGAGAGTCTTGATATTTTGATTAAGGTTATTCCTTTGATACTTGTTTATGAACTTCCAGTAGAACTTCATATTATTTTGAGTTACTGTATCAACTAGCTTGTTTCTCTAGTTGTGGTGTTTTAGCCTCCATTGATACTTAGCTCTGCCCTGGGGAGTCGTGTTAAGTGTATTCCCATAGAAACTAATTCGAGATAGAGAAAGATTCGCTAAAAGCCGAACCTTGATATAAAACATCACGGTTTCGCATCAATTATGGATGGAATTAGGACACATTATTCGTGGAATGGTAAGTGGAATTGGGGACTGATTTAATAGGAAAGCACATTAAGTACATACATCAAGTGTATTAAAGCTTTATACGCGTTGACAAAGTGCATAGAATGTTACCAAACGCGTTTGGAAGGCCCCAATGCAAACAAATTCAAAAATATGAGAATTCCATTCTCGTGGTCTTGTTGATAATGTGGACATGGATACTATTAACATACATCTTTCCCTAAAGTCTAAGTTACTATAATACATAATAAGGTAATATCGAAAAAATTCATTTATTTTAAATATGTTTCCATAATAGATTGAGATGTAATTGTATTCTTGCTCGATATATGTCTATACCTCTTCATAAGGTACCTAAGTTTTAATGTTTAAGCATTACGGATTGAATTAGGACACATTATTCACGAATGGCAAGTGGAATTGGGACGGATTTAATAGGTAAAAACATTAATGACATACATCAAGTGTATTAAATCTTTATAGACGTTGAAAAAGTACATAGAATATTACCATACGCGTTTGGAAGGTCCCAATGCAAACATATTTAAACATATGAGAATTTCCTTCTCGTGGTCTTGTTGATATTGTGAACATGGATACCATTAACATACATCTTTCCCTAAAGTCTAAGTCACTATAATACATAATAAGGTAATATAAAAAAAAGTACATTTATACTAATATACATAATAGATTGAGATGTAATTGTATTCTTACTCAATATATGTCTATACCTCATCCTGTGGTAACTAATCAGGACACATTATTGATAAATGGCAAGTAGAATTTAGACCAATTTAATAGGAAAGCACATTAGGTACATATATCAAGTGTATTTAATATTTATACACGTTGGCAAAATACATAGAATATTACCATACGCGTTTGGAAGGTCCCAATGCAAACATATTTAAACATATGAGAATTTCATTCTCGTGGTCTTGTTGATAATGTGGACATGGATACCATTAACATACATCTTTCCCGAAAGTCTAAGTCACTTTAATACATAATAAGGTAATTCGAAAATAGTTTATTTATTTTAATTCTCATACATAATAAGATTGAGATGTAATTGTATTCTTACTCGATATATGTCTATACCTCGTCCTAATTTATCCTAAGGTAACTAATTTTAATGTTTAAGTATTATGGATGGAATTAGGACACATTATTCATGAATGGCAAGTGGAATTGGGACGGATTTAATAGGAAAGAACATTAATGACATACATCAAGTGTATTAAATATTTATACACGTTGGCAAAATACATAGAATATTACCATACGCGTTAGGAAGGTCCCAATGCAAACATATTTAAACATATGAGAATGGCAAGAGGAATTGGGACGGATTTAATAGGAAATAACATTAAGTACATACATCATGTGTATTAAATCTTTATACACGTTGACAAAGTGCATAGAATGTTACCATACGCGTTTGAAAGGCCCAAATGCAAACATATTTAAACATATGAGAATTCCATTCTCGTGGTCTTGTTGATAATGTGGTCATGGATACCATTAACATACACCTTTTCCTAAAGTCTAAGTCACTCTAATACATAATAAGGTAATATCGAAGAAAGTTAATTTATTTTAATTATCATACATAATAGATTGAGATGTAATTGTATTCTTGCTTGATATATGTCTATAGCTCTTCATAAGGTAACTAATTTTTTGCATTATGGATGGAATTAGGACACATTATTCATTAATGGCAAGTAGAATTAGGACGGATTTATTAGGAAAGAACATTAAGTACATATATCAAGTGTATTAAATCTGTAAACACAAGTGTATTAAATCTTTATACACGTTGACCAAGTGCATAGAAAATTACCATACGCATTTGGAAGGCCCCAATGCAAACATATTTAAACATATGAGAATTTCATTTTCCTGGTCTTGTTGATAATGTGGACATGGATTCCATTAACATACATCTTTCCCTAATGTCTAAGTCACTATAATACATAATAAGGTAATATCGAAAAAGGTACATTTATTCTAATTCTCATACATAATAGATTGAGATGTAATTGTATTCTTACTCAGTATATGTCGATACCACATCCAAATTCATCCTATGGTAACTAATTAGGACACATTATTTATAAATGGCAAGTAGAATTTAGACCAATTTAATAGGAAAGCACATTAAGTACATATATCAAGTGTATTAAATATTTATACACATTGGCAAAATACATAGAATATTACCATACGCGTTTGGAAGGTCCCAATGCAAACATATTTAAACATATGAGAATTTCATCCTCGTGGTCTTGTTGATAATGTGGACATGGATACCATTAACATACATCTTTCCCGAAAGTCTAAGTCACTTTAATACATAATAAGGTAATTCGAAAATAGTTTATTTATTTTAATTCTCATACATAATAAGATTGAGATGTAATTGTATTCTTACTCGATATATGTCTATACCTCGTCCTATTTTATCCTAAGGTAACTAATTTTCAATGTTTAAGCATTATGGATGGAATTAGGACACATTATTCATGAATGGCAAGTGGAATTGGGACGGATTTAATAGGAAAGAACATTAAGGACATATATCAAGTGTATTAAATATTTATACACGTTGGCAAAATACATAGAATATTACCATACGCGTTTGGAAGGTCCCAATGCAAATATATTTAAACATATGGGAATTTCATCCTCGTGGTCTTGTTGATAATGTGGACATGCATACCATTAACATACATCTTTCCCGAAAGTCTAAGTCACTGTAATACATAATAAGGTAATTTCGAAAAAAGTTTATTTATTTTAATTCTCATACATAATAAGATTGAGATGTAATTGTATTCTTACTCGATATATGTCTATACCTCGTCCTAATTTATCCTAAGGTAACTAATTTTTATTGTTTAAGCATTATGGATGGAATTAGGACACATTATTCATGAATGGCAAGAGGAATTGGGACGGATTTAATAGGAAATCACATTAAGTACATACATCATGTGTATTAAATCTTTATACACGTTGACAAAGTGCATAGAATGTTACCATACGCGTTTGAAAGGCCCAAATGCAAACATATTTAAACATATGAGAATTCCATTCTCGTTGTCTTGTTGATAATGTGGTCATGGATACCATTAACATACACCTTTTCCTAAAGTCTAAGTCACTATAATACATAATAAGGTAATATCGAAGAAAGTTCATTTATTTTAATTATCATACATAATAGATTGAGATGTAATTGTATTCTTGCTTGATATATGTCTATTCCTCTTCATAAGGTAACTAATTTTTAATGTTTAAGCATTATGGATGGAATTAAGACACATTATTCATTAATGGCAAGCAGAATTAGGACGGATTTATTAGGAAAGAACATCAAGTACACATATCAAGTGTATTAAATCTGTAAACACAAGTGTATTAAATCATTATACATGTTGACAAAGTGCATAGAATATTACCATACGCGTTTTGAAGGCCCCAATGCAAACATATTGAAACATATGAGAATTTCATTCTCCTGGTCTTGTTGATAATGTGGACATGGATACCATTAACATACATCTTTCCCTAAAGTCTAAGTCACTATAATACATAATAAGGTAATATCGAAAAAAGTTCATTTATTTTAATTCTCACACATAATAAGATTGAGATGTAATTGTATTCTTGCTCGATATATGTCTATACCTCATCCTAATTCATCCTAAGGTAACTAATTTTTAATGTTTAAGCATTATGGATGGAATTAGGACCCATTATTTGTGAATGGCAAGTGGAATTGGGACGGATTAAATTGGAAAACACATTAAGTACTTACATTGAGTGTATTAAATCTTTATACACGATGACGAAGTGCATAGAATGTTACCATACGCGTTTCTAAGGCCCCAATGCAAAACATATTTAAACATATGAGAATTCCATTCTCGTGGTCTTGTTGATAATGTGGATATGGATACCATTAACATACATCTTTCCCTAAAGTCTAAGTCACTATAATACATAATAATGTAATATCGAAAAAAGTTCATTTATTTTAATTCTCACACATAATAATATTGAGATGTAATTGTATTCTTACTCGATATATGTCTATAGCTCATCCTGTAAAACACAAGAGGGAGGGGGGGGGGGGGTAAATTGGGTTTTAGTCGATCTTGCAAACTTTTTCGAATCTATTCAAAGCTAGTGTAGGTTTGAGCAAGATGATTAAAAGCAATACAAAAGCCAATCACAAGACAAAGGATTTAGAGTGGTTCGATTCACTTAGAATCTACATCCACTACCTTGAGCCGCACCCAAGGATTTGCAACAACTTCACTAAGAAGACTTTTTTACAATTGTAGCTAACTCACTAAGAGTTTTACAACACAACCACAATACAAAACTCACTAAGAGTCAATTGCCCACACAAAGTAGGACTTATCAATTTGCCCACACAAAGTATGTGTAACGACCCTAATTTTCGACTTATTTTAATTGAGGCCTTATAGAGTCACTAGTCTGAATTATCTTTGATATTTTATTTCCGCAATATACTAATTAATCTTTTAGAATTATATGTGAAGCAAAGTTTTAAATCTTAATATTTTTAGGGACCGAAATTGCAAATTGTAATAGTTGAAGGACATAATGGTAAATAGGACAAGTTGGTGAGTCATTAGAACACATGGAGGAAAATTGAGGATTCAAGTACACCTCCTACTTTTCTCACCTCTTCAATCGTCTTCTTCTTCATTTTTTTTCCTGTAAAAGTCTTTTGCTCTCTCTCGGATCCTTTCCTTACCTTGCTCTCTCAGTTCTTCTTCATCCTTTAGAATTTATTGCTTCTCTCAATTCTCCAATCATTTTCATTCACAAGATCAAATACTTTAATTCACATAATCTTCAAAGTTCAAGACTTTAAATTTTGGTAAGAGTTGTTAATTTTAATTGATTTTTCCAATATAATTTGAAATTAGTATTTAAATTGCTGTTTTATGTTTCTGATTCTCGATGTTCTCGATTTTCTGATTTTTTTTCTGGTTCGGTTTTCTCTGTTTTTCTGCTGTCTCGGCTTCTTTTTCTTTTTCTTGTTATGGTTTCTTTTCTTCTTTGTACTTTTGTCTTTGATTAGTATTGTTGGGAAAAGAAGAATGTTAATAGGAAAGTATTTATGTTTTTGAATGTGAGTTTTGTAAACTCCCTTTTCTCTTTGATTGATTGCTTATCTGTATTCTGCTATATCAAGTTTTGAAAGATTGTGGTCGTTTGGTCTGTATGGTTTTGGGGATATTTATATAGATTCTACTAGAGAAATGTTTATAGGGACTAGGAAGAACACCTTGGAAGTGCTTGGTCATAGAGATGATTGCTGTCAACTGTCAAGTTATCCATAGTGCTTTTCGGAATTCTGAGTTTCTTTAATTCGGTAACTGTTGCCTTAACGAAGAAGAGGATATCACGACCATAGGAAGTCCTCAGATTCGCAGACTTTTGCACTTCTTACTGCTCTAATTAAATTCATTTTATTTTGCTTGAGCAGCAATACGTTTTCCTCCATTCCTTTGTCAAGTTTTCTTTTAAAGTAACTTGGTTCATGTTTGTTTCCCTGATCGATGCTAAACGGAAGTACCTCTTTAGATTTCACACCATAATCTGTAATAATCAGCTTGGATGTAATTGTAGGTGTTCTTTGTTTTTGTGAATCTAGTCTATGGAAAGGTATTCTAAGAAGTTTCAGTAGAAGAGTTACAAGACACTTTAAGTATAAGGAAGAGTTAGGTCGTGGCATTGATAGTAACAAGAATGTGTAAGGATATAGTGATAATTTCTCTACTATTTGTAAACTAAAGCTTGAAGGATTCTAATTGTTACTTAATCTTCAATAACTCTCGGAAAAAGGATGTTGATGGTGATTAACTTGTTCTTCGAGAGTCTTTATAACTATGGATATATTTTGGATCTCAGGACCGAGACATTTCACAAGGTGAATTGTATTCTTTAATAAGGATCGATGAGGAATAATCAGATAACATCTTTATATTACTAGAAGATCTAAAGTATTAAGGTGAGTGGTCCTAACCATTTTGTAAAATTATATATAAGTATTGTGTATTCATTTATTCATTGCACTCATGATCTGGATCCACTCATGACACGCATTGTTACATTTATTTGTCACTATGAAATATCTTTCTGAATTGGTGCTTTGTTTTGAAATACTGTTTTATTGCATTGGAAATGATAAATTTGATCGAATCTTATACTGATTTGTCCCTGTAAATATTGACATGGCATGATAAGACTCATGAGTCTATTGAAACGGGTCCAATTATTTGATTTGAAGGAGCTAAGTGCTACACCAAAGGTGTGAGCCACCTCTAGAGTCCCGATTACGAACATCTCGTATTTGGGGGGCCCGTATGAAATGTGATATGTTGTTATTATCATGCCTATGTCAATTTCACCTCGACAGTCACGGAAAAAGTGTTTAGAAAATCAGGCCCCTTATTATAATCAATATATATGTGGTTTTCTCATTGTGCGAACTATTTTATGAATATAAAGTACTTTGGAAGGAAAATGGTTTTAAAAGACATACGCACCATCGGCACGGCCCTCACCGAGTTTCGGCTCACGTTTTCCAAATGTTTTCCCTCCACAGTGTATCGAAGATTGTGCGATAATTTGGTATCGAGTGCGCGTGCAGGGAGCTTTGGATTAGCAATCTGTATTTACGGATATTAGTCTTGTATTTTATTGAATTTTAATGTAACCTTGTGGATATTATTTGTTTTGGGTAATAGAATGTTTGTTTAGAGCCTTGCCGGTTTGGCGGTTTGTAAATTTAGAACACAGTGCCGAGAGGCACGCGACTTTCCCAGCCCGAGAGGGTCGGGGCGTCACAGTATGACTTATACAATTTGCCCACACAAAGTAGGACTTATACAAGAATAACCCAATCACTTAGAAAGGGAATAAGAATGTTTAAAGAACAAAGTTGTTCACTCTTCTAAGTGAAAGATATATACCTTTGAAGTACAAGAATGATAAGCTCTTTAGAACATATGAATTCCACTCTTTGTCTTGCTTTTTGAAATAACACCTTTGAATGATTTAGATCATGGAAATCAAGTGTTTTTGCTTTGAAGGTGTTTAGACTTGATAAGAAATCAATCTATATTTTATGTGCAAGTCTTGGAGTCATTCTATAGCTTTGGAGTATTTATACATTTCAAAATAGGCTGAAAAACGACTCGGCAACGGTCAAATAACGGCTAGTTCTCGTAGAGTTCGGTTGACCGAACTGAGACCTCGGTTGACCGAAGCACCACTTCGGTTGAGCCTGACCTAGGTCGGTCGACCGACCCAACCCATAGGTCGACCGAAGCTAACATTTTCACCTCTCTGTGTCTCTTCGGTTGATCCGAGGAAAGCTCGGATGATCCGACCTTCTGAGCTTTGAGAGATGTTGATTTTTCACACGTTTTGAAATCTATTGAAGTCTAAAAGGTTTTCTCAATATGTAACAAGTAAGAGCATTTAGAAAACCGTTTTAAAAGACTTATACTTTGAAATCAAAGGCTTTTGAAATACGAAACACATGTAAGGTTCATTTTGAAACTTAGCCTTTTGAAAACGTGTTTATGAAAACATGCAAGACTTGAGTGTAGAGCGTATGTTCATGAAGAGCAATGGTTAGAGCTAATAAGATAACACCTTATAATGACAAAGCTAATCTAACCAAACCTAAGTCTTCAATCTTCAATCTTGAAAGATGAGCCTTGAATAATATGACTTTGAATCTTGATCATGGCTTGATTGAAGTACTTAGAGCTTCCATTATAAGTTCCGATATTCTATCACAAAGATATAAAACATTAGACACAACATCAAGTGTTTGTCCATTATCAAAAACCGAGTTCGATTGCCCTTAGGGCTTACAATCTCCCCTTTTTTGATTATGACAAACTTTGATGTAATTAGATAGGATATGAACATAAATAAGAACAAGGAAGCATGGCAAAAGGATATAAGAACAAATAAGTGAAAAGCTAGTGTTTAGAGGATAAATCCAAGAGAGAGCAGGAGACAAAAACACTAGCATGATAAGTTCTTTTGCCATAAACATTAAGGACTCTTTGAAGAGCCCTATATCCCAACCAACCTCCTTTCCTCCTTCCTTCCATATAATGTTGCTTTCTTGTGTGTAATATACATACCTTAGTTTACACAAGAATCTAACTTATCATTTTCATCAATGTCGATGTGAGTGCTAAGGATCCTATTATAAAGAACATGCTCACACAAACATTTGAACTATCAATGGTTTGTTATCATCAAAACAACATAGGATATTTTGCCCTTCGGGCTAACAATCTCCCCCTTTTTGATGATGACAAAACATTGATGCAAATGGGAATAATATGCAAAAAGTAATGCTTTAAAGCATATAAATATGAATGCACGAGATAAGAATATTAAGGATCTAGGCAAGTAGATGTTTTTCAAAAAAAAAGCTTTAAAGCATATAAATATGAATGCACGAGATAAGAATATTAAGGATCTAGGCAAGTAGATGTTTTTCAAAAAAAAATATTCTACTCCCCCTATTTTAAAGAATCCCTTATCTCTCCCATTTTGCAAGTTCTAAGCTTTCTCCTTTTGTAAATTACTTCTCTTGGCACATTTGCAACACTTAAAAACTCTCCCCCTTTTTGTCAAAATCAAAAAGGGATATCAGAGCGCCAATAAGAAAATCATTTAATGAAAAGTAAAGATGAATAAGATTTAAATTGTGGAGAAGCTTGATGAAATTTAAGAATTCTCCCCATATATAAAAAAAACTTTTAGTGCCATGGAGAATCTTGATGGTCTAATAGATTGATAAGATAAGAACCAAAAGATCAAACCTAAAGACCAAAAATCATTTGAAGAATGATTATTCTGAATAAGCTTGGTTGATTTCTAAAACCAAGGAGTCTATAATAACACATAAATCAAAAGATGGTCATGTATGGCTCAAAAAGAATATCAACCTAAGCTAAGACAAAGGAGATAAGGAATAAAACTTAAAGTACAGTCTCCCCTTTTATCAAGCATACGATGTTAGCTATTTGAGATAAAACCAAGTTTGATACCAATTGACCAATTGTAAAACATGTTTGAAAATATAGCTAACAAAGTACTAGTGGAAGTGATACCATGAATTCATAAGTTAAGCACATGTATCACAACCAAAAGATTTAGAGGAAGTGTAAGATGACAATACGAGTACATTCCTCTAATAAGTTAATGGTTAGCTAAATGAGTATAACAACTCTTGAAGCAAGACTAACCAAAAACTCTAATGAGATCACAAAAGATATGTAAGTAAAGATTATGATCTCATAGTTATTAAGGGAGAGTATATGTGATACCAAATGTAAGAAATAACCAATTTAAAAAAATAAACATTTATAACACATATACCTTCCAAAATAACTTACACAAGTTGGCTATAAAATAAGAAGAAAAAAAAACAAAGCCAACAAGTGATGTGATGATGTAAAATATGAACAATTGAGCATACATCACATTAGAGTTTACATCCTAAGTCAAGCATCTAGACGATCAACCACATAAGATTAATGCTATAGACTAGAATATAAACACAAACCCCTATATGCAATGAAGATCAAGTAAAAACTGAACAAAGCATATTTACAAACTCCCCCAAAGCATAAGACACTAAATAATAGAGGGGAGGGGGTTTTAAAATGAGATTTCATCACAAGGATAAAAAACAAAACAATGATCACTAACAAGGGATGAGTTAAGCTATTGTACCTCAATGCTCTTTGAGCTTGGACTTCTTACCATTTTGGTTGATCTTCTTTATCAATCAAGTCCATAGAGGGCCTTTTGTGTGATCTTTTTCATGATCATCATTATCTTTTGAAGCTCATTGAGAGGTCGACATGTGATTGCTCCATTTTCTTTGTTGTTCATCCTTGATTGATGAGATGAAAGCAATCTCCTCTTCTTTACATGACAAGTGTAGAGTCATCTATGATGGGTGACTTTTCTTTTCTTGATGAACTCTTTACAATCTTGTAATCCTTAGCATTTGACTCTTTTCTTGGAGTCTTAGCTCACTTGTGCCATTCCTTGTAGTTCATATCTCCTTCTTGAAGTTTAGAACTCTTTGTTACCTACAAGGAATTCTTGAGAACAAATATGGTACCTTTTTAAAGGTCCTTCATGATTAGTTCAATATCTCAAGTAGCACATATATGCATAAGGATCATGCAAATCAAAAACCAAAACAACTAGATGGATTCTTAAATGAATAGGACATGACAGAACAAGAATCAATCAAGTTGCATATGCTACATCTCATAGATACCTTAGCTAAATAAACATGGACAATAAAGAACATGCTAAAGGTTATCTAAATATAAAATTCAAGAATGTGAGATGCAACATAAGAACAAATATATATATATATATATATATATATATCAAAAACACTTAAACACATTAATTAAAGTGTTAAGAGAAGGTGATTTTGATACCTTTGCTTACTTACCAAGTGATGAAGATATTGGATTTACACTAAAGCTCTTGTCATCACTTGATGCTATGCTCTTTGCATTTAGGCAACTTGGTTCTCCAATTGATTAACATTTGAGCTTTGAGAATCCAAGTGTTAAGGAGTGCTTTTGAATTTCTTCTTTTAGCTCATCTCCTTTGATCTAATAAGAACCTATAAACTCATGGGAAGAGTAACTTTTGGTACCCACTTTTGTTTGGGTCTATGGGGGTTAGTTAAAGTACGCTTAACTCTCCATATTGTTTTAACTCCCCTTTCAATCTTTCCCTTCACATAGCATCTATCACAAGTATGACCAAATTTTCCACAATAAGTGCAACAAGTAGATGGCTTAGAAAATTTGTGAATATGCTGATGATATCTATTATGCTTATGTGAGGTACTAGCATGCACAAAGTGTTTTCTAGGTAACTTGGAAGAGCTAGCAATATCAACATGATTAGCAATATAACCAAGACCATGTTTAACATGAGAAGCACGTTGCATTACCAAGAATTTGATCAAGATTCTTCTTACCCTTAGTAAAGTTATCAACAAGAAGGGTAAGGTCATTTACTTTGTTCTTCAATTGATCAAACTCAACAAGCTTGTTTTCAAGAGATGACAATTTATCACAAGCTTCTATGTATTGTAATGAAGATGTATTGCAAGTAGTATTAAGACTTTCATTTTCACATTTCAAGCAATTTACATCATCACACAACTTCTTATTTTCATCAACCAACTTAGATTTATCAACAAGCAAGGATTCCATTTTAAGCTTCATTTCTTTGTTTTGCTTTGCACATTTTTTCAATTGATCATACATATCAATTAAAAGCTCATTAGGATCATCCTCATCATTATCATCATTATCATAAGAATTTGAAATAGAGGGAGAAGGATGTACCTCATTACCAAATGCCATAAGACACATGGGGTCATTTTCTTCTTGATCATCCTCACTTCCTTCTTCATCCCAATGGCTTAACAAGCACTTTGCATTGTTGAGATTTAAGAACAATTTCTCTACTTCTTCATGATTGATGATAGAATCAAGATCAATACCCTTATTAGAACCATTTTTCCTTTTCTTCATCTCAAAGGTGAGTAGAGAGCCAATAAGTTCTTCCGTTGAATATGTCTTTAAGTCCTTGGCTTCTTCAATGGCAAGAGCTTTTGTTTCCCCACTTTTAGGAAGAGAATTGAGAATCTTCCTATTTATTTCTCCGGAAGTATACTCCTTGCCATTAGACCTCAACCCATTTACAATGTTGGTGAGTCTTGAGTTCATCTCATTGGTAGATTCATTAGACCCATGGAGAATAGCTCATATTCTCTAACTAGCAAATTCAACCTTGACTCCTTGACTTGATTTGTGCCTTCATGAGTAACTTCAAGCATTTTCCACATGGAGTGTGCGGATTTTCTTCCAAGGACACGGTTGTACTCATCCGGATTCAAGGCACAACTAAGAATGTTCATTGCCTTATAATTTTGAGTCATTTTCTTGGACTCAACTTCATTTAACTCATTGTCCGGCTTTGGCACTTGAACATCATCCACCATCTTCATAGGTACAAAAGGACCTTCTTCAAATATATGCCATAAAGAATAATCTATGGAGTACTCATATATCTTGAAACGGTCTTTCCAAGCCTCATAATTATTTCCATCAAAAGTGGTGGTCTATTGGTGGAAGACCCCTCTAGATAAGCTAATGCGGAATTTCCGGCCATAAATCTTTTCTTCAAGCGATTAAGCTAAAGATGAAGACGAGGCTCTGATACCAATTGTAAAACACAAGGAAGGAGGGGGGGTGAATTGGGTTTTAGTCGATCTTGCAAACTTTTTTGAATCTATTCAAAGCTAGTGTAGGTTTGAGCAAGATGATTAAAAGCAATACAAAAGCCAATCACAAGACAAAGGATTTAGAGTGGTTCGATTCACTTAGAATCTACATCCACTACCTTGAGCCGCACCCAAGGATTTGCAACAACTTCACTAAGAAGACTTTTTTACAATTGTGGCTAACTCACTAAGAGTTTTACATCACAACCACAATACAAAACTCACTAAGAGTAAATTGCCCACACAAAGTAGGACTTATCAATTTGCCCACACAAAGTAGGACTTATACAATTTGCCCACACAAAGTAGGACTTATACAAGAATAACTCAATCACTTAGAAAGGGAATAAGAATGTTTAAAGAACAAAGTTGTTCACTCTTCTAAGTGAAAGATAGATACCTTTGAAGTACAAGAATGATAAGCTCTTTAGAACATATGAATTCCACTCTTTGTCTTGCTATTTGAAATAACACCTTTGAATGATTTAGATCATGGAAATCAAGTGTTTTTGCTTTGAAGGTGTTTAGACTTGATAAGAAATCAATCTATATTTTATGTGCAAGTCTTGGAGTCATTCTATAGCTTTGGAGTATTTATACATTTCAAAATAGGCTGAAAAGCGACTCTGCAACGGTCAAATAACGGCTAGTTCTCGCAGAGTTCGGTTGACCGAACTGTGACCTCGGTTGACCGAAGCACCACTTCGGTTGAGCCTGACCTAGGTCGGTCGACCGACCCAACCCATAGGTTGACCGAAGCTAATATTTTCACCTCTCTGTTTCTCTTCGGTTGATCCGAGGAAAGCTCGGATGATCCGACCTTCTGAGCTTTGAGAGATGTTGATTTTTCACACGTTTTGAAATCTATTGAAGTCTAAAAGGTTTTCTCAATATGTAACAAGTAAGAGCATTTAGAAAACCGTTTTAAAAGACTTATACTTTGAAATCAAAGGCTTTTGAAATACGAACACATGTAAGGATCATTTTGAAACTTAGCCTTTTGAAAACGTGTTTATGAAAACATGCAAGACTTGAGTGTAGAGCTTATGTTCATGAAGAGCAATGGTTAGAGCTTATAAGATAACGACTTATAATGACAAAGCTAATCTAACCAAACCTAAGTTTTCAATCTTCAATCTTGAAAGATGAGACTTGAATAATATGACTTTGAATCTTGATCATGGCTTGATTGAAGTACTTAGAGCTTCCATTATAAGTTCCGATATTCTATCACAAAGATATAAAACATTAGACACAACATCAAGTGTTTGTCCATTATCAAAAACCGAGTTCGATCACCCTTAGGGCTTACACATCCTATTTCAGCCTAAGGTAACTAATTTTTAATGTTTAAGCATTAGGGATGGAATTAGGCCAAATTATTTATGAATGGCAAGTGGAATTGGGACGGATTTAATAGGAAAGCACATTTAATACGGATTTAAGGTAACATTGAAAAAAGTTCATTTATTTTAATTATCATACATAATAGATTGAGATGTAATTGTATTCTTGCGCGATATATGTCTATACCTGTTCATCAGGTTACTAATTTTTAATGTTTAAGTATTATGTATGGAATTAGGACACATTATTCATTAATGGCAAGTAGAATTAGGACGGATTTATTAGGAAAGAACATCAAGTACATATATCAATTGTATTAAATCTTTATACACAAGTGTATTAAATCTTTACACACATTGACAAAGTGCATAGAATATTACCATACGCGTTTGGAAGGCCCCAATGCAAACATATTTAAACATATGAGAATTTCATTCTCGTGGTCTTGTTGATAATGTGGACATGGATACCATTAACATACATCTTTCCCTAAAGTCTAAGTCACTATAATACATAATAAGGTAATAACGAAAAATGTTCATTTATTTTAATTATCATACATAATAGATTGAGATGTAATTGTATTCTTGTTCGATATATGTCTAAACCTCTTCATAAGGTAACTAATTTTTAATGTTTAAGCATTATGGATGGAATTAGGACACATTATTCATTAATAGTAAGTAGAATTAGGACGGATTTATTAGGAAAGAACATCAAGTACATATATAAAGTGTATTAAATCTTTATACACGTTGACAAAGTGCATAGAATATTACCATACGCGTTTGGAAGGCCCCAATGCAAACATATTTAAACATATGACAATTTCATTCTCGTGGTCTTGTTGATAATGTGGACATGGATACCATTAACATACATCTTTCCCTAAAGTCTAAGTCACTATAATACATAATAAGGTAATATCGAAAAATGTTCATTTATTTTAATTCTCACACATAATAAGATTGAGATGTAATTGTATTCTTACTCGATGTATGTCTATACCTCTTCATAAGGTAACTAATTTTTAATGTTTAAGCATTATGGATGGAATTAGGACACATTATTCATGAATGGCAAGTGGAATTGGGACGGATTTAATAGGAAAGCACATTAAGTACATACATCAAGTGTATTAAATCTTTAAACACGTTGACAAAGTACTTAGAATATTACCATACGCGTTTGGAATGCCCCAATGCAAACATATTTAAACATATGAGAATTTCAATCGCGTGGTCTTGTTGATAATGTGGACATGGATATCATTAACATACACCTTTCTCTAAAGTCTAAGTCACTATAATACATTAAAAGGTAACATCGAAAAAAGTTCATTTATTTTAATTATAATACAAAATAGATTGAGATGTAATTGTATTCTTGCTCGATATATGTCTATACCTCTTCATAAGGTAACTAATTTTTAATGTTTAAGCATTATGGATGGAATTAGGACACATTATTCATTAATGGCAACTAGAATTAGGACGGATTTATTTGGAAAGAACATCAAGTACATATATCGAGTGTATTTAAGAGTGATTTCGGCTCCCTTATTATTTACGTTGGATATATTGATATTTTGGTTAAGGTTATTCCTTAGATACTTGTTTATGAATATTCGGTAGAACTTCATATTCTTTGAGTTACTGTATCAACTAGCTTGTTTCTCTAGTTGTGGTGTTTCAGCCTTCATTGATACTTAGCCTGCTAAGAGTTGTGTTGAGTATATTCCCATAGAAACTATTTCGAAATTGAGAAAGATCTGCTAAAAAGCCAAACCTTGATATAAAACATCACGGTTTCGCATCAGGGATGATTTGGCTTTTTCCAAGGTGAAAATTTAGCCGAATTAGTCCCTTTCTTCTTCTCTTTGATTCGCCTCTCAATTTGCTCCGCGTGATCTACCATCTTCATAATATCAACATGATAAACGTATTCCACCTCTGGCCTAATATCATCATTCAAACAGGCCAATAATCGATTCAATGTAACTTCTTCATATTCTTGAATGTCAAGCCGAATCATGGTAATCGCATCTCTTCATAATATTCACCTATCGATTTAGAACCTTGTGTAAGAATTTGTAAACGTTTAGCTTGATCATCAAAGTAATATGGGTTCACAAATTTCCGTTACATCTAAGCTTTCAAATCATTCCAAGTACCCGCTCTTTGCCAAATTATACTTTCTTCTTTCCACCACTTCGATGCTTTACTATAAAATCCCTTGGCTTCCATCTTTACCTTTTTTCCCTCAGAATAATTAAGAATAGCAAATATATTATGACAACATGTATCCATTCAAATAATATTCCAGGCCTATTCGTACCTTCAAAAGATGGGATCTTGATTGTACCAATAGGGTTGTCAACTTGCTGATTTTTGTAATCTCTTTGCGGCACATATGGATAAAAAATAAGAATCATCATACCTTGATTGTGTTGTATGTTGGAAGCCATACCTTTTATCATCATAACCAAAGTTGTCATCTTCTTGATCAAATTGTTGCCTCATCTTGCGCATGAATTTGTTGAAGTTTCAACCTATTCTTGAAATCCGAATCAATCTTGACGTTGCTTGATTTTCTTGATTTCTTCTCGGATGAACAGTACCATGAATAGTATCGAAAACCTGATTTTGGACGTTTCTTGATTTTCTTGATTCTTGATTTCTTCTCGAATGAACAGATGCGTGAAATAAACAGGGTAGTATTTTTGGTATTTTTTTATTATCAAGAAACCAACAAGAAAGAGATAAACATTTTTCTCTGACAACACCTGATGCGGAACCGAGGTACAAATACCAAGGTTCGGCTTAAAGGTCCGATCTTTTTCTATCTCGAACAGTTTATGGGGAACTATAATCAACAATCCTCCCGTACGGTTGATTATCAATGGGGGCTTACAATAAGTATAATCCAAACTTATTGATACAGTAACTCAAAGGATGAATGAATTCTACATAGAGAATCAAACACAAAGTAACTAAGGAATAACCTTAAAATATCACATCTAGCCAACCAATAACATGGCTGAAATCCCTCTTAAATAGAAAGAGATAAGTCAGAAACATTAAAAGTAGAATGTACGCCGTACTCACCTTTTAAGTCTATCTTGTATGCATTATCATTGACCCTTGCCACGACTTGGATTGGTCCGTCTCCCCTTGGATGCAATTTACTCTTTCTTTCATTTGGGAAGTGATCTTTCCGAAGGTGTAACCAAACCCAATCACCAATATCAAATGAAATTTGCTTGCGGCCTTTGTTGACTTGATTTGCAACTTGTTGATTCCTTTTCTGCATATTCTCGGCTACTTGTTGATGTAACTTTTGTATATAATCAGCTCTAGAGTCACCTTCTATATTATAATACTCATCAACAGGTAAAGGAGTTAAATCCAATGGGGTTAAAGGATTAAAACCATAAACAACTTCAAAAGGAGAATTATTAGTAGTAGAATGTAAAGTTCTATTATATGCAAATTCAGCAATAGGTAAACATTCTTCCCACCATTTTAAGTTCTTTTGAATTAAAGCACGAAGTAAAACCCCTAAAGTTCTATTTGTTACCTCTGTTTGGCCGTCGGTTTGAGGATGACTAGATGTGGAAAATAGCAATTTAGTCCCCAATTTATTCCATAATGTCTTCCAAAAGTAACTTAAGAACTTTACGTCCCTATCACTTACTATTGTTCTCAGAATCCCATGAAGCCGTACCACTTCTTTTAGGAATAAATCCGCAACATGACTTGCATCATTTGTTTTCCTACAAGGGATAAAATGAGACATTTTAGAAAAACGATCTACAACGACCATGATACTATCATTACCTCTTTGAGACCTCGGTAGTCCTAAGATGAAATCCATGGATAAGTCAATCCAAGGTGAAGAGGGAACAGGTAAAGGCATGTATAATCTATGAGCTTTGCTTGTACTTTTAGCCTGTTTACATTTGAAGCAAAGTTCACATATTTTCCTAACACCCCTTTTCATTTTAGGCCAATAAAAGTGTTCATGTAAAATATCTAAAGTTTTAAAAACACCAAAATGACCCATTAAACTGCCACAATGTGCTTCCCTAACAATTAATTCTCGAATAGAGCATGATGGAATACACAATCTATTGCTTTTGAATAAGAAATCTTCAAATCTAAAAAATTGATTTTGAGCTGAGAGCTCACATTTGGCATATAAATCAGAAAATTCTAAATCATCTTTATATAATGCTTTGATATGATCAAAACCAAGTAATTTAGCATGCATTAAGGAAAGCAAAGTATATCTTCGAGATAGAGCATCGGCAACGATGTTTTCTTTACCTTTCTTGTATTTGATGATGTATGGAAAAGTATCGATAAAAGAAACCCACCTTGCATGTCTTTTATTCAACTTACTTTGGCCTTTTAGATACTTGATTGACTCATGATCGGTATGAATGACAAATTCCTTTGCTTTCAAGTAGTGTTGCCAAGTTTCTAAAGCTCTTACAATGGCATATAACTCCTTATCATAAGTAGGATAATTAAGCGCAGCGTTGCTTAATTTCTCACTAAAATATGCTAAAGGTTTACCTTGTTGTTGTAAAACAGCCCCAATACCTAAACCTGAAGCATCACATTCAACTTCAAACATTAAATCAAAGTTAGGTATAGATAAAACAGGAGAACAAGTAAGTAATTGTTTCATCTTCTCGAAGCAATCTTCTTGCGGCTTGTCCCAAAAGAATGAGACGTCTTTCTTCATTACTTCATTTAATGGGGCGGCCATCGTGCTAAAATCACGAATAAAACGCCTATAAAAGCTTGCTAACCCATAAAACGATCTAACTTGTGTCACACTTGTTGGTCTCGACCATGCTTGAATGGCTTGAATTTTAACCGGATCAACACAAATACCTTGACAACTAACTATATAGCCAAGAAAGTTAACCGAATTAGTGCAAAAAACACATTTTTCAAGTTTAGCATATAAAGTTTGCTCTCTTAGAATAGTAAAAACAGCTTTAAGATGTTCTATATGCTCTTCCAAGTTTTTACTATAAACAAGAATGTCATCGAAGTAAACTACAACAAATTTGCCAAAACAATGCCGAAATATGTAATTCATTAATCTCATGAAAGTACTAGGTGCATTAGTAAGACCAAAAGGCATCACAATCCATTCATATAATCCATATTTAGTCTTAAAAGCGGTTTTCCATTCATCACCTTCTTTCATTCTAATTTGGTGATAGCCTTGAGTTAAATCAATTTTAGAAAATATTAAAGCGCCACATAACTCATCTAGCATATCATCTAAGCGAGGAATCGGATGTCTATATTTAATAGTTATCTTATTAATATCGCGACAATCCGTACATAATCTGAAAGTTCCTTCTCTCTTAGGTACTAAAATTACTGGACTAGCACAAGGACTTAAAGATTCTCTTTGATACGGGATTATACCAAGGGCAGCCCTACTCCAAAGATCCCCTAAAGAACCTTCAAGGACCAATTACAAGATCAAGGGCAAAGATGACAATGGACAAAGTATCATCATTGATCCGAAGTATCAAAACTAAAGAGGAAGCTAATCTTCACCTAGAGGAAGACATTCAATTCACCCTCTTGAGTTTTACAAGTGTTCAACACGGCCCAACCAAGCAAAGTGGCTAAAAGGGCATTTTAGTCTTTTTACATATTAAAGTCTATTTTAGCCTATTCTAGACTATTCTAGACTTTAACTAATTTTAGTATTGCTATTTAATATTCCAGCCGTGTAATAGCAAGAGATTGCTATAATAAAGGACATGTAGTCCATGTGTTAGTTAGTTTGTTAATAAAGAGTCCTAATGCAACTAGGACTCTTCATAGATTTGGTAGTTAGAAGGGATTCTAGCCGCCACTTTATGGTTAGTTAGTTACTTGATAGCAAGTTGTTATTCAAGAGTCCTACTTCTTCAAGGACTCTTATTTGTTTTCAAGAGTCTTAATCCTTTAAAGACTCTTATTTCTTTTTATTGGTTTGTAAACCGAAATCTCATCTTTATTTAAGGGAGATTTCGGCCATTGTAATAGTTACGTTAGATATATTGATATTTTGGTAAGGTTATTCCTTAGCTACTCGTGTTTGAACTTCTGGATAGAAATTCATTCATTCTTGAGTTACTGTATCAACTAGCTTGTTTTTCTAGTTGTGGTGTTTCAGCCTCCATTGTTAATTAACCTTCCCTTAGAGTTGCGTTGATTAAATTCCCATAGAAACTAGTTCGAGAATTGAAGAAAGATCGGGCTCAAACTTAAGTCGAACCTTGCGGTTCTTTATCACACTTACCTGCTCCTTTTCAAGGAGTAAATCGACTTGCCTTTGTATTTCTCGGGTTTCATCCGGATTGGCTCGGTAGGCAGCCCGGTTTGGCAAACTTGCTCCCGGAATGAAGTCGATTTGTTGCTAGATTCCTCAAATTGGAGGCAGCCCCCTCGGTAACTCCTTGGGAAATACGTCTTGGAATTCTTGTAAAAGATCAAAAGCAAGACTAGGGAGAGAAGATGATGTTAGATCAAAAGAAAAATTATTAGAAAGGAGAGACCTTTCGGCTTCTCGGAATACCTACAAAACAAGTGGTTGTTTTGCACGTATTGCCCTATCTACCTCTCCCGGGGTTATAAACAAACACTCTTTTCTCTCTTTGGTGGAACTTGCCTTTTGTCTCACTAAGCTCACGGCTTTTACCTCATTTTTTCTCTCGGTTTTTACCTCAAGGTTCGGGTCACTCGGATTTTTCCCCTCACTCTCTTTTCTTTTCTTTTCTCTCTTCTCTCTATTGATGGCCATTTGTTTATGTACCTCACATGCTGCATTTAAAGATAAAGGAATTAGTAGAAACTTTAAATCATCCTTTTGAAGTTTAAATGCATTTTCTCTACCCATGTGATTTGCACTTCGATCATATTGCCATGGCCTTCCTAAGATAATGTGACTTGCAGTCATTGGAACCACATCACATACAACCGAATCCTTATATCTCCCAATCTCGAACTCTATCTCAACTTGCTTATCCACCTTGATTTCACCATTATTATTCAACCACGATAATTTATAAGGCATAGGATGTGCCTTACATGGTAAATCAAGTGCGGAAACCATATCATAAGAGCAAACGTTAGTACAACTTCCATTATCAATAATTACTAAAACAGATTTGCCCTTTACCTCGCATTTGATTTGGAAGAGATTACTTCTATGTTGGTGAAGATCATCCAAAGGTTGAAAATGAAGAAGTTTCCTTGTAACCAAAAGCTGACTACCACACGAACTTTCCGGAATTCGGCCGGTTTCTTCCTCAAAATTGGTTGTCTCGGATTCCTCATCACTTACCCACGATCCATCGTCCAACATTATCATTGTACTCTTGTTAGGGCAGTCCCTAGCAATATGTCCTTTGCCCCTACATTTAAAGCATTAACGGGGCACAAATGGAGTCGAATTTACCTTTGTATTGACCGGATTTGATGGGTTTTGAGACCTTGCTGCCCCAAACTGTCCCGTGGCTGTTTTGCCCTCATAAAATACCTCTTTGTCCTCCAAGGTTGAAAGTTGCCGGTTTTGCATTTAAACTCTTTTCCTTTTGTTGCCTTTCAATCTGCTCAGAATAATATAACATAGACGTAATATTATCAAGGTTAGCACGCTCTTCCTTTGTCCAGATTTTGTCATTTAGACCAGCCAAGAACCGAGCCATTGTTGCCTCATCACTTTCACAAATATCGGCTCGAATCATTGCAATTTCCATGGCTTTGTAGTATTCATCGACGGATTTATCACCTTGCTTTAATCTTTGTAGACGGTTGTAAAATTCCCCTAAGTAATTTAAAGGAACAAAACGTCGCTTCATACCCGCTTTCATTTCAACCCAAGTGGAAATTTCCGGTTGTTCCACTTTTGCCCTTGTTTCGGATTCTTTGTCCCACCAAATGGATGCATATCCATAAAACTCCATGGCTGCTAACTTCACTTTCTTTTCTTCCGAATAGTTATGAACAGCAAAAACATGGTTAATTTTACGAATCCAATCTAAAAATAACTCGGGATCATTTGTACCTTCAAAAGGGGGAATCTTGGTCTTGATGGAACCAAGATTTGTGTCAACTTGCTGAATATAGTCCCCTCTTCTCGGCTGATATGCAGGATTGTTGATAATCCGATTTGCTTGAAAAGCCGGGATTGCCGGATTTACCACATTTACCCTCGGCAATTGTTGTGCCCTTGGTGGTTCCATGTTCTCAACCCTTTGAAGAATTGTCTCGGCATTGTCTTGAGGAAGACGTTGCTGATTTTGAATTGTCAATTGTGCCAAGATATCCGCCATTTGTTGCTTTAATTCCGCAAATTCTTTTTGTGTCACCATTGAATCAAGATTAAATACTTCGTCTTTCTTTGATGGTGAACCTTGGAAAGACATAGTTATAAGATAAGAAAACAAAAAGAAAACACTCAAAAACGTTAGATAGCAAAGAAAGATTCACTCTTTATTCCAACACCGCTCGTATAGAACTTCAAACTCTAGATTAAAGAATGGGTTCCTAACTTGTTGCGTTGACACAAAACTGAAAAATAAGGAAAGAAATCCTATCTTTGACCTAAACAAAAAGCGTTAGAAAGAAAAAGATGAAGAAACGAAGTCCTAATCGAGAATAGAAACCGGTTCTTGATGATCTTGATCTTCTTGATGTTCTTGATGTTCTTGTTTGCTTGAATTTTTCCTTACCTTTGGCCGAGAGGTATCAATGAATGAGGCGCCAACGCTATCAATTCTTGATGTATGTGTATCTTTAAACACGGCTCAAAATAAAGGAGGAACATTTGCCAATTCTTGGACGAGGCGCCAACGCTATAAATCCAAGAAGTTTGCTTATGGCTTTATAGTTCGCTATTCAATCTATACTAACTCGGCTGCCAATTTCTTTACACCGAGAGGCTTTTTCTTTTTGGCAATCGGCTGCCCAATATTACTTTTTATGCCGCGGCTTTTTTCTATTTTGTTTTTGTCAATTTCTGCAAACAAGAAAAAAAATTGTGCGTAGGGTACACCGGGAATTGGAGAAGAACATTTTGCTCTGATACCACCTGATGAAGAACCGCAAGGTTCGACTTAAGTTTGAGCCCGATCTTTCTTCAATTCTCGAACTAGTTTCTATGGGAATTTAATCAACGCAACACTAAGGGAGGTTAATTAACAATGGAGGCTGAAACACCACAACTAGAGAAACAAGCTAGTTGATACAGTAACTCAAGAATGAATGAATTTCTACTTAGAAGTTCAAACACGAGAAGCTAAGGAATAACCTTACCAAAATATCAATATATCTAACGTAACCATTAAAGATGGCCGAAATCTCCCTTAAGTAGGTTGAGATTTCGGTTACAACCATAAAGTGAAATAAGAGTCCTTAAAGGATTAGGACTCTTGAAAACAAATAAGAGTACTTGAAGAATTAGGACTCTTGAATAACAACTTTCTATCAAGTAACTACCTAAACAATAAAGTGGCGGCTAGAAACAAACTAACTACCAAATCTATGAAGAGTCCTAGTTGCATTAGGACTCTTTATTAACCAACTAACTAACACATGGACAACATGTCCTTTATTATAGCAATTACTTGCTATTACACGGCTAAAAGAAGAAATAACAATACTTAAAATAGTTAAAGTCTAGAATAGTCTAGAATAGGCTAAAATAGACTTTAATGTGTAAAAAGACCAAAATGCCCTTTTTAGCCACTTTGCTTCGTTGGGCCGATTTGTATCTTCTTGAAAGTTAAAAGGTTGACTTTGTCATCATCTTCTAGTTGAAGGTTCACTTCCTCTTTAACTTTAATGTCTCGGATTAGGGTTGCCATATTCTCTAAAGTCTTCCTTGTTCTTGATCTTGTCATTGGTCCTTGAATGTTGACAAGAGGATATTTTAAATAGGGCTGCCCTTGGCTTGGTCTCGTATCAAGTTCATTCATCTTTGTCTCCCAAGTTGAAGAAGTAATGGCGGCTGTTTGGATTTCTTTTGCTTGAGTTGTGGCTGTTTTGGCAGCCCAAAGTAGCTCTCATTCTCTGTTTGCCGCAGCCGAAAACAAAAATTTGAAGGGGGCTGATTTGGCTTTTTCCAAGGTGAAAATTTAGCCGAATTAGTCTCTTTCTTCTTCTCTTTGATTTGCCTCTCAATTTGCTCTGCTTGATCTACCATCTTCATAATATCAACATGATAAACGTATTCCACCTCTGGCCTAATATCATCATTCAAACAGGCCAATAATCGATTCAATGTAACTTCTTCATATTCTTGAATGTCAAGCCAAATCATGGCTAATCGCATCTCTTCATAATAATCACCTTTCGATTTTGAACCTTGTGTAAGCATTTGTAAACGTTTAGCTTGATCATCAAAGTAATATGGGTTCACAAATTTCGGTTTCATCTCAGCATTCAAATCATTCCAAGTGCCCGCTCTTTGCCTAATTACACTTTCTTCTTTCCACCACTTTGATGCTTTACGATAAAATCCCTTGGCTGCCACCTTTACCCTTTTTTTTCCCTCAGAATAATTAAGAATAGCAAATATATTATGACATTCATGTATCCATTCAAATAATATTCCTGGCCTATTCGTACCTTCAAAAGATGGGATCTTGATTGTTCCAATAGGGTTGTCAACTTGCTGATTTTTGTAATCTCTTTGCGGCACATATGGATAAAAATAAGAATCATCATAACTTGATTGTGTTGTATGTTGGAAGCCATACCTTTTATCATCATAACCAAAGTTGTCATCTTCTTGATCAAATTGTTGCTGAAGGGATTCATGGGCGGAAACTCGTTCCAAACACCCATGGATCCTCCCCTGAAGGATCCGCTCATACGTAAACGAATCGAAAAACAGCGGAAACAGCAAGAAAAACAAGATCATCAATCAACAATCATACTAGTTTTATTTCATAGTAATTAAGCATTACATAAAACTAGGGACTTCTAGAATAGTAATTACATAAGCTAATGAGTTTTACTATCAAATCACACATTTGATAATCAAAAGCAAAATTAACTATTCAATTACATGCTCAAAAGATAATAAAACGCACAACATGTGCTAATGGTCCTAGGGCACTACTAACAGTTGCCTCATCTTGCGCATGAATTTGTTGAAGTTTCAACCTATTCTTGAAATCCAAATCAATCTTGACGTTTCTTGATTTTTTTGATTTCTTCTCGGATGAACAGTACCATGAACAATATCCAAAACCTGATTTTGGACGTTTCTTGATTTTCTTGATTCTTGATTTCTTCTCGGATGAACAGCATCATGAAATAAATAGGGTAGTATTTTGGTATTTTTTTATTATCAAGAAATCAATAAAGATACACCAAGAAAGAGATAAACATTTTGCTCTGATACCACCTGATGCGGAATCGAGGTACAAATACCAAGGTTCGGCTTAAAGGTCTGATCTGTCTCTATCTCGAACAGTTTATGGGGGACTATAATCAACAATCCTCCTGTAAGGTTGATTATCAATGGGGGCTTACAACAAGTATAATCCAAACTTATTGATACAGTAACTCAAAGGATGAATGAATTCTACGTAGAGAATCAAACACAATGTAACTAAGGAATAACCTTAAAATATCACATCAGGCCAACCATTAACATGGCTGAAATCCCTGTTAAATAGAGTGGAATTTCGTTGCCTAATGACCCACAAATAAGAGTCCTTTAAAAATTATGACTATACAACTCCTAGATAACTAAAAACACTACCTAACATCATGGACAACATGTCCTTTTATTTAGCAAGCTTATTCCGGCCAACATGGTTAATTAAAAGAAACAATAATGCTGAAAATATAATTAAAGTTTTTACTGGACTTTAATTTACAAGTTTTCTAAAATACCCCTTCAACCGTTTTCCTTCCAATTATGTATCTTTCCTTCAAATGAGATTAGATAGCTTTGATCCTCGTGTCTAGCTTTCTTTGAAGGTTTCTTTACCTCTTGAACCCCTTGATTAGCGACTTTCAACACTTGGAACAAAGGCTTGACTTGGAAACTCGTATTTGGAATGTATGAGTTAAGGATGAGGTCATTTATCCAAATGACCTCTTTAATCTTTCATGTATGATCCCGTATCATTCCCTCCTTCTTGTAAAACCACTCTTTTCTTTCAACTCATCATTTGGCAAGCTTTATAATATGGTCTCGGCTTCATACTTGTCTTCTTGACTTCCCCAATTTTTATCATCTTGTATTATCATCATATCATTATTTGGGCAGTCCATATCAAGATGGTCTTTCTTGTGGCCATTCGATCATTCCCAATTGTTGATCAATTTATCCATTCGATCCGTGCGTTCCTGTAGTACATTCATCTTTGTCTCCCAAGTTGAAGAAGTAATGGCGGCGGTTTGGATTTCTTTTACTTGAGTTGTGGCTGTTTTGGCAGCCCAAAGTAGCTCTCATTCTCTGTTTGCCGCTGCCCAAAACAAAAATTTGAAGGGGGCTGATTTGGCTTTTTCCAAGCTGAAAATTTAGCCGAATTAGTCCCTTTCTTCCTCTCTTTGATTTGCCTCTCAATTTTCTCCGCGTGATCTACCATCTTCAAAATATCAACATGATAAACGTATTCCACCTCTGGCCTAATATCATCATTCAAACAGGCCAATAATCGATTCAATGTTACTTCTTCATATTCTTGAATGTCAAGCCTAATCATGGCTAATCGTATCTCTTCATAATATTCACCTATCGATTTAGAGCCTTGTGTAAGCATTTGTAAACGTTTAGCTAGATTATCAAAGTAATATGGGTTCACAAATTTCCGTTTCATCTCAGCTTTCAAATCATTCCAAGTGCCCGCTGTTTGCCTAATTATACTTTCTTCTTTCCATCACTTTGATGCTTTACTCTAAAATCCCTTATCTGCCATCTTTACCTTTTTTTCCTCAGAATAATTAAGAATAGAAAATATATTATGACATTCATGTATCCATTCAAATAATATTCTAGGCCTAATCGTACCTTCAAAAGATGGGATCTTGATTGTACAATTAGGGTTGTCAACTTGCTGATTTTTGTAATCTCTTTGCGGCACATATGGATAAAAATAAGAATCATCATACCTTGATTGTGTTGTATGTTGGAAGCCATACCTTTTATCATCATAAAAAAAGTTGTCATCTACTTGATCAAATGGTTGCCTCATCTTGCGCATGAATTTGTTGAGTTTCAACCTATTCTTGAAATCCGAATTAATCTTGACGTTTCTTGATTTTCTTGATTTCTTCTCGGATGAAAAGTACTATTAATAGTATCCAAAACCTGATTTTGGACGTTTCTTGATTTTCTCGATTCTTGATTTCTTCTCGGATGAACAGCTGCGTAAAAAAAATAGGGTAGTATTTTGGTATTTTTTTATCATCAAGAAATCAATAAAGATACACCAAGAAAGAGATAAACATTTTGCTCTGATACCACCTGATGCGGAATCGAGGTACAAATACCAAGGTTCGCTTAAAGGTCTGATCTGTCTCTATCTCGAACAGTTTATGGGGGACTATAATCAACAATCCTCCTGTAAGGTTGATTATCAATGGGGGCTTACAGTAAGTATAATCCAAGCTTATTGATACAGTAACTCAAAGGATGAATGAATTCTGCATAGAGAATCAAACACAAAGTAACTAAGGAATAACATTAAAATATCACAATAAGACAACCAATAACATGGCTGAAATCCCTCTTAAATAGAGTGGAATTTCGTTGCCTAATGACCCACAAATAAGAGTCCTTTAAAGATTAGGACTCTTCAACTCCTAGATAACTAAAAACACTACCTAACATCATGGACAACATGTCCTTTTATTTAGCTAGCTTATTTCGGCCAACATGGCTAATTAAAAAAAACAATAAAGCTGAAAATATAATTAAAGTCTTTAATAGACTTTAATTTACAAGTTTCCTAAAATAACCCTTCAACCGTTTTCCTTCCAATTATGTATCTTTCCTTCAAATGAGATTAGATGGCTTTGATCCTTGTGTCTAGCCTTCTTTGAAGGTTTCTTTACCTCTTGAACCCCTTGATTAGCAACTTTCAACACTTGGAACAAAGGCTTGACTTGGAAGCTCGTATTTGGAATGTATGAGTTAAGGATGAGGTCATTTATCCAAATGACCTCTTTAAGCTTCATGTATGATCCCGTATCATTCCCTCCTTCTGGAAAATCTTTCATATACCTAATTTTCTAAATCGTGGGATGCAAGTGTAAAACCACTCTTTTCTTTCAACTCATCATTTGGCAAGCTTTATAATATGGTCTCGGCTTCATACTTGTCTTCTTGACTTCCCCAATTTTTATCATATTGAATTATCATCATATTCATTATTTGGGCAGTCCATATCAAGATGGTCTTGCTTGTGGCCATTCGATCATTCCCAATTGTTGATCAATTTATCCATTCGATCCGTGCGTTCCTGTAGTACATTCATCTTTGTCTCCCAAGTTGAAGAAGTAATGGCGGCTGTTTGGATTTCTTTTACTGGCAGCCCAAAGTAGCTCTCATTCTCTATTTGCCGCTGCCCAAAACAAAAATTTGAAGGGGGCTGATTTGGCTTTTTCCAAGCTGAAAATTTAGCCGAATTAGTCCCTTTCTTCCTCTCTTTGATTCGCCTCTCAATTTTCTCCGCGTGATCTACCATCTTCATAATATCAACATGATAAACGTATTCCACCTCTGGCCTAATATCATCATTCAAACAGTCCAATAATCGATTCAATGTAACTTCTTTATATTCTTGAATGTCAAGCCAAATCGTGGCGAATTGCATCTCTTCATAATATTCACCTATTGATTTAGAACCTTGTGCAAGCATTTGTAAATGTTAGCTTGATCATCAAAGTAATATGGGTTCACAAATTTCCGTTTCATCTCAGCTTTCAAATCATTCCAAGTGCCCGCTCTTTGCCTAATTACACTTTCTTCTTTCCACCACTTTGATGCTTTACGATAAAATCCCTTGGCTGCCACCTTTACCTTTTTTTTCCCTCAGAATAATTAAGAATAGCAAATATATTGTGACATTCATGTATCCATTCAAATAATATTCCAGGCCTATTCGCACCTTCAAAATATGGGATCTTAATTGTACCAATAGGGTTGTCAACTTGCTGATTTTTGTAATCTCTTTCCGGCATATGGATAAAAATAAGAATCATCATACCTTGATTGTGTTGTATTTTGGAAACCATACCTTTTATCATCAAAACCAAAGTTGTCATCTTCTTGATCAAATGGTTGCCTCATCTTGCGCATGAATTTGTTTAGTTTCAACCTATTCTTGAAATCCGAATCAATCTTGACGTTTTTTTATTTTCTTGATTTCTTCTCGGATGAAAAGTACCATGAACAGTATCGAAAACCTGATTTTGGACGTTTCTTGATTTTCTTGATTTTTGATTTCTTCTCGGATGAACAGCATCGTGAAATAAATAGGGTAGTATTTTGGTATTTTTTTATTATAAAGAAATCAATAAAGATACACCAAGAAAGACATAAACCTTTTGCTCTGATACCTCCTGATGCGGAACCGAGGTACAAATACAAAGGTTCGGCTTAAAGGTCCGATCTTTCTATATCTCGAACAGTTTATGGGGGACTATAATCAACAATCCTCCCGTAAGGTTGATTATCAATGGGGGCTTACAACAAGTATAATCCAAACTTATTGATACAGTAACTCAAAGGATGAATGAATTCTACGTAGAGAATCAAACACAATGTAACTATGGAATAACTTAAAATATCACATCAACCCAACCATTAAATAGAGTGGAATTTCGTTGCCTAATGACCCACAAATAAGAGTCCTTTAAAGATTAGGACTCTACAACTCCTAGATAACTAAAAACACTACCTAACATCATGGACAACATGTTCTTTTATTTAGCTAGCTTATTTCGACCAACATGGCTAATTAAAAGAAACAATAAAGCTGAAAATATAATTAAAGTCTTTAATGGACTTTAATTTACAAGTTTCCTAAAATACCCCTTCAACCGTTTTCCTTCCAATTATGTATCTTTCCATCAAATGAGATTAGATGACTTTGATCCTCGTGTCTAGCTTTCTTTGAAGGTTTCTTTACCTCTTGAACCCCTTGATTAGCGACTTTCAACACTTGCAACAAAGGCTTGACTTGGAAGCTCGTATTTGGAATGTATGAGTTAAGGATGAGGTCATTTATCCAAATGACCTCTTTAAGCTTCGTGTATGATCCTGTATCATTCCCTCCTTCTTGAAAATCTTTCATATACCTCCCCCTACTAAAGGATTCGTCCTCGAATCTTCTAAATCGTGGGATGCAAGTGTAAAACCACTATTTTCTTTCAACTCATCATTTGGCAAGCTATATAATATGGTCTCGGCTTCATACTTGTCTTCTTGACTTCCCCAATTTTTATCATCTTGTATTATCATCATATCATTATTTGGGCAGTACATATCAAGATGGTCTTGCTTGTGGCCATTCGATCATTCCCAATTGTTGATCAATTTATCCATTCGATCCGTGCGTTCCTGTAGTACATTCATCTTTGTCTCCCAAGTTGAAGAAGTAATGGCGGCTGTTTGGATTTCTTTTACTTGAGTTGTGGCTGTTTTGGCAGCCCAAAGTAGCTCTCATCCTCTGTTTGCTGCTGCCCAAAACAAAAATTTGAAGGGGGCTGATTTGGCTTTTTCCAAGGTGAAAATTTAGCCGAATTAGTCCCTTTCTTCTTCGCCACTCAATTTGCTCCGCGTGATCTACCATCTTCATAATATCAATATGATAAACGTATTCCACCTCTGGCCTAATATCATCATTCAAACAGGCCAATAACCGATTCAATGTAACTTCTTCATATTCTTGAATGTCAAGCCTAATCATGGCTAATCGCATCTCTTCATAATATTCACCTATCGATTTTGAGCCTTGTGTAAGCATTTGTAAACGTTTAGGTAGATTATCAAAGTAATATGGGTTCACAAATTTCCGTTACATCTCAGCTTTCAAATCATTCCAAGTGCCCGCTGTTTGCCTAATTATACTTTCTTCTTTCCATTACTTTGATGCTTTACTCTAAAATCCCTTATCTGCCATCTTTAACTTTTTTTCCTCAGAATAATTAAGAATAGCAAATATATTATGACATTCATGTATCCATTCAAATAATATTCCAGGCCTATTCGTACCTTCAAAAGATGGGATCTTGAATGTACCAATAGGGTTGTCAATTTGCGGATTTTTGTAATCTCTTTGCAGCACATATGGATAAAAATAAGAATCATCATAACTTGATTGTGTTGTATGTTGGAAGCCATACCTTTTATCATCATAACAAAAGTTGTCATCTTCTTGATCAAATGGTTGCCTCATCTTGCAATCCGAATTAATCTTGACGTTTCTTGATTTTCTTGATTTCTTCTCGGATGAAAAGTACTATTAATAGTATCCAAAACCTGATTTGGGACGTTTCTTGATTTTCTCGATTCTTGATTTCTTCTCGGATGAACAGCAGCGTGAAAAAAATAGGGTAGTATTTTGGTATTTTTTTATTATCAAGAAATCAATAAAGATACACCAAGAAAGAGATAAACATTTTGCTCTGATACCACCTGATGCGGAATCGAGGTACAAATACCAAGGTTCGGCTTAAAGGTCTGATTTGTCTCTATCTCGAACAGTTTATGGGGGAATATAAACAACCTTTCTCCCGCAAGGTTGAATATTAATGGGGCTGAAAAACCACAATAAGTATAAACCAAACTTATTGATACAGTAACTCAAAGGATGAATGAATTCTACATAGAGAATCAAACACAAAGTAACTAAGGAATAACATTAAAATATCACAGCAAGCCAACCAATAACATGGCTGAAATCCCTCTTAAATAGAGTGGAACTTCGTTGCCTAATGACCCACAAATAAGAGTCCTTTAAAGATTAGGACTCTACAACTCCTACATAACTAAAAACACTACCTAACATCATGGACAACATGTTCTTTTATTTAGCTAGCTTATTTCGGCCAACATGGCTAATTAAAAGAAACAATAAAGCTGAAAATATAATTAAAGTCTTTAATAGACTTTAATTTACAAGTTTCCTAAAATACCCCTTCAACCGTTTTCCTTCCAATTATGTATCTTTCCTTCAAATGAGATTAGATGGCTTTGATCCTTGTGTCTAGCTTTCTTTGAAGGTTTCTTTACCTCTTGAACCCCTTGATTAACGACTTTCAACACTTGGAACAAAGGTTTGACTTGCAGGCTCGTATTTGGAATGTATGAGTTAAGGATGAGGTCAATTATCCAAATGACCTCTTTAAGCTTCATGTATGATCTCGTATCATTCCCTCCTTCTTCAAAATCTTTCATATACCTCCCCCTACTAAAGGATTCGTCCTCGAATCTTCTAAATCGTGGGATGCAAGTGTAAAACCACTCTTTTCTTTCAACTCATCATTTGGCAAGCTTTATAATATGGTCTCGGCTTCATGCTTTACTATAAAATCCCTTGGCTGCCATCTTTTCCTTTTTTCCCTCAGAATAATTAAGAATAGCAAATATATTATGACATTCATGTATCCATTCAAATAATATTCCAGGCCTATTCGACCTTCAAAAGATGGGATCTTGATTGTACCAATAAGGTTGTCAACTTGTTGAATTTTGTAATCTCTTTGCGCCACATATGGATAAAAATAAGAATCATCATACCTTGATTGTGTTGTATGTTTGAAGCCATACCTTTTATCATCATAACCAAAGCTGTCATATTCTTGATCAAATTGTTGCCTCATCTTGGGCATGAATTTGTTGAAGTTTCAACCTATTCTTGAAATCCGAATCAATCTTGACGTTTCTTGATTTTCTTGACTTATTCTCGGATGAACAGTATTGAAAACCTTATTTTGGACATTTCTAGATTCTTGATTTCTTTTCGGATGAACAGCAGCGTGAAATAAATACGATAGTATTTTTGGTATTATTTTATTATCAAGAAATCAATAAAGATACACCAAGAAGGAGATAAACATTTTGCTCTAATACCATCTGATGCGGAACCGAGGTATAAATACCAAGGTTCGGCTTAAAGATCTGATCTTTCTCTATCTCGAACAGTTTATGGGGGACTATAATCAACAATCCTCCCGTAAGGTTGATTATCAATGGGGGGCTTACAATAAGTATAATCCAAACTTATTGATACAGTAACTCAAAGGATGAATGAATTCTGCATAGAGAATCAAACACAAAGTAACTAAGGTATAACCTTAAAATATCACATCAAGCAAACCAATAACATGGCTGAAATCCCTCTTAAATTGAGTGGAATTTCGTTTCCTAATGAACCACAAATAAGAGTCCTTTAAAGATTAGGACTCTAAAACTCAAGATAACTAAAAACACTACCTAACATCATGGACAACATGTCATTTTATTTAGCTAGCTTATTTAGGCCAACATGGCTAATAAAAGAAACAATAAAGCTAAAAATATAATTAAAGTCTTTAATTTACAAGTTTCCTAAATACCCCTTCAACCGTTTTCCTTCTAATTATGTATCTTTCCTTCAAATGAGATTAGATTCTTTGATCCTTGTGTCTAGCTTTCTTTGAAGGTTTCTTTACCTCTTGAACCCCTTGATTAGCGACTTTCAACACTGGGAACAAAGGCTTGACTTGGAAGCTCGTATTTGGAATGTATGAGTTAAGGATGAGGTCATTTATCCAAATGACCTCTTTAAGCTTCATGTATGATCCCGTATCATTCCCTCCTTCTTGAAAATCTTTCATATACCCCCCCCCAACTAAAGGATTCGTCCTTGAATCTTCTAAATCGTGGGATGCAAGTGTAAAACCACTTTTTTCATTCAACTCATCATTTGGCAAGCTTTATAATATGGTCTCGGCTTCATACTTGTCTTCTTGACTTTCCCAATTTTTATCATCTTGTATTATCATCATATCATTATTTGGGCAGTCCATATCAAGAGGGTCTTGCTTGTGACCATTCGATCATTCCCAATTGTTGATCAATTTATCCATTCGATCCGTGCGTTCCTGTAGTTCATTCATCTTTGTGTCCCAAGTTGAAGAAGTAATGGTGGCTGTTTGGATTTGTTTTACTTGAGTTGTGGCTGTTTTGGCAGCCCAAAGTAGCTCTCATTCTCTGTTTGCCGCGGCCCAAAACAAAAATTTGAAGGGAGCTGATTTGGCTTTTTCCAAGGTGAAAATTTTGCCGAATTAGTCCCTTTCTTCTTCGCCACTCAATTTGCTCCGCGTGATCTACCATCTTCATAATATCAACATGATAAACGTATTCCACCTATGTCCTAATATCATCATTCAAACAGGCCAATAATCGATTCAATGTAACTTCTTCATATTCTTGAATGTCAAGCCGAATCATGGCTAATCGCATCTCTTCATAATATTCACCTATCCATTTAGAACCTTGTGTAAGCATTTGTAAACGTTTAGATTGATCATCAAAGTAATATGGGTTCACAAATTTCCGTTTCATCTCAGCTTTCAAATCATTCCAAGTGCCCGCTCTTTGCCTAATTATACTTTCTTCTTTCCACCACTTTGATGCTTTACTATAAAATCCCTTGGCTTCCATCTTTACCTTTTTGCCCTCAGAATAATTAAGTATAGCAAATATATTATTACATTCATGTATCCATTCAAATAATATTCCAGGCCTATTCGACCTTCAAAAGATGGGATCTTGATTGTACCAATAAGGTTGTCAACTTGCTGATTTTTGTAATCTCTTTGCGGCACGTATGGATAAAAATAAGAATCATCATACCTTGATTGTGTTGTATGTTGGAAGCCATACCTTTTATCATCATAACCAAAGCTGTCATCTTCTTGACCAAATTGTTGCCTCATCTTGCGCATGAATTTGTTGAAGTTTCAACCTATTCTTGAAATCCGAATCAATCTTGACGTTTCTTGACTTATTCTCGAATGAACAGTATCGAAAACCTTATTTTGGACATTTCTAGATTCTTGATTTCTTCTCGGATGAACAGCAGCGTGAAATAAATACGGTAGTATTTTTGGTATTATTTTATTATCAAGAAATCAATAAAGATACACCAAGAAGGAGATAAACATTTTGCTCTATTACCATCTGATGCGGAACCGAGGTATAAATACCAAGGTTCGACTTAAAGATCCGATCTTTCTCTATCTCGAACAGTTTATGGGGGACTATAATCAACAATCCTCCCGTAAGGTTGATTATCAATGGGGGGCTTACAATAAGTATAATCCAAACTTATTGATACAGTAACTCAAAGGATGAATGAATTCTGCATAGAGAATCAAACACAAAGTAACTAAGGAATAACCTTAAAATATCACATCAAGCAAACCAATAACATGGCTGAAATCCCTCTTAAATTGAGTGGAATTTCGTTTCCTAATGAACCACAAATAAGAGTCCTTTAAAGATTAGGACTCTAAAACTCAAGATAACTAAAAACACTACCTAACATCATGGACAACATGTCATTTTATTTAGCTAGCTTATTTAGGCCAACATGGCTAATTAAAAGAAACAATAAAGTCGGAAAATATAATTAAAGTCTTTAATTTACAAGTTTCCTAAAATACCCCTTCAACCGTTTTCCTTCTAATTATGTATCTTTCCTTCAAATGATATTAGATTCTTTGATCCTTGTGTCTAGCTTTCTTTGAAGGTTTCTTTACCTCTTGAACCCCTTGATTAGCGACTTTCAACACTTGGAGCAAAGGCTTGACTTGGAAGCTCGTATTTGGAATGTATGAGTTAAGGATGAGGTCATTTATCCAAATGACCTCTTTAAGCTTCATGTATGATCCCGTATCATTCCCTCCTTCTTGAAAATCTTTCATATCCCTCCCCCGACTAAAACCACTATTTTCTTTCAACTCATCATTTGGCAAGCTTTATAATATGGTCTCGGCTTCATACTTGTCATAAACTTGAGAAACAAGTTAGTTGATACAGTAACTCAAGGAATATGAAGTTCTACCGGAAGTTCATAAACAAGTATCAAAGGAATAACCTTAATCAAAATATCAATATATCAAGTCTAACTAAAAGGTGGCCGAAATTACTCTTTAAGTAGAGGGATTTCGGTTCCAACTTGAACAAGGAAAAGGAAATAAGAGTCCTTGATGAATTAGGACTCTTGAATAACAACTTGCTATCAAGTAACTACCTAAACAAGATAATAGGTACATGTTCCTATTATCTTGGCGGCTAGAATGTAAATAACTACTAAATCTATGAAGAGTCCTAGTTGCATTAGGACTTTTATTAACCAACTAACTAACACATGGACAACATGTTCTTTATTATAGCAACTACTTGCTATACACGAAATTATAGTAATGAAATATGCTGAAAATAATTAAAGTCTAGTATATACTTTAATCCCCATTCTGGACAGCTTGTTGGGCCAACTTGTACAACTATTTCGGATATCAAGAAGGCGGAATCTGATCTTGTGATCTGCCTCTTATCTTTAATATGCAACTGGAATTAGCTCCATTGGATATCTATATCGAAAGATATGATCATTATACCAAACAGTGAGCAAAGCTGTCCATTCCTTGTACACTTGTGATACTTAAGAGGTTGACTTGGGCGACATTCCTAGATGTAATTTAGAGTCCTCTTTGTATCGTAACACACGTTCCCTTTGAGTTGGGCATCCCCAAGGTTGGTACCGTATAATCCCCTCCCTCTTGAAAAGGATTCGTCCTCGAATCATCCCAAAAATCAGCTTTATAATCTGAAAAATGAATAAAAGGGAGCAAGTTAGAAATATGGAAAGTAAAATTTGCATTGTCCTTACCTATCAAGGAGATTCTCTTGCTGCTGTCCCAAATAAATGGTGTCTTGTCCTTCTTAATTGAAATTAATGGGGCAGCAAACTTGTTAAAATCACGGACAAAATGTTTATCAAAGCTTGCTAACTCATATGTTAGACGATCTGGAATTGTATTGGTTGTTCTCGGCCATTCCACCATCGCATTAACTTTTGCCGGTTCAACTTTAATGCCTTGAAAACTCACAATGTAACTAAGAAGGTTAATAGAATTAGTGTAAGAAACATAATTTCCAATCTTAGCATACAAAGTTTGTGCTTTTAAAATGAGTAAAAACAGCCCTAAGATGTTCAATATGATTATCTCGGTTTTTACTAGCAACAAGTATATTATCAAAGTAAGGAATCGGATGTCTATAATGAAAAGTTATGTTATTAATATTGAGACTATCCGTATATAATCTAAAAGTCCTTTCTTGCTTTGGTACAATTTTTCCCGGATTAACATAAGGACTTAAAGACATACTTACCTTCTTCTTTTCAAGAATTAAATCACCTTGGTTGTGAATTTGCTGAATTGTACCCGAAGATGGTTTATACATTTCACGATTTTGAAGGCTAATAAGCAACCTTCTCGGCAACTCCTTAGGGAAGACTTCGTGAAATTTTTGAAAAATAGCAAGACTAGATGTAGAAAAAGATGTTATATCAAAAGAAAAAGTGTTAGTAAAAAGGTTCCTTGCGGTTCCTTTCAAATCGAACAAAACAACAAGTTGTTTTTCTTGAATTGCCCTATCTACCTCTCCGGGATTAATGAATAAACACTCTTTTTTCTCTTTTCGTGGGCTCGCCTTTTTTCTCACTAAGCTCATGGCTTTTGTCTCATTTTTTTCCTCGAATTTTACCTCATGGGTAGGGTCACTCGTTTCTTTTCTATCTCGCTCTTTTTTCTCCTCTAAAACATCCCTTTCGGCTTCTTCCTCACTTATACATGATCCATTATCCAATTTTATCATTGTACTCTTGTTAGGGAAGTCCATAGCAAAGTGGTTATCAGATACTATTTGTTGGAACAGTCTACCTAGAGATCGAGCATAAATACAATTAAGCTTAATAAAGGTGACGACTACCATGCCTTATGCTTAATTAGGATATCACGAGACAAAGGGATTAAATAGTGGATTGATATTAGGTTCCACCGTAAATTCATTCACTTTGGGTAGTCACAATGTCCTGCTAGGGACCGCTTGTGATTTATGAACACATACTACTACTAAGTGTGTTTTCATTGCCACTGTGAGATGAACCTACAGGGTCACACGCATAGACGAGCTAACGAGCTTCATGTTTAGATTCAATGAATCTAGAATGTGTCTAGGTTCATTGTATCTGACATTTATTTTTCTGAGAATAA
This sequence comes from Vinca minor, assembly GCA_026122235.1. NCBI lineage: Eukaryota > Viridiplantae > Streptophyta > Magnoliopsida > Gentianales > Apocynaceae > Vinca > Vinca minor. The sequence goes on from JAOCZM010000011.1 coordinate 14,765,445, forward strand.
TAAAGCGTTATTATTCGAATTATAGATAAGGGAAATTTTCGGTATTTGGTTAATATCTGGGATTACGTGGGAGTTATTATCCGATAAAGACTCCCACTACCAGCAGAAGTCTAGGGGACGTGGGAGTTAAAGACTCCCACTGTCGAGAGAAGTTGAGGATGTGAGACTTGGTTATGGGAATAAACTCTCATACCCTATATAAACCACTCTTGGCCGAAACCCTAGGGTTAGAGATTTTCAGCCGAAATACCAAAACCCACAAGAAATCAGATTTCTTGTTCTGCCTCCTTTTGTCCCTAATTCCAAAAACTCAGAAAAACGGAGAGCTAGCACTCGCTGCCCATTTCGTCGCGTGGATACAGGTAGGGAGTAATTCCGCAAGGGAGGACTCAAGGTGATCATTACATCCGAGCCATAGAGATAGCATCTTCCATTCAAGAATCCGATTCTTGAACTCAAAACGTAAGTCTTTTCTTGTAATTTTTCGATTCTTTTTGTATGAGCGGATCCTTTAGGGGAGGACTCATGGGTATTTGGAACGAGTTTCCGCTCATGAATCCCTTCAGATTCTCTTTGTGTTGCCTTTCAATCTGTTCAGAAAAATAAACCATATCAATAAGATTACGAAGGTTAGCACGTTCTACCTTGGGTCTAATTTTGTTATTTAGACCAGCCAAGAAACGTGCCAAAGTAGCCTCATTATCTTCCCGGATGTTTGCTCTAATCATGGCCATCTCCATCTATGTGTAGTATTCAATAACGGTCTTTGTTCATTGTCTCAAACTTTGGAGTTGATTGTACAACTCACGATTAAAATTTTGAGGTACAATTCGTCGTGTCATGACCGCTTTCATATCCTCCCATGAATCAATTGGTCTTTGCCCCGATCTTCTCCGTTCATGGATCTCATTATCCCACCAAATTGATGCATATTCTCCAAACTCCATGGCTGCCAATTTGAGCTTTTTCTCTTCCGAATAATTATGAACATAAAAAACATGGTTAACTTTTCGTGTCCAATCTAAAAATAATTGAGGGTCATTAGTACCTAAGAAAGGAGGGATCTTGGTCTTAATAGCACCAAGATTATTATCATACCTTTGATCTTGAACATTTGCTCTCGGATCATACCTTTGGTTGTGAGCATTTGGTCTTGGATCAAACCTTTGATCTTGATGATTTGCTCTCGGCTCAAAATCTTTCATCATGAACAAATGGTCTCGGATCATACCTTTGGTTGTGAGCAGTTGGTCTCGGATCATACCTTTGATCTTGATGGTTTGCTCTCGGTTCAAATCTTTCATTATGAACAAATGATCTAGGATCATACCTGTGATCTTGATGATTTGCTCTCGGCTGGTATTGAACATTATCAACTTTGTGCCGAAAATTGTCTCTCAAAGGTGGTTTATTGGATTCTTGAAACCCATTATCATTAACATTCACGGCTTTGCCTCTTCTAGGTGGCCTTTTAATGTCATTGAGGGATTGCATTATTGCTTTCAATATCTATGGCACCTTGCTGCAAAGTACCTTCATCAAAAGACATTATCTTTGCAAAGAAAAGAATCGCACAAATCGTTAGTAGAAAAATTCACACGAAAATTGAATGAATAGTAATATGTGAATAGTAACTGTGAACAGTAACCGTGAATAGTAATCTGATTATTTTCTCTCAATATTCCACAAATACTTGTCAAGAACTTCCAACTTTGGATGATTGAATGGTTATGTTGATGGAAGGTTGTAAAAATATGGCAAGAAATCGTTTCTTGACTTACAAAAAGTCCAAGGAAAAAGGAATTAATTGCCATTTTGGTCATCAACATAGTTTCGGGCTGCCAATTTCATCCTTTTTCTTTTTTTTTTAACTTTTCACATCCCCAATATATTTTCAAACAGCCACTTTCATCATTTTAAACTTTTTTCAGCCACTTTCATCCCCAATATATTTTCAAACAGCCACTTTCATCCCCAATATATTTTCAAATAGCCATTTTCATCCTTTTTAAAGTGGCTGTTTGAAATTTTTTTGGGGATGAAAGTATGTTTGAAAATATATGGGGATGAAAATGGTAGTTTGAAAAATATCGGGATGAAAGTATGAAAAAAGTTAAAAATGATGAAAGTGGCTGTTTGAAAATATATTGGGGATGTGAAAAGTTAAAAAAAAAAAAGAAAAAGGATGAAAGTGGCTGCCCGAAACTATGTTGATGACCAAAATGGCTATTAATTCAAGGAAAAAGTATAAGAGTATTTGTAACCAAACAAGAAAAAGATGTGATCTTTACCTTTCTTGATTTTCTTTTTCTTGAAATAGCTTGTTCTTGAAATCTTTTCTTGCCTTCTTACCCGAGACTTAACCTTATCTTGGCCACAATATCAAGAGCTCTTGATTAATGACGGTTGTGCTTGAACGAAAAGTCTTGATTGCGGCTAATTCAAGATGAAGAGGGAACAAGAGCCAATTCCTTTATACAAAGGAAGTTTGCTTTTGGTCTTGATTCCTTGTCCATTTTGGGCTAACCCGGCTGCCAATTTCTTTACTTCCGGGTGGCTTTTATGATGGTAAAGTACCCGAATTGTGTATAACCCGACTGCCAATTTCTTTACTTCTGGGTGGCTTTTTTGTTGGGGTAAAAAAAATTTGTTATCTTTCGGCTATTTCAAGCAAACAAGAAAAAAATTTCAAGAAAGCAATAAAGGTACACCAAGATAGAGATCAACCTTTTGCTCTGATACCACTTGATGCGAAACCGTGATGTTTTATATCAAGGTTCGGCTTTGTAAGCAGATCTTTCTCTATCTCGAATTAGTTTCTATGGGAATACACTTAAGACAACCCCAGGCAGGCTAAGTATCAATGAAGGCTGAAACACCACAACTAGAGAAACAAGCTAGTTGATAAAGTAACCCAAGGAATATGAAGTACTACCGGAAGTTCATAAACAAGTATCAAAGGAATAACCTTAATCAAAAATATCAATATATCAAGTCTAACTAAAAGGTGGCCGAAATTACCCTTTAAGTAGAGGGATTTCGGTTCCAACTTGAACAAGGAAAAAGAAATAAGAGTCTTTGAAGAATTAGGACTCTTGAATAACAACTTGCTATCAAGTAACTACCTAAACAAGATAATAGGCACATGTTCCTATTATCTTGGCGGCTAGAATGTAAATAACTACCAAATCTATGAAGAGTCCTAGTTGCATTAGGACTTTTATTAACCAACTAACTAACACATGGACACCATGTCCTTTATTATAGCAACTACTTGCTATACACGAAATTATAGTAATGGAAAATGCTGAAAATAATTAAAGTCTAGTATAGACTTTAATTGTACACAAAAAGACTAAAATGCCCTTTATAATTCGTCCCCATTTTGGACAGCTTGTTGGGCCAACTTGTACAACTATTTCGGATATCAAGAAGGCAGAATCTGATCTTGTGATCTTATAGAAGTTGTAGATCTGCCTCTTATCTTTAATATTCAACTGGAATCAGCTCCATTGGATATCTATATCGAAAGATATGATCATTATACCAAACAGTAGCAAAGCTGTCCATTCCTTGTACACTTGTGATACTTAAGAGGTTGACTTGGGCGACATTCCTAGATGTAATTTTGAGTCCTCTTTGTAGCTCGTATTTGGAATGTATGAGTTAAGGATGAGGTCATTTATCCAAATGTCCTCTTTAAGCTACATGTATGATCCCGTATCATTCCCTTATTCTTGAAAATCTTTCATATCCCTCCCCCTACTAAAGGATTCGTCCTCGAATCTTCTAAATCGTGGGATGCAAGTGTAAAACCACTATTTTCTTTCAACTCAACATTTGGCAAGCTTTATAATATGGTCTCGGCTTCATACTTGTCTTATTGACTTTCCCAATTTTATCATCTTGTATTATCATCATATCATTTTTTGGGCAGTCCATATCAAGATGGTCTTGCTTGTGGCCATTCGATCATTCCCAAATGTTGATCAATTTATCTATTCGATCCGTGCGTTCTGTAGTTCATTCATCTTTGTCTCCCAAGTTGAAGAAGTAATGGCGGCTGTTTGGATTTGTTTTACTTGAGTTGTGGCTGTTTTGGCAGCCCAAAGTAATTCTCATTCTCTGCTTTGCCGCTGCCCAAAACAAAAATTTGAAGGGGGCTGATTTGGCTTTTTCCAAGGTGAAAATTTAGCCGAATTAGTCTCTTTCTTCTTCTCTTTGATTCGCCTCTCAATTTGCTCCGCGTGATCTATCATCTTCATAATATCAACAAGATAAACGTATTCCACCTCTGGCCTAATATCATCATTCAAACAGGCCAATAATCGATTCAATGTAACTTCTTCATATTGTTGAATGTCAAGCCGAATCATGGCTAATCGCGTCTCTTCATAATATTCACCTATCGATTTACAACCTTGTGTAAGCATTTGTAAACGTTTAGATTGATCATCAAAGTAATATGGGTTCACAAATTTCCGTTTCATCTCAGCTATCAAATCATTCCAAGTGCCCGCTCTTTGCCTAATTATACTTTCTTCTTTCCACCACTTTGATGCTTTACTATAAAATCACTTGGCTGCCATCTTTACCTTTTTTCCCTCAGAATAATTAAGAATAGCAAATGTATTATGACATTCATGTATCTATTCAAATAATATTCCACGCCTATTCGTACCTTCAAAAGATGGGATCTTGATTGTACCAATAGGGTTGTCAACTTGCTAATTTTTGTAATCTCTTTGCGGCACATATGGATAAAAATAAGAATCGTCATACCTTGATTGTGTTGTATGTTGGAAGCCATACCTTTTATCATCGTAACCAAAGTTGTAATCTTCTTGATCAAATTGTTGCCTCATCTTGAGCATGAATTTGTTGATGTTTCAACCTATTCTTGAAATCCGAATCAATCTTGATGTTTCTTGATTTTTTTGATTCCTTCTCGGATGAACAGTACCATGAACAGATCGAAAACCTGATTTTGGACGTTTCTTGATTCTTGATTTCTTCTCGGATGAACAGCAGCGTGAAATAAATAGGGAAATATTTTTTGTATTTCTTTATTATCAAGAAATGAATAAAGATACACCAAGAAAGAGATAAACATTTTGCTCAAATACCACCTGATGCGGAACCGAGGTACAAATACCAATGTTCGGCTTAAAGGTCCGATCCTTCTCTATCTCGAACAGTTTATGGGGGGCAATAATCAATGGGGGCTTACAATAAGTATAATCCAAACTTATTGATACAGTAACTCAAAGGATGAATGAATTCTACATAGAGAATCAAACACAAAGTAACTAAGGAATAACCTTAAAATATCACATCAAGCCATCCAATAACATGGCTGAAATTTCGTTGCCTAATGACGCACAAATAAGAGTCCTTTAAAGATTAGGACTCTAAAACTCCTAGATAACTAAAAACACTACCTAACATAATGGAAAACATGTCCTTTTATTTAGCTAGCTTATTTCGGCCGACATGGCTAATTAAAAGAAACAATAAAGCTGAAAAATATAATTAAAGTCTTTAATAGACTTTAATTTACAAGTTTCCTAAAATACCCCTTAAACCGTTTTCCTTCCAATTCTATGTGTAAATTGGAAAGATACATAATTGGAAGGAAAACGGCTGTAAGGGGTATTTTAGGAAATTTGTAAATTAAAGTCTATTAAAGACTTTAAATATATTTTCAGCTTTATTGTTTATTTTAATTAGCCATGTTGGCCAAAATAAGCTAGCTAAATAATAGGACATGTTGTCCTTGATGTTAGGTAGTGTTTTTAGTTATCTAGGAGTTGTAGAGTCCTAATCTTTAAAGGACTCTTATTTGTGGGTTCTTTTTGGACGAAATTCCACTCTATTTAAGAGGGATTTCAGCCATGATATTATTAGACTTGATTTATGATATGTTAAGGTTATTCCTTAGTTCCTTTGTTTGATTCTCTATGTAGAGTCCATTCATCTTTGAGTTACTGTATCAATAAGTTTGGTTTATACTTATTGTGGTTTTTCAGCCCCCATTGATAATCAACCTTACGGGAGGATTGTTGATTATATTTCCCCATAAACTGTTCGAGATAGAGAAAGATCATGCTATGGGACCATCTAGAAGACTTGATATATTGATATTTTGATTAAGGTTATTCCTTTGATACTTGTTTATGAATTTCCGGTAGAACTTCATATTCTTTGAGTTACTGTATCAACTAGCTTGTTTCTCTAGTTGTGGTGTTTCAGCCTTCATTGATACTTAGCCTGCTCGGGGTTGTGTTGAGTATATTCCCATAGAAACTATTTCGAGATAGAGAAAGATCTGCTTAAAAGCCGATCCTTGATATAAAACATCACGGTTTCGCATCAAGTGGAATCAGAGCAAAAGGTTGATCTCTATCTTGGTGTACCCTTTACGTTTTTCTTGAAAAATTTTTCTTGTTTGCTTGAAATAGACCGAAAGATAACAAAAAATTTATTACGACCCCAACGAAAAAGCCACCCGGAAGTAAAGAAATTGGCAGCCGGGTTATCCCAAATTAGACAAGGAATCAATCCAAAAGCAAACTTCCTTTTGTATAAAGGAATTGGCTCTTGTTCTTGAATTAGCCGCAATCAACATCATCAACCAAGGTAAAATCTTCCTAATTCGGAGTTCTTGATATTGTGGCCAAGACAAGGGTAAGAAGGTAAGAAAAGCAATTCGTCAAAAGAAATTTCAAGAAAAATCAAGAAACGTAAAGATCACATCTTTTTCTTGTTTTTGTTACAAATACTCTTATATTCTTCCTTGGACATTTTGTGTAGGTCAAGATAGGATTTCTTTCCATATTTTTTCAGCCTTCCATCAACACGACAATTCAACTTACCCAAATCATCTAGAGTTGGAAGTTCTTGACAAGTATTTGTGGAATATTGAGAGGAAAAAAAAATCAGATTACTGTTCACGGTTACTATTCACAGTTACTGTTCATCGCAATTTTCGTGTGAATTTTTTTTCACTACTAACGATTTGTGTGATTCTTTTTCTTTGCAAAGATAATGTCTTTTGATGAAGGTACTTCGCAGCAAGGTGCGATGGATGGTGACAAACTTTTCAAAGAATCCATGCAACAAACAATGAAAGCATTGATGCAATCCATCAATGAATTAAAAGATTGGATGGAGGTTCTTGAAATCAAGAACCATTCGGATAGAGGTAAAGGGGCAGCAAAAGATGATCAAGAAGATCAAGATTCTCAAGAATCCTTTGATCAAATTGCAAGAGACAACTTTCGGCAAAATCAAGAATTTTAGCCGAGAGTTATTCCAAGAATGGTGGATAACTTTGCATATGAACCGAGGCCAAATCAGCAATATCCAAGGTATGAGCCGAGGCCATTTGTTCATGAACAAGAATTTGAGCCGAGAGCACAAGATCAAAATCCGAGACCAAATGCTCACAACCAAAGGTATGATCCGAGGCAAAATGTTCAAGATCAAAGGTATGATAATAATCTTGGTGCTATTAAGACCAAGATCCCTCATTTCTTAGGTACTAATGACCCTCAATTATTTTTAGATTGGACACGAAAAGTTAACCATGTTTTTTTATGTTCATAATTATTTGGAAGAGAAAAAGGTCAAATTGGGCAGCCATGGAGTTTGGAGAATATGTATCAATTTGGTGGGATAATGAGATCCATGAACGGAGAAGATCGGGGCAAAGACCAATTGATTCATGGGAGGATATGAAAGCGGTCATGACACGACGACGATTTGTACCTCAAAGTTTTAATCGTGATTTGTACAATCAACTTCAAAGATTGAGGCAAGGGACAAAGATCGTTGATGAATACTACAAGGAGATGGAGATGGCCATGATAAGATCAAACATCCGGGAAGATAATGAGGCTACTTTGGCGCGTTTCTTGGCTGGTCTAAATGACAAAATTAGACCCAAGGTAGAACGTGCTAACCTTCGTAATCTTATTGACATGGTTTATTTTGCTGAACAGGTTGAGAGACAGCAAAAAGGGAAGAGTTCAAGGACTTATTCAGCAAATTTCCAATCTTGGAAACGGCCAAATCAGCCTCTAAACAATTCTACTGTTTTGCCGAGCACAAGTAATGCAAAGGGCAGTTTGGGGAGTACAAAAGCAGCCACGGTTTCTTTTGGGGAAGCAAGGGTACCAACCACTTCAAAACCGACCGATTTGAGAGCTAAATCAACTACATCAAATGATCGGGAATGTTTTAAGTGTAAAGGTAAAGGTCACTTTTCTCGGGATTGTCCTAATAAAAGTGCCATGATCATGATGGATGACGGAACGTGGGTTAGTGATGAAGAGGAAACCGAGGAACCATTTTTGGGAGATGAAGCCGAGGGCAATGGAGAATTTCCCGCGGATGATGGTAATTTTCTTTTGGTTAATATGCAACTTTTACATTCTCAACCATTAGATGATTTGCATCAACACCACAGTAATCTTTTTCAAACTAAGTGCAATGTTAAAGATAGAACATGTTTGGTTATTATTGATAATGGTAGCTGCACTAACGTTGGTTCTTATGAGATTGTAACCCCTTTAGATTTACCTATGAAAGCACATCCGATGCCATACAAGATTTCTTGGTTAAACAATAGAGGGGAAATTAAAGTGCATAAGCAAGTAGAGTTTGACTTTCGCATTGGGAACTTTAAGGATATAGTTTTAGTGATGTGGTACCTATGACCGCAAGTCACATTATTCTGGGAAGACCTTGGCAATATGATAGGTTCGCGGATCATATTGGTCGAAGGAATGTGATACGAGACCAAGCCAAGGGCAGCCCTACTTAAAAGATCCTCTTGTCAACATTCAAGGACCAATGACAAGATCAAGAACAAGGAAGACTTTAGAGAATCTGGCAACCCTAATCCGAGACATTAAAGTTAAAGAGGAAGTGAACCTTCAACTAGAAGATGATGACAAAGTCAACCTTTTAACTTTCGAGAAGATACAAATCGGCCCAAAGAAGCAAAGTGGCTAAAAAGGGCATTTTGGTCTTTTTACACATTAAAGTCTATTTTAGCCTATTCTAGACTATTCTAGACTTTAATTATTTTCAGTATTGTTAATTCTTCTTTTAGCCGTGTAATAGCAAGTCATTGCTATAATAAAGGACATGTTATCCATGTGTTAGTTAGTTTGTTAATAAAGAGTCCTAATGCAACTAGGACTCTTTATAGATTTGATAGTTAGTTTGTTTCTAGCCGCCACTTTATTGTTTAGGTAGTTACTTGATAGCAAGTTGTTATTTAAGAGTCCTAATTCTTCAAGGACTCTTATTTGTTTTCAAGAGTCCTAATCCTTTAAGGACTCTTATTTCACTTTATGGTTGTAACCGAAATCTCAACCTACTTAAGGGAGATTTCGGCCATCTTTAATGGTACGTTAGATATATTGATATTTTGGTAAGGTTATTCCTTAGCTTCTCGTGTTTGAACTTCTAATTAGAAATTCATTCATTTTTGAGTTATTGTATCAGCAAGAATATTTTCTCTTGTTGTGGTGTTTCAGCCTCCAATGTTAATTAACCATCCTTAGTGTTGCGTTGATTAAATTCCCTTAGAAACTAGTTCGAGAATTGAAGAAAGATCGGGCTCAACTTAATTCGAGCCTTGCGGTTCTTCATCAGGTGGTATCAGAGCAAAAGGTTCTTTTCCAATTCCCGGTATACCCTACGCACAATTTTTTTTCTTGTTTGCAGAAATTGACAAAAACATAATAGAAAAAGCCGCGGCATAAAAAGTAATATTGGGCAGCCGATTGTCAAAAAGAAAAAAGCCTCTCGGTGTAAAGAAATTGGCAGCCGAGTTAGTATAGATTGAATAGCGAACTATAAAGCCATAAGCAAACTTCTTGGATTGATAGCGTTGGCGCCTCGTCCAAGAATTGGCAAACGTTCCTCCTTTATTTTGAGCCGTGTTTAAAGATCCACATACATCAAGAATTGATAGCGTTGGCGCCTCATTCATTGATACCTCTCGGCCAAAGGTAAGGAAAAATTCAAGCAAACAAGAACATCAAGAACATCAAGAAGATCAAGATCATCAAGAACCGGTTTCCATTCTCGATTAGGACTTCGTTTCTTCATCTTTTTCTTTCTAAAGCTTTTTGTTTAGGTCAAAGATAGGATTTCTTTCCTTATTTTTCAGCTTTGTGCCAACGCAACAAGTTAGGAACCCATTCTTTAATCTAGAGTTTGAAGTTCTATACGAGCGGTGTTGCAATAAAGAGTGAATCTTTCTTTGCTATCTAACGTTTTTGAGTGTTTTCTTTTGTTTTTCTTATCTTATAACTATGTCTTTCCAAGGTTCTCCATCCAAGCAAGGTGAAACTTCTGATATGGAAAAGTTAATTCACATGATGGCGGAGATGACGGGAAAAATTGATTCGTTACACGGAGAATTAGCCCTGACAAAACACCATGTTCAACAACTTGAAAATCAGAAACGTCTTCCTCAAGACAATGCCGAGAACCATAATCAAAGGGTTGAGAACATGGAACCGCCAAGGGTTCCACAATTTCCGAGAGTCAATGTGGTAAATCCGGCAATTCAAGCAAATCAGATTATCAACAATCCGGTATATCAGCCGAGAAGAGGGGACTATATTCAGCAAGTTGACACCAATCTTGGCTCCATCAAGACCAAGATTCCCCCTTTTGAAGGTACGAATGATCCCGAATTATTTTTAGATTGGATTCGTAAAATTAACCATGTTTTTGCTGTTCATAACTATTCAGAAGAAAAGAAAGTGAAGTTAGCAGCCATGGAGTTTTATGGATATGCATCCATTTGGTGGGACAAAGAATCCGAAACAAGGGCAAAAGTGGAACAACCGGAAATTTCCACTTGGGTTGAGATGAAAGCGGTTATGAAGTGACGCTTTTGTTCCTTTAAATTACTTAAGGGAACTTTACAACCGTCTACAAAGATTAAAGCAAGGTGATAAATCCGTCGATGAATACTACAAAGCCATGGAAATTGCAATGATTCGAGCCGATATTTGTGAAAGTGATGAGCAACAATGGCTCGGTTCTTGGCTGGTCTAAATGACAAAATCCGGACAAAGGTAGAACGTGCTAACCTTGATAATATTACGTCTATGTTATATTATTCTGAGCAGATTGAAAGGCAACAAAAGGAAAAGAGTTTAAATGCAGAACCGGCAACTTTCCAACCTTGGAGGAAGCCGAATTCAACTCAGCAATTTTCTACTATTTTGCCGAGCCAAAGCAAGGGCAAAGAGGTATTTATGAGGGCAAAACAGCCACGGGACAGTCTGGGGCAGCAAGGTCTCAAAACCCATTAAATCCGGTCAATACAAAGGTAAATTCGACTCCATTTGTGCCCCGTGAATGCTTTAAATGTAGGGGCAAAGGACATATTTCTAGGGACTACCCTAACAAGAGTACAATGATAATGTTGGACGATGGATCGTGGGTAAGTGATGAGGAATCCGAGACAACCAATGTTGAGGAAGAAACCGACCGAATTCCGGAGAGTTCGTGTGGTGGTCAATTTTTGGTTACAAGGAAACTTCTTCATTCTCAACCTTTGGATGATCTTCACCAACATAGAAGTAATCTCTTCCAAATCAAATGCGAGGTAAAGGGAAAATCTGTTTTATTAATTATTGATAATGGGAGTTGTACTAACGTTTGCTCTTATGATATGGTTTCCGCCCTTGATTTACCATGTAAGGCACATCCTATGCCTTATAAATTATCGTGGTTGAATAATAATGGTGAAATCAAGGTGGATAAGAAAGTTGAGATAGAGTTTGAGATTGGGAGATATAAGGATTCGGTTGTATGTGATGTGGTTCCGATGACTGCAAGTCACATTATCTTAGGAAGGCCATGGCAATATGATCGAAGTGCAAATCACATGGGTAGAGAAAATACATATAAGCTTCAAAAGGATGATTTAAAGTTTCTACTAATTCCTTTATCTTTAAATGCAGCATGTGAGGTACATAAACAAATGGCCATCAATAGAGAGAAGAGAGAAAAGCAAAGAAAAGAGAGTGAGGGGAGAAATCCGAGTGATCCGAACCTTGAGGTAAAAACCGAGAGAAAAAATGAGGTAAAAGCCGTGAGCTTAGTGAGACAAAAGGCAAGTTCCACCAAAGAGAGAAAAGAGTGTTTGTTTATAAACCCGGGAAAGGTAGATAGGACAATACGTGCAAAACAACCACTTGTTTTGTTGGTATTCTGAGAAGCCGAAAGGTCTCTCCCTTCTAATGATTTTTCTTTTGATCTAACATCATCTTCTCTCCCTAGTCTTGCTTTTGATCTTTTACAGGAATTCCAAGACGTATTTCCCAAGGAGTTGCCGAGGGGGCTGCCTCCAATTCGAGGAATCGAGCATCAAATCGACTTCATTCCGGGAGCAAGTTTGCCAAACCGGGCTGCCTACCGAGCCAATCCAGATGAAACCCGAGAAATACAAAGGCAAGTCGATTTACTCCTTGAAAAGGAGCAGGTAAGAGAATCTTTAAGTCCTTGTGCTAGTCCTGTAATTTTAGTACCTAAGAGAGAAGGGACTTTCAGATTATGTACGGATTGTCGTGATATTAATAAAATAACTATTAAATATAGACATCCGATTCCTCGCTTAGATGATATGCTAGATGAGTTAAGTGGCGCTTTAATATTTTCTAAAATTGATTTAACTCAAGGCTATCACCAAATTAGAATGAAAGAAGGTGATGATGGAAAACCGCTTTTAAGACTAAATATGGATTATATGAATGGATTGTTATGCCTTTTGGTCTTACTAATGCACCTAGTATTGTTATGCCTTTTGGTCTTACTAATGCACCTAGTACTTTCATGAGATTAATGAACTACATATTTAGGCATTGTTTTGGCAAATTTGTTGTAGTTTATTTCGATGATATTCTTGTTTATAGTAAAAACTTAGAGGAGCATCTAGAACATCTTAAAGCTGTTTTTTACTATTTTAAGAGAGCAAACCTTATATGCTAAACTTGAAAAGTGTGTTTTTTGCACTAATTCGGTTAACTTTCTTGGCTATATAGTTAGTTCTCAAGGTATTTGTGTTGATCCGGTTAAAATTCAAGCCATTCAAGCATGGCCGAGACCAACAAGTGTGACACAAGTTAGATCGTTTTATGGGTTAGCAAGCTTTTATAGGCGTTTTATTCGTGATTTTAGCACGATGGCTGCCCCATTAAATGAAGTAATGAAGAAAGACGTCTCATTCTTTTGGGACAAGCCGCAAGAAGAATGCTTCGAGAAGATGAAACAATTACTTACTTGTTCTCCCATTTTAGCTATACCTAATTTTGATATAATGTTTGAAGTTGAATGTGATGCTTCAGGTTTAGGTATAGGGGCTGTTTTACAACAACAAGGTAAGCCTTTAGCATATTTTAGCGAGAAATTAAGCAATGCTTCGCTTAATTATCCTACTTATGATAAAGAGTTATATGCCATTGTTCGAGCTTTGGAGACTTGGCAACACTATTTGATCGCAAGAGAATTTGTCATTCACACCGATCATGAGTCAATCAAGTATCTTAAAGGCTTGTTGAATAAAAGACATGCAAGGTGGGTTTCCTTTATCAATACTTTTCCTTACATCATAAAATACAAGAAAGGTAAAGAAAACATCGTTGCCGATGCTCTATCTCGAAGATATACTTTACTTTCCTTAATGCATGCTAAATTACTTGGGTTTGATCATATCAAAGCATTATATAAGGATGATTTAGAATTTTCAGATTTGTATGCCAAATGTGAGCTCTCGGCTCAAAATTCATTTTTCAGATTTGAAGATTTCTTGTTTAAAAGCAATAGATTGTGTATTCCTTCATGTTCTATTAGGGAATTAATTGTTAGGGAAGCACATTGTGGCGGTTTAATGGGTCATTTTGGTGTTGTTAAAACTTTAGATATTTTACATGAACACTTTTATTGGCCTAAAATGAAAAGGGATGTTAGGAAAATATGTGAACTTTGCTTCAAATGTAAACAGGCTAAAAGTACAAGCAAAGCTCATGGATTATACATGCCTTTACCTGTTCCCTCTTCACCTTGGATTGACTTATCAATGGATTTCATCTTAGGATTACCGAGGTCTCAAAGAGGTAATGATAGTATCATGGTCGTCGTAGATCGTTTTTCTAAAATGTCTCATTTTATCCCTTGTAGGAAAACAAACGATGCAAGTCATGTTGCAGATTTATTCCTAAAAGAAGTGGTGCGGCTTCATGGGATTCCGAGAACAATAGTAAGTGATAGGGACGTAAAGTTCTTAAGTTACTTTTGGAAGACATTATGGAATAAATTGGGGACTAAATTGCTATTTTCCACATCTAGTCATCCTCAAACCGACGGCCAAACTGAGGTAACAAATAGAACTTTAGGGTTTTTACTTCGTGCTTTAATTCAAAAGAACTTAAAAGGGTGGGAAGAATGTTTACCTATTGTTGAATTTGCATATAATAGAACTGTACATTCTACTACAAATAATTCTCCGTTTGAAGTTGTTTATGGTTTTAATCCTTTAACCCCGTTGGATTTAACTCCTTCACCTGTTGATGAGTATTATAATATAGAAGGTGACTCTAGAGCTGATTACATACAAAAGTTACATCAACAAGTAGCCGAGATTATCCAAAGAAGGAATCAACAAGTTGTAAATCAAGCCAACAAAGGCCGCAAGCAAATTTCATTTGATGTTGGTGATTGGGTTTGGTTACACCTTCGGAAAGATCGCTTCCCAAATGAAAGAAAGAGTAAATTGCATCCAAGGGGAGATGGATCATTCCAAGTCGTTGCAAGGGTCAATGATAATGCATACAAGATAGACTTAAAAGGTGAGTACGGCGTACATTCTACTTTTAATGTTTCTGACTTATCTCCTTTTGATTTTGATACAGAATTTGTGGCTGATCACGATGATGATTCGGGGATGAATCATGCTTTTCAAGGGGGAGGGGATGATACGAGACCAAGCCAAGGGCAGCCCTACTTAAAAGATCCTCTTGTCAACATTCAAGGACCAATGACAAGATCAAGAACAAGGAAGACTTTAGAGAATCTGGCAACCCTAATCCGAGACATTAAAGTTAAAGAGGAAGTGAACCTTCAACTAGAAGATGATGACAAAGTCAACCTTTTAACTTTCGAGAAGATACAAATCGGCCCAAAGAAGCAAAGTGGCTAAAAAGGGCATTTTGGTCTTTTTACACATTAAAGTCTATTTTAGCCTATTCTAGACTATTCTAGACTTTAATTATTTTTAGTATTGTTAATTCTTCTTTTAGCCGTGTAATAGCAAGTCATTGCTATAATAAAGGACATGTTGTCCATGTGTTAGTTAGTTTGTTAATAAAGAGTCCTAATGCAACTAGGACTCTTCATAGATTTGATAGTTAGTTTGTTTCTAGCCGCCACTTTATTGTTTAGGTAGTTACTTGATAGCAAGTTGTTATTTAAGAGTCCTAATTCTTCAAGGACTCTTATTTGTTTTCAAGAGTCCTAATCCTTTAAGGTCTCTTATTTCACTTTATGGTTGTAACCGAAATCTCAACCTACTTAAGGGAGATTTCGGCCATCTTTAATGGTACGTTAGATATATTGATATTTTGGTAAGGTTATTCCTTAGCTTCTCGTGTTTGAACTTCTAAGTAGAAATTCATTCATTTTTGAGTTACTGTATCAGCAAGAATAGTTTCTCTTGTTGTGATGTTTCAGCCTCCATTGTTAATTAACCATCCATAGTGTTGCGTTGATTAAATTCCCTTAGAAACTAGTTCGAAAATTGAAGAAAGATCGGGCTCAACTTAAGTCGAACCTTGCGGTTCTTCATCATAATGTTTACATGGCTACAAAAGAAAACATTCGGTACACATTGCATCCTATGACACCGAATCAGGTTTGTGAGACTCAAAGAAAACTAGCCGAGGGGAGAGAAAAGAGATTAAAACATCAAGAGTTGAAAAAAAAGAGTGAACTTATCCAAAAGGTAACAACCGAGGTAAAAGGGGCTGCAAAAGCTGAGAGTATGCCACGAAAAAAGGTATACTCGCAAAGAGAAAAGAAAGAGTGTTTATTTATCAATTTTGCAAAGGTAGAAAGGGCTTTACGTGCAAATAAACCCCTTGTTTTACTTGTTTTTTAGAGAAACCGAGAGGTTAACTCTCCTTAACACTTTCAATTTTGATGATTTAACTTCTTCTGGTCCTAGTGTATGTATTGATGTTTTGAAGGAATTCAAGGAACTTTTTCCAAAGGAGTTGCCGAGAGGTTTACCTCCAATCTGAGGCATCGAACATCAAATCGACTTCATTCCGGGATCAAATCTTCCAAATAGGGCAGCCTATAGAGCAAATCCGGATGAGACCCGAGAAATTCAAAGGCAAGTCGATTTACTCTTAGAAAAAGAGCAGGTACGTGAATCTTTAAGTCCTTGTGCTAGTCCGGTTATTTTGGTACCTAAAAGAGAAGGCACTTTCAGATTATGTACGGATTGTCGCGATATTAATAAGATAACTATTAAATATAGACATCCTATACCTCGCTTAGATGATATGCTAGATGAGTTAAGTGGTGCTTTAATTTTTTCTAAAATTGATTTAACTCAAGGCTATCACCAAATTAGAATGAAAGAAGGTGATGAATGGAAAACTGCTTTTAAGACTAAATATGGATTATATTGGATTGTAATGCCTTTTGGTCTAAGTAATGCACCTAGTACTTTCATGAGATTAATGAACTACATTGTTTTGGTAAATTTGTTGTAGTTTATTTGATGATATTCTTGTTTATAGTAAAACCTTAGAAGAGCATGTTCAACATCTTAAGGCTGTTTTTACTATATTAAGAGAACAAACATTGTATGCCAAGTTAGAAAAATGCGTTTTTTGCACTAATTCTATTAACTTTCTTGGATATATTGTTAGTTCAAGTGGTATTTAGGTTGATCTGGCCAAAATTGAGTCCATCGTAAGCTGGCCGAGACCAACATCAGCAACACAAGTCCGATCATTCTACGGTTTAGCAAGCTTTTATAGACGCTTTGTTCGTGATTTTAGCTCAATTGCCGCACCATTGAATGAAGTTGTGAAGAAAGATAACTCATTCTTTTGGGATAAGCCGCAAGAAGATAGTTTTAATAAGCTTAAGCAATTACTAACTTCTTCCCCTATTTTATCTTTACCTAATTTTACACTAACTTTTGAAGTTGAATGTGATTCTTCAGGTATAGGTATTGGGGCTGTTTTGCAACAACAAGGTAAACCTTTAGCATATTTTAGTGAGAAATTGAGTGGTGCTGCCCTTAATTATCCTACGTATGATAAAGAATTATACGCTATTGTTCGAGCTTTGGAAACTTGGCAGCACTACTTGGTTGGTCGAGAGTTTGTGATTCACACGGATCATGAATCAATCATGTATCTCAAAGGACAAAGTAAGTTAAACAAGAGACATGCAAAGTGGGTTTCCTTCATTGATAGTTTTCCATATGTGATCAAATACAAGAAAGGTAAGGAAAACATTGTTGCCGATGCTTTATCTAGAAGGTACTCTCTACTTTCTATTCTACATGCTAAATTACTTGGTTTTGAAAATTTAAAAGCATTGTATGAAGATGATAAGGATTTTTCAGATTTGTTCAAATCTTGTGAGGTTTTGGCCCAAAAAGATTTTCACAAATTTGAAGGTTTCTTGTTTAAAGGTAACAAATTGTGTGTTCCCTCTTGTTCTATTAGAGAATTAATTGTTCGGGAAGCACATAGTGGCGGATTAATAGGACATTTTGGTGTTTTTAAAACATTGGATATATTACAAGAACACTTTTTTTGGCCTAAGATGAAAAGAGATGTGCAAAAAATTTGTGAACTATGTTTTAAGTGCAAACAAGCAAAAAGTACTTCAAAAGCTCACGGATTGCTCATGCCTCTACCAATACTTTCTTCCCCATGGATTGATCTTTCAATGGATTTTATTCTAGGATTACCGCAATCCAGAAGAGGTAATGATAGTATTATGGTTGTTGTTGATAGATTTTCTAAAATGGCTCATTTTATACCTTGTAAGAAAACAAATGATGCAAGACATGTTTCGGATCTATTCTTCAAAGAAGTCATTCGGTTGCATGGTATTCCAAAAACAATCGTAAGTGATAGGGACGTAAAGTTCCTAAGTTATTTTTGGAAGACCTTATGGAGTAAGTTGGGGACTGAGCTGCTATTTTCTACATCAAGTCACCCCCAAGCCGATGGCCAAACTGAGGTAACAAATAGAACTTTAGGGGCTCTACTTAGGGCACTCATTCAAAAGAATTTGAAAAGGTGGGAAGAATGTTTACCTATTGCTGAATTTGCTTATAATCGTACGTTACATTCAACTACTAATAATTCACCTTTTGAAGTTGTTTACGGTTTTAACCCCCTTACCCCTTTAGATCTAACCCCTCTTCCTATTGATGAGTATTATAATATAGAATGAGATTCAAGGGCTGACTTTATCCAAAGAATACATTATGAACTAGCCGAAAACATCAAGAAGAAGAATGACAAAATTGCAACTAAAGCCAACAAAGGCCGCAAGGCACTTACTTTTGAAGTTGGAGATTGGGTTTGGATACACTTCAGGAAAGACAGATTTCCTAAGGAAAGAAAGTCAAAGCTACATCCCCGAGGAGATGGACCTTTACAAGTTGTTAAAAAGATTAATGACAATGCATACAAAATCAACTTGCAAGGTAAGTATGGTGTTCATTCCACTTTTAATGTTACTGATTTATCTCCCTTTGATGTTTCGGATTACATAGATGATGATGATGATTCGAGGTCGAATCCTTTTCAAGAGGGAGGGGATAATACGGGACCATCTAGAAGACTTGATATATTGATATTTTGATTAAGGTTATTCCTTTGATACTTGTTTATGAATTTCCGGTAGAACTTCATATTCTTTGAGTTACTGTATCAACTAGCTTGTTTCTCTAGTTGTGGTGTTTCAGCCTTCATTTATACTTAGCTTGCCCGGGGTTGTGTTGAGTATATTCCCATAGAAACTATTTCGAGATAGAGAAAGATCATCTTAAAAGCCGAACCTTGATATAAAACATCACGGTTTCGCATCAGATCGGGCCTTTAGCCGAACCTTGGTATATTTGTACTTCGATTTCGCATCATCGCGTCTCTTCATAATATTCACCTGCCAATTTAGAACCTTGTGTAAGCATTTGCAAATGTTTAGCTTGATCATCAAAGAAATATGGGTTCACAAATTTCCGTTTCATCTCAGCTTTCAAATCATTCCAAGTGCCCGCTCTTTGCCTAATTATACTATCTTCTTTCCAGCACTTTGATGCTTTACTATAAAATCCCTTGGCTACCATCTTTACCTTTTTGCCCTCAGAATAATTAAGAATAGCAAATATATTATGACATTCAAGTATCCATTCAAATAATATTCCAGGCCTATTCGTACCTTCAAAAGATGGGATCTTGATTGTACCAATAGGGTTGTCAACTTGCTGATTTTTGTAATCTCTTTGCGGCACATATGGATAAAAATAAGAATCATCATACCTTGATTGTGTTGTATGTTGGAAGCCATACCTTTTATCTGTTAGTAGTGCCCTAGAACCATTAGCACATGTTGTGCGTTTTATTATCTTTTGAGCATTTAATTGAATAGTTAATTTTTCTTTTGATTATCAAATGTGTGATTTGATAGTAAAACTCATTAGCTTGTAATTACTATTCTAGAAGTCCCTAGTTTTATGTAATGCTTAATTACTATGAAATAAAAGTAGTATGATTGTTGATTGATGATCTTGTTTTACCGATCATGTGTAATGGATACAAATCACATCATAGATGCAATATATAGGGATACATTGTATTGGACGTGATCCGTCAGAGAAGTAATACTTCATGGTCTTAAGTCATAAGTATTACTTTCTCAATACTATTTTAGAATCCTTAGACCTTATGTCTTCATTGATTCTAGTATGAATGGAGCCACGTTTTGACTCAGTCGGACGTTACTTGTAACAGAGTAATCAATACGACTGATGATCGGATGTACTGTCCTATCATAGCTTGAATGTGAGAGACATTGTAAGGAATTTGTCCCTCTCTATTATTAGAGAGAGATATCCATGGGCCCCTCGATAGGGAAAGACTGCTTAAATGCATGGCCGTGCTCAAATGTACTTGATAAAGTGGTTATCAGATACTATTTGAGGATGTGAGAGTTAGTTGTGGGAACAAACTCTCATACCTTATATAATGCTCTCTTGGCCGAAACCCTAGCCTGTGTTTTTTTTCCAGCCGAAACATCACCAACTCTCTGAAATCAGATTTTAGTTTTTGGTCTCCCTTTTCTCTCATAATTCCGAAACTCAGAAAGACGAAGAGCTAGCACTCGCTGCCCGTCTCGTCGCGTGGATACCGGTAGAGGGATATTCCGCAAAGGGAATTCCGTTGGTGGCAGCAAAGAATCCAAGATACAAATCACATCATAGATGCAATATATAGGGATACATTGTATTGGACGTGATCCGTCAGAGAAGTAATACTTCATGGTCTTAAGTCATAAGTATTACTTCCTCAATACTATTTTAGAATCATTAGACCTTATGTCTTCATTGATTCTAGTATGAATGGAGCCACGTTTTGACTCAGTCGGACGTTACTTGTAACAGAGTTGATACGGTACCAGCCATGAAGCTTAGAAAGGTCATTTGGATAAATGACCTCATCCTTAACTCATACATCCCAAATACGAGCTTCAAAGTCAAGCCTTTGTTCCATGTGTTTAAAGTCTCTAATCTAAAGGTTCAAGAGGTAAAGAAACCTTCAAAGAAAGCTAGACACAAGGATCAAAGCCATCGAATATCATTTGAAGGAAAGATACATAATTGGAAGGAAAACGGTTGAAAGGGTATTTTAGTCATTTGATAATTAAAGTCTATTCTATACTTTAATTATATTTTAGATTTATTATATTGTTTAATTAGCCATGTTGGCCAAAATAAGCTAGCTAAATAATAGGACATGTTGTCCTTTATGTTAGGTAGTGTTTTTAGTTATCTAGAAGTTGTAGAGTCCTAATCCTTAAAGGACTCTTATTTGTGGGTTATTTTTGGACGAAATTCCACTCTATTTAAGAGGGATTTCAGCCATGTTATTGTTAGACTTGATATATTGATATTTTGATTTAGGTTAATCCTTTGATACTTGTTTATGACTTCCGGTTGAAGTTCATATTTCTTTAAGTTACTGTATCAACTAGTTGGTTTATCTAGTTGTGGTGTTTCAACCTCCATTGATGCTTAGCCTTTCCGGGACTGTGTTAAGTGTATTCCCCCATAAACTATTCGAGATAGAGAAAGATCTGCTAATTAAGTCGAGTCTTGATGTAACCCATCAAGATTTCGCATCAAGTGGTATCAGAGCAAAAGGTTTATCTCTATCTTGGTGTATCTTTATTGCTTTCTTCAATTTTTGGGCAGAAAATTACAAAAAAAAAAAATTATTGTTTGCGGATTACTGTTCACGACACTGTTCATCGTACTGTTCACGACACTGTTCACGGCACTGTTCATCCGAGGGAAAATCAGATTTTTCGTTTCTGTTCGTCCGGATTGAAAATCAAGAATCAAGAAAATCAAGAAACTTCAATATTGATTCGAATTTCAAGGGGCAACCGTGAGTTCAAGAAGATCAAGAAGCATAAAGACTCCATCTTTTTAAAGATTTCAACAAATTCATGCAAAGATGAGGCAACATTTTTATCAAGAAGATGACAACTTTGATTATGATGATAAAAGGTATGGCTTACAACATACAACAAATTCAAGATATGATGATTCCTATTTGTTTTCTTGCGAGCCGCAAAGGGATTACAAAAATCAGCAAGTTGACGACTCTGTTGGTGCAGTCAAGCTCCCATCTTCTGAAGGTACGAATAGGCCCGACTTATTATTTGAATGGATACATGAATTTCATAATATTTTTGCTATTCATAAATATTCGGAGGGCAAAAAGGTAAAGATGGCAGTCAAGGGATTTTATAGTAAGGCATCAACGTGGTGGAAAGAGGAAACTATAATTAGGCAAAGAGCGGGTCAACGACCTATTGATACTTGGAATGATTTGAAAGCTGAGATGAAACGAAGGTTTATTTCCCTAAATTACTTTACAGAGCAAGCTAAACGTTTGCAAATGCTTACACAAGGTTCTAAATCAGTAGATGAATATTATGAAGCGATGCGATTAGCCATGATTCGGCTTGACAAACAAGAATATGAAGAAGTTACATTGAATCGATTCTTGCCGGCTTGAATGATGATATCGGGGCCGCAGGTAGAATGCGTTTATCATGTTGATATTATGGAGATGGTCGATCATGCAGAGCAAATTGAGAGGCGAATCAAAGAGAAGAAGAAAGGGACTAATTCGGCTAAATTTCCACAATGGAAACAGCCAAATCAGCCCCCTTCAAATTCTTGTGTTGGGCAGCGGCTAAGTGAAGATAATAGCTATTTTGGGGTTGCCAAAACCGCCACAATTCAAGAAAAAGATAGCCAAATAGCCGCCATTAAATCTTCAACTTGGAAGATAGATATGGATGAACTACGGGAATTGATCTACAAAGTGTGCTCAAAGAATGATACAATACAGGATGAAACAAATTTGGAAAGTCAAGAAGACAAGGATGAAACTGAGACAAAATTAGAAAGATGCCAAATGAGGAGTTGAAAGAAAAGAGTGAAGATTTAGAAGAAAATATTGATCATGTAATTGCATCCTGTGATTTAGAAGATTCGAGGACGAATCCTTTAATAGGGAGAGGGGATATGAAGGTTTTTCAAGAAGGAGAGGATGATACGGTACCAGCCATGAAGCTTAGAGAGGTCATTTGGATAAATGACCTCATCCTGAACATCCCAAATACGAGCTTCAAAGTCAAGCCTTTGTTCCAAGTGTTTAAAGTCTCTAATCTAAAGGTTCAAGAGGTAAAGAAACCTTCAAAGAAAGCTAGACACAAGGATCAAAGCCATCGAATATCATTTGTAGGAAAGATACATAATTGGAAGGAAAACGGTTGAAAGGGTATTTTAGTCATTTGATAATTAAAGTCTATTCTATACTTTAATTATATTATAGATTTATTATATTGTTTAATTAGCCATGTTGGCCAAAATAAGCTAGCTAAATAATAGGACATGTTGTCCTTTATGTTAGGTAGTGTTTTTAGTTATCTAGAAGTTGTAGAGTCCTATTCCTTAAAGGACTCTTATTTGTGGGTTATTTTTGGACGAAATTCCACTCTATTTAAGAGGGATTTCAGCCATGTTATTGTTAGACTTGATATATTGATATTTTGATTAAGGTTAATCCTTTGATACTTGTTTATGACTTCCGGTTGAAGTTCATATTTCTTTAAGTTACTGTATCAACTAGTTGGTTTATCTAGTTGTGGTGTTTCAACCTCCATTGATACTTAGCCTTTCCGGGACTGTGTTAAGTGTATTCCCCCATAAACTATTCGAGATAGAGAAAGATCTGCTAATTAAGCCGAGTCTTGATATAACCCATCAAGATTTCGCATCAAGAGTAATCAATACGACTGATGATCGGATGTAGTGTCCTATCATAGCTTGAATGTGAGAGACATTGTAAGGAATTTGTCCCTCTCTATTATTAGAGAGAGATATCCATAGGCCCCTCGATAGGGAAAGACTGTTTAAATGCATGGCCGTGCTCAAATGTATTTGATAAAGTGGTTATCAGACACTATTTGTTGGAACAGTCTACCTGGAGATCGAGCATAAATACAATTAAGCTTAATAAGGGTGACGACTACCATGCCTTATGCTTAATTAGGATATCGCGAGACAAAGGGATTAAATAGTAGATTGATATTAGGTTTCGTTGTATATTCATTCACTTTGGGTAGTCACAATGTCCTGCTAGGGACCGCTTGTGATTTATGAACTCACACTACTACTAAGTGTGTTTTCATTGCCATTGTGAGATGAACCTACAGGGTCACACGCATAGACGAGCTAACGAGCTTCATGTCCAGATTCAATGAATCTAGAATGTGTCTAGGTTCATTGTATCTGACATTCACTTTTCTGAGAATGATAAAGCGTTATTATTCGAATTAGAGGTAAGGGGCATTTTCGGTATAGCTGGGATTACGTGGGAGTAATTATCCGATAAGGACTCCCACTACCAGCAGAAGTCTAGAGGACGTGGGAGCTGAGGACTCCCACTGCCGAGAGGAGTTGAGGATGTGAGAGTTAGTTGTGGGAACAAACTCTCATACCTTATATAATGCTCTCTTGGCCGAAACCCTAGCCTGTGTTTTTTTTCCAGCCGAAACATCACCAACTCTCTGAAATCGGATTTCAGTTTTTGGACTCCCTTTTCTCTCATAATTCCGAAACTCAGAAAGACGAAGAGCTAGCACTCGCTGCCCGTCTCGTCGCGTGGATACCGGTAGAGGGATATTCCGCAAAGGGAATTCCGTTGGTGGCAGCAAAGAATCCAAGAAACGTCATCCTCCATTCAAGAAGTAGTTTCTTGAATCCAAGAAAGTAAGTTCTTTATTGCTGTTTTCGAATTGTTTCATATGAGCGGATCCTTCAGGGGAGGATCCATGGGTGTTTGGAACGAGTTTCCGCCCATGAATCCCTTCAGTGGTATCAGAGCCTTGCTCATACGACTCGAATTCGATATTGTTTATCAGACAATAACACTATCAATTCTGATTTGGTATGTGTATGTTTGAAAATAGAAAAGATCGTTTCTTTGATCATGATAAATGCATAAACTGTTTAACTGCATTTAAAGATTGTATCTTTTGATGAGTACATGCATGATTTGCTCTCGGTTTAATCATGATTATACGGTTATATGAACTGTTTTGATATAAACTGTTTTCGGTTTTTGATTATGCATAAACTTTTTGTGAATATTGATTCGGCATAAACTGTTTCCGTGAATGTTGATTCGGCATAAACTGTTTCTGTGAATATGAAATTTATTTGATTAAATTCTGTCATTGAGCATAAACTGTTTCTGTTAATCCGATTAACCATTACATAATCTGATTATGTAAGTAAGGCAATTGTAGGGTAAATCTGGGAGGAAAAACTCATTCGATGAGCTGATGTAGATCAGATTTTCCTCTTGTTTTACATGTTTGCGTCGCCCCGATTCGTCGTTCCCCCCGAATTAAGACTTTGTGTTTTATTCTGCTTTATGTGATATTAGCATGGTGAATAGCATGGCCTACTATACCTCTTGTTTTACATGTTTGAGTTGTAATTTTATAATACGACCTGCGAGTCGTTTTTCTTTATGAATGTAAAATTGTAACTGCTTTCTTAGATTAGCCATTGAAGGCTGGGTATGCCCATGCAATCATGTAACAAGACCGGAGGACAATGGATTGAGGACTACATTCATGAGATGAATACAGACTTAGATTGACCCTTGGCTCCCACAAGGCTCGTGGGAGTCATTATAGGAATAGGCCATGCTATATCACATTTACATTTTCGCTTCATATCCTGCGTGTGATGTTTATTTTATGTCTGAATGGATTTATTTTAGACGTCACATCAAATGGTTTTAATTAAGTCTTAAAGTGCCTACCATAACCTAAGCACTCCATAAGCTTGGATCATCATTTTTCTGCTTGCCAAAGCAACAGATAAAGTGGTTACCTAAGTAAAGGGAGATGGGAAAATAGTGATTTCCATAATGCTTAGACATGGTCCGACTTAACTAGGCCATCAAAATAGTTTTGGGCCTAGGGCATAAAATGGGAAAAAGCCGGGACATATAGATGTCATTCCCATTAGATGATTTTACTTTAATTGTGGGTGTTAAGCCAAAGCTTTCCTATTAACTATTGTAAAATGTTTTTTCCCCACTATTATCAAGTGTTGAAATTGTGGAAAATGTTTTTGGTCAAAAACTAATAACTTTGCAATTAACTTAATGTAGATAATGGCAACCAATACATCACACAATTCATCGCGATCCGTCCTTGAGAAGGAAAAACTAAGCGGGACCAATTTCCTTGATTGGGCCCGCAACTTAAGGATTGTCCTTAGCGAGAAAGAAAGTCATGACGTTCTTGATACTGACATTCCCTGAACAGACTGCAAATAACGCCCTAGAGCTGAAAGAGATACTTGGAAGAAGCATTTCGATGACTCTAACGATGTGACTTGTCTCATGTTAGTCGCAATGAGCACCGACCTTCAAAAAGCAGTTTTGAAGGAGTTGAGGCTTTCCAGATGATGGGCCAGCTCAAGGAAATGTTCCAAGAGCAAGCTCGTCATGAAAGATTCCTCACAACTAAGGCGTTAAATAGTTGCAAAATGGCCCCTCGCACCTCTCGTAAGTGCACATGTTCCGAAGATGAAGGGCTATTTTGACCAACTTAGAAACTTGGGGCTCCCGTAAGTCATGACATGGCCACGAGATATGATCTTGGGCTCACTCCCACCGGAGTATGACCAATTCATTATGAACTTCAACATGCATGCCATGGAGAAGACCATACATGAAATACACGGGATGCTCAAGCAGTCGAATCGAACATTAAGAAGACCCCTCGAAGTCTTAATGGTTCAAAAAAGGGAATTTCAAGAAGAAAGGCAAGGGAAAGCCCATGGCCAAGAGAGGCAAAGGCAAAGGCAATGACAAGCCCAAGCCCCGACTCAAAGCCAAGGCACCAAAGGAGGGAGTTTGCTTCCATTGCAATGAACCGAGTCATTGGAACGGAACCGCAAACTCTATTTGGAAAGAGAAGAAAAAGGGAAAGGCCGCTTAAGCTGTCTCTCCGAGTATTTATGTTATTGAAATTAACATGTCTGCTCCTACTTCATGGGTATTAGATACTGGGTTGTGGATCTCACATTTGTGCAAATGTGCAGGGGGTTCAAAAGGAGTAGAGCACCGGCAAAAAGAGAAGTGGACTCGAGAGTAGCGAACGGAGCAAGAGTTGTTGCTCTGTAGCTACGGGACATTTAATTTAGTTTTGCCAAGTGGCCTCATTATAGAACCGAATAATTGTCTTTATGTTCCAACTTTGAGTAGGAATATTATTTCGCTTTCTTGTTTGGATATTGAAGGTTTTGAATTAAATATTATGAATAAAATTTGCACCATTCATAAAGATCGTATCTTTTATGGAGATGCCTCTTTGATGAATGGGCTTTATGTTCTTAACCTCGATGATTCCAATTAAAGGCCCATCTATAACATTAATACTAAGAGGTTTAAATCAAATGACTTAAACCAAACCTACTTTTGGCACTCGTCGTTTGGGCCACATAAACGAGAACGCATATCAAAACTCCATACGGATGGAATTTTAACATCATTTGACTTAGAGTCTTATGAGACGTGTGAATCTTGCTTGTTGGGCAAAATGACTAAAGCTCCCTTTACTGGACAAAGTGAGAGAGCTTCCGATTTGTTGGGCCTCATATATACGGATGTTTGTGGACCAATGAACACAAGTGCTAGAGGAGGGTTTCAGTACTTTCATCACATTCACGGATGATTTCGAGTAGATATGGCTACGTCTATCTAATGAAACATAAATCGAATCTTTTGGAAGATTCAAAGAATTTCAAAATGAAGTACAAAATCAACTTGGTAAAAGTATTAAGATACTTCTATCAGATCGAGGTGGCTAATACCTTAACCAAGAGTTTGATGAACATCTTAGTGGTTGTGGAATTGTTTCACAATTAACTCCTTCTGGCACACCACAATGGAATGGCGTGTCAGAACGGAGGAATCGCACCTTATTAGATATGGTTCGATCTATGATGAGTCAAACAAATCTTCCAATTTCCTTTTTGGGGCTACGCCTAGAAACTGCCGCATTTATATTAAATAGAGTTCCTTCTAAAGCGGTTCGTAAAACTCCATATGAGATATGGGACTGGGAAACGACCTAGTTTGTCATTTCTCAAAATTTGGGGATGCGAGGCGTACGTAAAACGCTTGTTATCCGATAAACTCGCCCCTAAATCGACAAGTGTTTGTTTGTGGGATATCCTAAAGAAACTAAAGGTTATTACTTCTATCTTCCATCGAGAGAACAAAGTGTTTGTTGCTCGTAATGGCTTATTCCTTGAAAGGGAATTTATTTCCATAGAGGATAGTGGGAGTAAGATCCATCTTGAGGAAATTCAAGATCCCCAAACAACATCTCGAACCAACTTTGGAAGTTCAAGCAAGCTCACGTGCCGACATCGAGCTTCAATCTTTGACACAAGGCCCAAGAAGGTCGAGTCGGGATACATCAACGACTCGAGAGATATGGATTTCGTGGATCGATGATCATCGAGTTGAATCGATTGATCAAGATGAACCCACTACCTACAAAGAGGCAATTCGTAGTTCCGAGTCGATAAGTGGCTAGAAGCTATGAAGTCCGAGATGCAATCCATGTACGACAACCAAGTATGGACTTTGGTTGACCCACCCGAAAGGGTGCAAGGTCATTGATAACAAATGGTGTTATAAAAAAGAAGACCGACATGGATGGTAATGTACACACTTTTTAAATCGCGACTAGTAGTTAAAGGTTATAGACAAGTTCATGGTATTGACTATGACGAAACCTTTTCCCCTGCCGTGATGATAAAGTCAATTAGGATTTTACTTGCCATAGCCGCATATTATGACTATGAGATATGGCAAATGGATGTTAAGACTGCGTTTCTTAATGGAAACCTTCTCGAGGATGTGTATATGACACAACCTGAGGGGTTTGTTGATCCAACAAATCCTAGCAAAGTGTGTAAGCTTCAAAGGTCCATTTATGGATTGAAGCAAGCATCTCGAAGCTGGAATCGTCGCTTTGATGAACGTATTAAAGAATTCGGTTTCATCAAAAACGAAGACGAGCCTTGTGTTTATAAGAAAGTAACTAATAATGCAGATAGTGTTCCTTGTGCTTTATGTGGCGACATCTTACCGATTGGAAATGACATCCCCACATTACAAAGCGTAAAAGCTTGGTTGAGGGAAGTGCTTTTCCATGAAAGACTTAGGCGAGGCTACATACATTTTGGGGTATTAGAATCTATAGAGATAGATCTAACATAATGATCGGGCTTGAGCTGAGTGGATACATTGACAAGTGCATCGAAGCGGTTCGACTTGCAAGACTCCAAAAAGGGATTCTTGCCCATGTCACATGGCGTTAAACTCAGCGAGAACTCAAGGACCTTCCACAAGGGAGGACCAAGAGCGCATGAGTAAGATCCCATATGCTTCGACCATTGGGTCTATTATGTACGCCATGATATGTACACGCACTGATGTCTCATTTGCTTTAAGTATGACTAGCGAGATATCAATCGACCCCTCGGTGAGTCACATTGGGACTGCAGTCAAGAGCATTCTTAAGTACTTGAGAAGGACTAAAGATATGTTTTTAGTTTACGGAGGCCGTGAAGGAAGTCGGTTGTAAATGGTTACACAGACGCAAGCTTCCGGGACCGACGTAGACGATTATAGATCGCAATCTTGTTTTGTGTTTTGTTTGAATGGAGGTGTCGTGACTCGGAAGAGCTCAAAGCAAGAAACCGTGGCCGACTCTACAATGTAGTCGAGTATATAGTCGCCTCGCAAGCAGCTAAAGAAGTCGTTTTGGATCGGGAAGTTTGTTGATGAATTAAGTGTTGTCCCTAGCATTGTGAACCCAGTGGACCTCTATTGTGATAGTACTGGTGCCATTTCACAAGCTAAGGAACCTAGATCTCACCAACGATCCAAACACATTCTCAGGCGTTTCCATATGATTAGAGAGATCATCGACAGAGGAGACGTTAGTATTTGCAAAGTTCATACAGACGACAACATTGCAGATCCATTGACCAAGCCACTCCCACGCCTCAAACATGAGAGTCATACTAGGTCAATGGGATTGAGGATCATGTATGATTGGACCTAGGGCAAGTGGGAGATTGTTAGAAGTGCCCTAGGACCATTAGCACATGTTGTGCGTTTTATTATCTTTTGAGCATGTAATTGAATAGTTAATTTTGCTTTTGATTATCAAATGTGTGATTTGATAGTAAAACTCATTAGCTTATGTAATTACTATTCTAGAAGTCCCTAGTTTATGTAATGCTTAATTACTATGAAATAAAACTAGTATGATTGTTGATTGATGATCTTGTTTTACTGATCATGTGTAATGGATACAAATCACATCATAGATGCAATATATAGGGATACATTATATTGGACGTGATCCATCAGAGAAGTAATACTTCATGGTCTTAAGTCATAAGTATTACTTCCTCAATACTATTTTAGAATCATTAGACCTTATGTCTTCATTGATTCTAGTATGAATGGAGCCACGTTTTGACTCAGTCAGACGTTACTTGTAATAGAGTAATCAATACGATTGATGATCGGATGTAGTGTCCTATCATAGCTTGAATGTGAGAGACATTGTAAGGAATTTGTCCCTCTCTATTATTAGAGAGAGATATCCATGGGCCCCTCGACAGGGAAAGACTGTTTAAATGCATGGCCGTGCTCAAATGTATTAGATAAAGTGGTTATCAAATACTATTTGTTGGAACAGTCTACCTGGAGATCGAGCATAAAAACAATTAAGCTTAATTAGGGTGACGACTACCATGCCTTATGCTTAATTAGGATATCGCGAGACAAAGGGATTAAATAGTAGATTGATATTAGGTTTTGTTGTATATTCATTCACTTTGGGTAGTCACAATGTCTTGCTAGGGACCGCTTGTGATTTATGAACTTACACTACTACTAAGTGTGTTTTCATTGCCATTGTGAGATGAACCTACAGGGTCACACGCATAGACGAGCTAACGAGCTTCATGTCCAGATTCAATGAATCTAGAATGTGTCTAGGTTCATTGTATCTGACATTCACTTTTCTGAGAATGATAAAGCGTTATTATTCGAATTAGAGGTAAGGGGCATTTTCGGTATAGCTGGGATTACGTGGGAGTAATTATCCGATAAGGACTCCCACTACCAGCAGAAGTCTAGAGGACGTGGGAGCTGAGGACTCCCACTGCCGAGAGGAGTTGAGGATGTGAGAGTTAGTTGTGGGAACAAACTCTCATACCTTATATAATGCTCTCTTGGCCGAAACCCTAGCCTGTGTTTTTTTTCCAGCCGAAACATCACCAACTCTCTGAAATCGGATTTCAGTTTTTGGTCTCCCTTTTCTCTCATAATTCCGAAACTCAGAAAGACGAAGAGCTAGCACTCGCTGCCCGTCTCGTCGCGTGGATACCGGTAGAGGGATATTCCGCAAAGGTTTCTTGAATCCAAGAAAATAAGTTCTTGAATCCAAGAAACGTCATCCTCCATTCAAGAAGTAGTTTCTTGAATCCAAGAAAGTAAGTTCTTTATTGCTGTTTTCGAATTGTTTCATATGAGCGGATACTTCAGGGGAGGATCCATGGGTGTTTGGAACGAGTTTCCGCCCATGAATCCCTTCATTATCATCGTAACCAAAGTTGTCATCTTCTTGATCAAATTGTTGCCTCATCTTGGGCATGAATTTGTTGAAGTTTCAACCTATTCTTGAAATCCGAATCAATCTTGACTTTTCTTGATTTCTTCTCGGATGATCAGTACCATGAACATTATCGAAAACCTGATTTTGGACGTTTCTTGATTTTCTTGATTTTTGATTTCTTCTCGAATGAACAGCAGCGTGAAATAAATAGGGTAGTATTTTTGGTATTTTATTATCATCAAGAAATCAATAAATATACACCAAGAAAGAGATAAACATTTTGCTCTGATACCACCTGATGCGGAACCGAGGTACAAATACCAAGGTTTAGCTTAAAGGTCCGATCCTTCTCTATCTCGAAAAGTTTATGGGGGACTATAATCAACAATCCTCCCGTAAGGTTGATTATCAATGGGGGTTTACAATAAGTATAATCCAAACTTATTGATACAGTAACTCAAAGAATGAATGAATTTTACATAGAGAATCAAACACAAAGTAACTAAGGAATAACCTTAAAATATCACATCAAGCCAACCAATAACATGGCTGAAATGCCACTTAAATAGAGTGAAATTTCGTTGCCTAATGACCCACAAATAAGATTCCTTTAAAGATTATGACTCTACAACTCCTAGATAACTAAAAACACTACCTAACATCATGGACAACATGTCCTTTTATTTAGCAAGCTTATTTCGGCCAACATGGCTAATTAAAAGAAACAATAAAGCTGAAAATATAATTAAAGTCTTTAATAGACTTTAATTTACAAGTTTCCTAAAATACCCCTTCAACCGTTTTCCTTCCAATTATGTATCTTTCCTACAAATGAGATTAGATGGCTTTGATCCTTGTGTCTAGCTTTCTTTGAAGGTTTCTTTACCTCTTGAACCCCTTGATTAGCGACTTTCAACACTTGGAACAAAGGCTTGACTTGGAAGCTCGTATTTGGAATGTATGAGTTAAGGATGAGGTCATTTATCCAAATGACCTCTTTAAACTTCATGTATGATCCCGTATCATTCCCTCCTTCTTGAAAATCTTTCATATCCCTGCCCTACTAAAGGATTCATCCTCCAATCTTCTAAATCGTGGGATGCAAGTGTAAAACCACTATTTTCTTTCAACTCATCATTCGGAAAGCTTTATAGTATGGTCTCGTCTTCATACTTGTCTTATTGATTTTCCCAATTTTTATCATCTTGTATTATCAACATATCATTATTTGGGCAGTCCATATCAAGATGGTCTTTCTTGTGGCCATTCGATCATTCGCAATTGTTGATCAATTTATCCATTCGATCCGTGCGTTCCTGTAGTTCATTCATCTTAGTCTCCCAAGCTGAAGAAGTAATGGCGCGGCTGTTTGGATTTCTTTTACTTGAGTTGTGGCTGTTTTGGCAGCCCAAAGTAGCTCTCATTCTCTGTTTCCCGCTGCCCGAAACAAAAATTTGAAGAGGGCTAATTTGGCTATTTCCCAGGTGAAAATTTAGCCGAATTAGTCCCCATCTTCTTCGCTTTGATTCGCTTCTCAATTTGCTCCGCGTGATCTACCATCTTCATAATATCAACATGATAAACATATTCCACCTCTGGCCTAATATCATCATTCAAACAGGCCAATAATCGATTCAATGTAACTTCTTCGTATTCTTGAATGTCAAGCCGAATCATGGCTAATCGCGTCTCTTCATAATATTCACCTGTCGATTTAGAACCTTGTGTAAGCATTTGTAAACGTTTAGCTTGATCATCAAAGTAATATGGGTTCACAAATTTCCGTTTCATCTCAGCTTTCAAATCATTCCAAGTGCCCGCTCTTTTGCCTAATTATACTTTCTTCTTTTCAGCACTTTGATGCTTTTTTATAAAATCCCTTAGTTGCCATCTTTACCTTTTTGCCCTCAGAATAATTAAGAATAGCAAATATATTATGACATTCAAGTATCCATTCAAATAATATTCCAGGCCTATTCGTACCTTCAAAAGATGGGATCTTGATTGTACCAATAGGGTTGTCAACTTGCTGAGTTTTGTAATCTCTTTGCGGCACATATGGATAAAAATAAGAATCATCATACCTTGATTGTGTTGTATGTTGGAAGCCATACCTTTTATCATCGTAACCAAAGTTGTCATCTTCTTGATCAAATTGTTGCCTCATCTTGCGCATGAATTTGTTGAAGTTTCAACCTATTCGTGAAATCCGAATCAATCTTGACGTTTCTTGATTTTCTTGATTTCTTCTCGGATGAACAGTACCACGAACAGTATCGAAAACCTGATTTTGGACGTTTCTCGATTTTCTTGATTCTTGATTTCTTCTCAGATGAACAGCAGCGTGAAATAAATAGGGTAGTATTTTTGGTATTTTTTTATTATCAAGAAATCAATAAAGATACACCAAGAAAGAGATAAACATTTTGCTCTGATACCACCTGATGCGGAACCGTGATACAAATACCAAGGTTCGGCTTAAAGGTCCGATCTTTCTCTATCTCGAAAAGTTTATGGGGGACTATAATCAACAATCCTCCCGTAAGGTTTATTATCAATGGGGGCTTACAATAAGTATAATCCAAACTTATTGATACAGTAACTCAAAGAATGAAGAATTCTACATAGAGAATCAAACACAAAGTAACTAAGGAATAACCTTAAAATATCACATCAAGCCAACCAATAACATGGCTGAAATCCCACTTAAATAGAGTGGAATTTCGTTGCCTAATGACCCACAAATAAGAGTCCTTTAAAGATTAGGACTCTACAACTCCTAGATAACTAAAAACACTACCTAACATCATGGACAACATGTCCTTTTATTTAGCTAGCTTATTTCGGCCAACATGGCTAATTAAAAGAAACAATAAAGCTGAAAATATAATTAAAGTCTTTAATAGACTTTAATTTACAAGTATCCTAAAATACCCCTTCAACCGTTTTCCTTCCAATTGTGTATCTTTCCTTCAAATGAGATTAGATGGCTTTGATCCTTGTGTCTAGCTTTCTTTGATTGATTAGTGATTTTCAACACTTGGAACAAAGGCTTGACTTGGAAGCTCGTATTTGAAATGTATGAGTTAAGGATGAGGTCATTTATCCAAATTACCACTTTAAGCTGCATGTATGATCCCGTATCATTCCCTCCTTCTTGAAAATTTTTCATATCCCTCCCCCTACTAAAGGATTCGTCCTTGAATCTCTAAATCGTGGGATGCAAGTGTAAAACCACTATTTTCTTTCTACTCATCATTCGGAAAGCTTTATTGATACGGTACCAACCTTGGGGCTGCCCAACTCAAGGGAACGTACGTTACGATACAAAGAGGACTCTAAATTACATATAGGAATGTTGCCTAAGTCAACCTCTTAGTATCACAAGTGTACAAGGAATGGACAGCTTTGCTACTGTTTGCCCAACTCAAGTGTACAAGTTGGTTTATCTAGTTGTGGTGTTTCAACCTCCATTGATACTTAGCCTTTCCGGGACTGTGTTAAGTGTATTCCCTCATAAACTATTCGAGATAGAGAAAGATCTGCTAATTAAGCCGAGTCTCTATATAACCCATCAAGATTTCGCATCATTTATAGTATGGTCTCGTCTTCATACTTGTCTTCTTGACTTTCCCAATTTTTATCATCTTGTATTATCATCATATCATTATTTGGGCAGTCCATATCAAGATGGTCTTTCTTGTGGCCATTCGATCATTCCCAATTGTTGATCCATTTATCCATTCGATCCGTGCGTTCCTGTAGTTCATTCATCTTTGTCTCCCAAGTTGCAGAAGTAATGGCGCGGCTGTTTGGATTTCTTTTACTTGAGTTGTGGCTATTTTGGCAGCCCAAAGTAGCTCTCATTCTCTGTTTGCCGCTGCCCGAAACAAAAATTTGAAGGGGGCTGATTTGGCTTTTTCCAAGGTGAAAATTTAGACGAATTAGTCCCTTTCTTCTTCTCTTTGATTCGCCTCTCAATTTGCTCCGCGTGATCTACCATGTTCCTAATATCAACATGATAATCGTATTCC
Organism: Vinca minor; assembly: GCA_026122235.1. Taxonomy (NCBI): domain Eukaryota; kingdom Viridiplantae; phylum Streptophyta; class Magnoliopsida; order Gentianales; family Apocynaceae; genus Vinca; species Vinca minor. The sequence continues at coordinate 14,801,078 of JAOCZM010000011.1, forward strand.
TCCTCTGGCCTAATATCATCATTCAAACAGCCAATAATCGATTCAGTGTAACTTCTTCATATTCTTGAATGTCAAGCCGAATCATGGCTAATCGCATCTCTTCATAATATTCACCTATCGATTTAGAGCCTTGTGTAAGCATTTGTAAACATTTAGCTTGATCATCAAAGTAATATGGGTTCACAAATTTCCGTTTCATCTCAGCCTTCAAATCATTCCAAGTGCCCGCTCTTTGCCTAATTACACTTTCTTCTTTCCACCTCTTTGATGCTTTACTATAAAATCACTTGGCTGCCATCTTTACCTTTTTGCCCTCAGAATAATTAAGAATAGCAAATATATTATGACATTCATTTATCCATTCAAATAATATTCCAGGCCTATTCATACCTTCAAAAGATGGGATCTTGATTGTACCAATAGGGTTGTCAAATTGCTGATTTTTGTAATCTCTTTGCGGCGCATATGGATAAAAATAAGAATCATCATACCTTGATTGTGTTGTATGTAGGAAGCCATACCTTTTATCATCGTAACCAAAGTTGTCATCTTCTTGATCAAATTGTTGCCTCATCTTGAGCATGAATTTGTTGAAGTTTCAATCAATTCTTGAAATCCGAATCAATCTTGACGTTTCTTGATTTTCGTGATTTATTCTCGGATGAACAGTACCATGAACAGTATCGAAAACCGGATTTTGGACGTTTCTTGATTCTTGATTTCTTATCGGATGAACAGCAGCGTGAAATAAATAGGGTAGTATTTTTATTATCAAGAAAGCAATAAAGATAGTCCAAAAAGAGATAAACATTTTACTCTGATACCACCCGATGCGGAACCGAGGTACAAATACCAAGGTTCAACTTAAAGGTCCGATCTCTCTCTATCTCGAACAGTTTATGGGGGACTATAATCAACAATCCTCCCGTAAGGTTGATTCTCAATGTGGGCTTACAATAAGTATAATCCAAACTTATTGATACAGTAACTCAAAGGATGAATGAATACTACATAGAGAATCAAGCACAAAGTAACTAAGGAATAACCTTAAAATATCACTTTAAGCCAACCAATAACATGGCTGAAATCCCTCTTAAATAGAGTGGAATTTCGTTGCCTAATGACCCACAAATAAGAGTCCTTTAAAGATTAGGACTCTAAAACTCCTAGATAACTAAAAACACTACCTAACATCATGGACAACATGTCCTTTTATTTAGCTAGCTTATTTCGGCCAACATGGCTAATTAAAAGAAACAATAAAGCTAAAAATATAATTAAAGTCTTTAATAGACTTTAATTTACATGTTTCCTAAAATACCCCTTCAACCAGTTTCCATCGAATTATGTATCTTTCCTTCAAATGAGATTAGATGGCTTTGATCTTTGTGTCTAGGTTTCTTTGAAGGTTTCTTTACCTCTTGAACCCCTTGATTAGCGACTTTCAACACTTGGAACAAAGGCATGACTTGGAAGCTCGTATTTGGAATGTATGAGTTAAGGATGAGGTCATTTATCCAAATGACCTCTTTAAGCTTCATGTATGATCCCGTATCATTCCCTCCTTCTTGAAAATCTTTCATATCCCTCCCCCTACTAAAGGATTCGTCCTCGAATCTTCTAAATCGTTTGATGCCAGAGTAAAAGCACTATTTTCTTTCAACTCATTATTTGGAAAGCTTTATAATAGGGTCTCGGCATCATACTTGTTTTCTTGACTTTCCCAATTTTTATCATCTTGTATTATCATCATATCATTATTTGGGCTGTCCATATCAAGATGGTCTTGCTTCTGGCCATTCGATCATTCCCAATTGTTGATCAATTTATCCATTCGATCCGTGCATTCCTGTAGTTCATTCATCTTTGTCTCCCAAGTTGAAGAAGTAATGGCGGCTGTTTGGATTTGTTTTACATGAGTTGTGGCTGTTTTGGCAGCCCAAAGTAGCTCTCATTCTCTGTTTTCCGCTGCCCAAAACAAAAATTTGAAGGGGGCTGATTTGGCTTTTTCCTAGGTGAAAATTTAGCCGAATTAGTCCCTTTCTTCTTCTCTTTGATTCACCTCTCAATTTTCTCGGGGCAATCTACCATCTTCATAATATCAACATGATAAACGTATTCCACCTCTGGCCTAATATCATCATTCAAACAGGCAAATAATCGATTCAATGCAATTTCTTCATATTCTTGAATGTCAAGCCGAATCATGGCTAATCGAATCTCTTCATAGTATTCACCTATCGATTTAGAGCCTTGTGTAAGCATTTGTAAACGTTTAGCTTGATCATCATAGAAATATGGGCTCACAAATTGATGAGAACTCATATACGGATGCTTCAACATTAATTTCAGCTTTGAGACAGTTTGGTGTAAAGGTCATTACTTTTGATCCAGGCATCTAATGGAGCTGATTCAAGATGCATTAGAAAGCTAAGAGGCAGGCCTACAACTTTCATGAAGACCACATGATCAGATTATGTCTTTTTAGAATCCTAAATCGTCATTCAATTTGCTATATCATGCTGTCCAGTTTTTTGGCGAGAATTATATCTTGTTTTCCAAGTTCAGTTAGTATTTAATTTTCAGCCTAGAAATAGTCATTTTTAGCCATTTAATTAGTCAAAGTCTTTAGTTATTCAAGGAGTCTCTTAGTATAGTTTCAAGAAGTCATTTATATTTCCTAAATGTATTAAATTCAGTCAAAGAGGCCTTTGAATTCCCTTAGTTAAGCTGAATTTCGGGATTCACTTGAAAAGCCTTCATGTTTGCCTATAAAAGGCCATCTAATGCTATGTAAAATTCAGACTTTGATAAATAGAAATAGACATTTGTCTTGTGAGATTAAATTCTCTTTGTTGAGCTTCTATAGTTCAAGAACTTATCAAGATCGGTGAGCAAGATCTTGTGGCGTTCATCATACCTTTGGTTCTTGGTTCTCTTATAACCAACGGGTCAAGGTTTCCTTTGCTCTTGGTGATATCAAACTAGATTCTCGATCTAGGGAGACCGCTGCGCTGCCAATCATTATACTTAGGGTTCTTGGATCATTATATCTAAAGTCCTTCGTTCTATCCGCATCATTTGGTATCAGAGCTATCTGGTATTGATCTTAATATCTTTTCTTTTCACCTTTCCTTATTTTTTTTTATTTAAGTGCTGATGGAGGAATTATATCAACTACAAAATATTTTTGATATTCGAAAAGATAGATAAGAGATTAACATATCTTTAACGTTCTTATAGACCACAAGATTCCCTAAGACAACCTATTGGTCATAGAAGAAGACGTTTGTTCGATGATGAGGGATATGAATCCCAACTTTCAGTCCATTATAGGAGGGACCGAGAGGGTTCTCGAGTAGATTTTGGAAGAATTGGGCAGCCTAGAGAAAGGGGGCATCAAATTCTAGTTGACAATCATTTTGTTCCTTTACAAAAGATACCCTCTTTCGAAGAAACTATTCAACAATTGATACAGCAACGAGAGACAAAATTGAATAATGAGAAAAAAGTGGTGCGTCATGAGTTGCAAAATTTGAGTGAACCAAAATTGAAAGATGAGGAAAAAGTGGTGAGTGATGAGTTGCAAAATTTGAGTGAACCAAAATTGAAAGATGAGGAAAAAGTGGTGAGTGATGAGTTGCAAAATTTGAGTGAACCAAAATTGATTGATAAGGAAAAACATGAGAGAAAAGAGAATTTTAATATTGGTGAGGGAGATATTACTATTCAGCCCAAAGAACCTCTTGTTGCGATAACTTTAGAAGGGCCAAAAGCATCATCTTTTTCGTTCACTACTCTTCATCTAACAACTCCTACTCTTCCTAGTATTGTTTCTAATTTTAAACAGGAATACAAGGCTGTGTTTTCAACGGAGTTATAAAAAGAATTGCAACAAAATCGAAGCAATGGTCCTTTCATTAATTTTACAGATTCGAGGACGAATCTTTTTGAAGAAGGAGAGAATGATGAGAACTCATATACGGATGCTTCAACATTAATTTCAGCTTTGAGACAGTTTGGTGTAAAGGTCATTACTTTTGATCCAGGCATCCAATGGAGCTGATTCAAGATGCATTAGAAAGCTAAGAGGCAGGCCTACAACTTTCATGAAGACCACATGATCAGATTATGTCTTTTTAGAATCCTAAATCGTCATTCAATTTGCTATATCATGCTGTCCAGTTTTTTGGCGAGAATTATATCTTGTTTTCCAAGTTCAGTTAGTATTTAATTTTCAGCCTAGAAATAGTCATTTTTAGCCATTTAATTAGTCAAAGTCTTTAGTTATTCAAGGAGTCTCTTAGTATAGTTTCAAGAAGTCATTTATATTTCCTAAATGTATTAAATTCAGTCAAAGAGGCCTTTGAATTCCCTTAGTTAAGCTGAATTTCGGGATTCACTTGAAAAGCCTTCATGTTTGCCTATAAAAGGCCATCTAATGCTATGTAAAATTCAGACTTTGATAAATAGAAATAGACATTTGTCTTGTGAGATTAAATTCTCTTTGTTGAGCTTCTATTGTTCAAGAACTTATCAAGATCGGTGAGCAAGATCTTGTGGCGTTCATCATACCTTTGGTTCTTGGTTCTCTTATAACCAACGGGTCAAGGTTTCCTTTGCTCTTGGTGAGATCAAACTAGATTCTCGATCTAGGGAGACCGCTGCCAATCATTATACTTAGGGTTCTTGGATCATTATATCTAAAGTCCTTCATTCTATCCGCATCATTTGGTATCAGAGCAATCTGGTATTGATCTTAATATCTTTTCTTTTCACCTTTCCTTAATTTTTTTTTTATTTAAGTGCTGATGGAGGAATTATATCAACTACAAAATATTTTTGATATTCGAAAAGATAGATAAGAGATTAACATATCTTTAACGTTCTTATAGACCACAAGATTCCCTAAGACAACCTATTGGTCATAGAAGAAGACGTTTGTTCGATGATGAGGGATATGAATCCCAACTTTCAGTCCATTATAGGAGGGACCGAGAGGGTTCTCGAGTAGATTTTGGAAGAATTGGGCAGCCTAGAGAAAGGGGGCATCAAATTCTAGTTGACAATCATTTTGTTCCTTTACAAAAGATACCCTCTTTCGAAGAAACTATTCAACAATTGATACAGCAACGAGAGACAAAATTGAATAATGAGAAAAAAGTGGTGCGTCATGAGTTGCAAAATTTGAGTGAACCAAAATTGAAAGATGAGGAAAAAGTGGTGAGTGATGAGTTGCAAAATTTGAGTGAACCAAAATTGAAAGATGAGGAAAAAGTGGTGAGTGATGAGTTGCAAAATTTGAGTGAACCAAAATTGATTGATAAGGAAAAACATGAGAGAAAAGAGAATTTTAATATTGGTGAGGGAGATATTACTATTCAGCCCAAAGAACCTCTTGTTGCGATAACTTTAGAAGGGCCAAAAGCATCATCTTTTTCGTTCACTACTCTTCATCTAACAACTCCTACTCTTCCTAGTATTGTTTCTAATTTTAAACAGGAATACAAGGCTGTGTTTTCAACGGAGTTATAAAAAGAATTGCAACAAAATCGAAGCAATGGTCCTTTCATTAATTTTACAGATTCGAGGACGAATCTTTTTGAAGAAGGAGAGAATGATGAGAACTCATATACGGATGCTTCAACATTAATTTCAGCTTTGAGACAGTTTGGTGTAAAGGTCATAACTTTTGATCCAGGCATCCAATGGAGCTCATTCAAGATGCATTAGAAATCTAAGAGGCAGGCCTACAACTTTCATGAAGACCACAGGATCAGATTATGTCTTTTTAGAATCCTAAATCGTCATTCAAGTTGCTATATCATGTTGTCCAGATTTTAGGCGAGAATTATATCTTGTTTTCCAAGTTCAGTTAGTATTTAATTTTCAGCCTAGAAATAGTCAGTTTTAGCCATTTAATTAGTCAAAGTCTTTAGTTATTCAAGGAGTCTCTTAGTATAGTTTCAAGAAGTCATTTATATTTCCTAAATGTATTAAATTCAGTCAAAGAAGCCTTTGAATTCCCTTAGATAAGCTGAATTTCGGGATTCACTTGAAAAGCCTTCATGTTTGCCTATAAAAGGCCATCTAATGCTATGTAAAATTCAGACTTTGATAAATAGAAATAGACATTTGTCTTGTGAGATTAAATTCTCGTTGTTCAGCTTCTATAGTTCAAGAACTTATCAAGATCGGTGAGCAAGATCTTGTGGCGTTCATCACATCTTTGGTTCTTGGTTCTCTTATAACCAACAGGTCAAGGTTTCCTTTGCTCTTGGTAAGATCAAACTAGATTCTCGATCTAGGGAGACGGCTGCCAATCATTATACTTAGGGTTCTTGGATCATTATATCCAACGGGTCCTTCGTTCTATCCGCATCACAAATTTCCGTTTCATCTCAGCCTTCAAATCATTCCAAGTGCCCGCTCTTTTGCCTAATTACACTTTCATCTTTCCACCACTTTGATGCTTAACTATAAAATCCCTTGGCTGCCATCTTTACCTTTTTGCCCTCAGAATAATTAAGAATAGCAAATATATTATGACATTCATGTATCCATTCAAATAATATTCCAGGCCTATTCGTACCTTCAAAAGATGGGATCTTGATTGTACCAATAGGGTTGTCAACTTGCTGATTTTTGTAATCTCTTTGCGGCACATATGGATAAAAATAAGAATCATCATACCTTGATTGTGTGGTATGTTGGAAGCCATAACTTTTATCATCATATCCAAAGTAGCCATCTTCTTGATCAAATTGTTGCCTCATCTTGCGCATGAATTTGTTGAAGTTTCAACCTATTCTTGAAATCCGAATCAATCTTGACATTTCTTGATTTCCTCTCGGATGAACAGTACCATGAACAGTATCCAAAACCTAATTTTGGACGTTTCATGATTCTTGATTTCTTCTCGGATGAACAGCAGCGTGAAATAAATAGGGTAGTATTTTTATTATCAAGAAAGCAATAAAGATAGACCAAAAAGAGATAAACATTTTACTCTGATACCACATGATGCGGAACCGAGGTACAAATACCAAGGTTCAGCTTAAAGGTCCGATCTCTCTCTATCTCGAACAGTTTATGTGGGACTATAATCGACAAACCTCCCGTCAGGTTGATTATCAATGGGGGCTTACAATAAGTATAATCCAAACTTATTGATACAGTAACACAAAGGATGAATGAATTCTACATAGAGAATCAAACACAAAGTAACTAAGGAATAACCTTAAAATATAACATCAAGACAACCAATAACATGGCTGAAATCCCCCTTAAATAGAGTGGAATTTCGTTTCCTAATGACCCACAAATAAGAGTCTTTTAAAGATTAGGACTCTACAACTCCTAGATAACTAAAAACACTACCTAACATCATGGACAACATGTCCTTTTATTTAGCTAGCTTATTTCGGCCAACATGGCTAATTAAAAGAAACAATATAGCTGAAAATATAATTAAAGTCTATAATAGACTTTAATTTACAAGTTTCCTAAAATACCCCTTCAACCGTTTTCCTTCCAATTATGTATTTTTCCTTCAAATGAGATTAGATGGCTTTGATCCTTGTGTCTAGCTTTCTTTGAATGTTTCTTTACCTCTTGACCCCTTGACTAGCGACTTTCAATACTTGAAACAAAGGCTTGACTTGGAAGCTCGTATTTGGAATGTATGAGTTAAGGATGAGGTCATTTATCCAAATGACCTCTTTAAGCTTCATGTATGATCCCGTATCATTCCCTCCTTCTTGAAAATCTTTCATATCCCTCCACATACTAAAGGATTCGTCCTCGAATCTTCTAAATCGTGGGATGCAAGTGTAAAACAACTCTTTTCTTTCAACTCATCATTTCGCAAGCTTTATAATATGGTCTCAGCTTCATACTTGTCTTCTTGACTTTCCCAATTTTTATCATCTTGTATTATCATCATATCATTATTTGGGCAATCCATATCAAGATAGTCTAGCTTGTGGCCATTCGATCATTCCCAAATGTTGATCAATTTATCCATTCAATCCGTGCGTTCTTGCAGTTCATTCATCTTTGTCTCCCAAGTTGAAGAAGTAATGGCGGCTGTTTCGATTTGTTTTACATGAGTTGTGGCTGTTTGAGAAGCCCAAAGTTACTCTCATTCTCTGTTTGTCGCTGTCCATAACAAAAATTTGAAGGGGGCTGATTTGGCTTTTTCCAATGTGAAAATTTAGCCGAATTAGTCCTTTCTTCTTCTCTTTGATTCACCTCTCAATTTGATCCGCGTGATCTACCATCTTCATAATATCAACATGATAAACGTATTCAACCTCTGGCCTAATATCATCATTAAAACAAGCCAATAATCGATTCAATGTAACTTCTTCATATTGTTGAATGTCAAGCCGAATCATGGCTAATCGCATCTCTTCATAATATTCACCTATGGATGTAGAACCTTGTGTAAGCATTTGTAAACGTTTAGCTTGATCATCAAAGTAATATGGGTTTACAAATTTTCATTTCATCGTAGCTTTCAAATCATTCCAAGAGCCCGCTCTTTGCCTAATTACACTTTCTTCTTTCCACCACTTTGATGCTTTACTATAAAATCCCTTGGCTTCCATCTTTACCTTTTTGCCCTCAGAATAATTAAGAATAGCAAATATATTATGACATTCATGTATCCATTCAAATAATATTCCAGGCCTATTCGAACCTTCAAATGATGGGATCTTAATTGTACCAATAAGGTTGTCAACTTGCTGATTTTTGTAATCTCTTTGCGGCATATATGGATAAAAATAAGAATCATCATACCTTCATTGTGTTGTATGTTGGAAGCCATACCTTTTATCAGCATAACAAAAGTTGTCAACTTCTTGATCAAATTGTTGCCTCATCTTGCGCATGAATTTTTTGAAGTTTCAACATATTCTTGAAATCCGAATCAATCTTAACGTTTCTTGATTTTCTTGATTTATTCTCGGATGAACATTACCATAAACAGTATCGAAAATTTGATTTTGGACGTTTCTTGATATTCTTGATTCTTGATTTCTTCTCGGATGAACAGTAGCGTGAAATAAATAGGGTACTATTTTTATTATCAAGAAAGACATAAACATTTTGCTCTAATACCACCTGATGCGGCGCCGAAGTAACAATACCCAGGTTCGGCTTAAAAGTCCGATCTTTCTCTATCTCGAACAGTTTATTGGGGGGGGGGGGGAAATCATGGACAACATGTCCTTTTATTTAGCTAGCTCATTTCGGCCAACATGGCTAATTAAAAGATTCAATAAAGCTGAAAATATATTTAAGTCTTTAATAGACTTTAATTTACAAGTTTCCTAAAATACCCCTTCAACCGTTTTCCTTCCAATTATGTATCTTTCCTTCAAATGAGATTAGATGGCTTTGATCCTTGTGACTAGCTTTCTTTGAAGGTTTCTTTACCTCTTGAACCCCTTGATTAGCGACTTTCAACACTTGGAAAAAAGGCTTGACTAGGAAGCTTGTATTTGGAATGTATGAGTTAAGGATGAGGTCATTTATCCAAATGACCTCTTTAAGCTTCATGTATGATCCCGTATCATTCCCTCCTTCTTGAAAATCTTTCATATCCCTCCCCCTACTAAAGGATTCGTCCTCGAATCTTCTAAATCGTGGGATGCAAGTGTAAAACCACTCTTTTCTTTCAACTCATCATTTGGCAAGCTTTATAATATGGTCTCGGCTTCATACTTGTCTTCTTGACTTTCCCAATTTTTATCATCTTGTATTATCATCATATCATTATTTGGGCAGTCCATATCAAGATGATCTTGGTTGTGGACATTCTATCATTCCCAATTGTTGATCAATTTATCCATTCGATACATGCGTTCCTGTAGTTCATTCATCTTTGTCTCCCAAGTTGAAGAGGTAATGGCGGCTGTTTGGATTTGTTTTACATGAGTGTGGCTGTTTTGGCAGCTCAAAGTAGCTCTAATTCTCAGTTTGCCGCTGCCAAAAACAAAAATTTGAAGGGGGCTGATTTGGCTTTTTCCAAGGTGAAAATTTAGCCAAATTAATCCCTTTCTTCTTCTCTTTGATTCGCCTATCAATTTGCACCGCGTGATCTACCATCTTCTTAATATCAACATGATAAACGTATTCCACCTCTAGCCTAATATCATCATTCAAACAGGCCAGTAATCGATTCAATGTAACTTCTTCATATTCTTGAATGTCAAGCCGAATCATGGCTAATCGCATCTCTTAATAATATTCACCTATCGATTTAGAACCTTGTGTAAGCATATGTAAACGTTTAGCTTGATCATCAAAGTAATATTGGTTCACAAATTTACGTTTCATCTCAGCTTTCAAATCATTCCAAGTGCCCGGTCTTTGCCTAATTACACTTTCTTCTTTCCCCCACTTTGATGCTTTACTATAAAATCCCTTGGCTGCCATCTTTACCTTTTTGCTCTTAGAATAATTAAGAATAGAAAGTATATTATGACATTCATGTATCCATTCAAATAATATTCCAGGCCTATTCGTACCTTCAAAAGACGGGATCTTGATTGTACCGATAGGGTTGTCAACTTGCTGAATTTTGTAATCTCTTTGCGGCACACATGGATAAAAATAAGAATCATCATACCTTGATTGTGTTGTATGTTGGAAGCCATACCTTTTATCATCATAACCAAAGTTGTCATATTCTTGATCAAATTGTTGCCTCATCTTGCGCATGAATTGGTTGAAGTTTCAACCTATTCTTGAAATCCGAATCAATCTTGGCGTTTCTTGATTTTCTTGATTTCTTCTCGGATGAACAGTACCATGATCGGTATCGAAAACCTGATTTTGGACTTTTCTTGATTCTTGATTTCTTCTCGGATGAACAGCAGCGTGTAATAAATAGGGTAGTATTTTTGGTATTTTTTTATTATCAAGAAATCAATAAAGATACACCATGATACGGAACCATACCATGGGCAGCCCTTCTCCAAAGATCCACTAAAGAATTTTCAAGGACCAATAACAAGATCAAGAGCAAAGATGACAATGGACAAAGTCTCATCATTGATCCGAAGTATCAAAACTAAAGAGGAAGCTAAACTTCATCTAGAAGAAGACATTCAAATCAACCTCTTGAGTTTTACAAGGGCTCAATTCGGCCCAAACAAGCAAAGTGGCTAAAAAGGGCATTTTAGTCTTTTTACACATTAAAGCCTATTCTAGACTTTAATTATATTCAGCAATGTTATTTATTTTATTCTTAGACGTGTGTAGCCTAATTGCTTTAATAAATGACATGTTGTCCAAGTGTTGGTTAGTTAGTTATTAAAGAGTCCTCATACTTCAAGGACTCTTCATTTATTTGTTATTAGTTTGTTATTCTAGCCACCTAGAATGCAAGATAATAGGACATGTTGTCTATTATCTTGTTTAAGTGTTTTATTTGAGAGCAAGTTGTTTTCCAAGAGTCCTACTTCTTCAAGGACTCTTTCCTTTTTGTTGTAACCGAAATCTCAACCTATTATAAGGAGATTTCGGCCACCTTATACTTACGTTAGATATATTGATATTTTGGTAAGGTTATTCCATAGCTTCTCGTGTTTAAACTTCTAAGTAGAAATTCATTCATTCTTGAGTTACTGTATCAACAAGAATAGTTTCTCTTGTTGTTGTGTTTCAGCCTCCATTGTTAATTAGCCATCATTATCGTTGCGTTGATTAAATTCCCTTAGAGACTAGTTCGAGAATTGAAGAAAGATCGGGCTCAAACTTAAAGTCGAACTCTTTGGAACTTAGTACCATTCGGTTCTTCATCACACCAAGAAAGAGATAAACATTTTGCTCTGATACCACCTGATACGGAACCGAGGTACAAATACCAAGGTTCGGCTTAAAGGTCCGATCTTTCTCTATCTCGAACAGTTTATGGGGGACTATAATCAACAATCCTCCCGTAAAGTTGATTATCAATGGGGCTTACAATAAGTATAATCCAAACTTATTGATACAGTAACTCAAAGGATGAATGAATTCTACATAGAGAATCAAACACAAAGTAACTAAGGAATAACCTTAAAATACCACATCAAGCCAACCAATAAAATGGCTGAAATCCCTCTCAAATAGAGTGGAATTTCGTTGCCTAATGACCCACAAATAAGAGTCCTTTAAAGATTAGGAATCTACAACTCCTAGAAAACTAAAAACACTACCTAACATCATGGACAACATGTCCTTTTATTTAGCTAGCTTATTTCGGCCAACATGGCTAATTAAAAGAAACAATAAAGCTGAAAATATAATTAAAGTCTTTAATAGACTTTAATTTACAAGTTTCCTAAAATACCCCTTCAACCGTTTTCCTTCCAATTATGTATCTTTCTTTCAAATAAGATTAGATGGATTTGATCCTTGTGTCTAGCTTTCTTTGAAGGTTTCTTTACCTCTTGAACCCCTTGATTAGCGACTTTCAACACTTGGAACAAAGGCTTGACTTGGAAGCTCGTATTTGGAATGTATGAGTTAAGGATGATGTCATTTATCCAAATGACCTCTTTAAGCTTCATGTATGATCCCGTATCATTCCCTCCTTCTTGAAAATCTTTCATATCCCTCCCCCTACTAAAGGATTCGTCCTCGAATCTTCTAAATCGTGGGATGCAAGTGTAAAACCACTCTTTTCTTTCAACTCATCATTTGGCAAGTTTTATAATATGGTCTCGGCTTCATACTTGTCTTCTTGACTTTCCCAATTTTTATCATCTTGTATTATCATCATATCATTATTTGGGCAGTCCATATCAAGATGGTCTTGCTTGTGGCCATTCGATCATTCCCAATTGTTGATCAATTTATCCATTCGATCCGTGCGTTCCTGTAGTGCATTCTTCTTTGTCTCCCAAGTTGAAGAAGTAATGGCGGCTGTTTGGATATGTTTTACTTGAGTTGTGGCTGTTTTGGCAGCCCAAAGTAGCTCCCATTCTTTGTTTTCCGCGGCCCAAAACAAAAATTTGAAGGGGGCTGATTTGGCTTTTTCCAAGGTGAAAATTTAGCCGAATTAGTCCCTTTTGTCTTCTCTTTGATTCGCCTCTCAATTTACTCCGCGTGATCTACCATCTTCATAATATCAACATGATAAACGTATTCCACCTCTGGCCTAATATCATCATTCAAACAGGCCAATAATCGATTCAATGTAACTTCTTCATATTCTTGAATGTCAAGCCGAATCATGCTAATCGCATCTCTTCATAATATTCACCTATCGATTTAGAACCTTGTGTGAGCATTTGTAACGTTTAGCTTGATCATCAAAGTAATATGGGTTCACAAATTTCCGTTTCATCTCAGCTTTCAAATCATTCCAAGTGCCCGCTCTTTACCTAATTACACTTTCTTCTTTCCACCACTTTCATGCTTTACTATAAAATCCCTTGGCTACCATCTTTACCTTTTTGACATTCATGTTTCCATTCAAATAATATTTCAGGCCTATTCGTACCTTCAAAAGATGGGATCATAATTGTACCAATAGGGTTGTCAACTTGCTGATTTTTGTAATCTCTTTGCGGCACACATGGATAAAAATAAGAATCAACAAACCTTGATTGTGTTGTATGTTGGAAGCCATACCTTTTATCATCATAACCAAAGTTGTCATATTCTTGATCAAATTGTTGCCTCATCTTGCGCATGAATTTGTTGAAGTTTCAACCTATTCTTGAAATCCGAATCAATCTTGACGTTTCTTGATTTCTTCTCGGATGAACAGTACCATGAACAGTATCGAAAACCTGATTTTGGACGTTTCTTGATTCTTGATTTCTTCTCGGATGAACAGCAGCGTGAAATAAATAGGGTAGTATTTTTGGTATTTTTTTATTATCAAGAAATCAATAAAGATACACCAAGAAAGAAATAAACATTTTTCTCTGATACCACCTGATACGGAACCGAGGTACAAATACCAAGGTTCGGCTTAAAGGTCCGATCTTTCTCTATCTCGAACAGTTTATGGAGGACTATAATCAACAATCCTCCCGTAAGGTTGATTATCAATGGGGCTTATAATAAGTATAATCCAAACTTATTGATACAGTAACTCAAAGGATGAATGAATTCTACATAGAGAATCAAACACAAAGTAACTAAGGAATAACCCTAAAATATCACATAAGGCCAACCAATAACATGGCCGAAATCCCTCTTAAATAGAGTGGAATTTCGTTGCCTAATGACCCACAAATAAGAGTCCTTTAAAGATTAGGACTCAACAACTCCTAGATAACTAAAAACACTACCAAACATCATGGACAACATGTCCTTTTATTTAGCTAGCTCATTTCGGCCAACATGGCTAATTAAAAGATTCAATAAAGCAGAAAATATATTTAAGTCTTTAATAGACTTTAATTTACAAGTTTCCTAAAATACCCCTTCAACCGTTTTCCTTTCAATTATGTATCTTTCCTTCAAATGAGATTAGATGGCTTTGATCCTTGTGTCTAGCTTTCTTTGAAGGTTTCTTTACCTCTTGAACCCCTTCATTAGCGACTTTCAACACTTGGAACAAAGGCTTGACTTGGAAGCACGTATTTGGAATGTATGAGTTAAGGATGAGGTCATTTATCCAAATGACCTCTTTAAGTTTCATGTATGATCCTGTATCATTCCCTCCTTCTTTAAAATCTTTCATATCCCTCTCCCTACTAAAGGATTCGTCCTTGAAAACCACTCTTTTCTTTCAACTCATCATTTGGCAAGCTTTATAATATGGTCTTGGCTTCATACTTGTCTTCTTGACTTTCCCAATTTTTATCATCTTATATTATCATCGTATCATTATTTGGGCTGTCCATATCAAGATGGTCTTTGATGCGAAATCTTGATGGGTTATATCAAGACTCGGCTGAAATTTAGATCTTTCTCTATCTCGAATGGTTTCTATGGGAATATACTTAACACAGTCCCGGAAAGGTTAAGTATCAATGAATGTTGAAACACCACAACTAGAGAAACCAACTAGTTGATACAGTAACTTAAAGGTTTATGAAATTCAACCGGAAGTTCATAAACAAGTAACAAAGGTTTAACCTTAATCAAAATATCAATATATCAAGTCTAAGTTACATGGCTGCCCAAAGCTTTATTAAATAGAGGAATTCGGCTATAAGAGAACCAAACTAACTTAAACTAGGAAAAGGGAAATAAGAGTCCTTGAAGAATTAGGACTCTTGAATAACAACTTGCTATCAAGTAACTACCTAAACAAGATAATAGGGACATGTGCCTATTATCTTGGCGGCACAATATAAATAAATACCAAAATAATGAAGAGTCCTAGTTGCATTAGGACTCTTAATAACAAACTAACTAACTTATGGACAACATGTCCTTTATTTAGCAAACTTGCTATATCTCGGCTAGAAATAGGAAAATAATAATACTTTACTATAATTAAAGTCTAGAATAGTCTAGAATAGGCTAGAATAGACTTTAATATGTGAAAAGACTAAAATACCCTTTTTAGCCAAAATGCTTGTTTGGGCCGATTTCAATGCTTTCAAGAGTTAGAAGTTGAACTTGTACTTCATCTTTTAAATGAAGATTGGTTTCTTCTTTGGACTTCAACTCTCGGACCAAAGTGGCTAGTTCTTGATTCCTTTGTCTTGTTCTTGATCTAGTCATTGGTCTATGGATCCTTTGTAAAGGATCATGTATCCTTCTAGATGGTCCCGTATCATCCCCTCCCTCTTGAAAAGGATTCGACCTCGAATCATCATCATCTTCATCTATGTAATCCGAAACATCAAAAGGAGATAAGTCAGAAACATTAAAAGTAGAATGAACACCATACTTACCTTGCAAGTCTATTTGGTATGCATTGTCATTTATCTTCTTAATGACTTGAAAAGGGCCATCTCCTCTAGGATGTAGTTTGGACTGCCTTTCCTTTGGAAATCTTTCTTTCCTAAAGTGTATCCACACCCAATCACCAATCTCAAAGTTAATAACCTTGCGGCCTTTGTTGGTTTTAATTGCATTCCGGTCATTTGTCTTCTTGATGTTCTTGGCTACTTCGAAATGTATCCTTTGAACAAAGTCAGCCCTTGAATCACCTTCTATGTTATAATACTCATCAATAGGAAGAGGAATTAGATCTAAAGGGGGTAAAGGGGGTTAAAACCATAAACAACTTCAAAAGGTGAATTGTTAGTAGTAGAATGTAAAGTACGATTATAAGCAAATTCAGCTATAGGTAAACATTCTTCCCACTTTTTCAAGTTCTTTTTGAATAAGTGCCCCTAAGTAGAGCCCCCTAAAGTTCTATTTGTTACCTCGCTTTGGCCATCGGTTTGTGGATGGCTAGAAGTAGAAAACAAAAGTTTTGTTCCCAATTTGCTCCATAAGGTCTTCCAAAAATAACTTAGGAATTTAACATCCCTATCACTTACGATTATTTTTGGAACACCATGTAACCGAATGATGTCTTTAAAGAATAGATCCCCAACATGGCTAGCATCATTTGTTTTCCTACAAGAAATAAAGTGTGCCATTTTAGAAAATCTATCCACAACAACCATTATACTATCATTACCTCTTGTGGATTTCTGTAATCCCAAAATAAAGTCCATGGAAAGATCAATCCAAGGTGAAGAAGGTATGGGAAGAGGCATGAGTAAACCGTGAGCCTTTGAAGTACTTTTTAGCCTCGTTTACACTTAAAACAACGCTCACAAATTCTTTGTACATCTCTTTTCATTTTAGGCCAATAAAAGTGTTCTTGTAAAATATCCAATGTTTTAATAACACCAAAATGACCCATTAAACCGCCACTATGTGCCTCTCTAACAATTAATTCTCTAATAGAACATGATGGAACACATAGTTTGTTACCTTTAAACAAAAAGCCCTCAAATATGTAAAAATCTTGTTTTGCCGAGACTTGACAAGATGTAAACAAATCTGAAAACTCATTATCATCTACATACAAAGCTTTTAAATGTTCAAAACCAAGTAATTTAGTATGTAGAAGAGAAAGTAAAGAGTACCTTCTAGAAAGAGCATCAGCAACAATGTTTTCCTTACCTTTCTTGTATTTGATCACATATGGAAAGGTATCAATGAAGGAAACCCACCTTGCATGTCTCTTGTTTAACTTACTTTGTCCCTTGAGATACTTGATGGATTCATGATCCGTGTGAATCACAAACTCTCGGCCCACCAAGTAGTGTTGCCATGTTTCCAATGCTCGAACAATAGCGTATAACTCTTTATCATATGTAGGATAATTAAGGGCAGCGCCACTCAATTTCTCACTAAAATACGCTAAAGGTTTCCCTTGTTGTTGCAAAACAGCCCCAATACCTATACCCGAAGCATCACATTCAACTTCAAAAGTTAGTGTAAAATTAGGTAAAGATAAAATAGGGGAAGAAGTTAGTAATTGCTTAAGCTTATTGAAACTATCTTCTTGCGGTTTATCCCAAAAGAAAGAGACGTCTTTCTTCACAACTTCATTCAATGGTGCGGCAATTGAGCTAAAGTCACGCACAAAACGCCTATAAAAACTTGCTAAACCATAGAATGATCGGACTTGTGTGGCTGATGTTGGTCTCGGCCAGCTTGTAATGGACTCAATTTTGACCTGGATCAACCTTAATACCACTTGAACTAACAATATATCCAAGAAAGTTAATAGAATTAGTGCAAAAAACGCATTTTTTCTAACTTGGCATATAATGTTTGTTCTCTTAATATAGTAAAAACAGCCTTAAGATGTTGAACATGCTCTTCTAAGGTTTTACTATAAACAAGAATATCATCAAAATAAACTACAACAAATTTACCAAAACAATGACTGAATATGTAGTTCATTAATCTCATGAAAGTACTAGGTGCATTACTTAGACCAAAAGGCATTACAATCCATTCATATAAACCATATTTAGTCTTAAAAGCAGCTTTTCCATTCATCACCTTCTTTCATTCTAATTTGGTGATAACCTTGAGTTAAATCGATTTTAGAAAAGATTAAAGCACCACTTAACTCATCTAGCATATCATCTAAGCGAGGTATAGGATGTCTATATTTAATAGTTATCTTATTAATATCGCGACAATCCGTACATAATCTGAAAGTACCTTCTCTTTTAGGTACCAAAATAACCTGACTAGCACAAGGACTTAAAGATTCACGTACTCGCTCTTTTTTCTAAGAGTAAATCGACTTGCCTTTGGATTTCTCGTGTCTCATCCGGATTTGCTCTATAGGCTGCCCTATTTGGAAGATTTGATCCCTGAATGAAGTCGATTTGATGTTCGATGCCTCGTATTGGAGGTAGACCTCTCAGCAACTCCTTTGGAAAAAGTTCCTTGAATTCTTTTCAAAACATCAATACAAACACTAGGAAGAGAAGAAGTTAAATCATCAAAATTCAAAGTGTTAGGAAGAGATAACCTCTCGGCTTCTCTAAAAACAAGTAAAACAAGGGGTTTATTTGCACGTAAAGCCCTTTCTACCTTTGCAAAATTGATAAATAAGCATTCTTTCTTGTCTTTTTGCGAGTATACCTTTTTGTTTGTTAAACTCTCGGCTTTTTCAAACCTTTTTTTTTACCTCGGGTTTTGGCCGGTTGGGCAGGGGTATGTGATTTGATCAACTCCCGCTCTTGTCTTCTTTTTCTCTACCGTCGGCCATCCTTTGTTGCATCTCACAAACTTCAATGGGTGACATAGGATGTAAATTATAGCGAATCTTATCCCTTGTCACCGCATAAATATTCCTTTTACCCTTATGATCTACATCTCGATCATATTGCCAAGGTCTTCCTAAAATGATGTGACTTGCGGTCATCGGGACCACATCACAAGTGACCGAATCTTTATAGTTGCCAATGCTGAAATTTAGTTCCACTTGTTTG